>CM033321.1:68653669-69862040 GCA_019359835.1 Pharus latifolius | reverse complement strand
CAGAAAAAAGTTGAACCAGGACTTTCAGAAAAAGACTTACTTCCTGAGGATCTTGATCAATTTCTAACAGCACTTCTGTTCTTTCCTCATCACTCTCAATATCACTGATGTTCTTGGGGTCTTGATCTGCCATCAGAGCAAGAACTAAGGCTCAGAAGGAGTGGCTAGGGAAAAAGAGAAACTCTAAAAAAGACTAAGACGTAGTGAGAAATTCGTGAGTTCAAAGAACCGAAAGGCTCTTCAATTTATAGAGCCAGAAGGCATCGGTTGGTTTCCACACACGTCTCAGGTTCTTAAAACCGCACTTACGGTTGCCATCACGATGAGTCGTCTAAGTCATCATTACCAACCAAGAAAGACTCAGGGTTTTTCTCGGAATATGAACCTTCATATGGCGGAACAGTATCAGCTGAAGTTAAAACGTCGGGTTCACAATTCAATGCAGGATAAAAATTTGAAGGAAATATGTTATTTCATTTTCTTCAAATTTGGGGGCTAGCTGACGAGGATTATCACTCGAGCTAGTTCAAAGTAATATATGTCTGGTTTAAGACATAATCAGATTAGACGTGTGTCTATAAGTCCGTTGCTATGGTCTCAGACGACCTAAAGGGCGTGGACACAAAGATATTTCATGATCGCAGGCCCTGCGCGATCATGAGGTTGCAGACAGTGCACAATCAGGAATCTACAGATAGTGCGCGGTCAGAGGGTCGTTGATTATCTACGACCAGAACAATTCAGGAAGGCCTAACTCTTTGAACAGGCATATGTGGGATCCTCATTTGAGGATTCCAGTGGCAACCGCCCAGGTGGATTGCACTCAGAAAAGGCACATTGCAGCTCACAACAACAAGATGCATTATATAAAAATGCGAGTAGTTAAAACAAGTGCTGATCACAAGGACCAACATTACAATAACTTAGCGCCGAAATGACGCATTTAATTGTTAATACAAATTAAGGAGTTTTCGACACAAAGGTCGGCACAAAATAAAACAGCAATGATAAACAAAAGGACTTCATCAGTCTTCTTTCTCTGCAGCGGCGGTATTGCATGGGCCTTCTCCACATCGAACTCCACCTTGGTACATAACCCTTTAACCGGATGGGTCCTCAGTTTCTTCTTCTTGTTCCACATTGGGTTCAAGATCATAAGATTCAGGGTCGACGAATCCTTCCTCTAAATTTGTTTGTAAAAGCAAGGGTGAGCACATTGTCCACATGGTGCTCAACAAGTCCCAAGTAACAATGCATATATGTGTAGATGAGGGGGAATTTCTCAAAGAATAGCTCTTTGGCTCTGTGTATGAATATATAATAGATTTTCACATACAGCTTTGAAGAAAGGTCTTTATTTTCGAAAGCGAGGCTTTTAAAATCCTCAGCTAGATTTTCAGAAATGTTGTGTGTGGCGGTCTTTCATGAGTCACCACTTTACTCAGATTTTGTGAAAGACTTCCAAAAGCTACTTGTGCTGCATCGACGTGAATAGAATTCACAGCGCGCAGACTCCATGACCTGGGAGCTCAGAGTATCTGATACTTTTTAAACTTTGCAAAGGTGTACCACCTTAATCCACCAATCATTCGGCTTTCAAGTCGGATCAGCTTCATGCGACTTTTACGCATGTGACAAGGCCGAGATGACACAACAGTTTATAGTCCTAGTATTAACTATTTCCCTGCCCGGTAAATAGACAGTTAAGTCTCAAGTACCGTTGTGGGTCCTCCCCACTACCTTAATTCCTAGCCTGGGTCTATGTTCTCGCAAGACACATAGCCTCTCTTGATTACAGTCGCGCACGACTTAATCTGGCGTAGGGCGTCTTCCTTCTTTCCACCTTTTCCTCTCATGATTTTTCTGAACTCACATCACTCGTGGCCTTCTGCGGCCCACCAGTTCTCACAAGAAACTGGACCGACAACCATTGCAGGGAAAAGCTAACACTAAAGAAGGCTACTAAGTTGCGCCCGTCCCATAAACAGGCAGGTGGTTGGTACGTTTTTCATGCCGCATAGAAGCACAACACAAGGTTCTAGTCCTTATGAATCTTTAGTGAGGAGTCTTTCACATTCCCAGTGCGCACACAGCACCATCCAATCAAACCATCCTCACTATCGATTCCAATCACATTTTCTTTCACAAAAGGGTTTTGAACATGCTTTTCTCATATGTGACCATTCAACAGTTAACATATAATCTTTAAGCATAGCATAGCCTAAGCATGATAATCTAGGGCAACAAGGGTGCAGGGGTATTCAATGTCAAAAGGGGCTTTACAATCACTTAGGTCATATCTAATCATTTTATTGAAACATGATTCTTATTTGAATCTAAGGCATGCATATACTTGAAAACAGTTAAAACATACTTCATTTCAAAATAGTAGGCGAGACATGATCAAGGGTTTGAGACTTGCCTTGCAGTGACAGGTCTAGCTGCTCAAATGAATCTTCGGGGATCTCCTCTGCTCCTTCAACGTCTGGTTCCACGACGGGTACAAACAACACATACATACCATATAAGCATACAAGCACTAGAAAATAATACGTAAATACATCATGCATGCAGGGGAAGTGGTTTAGACAAGGTCACTTGACATTGGTTGAAGAGATGGGTTCAAAGGGCTTGAATGTCGAAGGGCTGACATTCGGCTCATGGCTTGACATTGCCCTAAATCGGTTCTAGGTTTGCTTTCTGGAGATGTGATAGTAGGGAATATTGTAGAACATGGCTCAAAAGGCTTAGTGGACAAAGTGGCATTTCAATTGCTCAAAAGAAACAAGTCTAAATCATCCAATGCCACAGGTGGACATGCACTGACATAGTGTTAGACATGGCCAGAAACTAGGGCATTGCATAACTTTTGACTCAGAACTCCAATTGATGCACAGCTTTGTCTGGGGTTTAGGCATTGATAACAGCTACAAAACTCTCAACAGGCTCAAGGGCTGAAAGTGGCCGGAGGGTGGCCAAATCCGGTGAGCAAACACTGTGGCCTGGACATGAACTGAGCCACTGGACAGCAACCTTGGCATGGCTATAACTTTTGATTCAGGTCGATTCAGGAGTCGGGCCAGTAGACAAAATTGCTTAGGGGGTTGAGATCTATCTAAATGACAAGGTGAGCGGGGCTAGATCGGCCGGGAAAAAATTCCGGCGACCGGCGCTGGAGAAGATGACCTCCAGATTGGGCGTTTCTGTTTTAAAAGGCTTGAGCTCGATTCCTTGCTCAGGGAGTGAGAGGGTGAGGTGAGGGGTCTATTTGCGGGGTTGAATCGGCCGGAGAGTGGCCGGAGAAGCTTGGAGACGAGGACCAGCTCACTAGTGGCACGCAAACTTCGGAAAGGCCATGATTGTTGCTCAAATTTGAAATCTAAGCTTGCAGGCTTGCTCAATTGGGTGCACTGGTCAATTCCTATCACTAGCACGAGGGTTAATTCGGACTAAATCACTAGGCATTGCGGGAACAGGGGTTTTTTCAGTTTTCCGGTGATTGCCGGCGTTGAGGTGCGCCGGGGACCAATTAATGGCTATGAAACGTACAGGGGGATGAAAGGGGCTTACTGGTGGCGTTGGTTTGGAGGGGGAAGCTTCGGGCGAAGCTGGCGCCGTTAGCTTCAGGAACTGCTCGCCGGAGAAGATGAACTTCGCGGCGGCGCTGAGGACTCGGTTGCTCTCTGGTGCTAAGGCTAAAGAAAAGAAGCTGTGGGGTGGTGCGAGGCAATGCTGGGCAAGGGAGGGGGCTTATATAGCCGCGAGGTGAAGCTCTCGGGAGCAGCAGCAATCACCGGGGAGATCTTCTTCTGACGCCGGGACGGTCATCGATGCACTTCGGGACGCGGCGAGGCTCTGCCAGAGACGGTGAATTGCGGAAACAGGATTTGGTCAGGGTGGTGGCGATGATCTTCGGGATGGCGGCCAAGTGGCATGAAGCTCCTGGCAGCAGCAGCAGCAGTAGGCACGCGCGCGCGGGGAAGAAGATGGCACGGTGGGGTTGAAACGCTCCACAGTGGTTGTACAGCTGCGCACGGTTGGGGGCTACGTGGCCGTGAGGTGGCAGCGCGGCGAACTTCTCCGGCGACGAGTTCAACGGCGCGGCAATTTGGCGGTTGCTGGTTGAAAACTTCACAGGGACCTGGTTGCGAACTTTGGACCTATTTGCAACGATTTGGACTGATCTGTGAAGGTTTTGGCTCGGGGATTTGGGCCTATTTGCAATTCTGAAGATCTGAGGGGTTGATTTGAATTCTGATTTTGCAGATGAGTGCCACTAAATGTCTTGGACTCATCTAGCAGGAAAAATGATGAAATCCGATAAGATCTGGTGGTTTTGACAAAATTCAAAAACAGGGTAATTAGGGTAATTAGGGTTTGAAACTTTCGTCGAGGCTGAAACTAGGGTTTTGGTCGAGATTCTGGGATTCTTCCAGAAGGGAAAAATGTTCAGAAAAATGAAAGAAAGGTTATCACTTGATCAGATCTGGATTTTGAGGTGATCTGGGACTTTTAGCCTTTTTGGGTTTTCTGAAACCTCTGAAAAGGACTAAATTGAAACACTTTTGGACTGAAATGTGAAAACGATTTGGTCAATGAAGTTTAGCAGCCAACTTTTTAGGTTAAGGTAGTGGCATACCTAAGATCAAGATAGGGTTAAAATATCAGGGTTTCCAAAGAAGGTATGCTGATTCGCAAGCAGAAAAGATAGCCAAAAACTGGGGTGTTACAGCATATCCCCAGAATCATGAAGATATTTCCACGTATGAAGACAACTGCCAGGAGTTAACATGTGCGGTTATCCCTTGATTGCACATGTTAAGCCTGCGTGGAAGTTAAGTGTGGTTGACAAAACTGCATCGTAACAACTGTCCAAGGCCGTTTCGTATTGGCGCTCTTTTTTCTAGTATAAAAAGGTAGTTGTCGATGATTCGGACTCGGAGTCCCCAGCCGAACTTATACAAAATTTGTATTAGTGAGACCTTTCAAGATGACCCTCCGGGAAGGTATGTAGAACAATGGAGAACAGGGGCACAGAGAGGTTTATACAGGTTCGGGCCCTCGATGGTGGGAGTAATAGCCCTACGTCCTGTTGGGATTTCACTATAGGTGATAAAAGGTTACAAGATGGTAGAAAAACTCCTTTACAGGCGAAGGGTTTTTCCTATGTAAATGTACAGAATAAAGCCAGGAAGGCTCGTAAGAACTATCTAATCTAGGCCGTAAACTTGGCTGTTTGAGTGGTTGGGATGCGTTGTATCTCGCCTGCCTCTCTCTCTGTTTGATGCATCTTGCCACTCCTTTATACTGATCGAAAGGGTGCCATGCCATAACTGCATCAAACAGTTGTTCGGACGGTTGGATGCGGTTTTTAGAAAACCGCTCTTAACCTCCATGCAGGTTAAACACGTGTTATTCATGGATAACTGCACGTATTAACCTCCTGACGGTTGATTCTCCACGTGGGGGAATCTTCGGGATACTTAAAATATTCCCGCTATAGGAATGAATAGCCGGACAGATGAATTCCAAGTACCCTGGTCAAGAATGCTCTGACCACAGGATATTGGCTGACTGCGCAACATCTCAGTCATTCTGTGCGCGTATAGCATATGAACTCCTGACCGCATGAAGCCTGCGACCTTGGGCTGATGCTTCTCAAAATAACTTGAGTTCGCACTGCTAGACACGTGTCTGGTTCGAATCTGTCCTGAACCAACAGTGCATTTATTTGAACTGACTCGGGTGTCAATCCTCGTCAGCTAGCCCCCAAATTTAAAGAAAATGAAGGCACGTGTTCACTTTAAATTTAAAGAAATGCATCGGATTATTAACCCGACTCTTCAAATCCTTCACTTAGTGGCGCACTAAGTAGGACGGTTGGTTCCCCGAGATGGGCTCTGGGTATTATGCGACAAGTAATGATGGCGCCGTTGAAATGTTTTTTAACCCGAGGTAAAATTGTAAATGCTTTTAAGAACCCGAGGCATTTAGAACGTGAACCGTCACCCTGATGGCTATAAATACCGGGTCTTTGAATCTGTAAAGCTTCACAATTTCTTCTCACGGCTAAGTTCTTTCTAAAAAAACATCTTCATTCTTCTCTTCATACACCTCCCGATGGCAGATCACAACATCATCGAGATTGAGAGTGATGAAGAGGAAATTCTCAAGCAGGAGCCTAAAATACTTGAAGATCCATCTCCTTTAAAGAAGAAGTCCAAGGTTGACGAAGGATCCTCCAGCAGAGCAAAGGTAGAAGATGAGCCATCATCTTTTCTTCCTGCAGCTTTCTTCCCTAGCACTCCTTGCTTTTGTTTGGGTGATCGATTTTCTGGCCAGCAAGCGGTGACTATTCGGCCAGAAAATCCTCAACTTGTGTTGGAGAGGCCATCTTCTGGTGGGAAGGTTGCACTTCCGCCACCTGGCGTCCATCTTTCCAGGATGGATATATCAACGTGTCGCGAGCAGGGACAGGTAACAATCCACATCTCCTCTTTGCTGATAGTTTATGGTTAGTATAACTAACCCTTGCAAATGTAGGAGATTGGAGGCCATAGTGGTCAGCCTTCTGCTGCTCCGCTTCTTCCCCTTAGACGGACTCTTCTGGAGGAGAAGAATGCCCTGGAGAAGAAGACCGAAGAGATGTCTTCGGCAATTCTGCATCTGGCAGATTGTTTTGAACGATCCCGTGAAGAGGCGCACCAGTTCTGTCGAGAGAGGGACCACGCCCAGCAACAGCAGGAACTCTCTGACTTAATTAGGAACGGTAGTGTACCTCTTGTTAGGGACGATGTAGATAGGCTTAGACTAGTCGCTAGTTTCCTGGGGGTTGTCAGTGTAGACCCTACTGACAACAACATGTCCCTAGGAGAACTCTGTAAACTTCTTTCGGATCAGGTCGACGCTCTGGTCGCCGGTATCCCTTTTGTATGTAAAGAATGCAAGAAATAAACTTTTCTTTCTTCATATAAATATTCTTTACATCTTCTGTGTGAATATATGGCCATGAGCAATGCCTTCGCGACCATTCATACACAGGGAAATTTCAGTTCTGCGATCATAATCACACTTTTATAAAAGTACCGCGACCAGCTCTGATACCGCGATCAGAATTAAAGTTGCGGTTAGAAGTGAAACTTATCGCGACCAGACTTGAAACTCGACCAGACCATCACTGTGGTCAGAATCGGAGCTTAATCGAAAGCATGGTCTCGATCATACCACAACCCGATCAAAAAATATCTATACGTCCAAAAATCAAGTCACAGGATATTTTCGCAAAAGTTTTAAGGGTACATAAAGGAAAAACGTCCTCTGAAAAACTCTGAAAAACTTTTCAGGCTTTTGCACTTTCCGTTTCTGAAACAAAGAAGTCTTTTTGTTTCAGATCTGATGCCTGGAACACTTTAACAGGTTCGCCAGAGACAGTATCCATTATGGGAAATGAATAAAATACTCAGTGGAACGTTTGAACGAAATGTTACTCACATTAATGCGCCTCCTCGGGTCTATAAAAGGAGCAGATGTCTTCTCAAGGAAGCCACACAGCCAAAAACCCTCATCATTTCCGCCTCACAAAACCCTCATTCTTCATAGCCTTCGTCTTCCCCAAAAATTGCCAACTTTTCCTTTGACTCTCCCCCGAACAGTGGCGTGCTGGAGCCGATCCATCCACCATTCCGAGGAGAGTTTGATGTTGTTGGAGAAGGAGGAGATCCTTCCTCCGCGGTTGTTGATCAACTGGTGGCCTGCGGAGAAGGATCAAGAAATCCCAACCGTCCAGGAGGGCGAGTTGGTGGTTTTTGAAGAGTACTTGCGCTGCGGATTCCGATTCCCTAAGAGTCAGTTCCTGAAAGACATCCTCGAGCACTACGGGTTGGAATTAATCAATCTCCACCCCAACGCGGTGTTGATATTGACGGTATTTCAACACCTGTGCGAGGCATTCGTCGGAGTGTATCCTAGCGTGGATCTCTTCCGGCGATTTTACTTCTCGGCGTGGTGGAAGAGCGCCAACGCCGCCGGATGCATTTACTTCCGGCTAAGGGATAAGAAGGAGTATCCCTTTCCACCCCAGCGAGATTCAGTGCATGGGTGGCATCAAAAGTGGTTCTACTGCACCCCGCCGAAGGAGAGCGGGCTGTGGTTTGAAAACTCGCGGCTGGAGAAGCCAAGCGAGTTGGACACTCTCCCAGCGATGAACGCGGAGTTCATGAAGCACGCCGAGATGATTCTTCACTTAGTCGAAGAAGAGCTGACGGCACGCGACGTCGTCCGAGACTTTGTGAAGAACCGGGTGAGCCCCCTGCGTGAGAGGGCTCATCCGGCTTGGGAGATCAAGTCCATGGCAGACGGTACCCTGGACTATAACGAAGGTATTCATTTCTGGCACCGAAAACCTTCTTATGTTATTTCTGGAATGCACCAGTTTTAATTGGTATTTGGGAACAGTTCTGCCCTCTATTGAGATTGAGAGGCGGACTAACTACCTCCTCCGGGCGTACAACGCCGAGGTAGAGGGTGCCAAGGGGTCGCCTCGCCCCCAAAGTTTAATTCACGCCGGCGACGACCTCAAACAGGAGCGCCGAAAGGTACATTTTCCACTTGGCCTCTGTTTTACAGGTCTTATGTCTGTCCAGCGCTAATCCCATGAGAACAGCTTCTTGGGAGGTTTGCTGAGGTGCCGTTTCCCAGCGAGAATGTCGGTTCCCTGGGGAAGCCGACGACAAAGAACGTGAAGATGATTTCCTCGAGACCCAGGACGAGGAATCCCGCCCCCAAGAAAGTCAGGCTAAATCTTGGGGAAGGGTCTTCACGAAGCACTCCTCATACCGCCCGAAGAACTGCGGTAAGATATCACATCCCTCCGATCTTTCCAGGTGTGAACTGGAATTACTTCTTCGTCATACAGGGAGAGGGGAGTGAGGAGGAGGAGGATGATGATGTCCCTCTAGTTCACCGGAGGAGGAAGATCGCGGGCTCTCCATCCGGTGATGCTCCAACCCATTCCGCGGGGACAACTGCTACTGTAGAGGCAGCCGTAGCAGACCCCGCGACCACCGAAAGCCCTGTGGTCGTGGATGATCCCCTGGTCCCTGAAGCTCCCGAGGCTTCAGAGCCAGTTGCCTCTACCTCCCTGGTTGAAGGGACGACTGTGGTAAGATTCTCTCATAGTCTTGTTTTCTTCAATTCCCCCTGCGCATTTGATGAGCTAATGCTTATGCAGGGAGAAGAGCTTCCCCCTGTGACTCCTGCGAGTCCCAGGGAGGAAAATACTCCTCCTCCGCAGACAGGAGCGGAGGTGGTTGCGCAAGATCCTGTGGCGGTTGCACACATGGTGTCAGCCCCGGAAACCCAGCAGCCATCGAGGTCTTCGGGTGCAACGCCGCCAACGGGATCGACTGCCCAGGTAAAGATTCTTCTCGCTAGCCTTTATCTTTCCCTTGAAAAAATGTTCATAGGGGAACACATACAGGGAGGAGCTGCCTTGTTCTCCAAGAGGAAGACCAGGGTGGACGACAATTGTTCCCTTGCTCGAGGAGAACCTTCCCTGAAATCCCAAAAGCTAATGGGATTTCAAATAAGGTAAGAACCTCTATCCTGGTTGCTTTAAAATGGTGGTTATGAATTGTGATCGTCTGCTTCTTTCCCCCTTTGTCAGGAGAAAAGAAACAACGCCCAGTCCTTCAACCGCTTTGGGAAGGGTTGAAGTCACTGCTGGTGCAGGAGCCTCCAGTGAGGAGCGCTCCGCCCCCTCGGTCCAGGAAGTTGTTTGGACCGTGAGGGGAGAAACAAGTGCGGGGACCCAGTCGCAATCAACTGCGACTAGAAGCAGTGCCCAGCAGGCACTTCCACCAACTGCCCCTGCTGTAGGCACCTCCGGGCCTTCAACAAACCTTCCCATCAGTCCGGAAGATGCCTCCGTACAGAAGTTCATGAAGGTATGATGAATCCCTCTCTGGGTGTCCTGAATTGTACATAGGACACCTTTAACTCCCTTTTTTTGCATCACAGGAACTATCCCGGATGATGGCCCAATCGCATGCTACGGCGGCGAGCATGGTGGCCATACAAAGAGAGCGAGACAGCTTGCGCAGGTAAGGATCATTACTCTTCAACTTGTAAAGGTACAAATTGATTATGACCACTCCTTCTGTTTTATTACAGGAAAGTGGAATTGCTGGACAAAGAAGTGGCCACAGTGAGGCTTCATTCGATCTCGGTGGCTAGAAACCAAGAGATCAGAAACAACAAACTGCGGTCACAACTTGCTGGTAAGTCGATTCCTGATTAGGAAAACTTGTCTTCACAATACGCGAGTAATCTTTTCTCTTGTTGCAGCGCAAGCGGGTCATGTAGAGCAACTTAACCGGGACAATAAACTCCTCCGGGACACTATTCACTCCTCCGAAAAGGCGATCGAAAAGCTGAGCCGTTCTGTCTTCGAAAAACTGAAGGCAGTGGCTCATTTTCTGAAGGCTGATGTGGTCGAAACCACAAGAGATAGCCTCAACCAAAATGACTGGTTTGCGCTAGTCATGGCCCAAGCGGAGTCACTTCTCGAGTATCTCCCTGAGGATACACAGCGACGAGAAGAGGTGATCAGAACCAGAGTTCGGTCAGCCGCTTCCGCTATCCTCAGCCGGGTTCGACTTCACCATGGCCCAGATGCAGATCTGAATCCGTTGGTGGGACCGGTCGAGGTCGAGAGTGAAGAACAACTAGAGGCCGTGATGGAGGAGATTAGGCCCCTTGTAGATAAGCTCCTGACTGAGCTCGGGATCGAATGATCCCTATACCTGTATAGAAACTGTTGTGTACAATGCAATGCACATGAAAATTCATTTTTGAAAATGAATATATTTTTGTTGTTTTGTGACGTTTCATATTATAAACATATCCCCCTAGCCCCCGTCTGTGATTGTAGATACTGAAGACTTAATATTACAAACACAGGAGAAAAGTGAATATAACGACCAGGAGTGAGTGATCGAATCAACAATTATGATCACTATAACACCTAGCCTTGTTTGCAAACCAGCAGCCACTCAGATAACCAAGGACTTGCCAGAAAGCCCCATGTGCGTTGAGAAACGGCTTATTTAGGAGTGACTTATCTGAAAGTGGTTATGAGATCGGCTAGCGAATCCGACCAGGATGTTATAATGATCTAACCGCAGGCGACCAGCCCCCGAGCCGATTCGCAGTGGATGGGCATAAAGGGAAATATTCATCATATGAAAGCAAAACATTTTTTATTTTATGAAAAAATGCTAATTGAATAGGAAAAATGGGTTGAGTACTTACACGTAGAACTTGCGAAGTTGATCGATGTTCCAAGTATTGGACAAAATTCGACCATCCTCCATGGCTAACCGCGCGGATCCTGGTCGCGGCACCGAGACAACAGTGTAAGGGCCTTCCCACTTCGGAGAGAATTTGTTGCGATTAGACTGATCTTGGATTTTTCGTAAGACCAGGTCGCCCACGTGAAGACTACGTGGTCGCACCCTTTTACTGTGATACTTGCGCAAAGCTTGCAAGTATGCCGTGGACTTGACCAAAGCGCGATCACGCCTTTCTTCTAAGAGGATGAGATCTTGTGACCGCTGTTCGGACTGATTAACCTGTTCGAATTGTTCTGTCCGAACAGACCCAATACTAACTTCCATAGGCAATATAGCCTCGGCCCCATAGACCAGATGGAAGGGCGTCTCACCGGTGGCTCGACTAGAAGTAGTTCGTAGTGCCCATAGAACGGTATAGAGCGCGTCTGCCCAAGCCCCCGAGCGACTCTTAAGGCGATCAAAAACATGTTTCTTGACGCCTTGTAGTATCTGCCCATTGGCCCGTTCTACCGCACCATTGCTTTGCGGGTGTGCCACAGAAGCAAAGCACACCTTAGTTCCAATCTGGTCGCAGTAGTCTAGGAAGAGACTACTAGCAAACTGAGAACCATTGTCGGTGATAAGACGGTTTGGAACACCGAATCGAGCAACAATGTTCTTATGAAAGAACTTTTGTGCTGCTGATGCAGTAATATTTCGTACCGGTTCGGCCTCGATCCACTTTGTAAACGTGTCAATGGCTACGAACAGAAACTTGTATCCATTGACCGCTTGTGGCATAGAACCAACAATATCCATTCCCCAGACCGCGAAAGGCCATGCGAGGGGAATGGTTTGTAACGCATAGGCAGGTTGATGAACCTGTCTCGCGTGGAACTGATACTGAGGACACTTTTTGACCATGTGCTTTGCATCATCGAGTGCCGAAGGCTAGTAGAATCCTTGTCGAAAAGCTTTTCCGACCAGTGTCCGATATGACGCGTGCGCACAGCATACACCGTCATGTATTTCTTTCAAGAGGGATTTTCCTTCCTCTTGAGATATGCAACGCATGAATACTCCTTGAGTACCCTTTCTGTACAGAACCCCATCTATTAGCTTGTACAGACACGCTTTTCGAATTAACCGATCGTTTTCGGTTTCGTCCTCGGGTAGGGTGTAACACCCCAGTTTTTAACTATCTTTTCTGCTTACGAATCAGCATACCTTCTTTGGAAACCCTGATATTTTAACCCTATCTTGATCTTAGGTATGCCACTACCTTAACCTAAAAAGTTGGCTGCTAAACTTCATTCCCCATATCATTTTCACATTTCAGTCCAAAGGTGTTTCAATTTAGTCCTTTTCAGAAATTTCAGAAAACCCAAAAACGCTAAAAGTCCCAGATCACCTTGAAATCCAAATCTGATCAAGTGATAACCTTTCTTTCATTTTTCTGAATATTTTTCCCTTCTGGAAGAATTCCAGAATCTCGACCAAAACCCTAGTTTCAGCCTCGACAAAAGTTCAAACCCTAATTACCCTAATTACCTTGTTTTCGATTTTTGTCAAAACCACCAGATGTTATCGGATTTCATCATTTTTCCTGCTAGATGAGTCCAAGACATTTAGTAGCACTCATCTGCAAAATCAGAATTCAAATCAGCCCTTCAGATCTTCAGAATTGCAATTAGGCCCAAACTCCCGAGCCAAAACCTTCACAGATCAGTCCAAATCATTGCAAATAGGTCCAAAGTTCACAACCAGGTCCCTGTGAAGTTTTCAACCAGCAACCGCCAAATTGCCGCGCCGTTAACTCGTCGCCGGCGAAGTTCGCTGCGTTGCCACCTCACGGCCACGTAGTCACCAGCCGTGCGCAGCTGTACCGCCACCGTGGAGCGCTCAAACCCCACCGTGCCATCTTCTTCCCCGCGCGCGCGTGCTGCTGCTGCTGCCAGGAGCTTCATGCCACTTGGCCGCCATCCCGAAGATCATCGCCACCACCCCCTGACCAAATCCTGTTTCCGCGATTCACCGTCTCTGGCAGAGCCTCGCCGCGTCCCGAAGTGCATCGATGACAGTCCCGGCGTCAGAAGAAGATCTCCCCGGCGATTGCTGCTGCTCCCGAGAGCCTCACCCGCGGCTATATAAGCCCCCTCCCTTGCCCAGCAGTACCTCGCACCACCCCACAGCTTATTTGCTTTAGCCTTAGCACCAGAGAGCAACCGAGCCCTCAGCGCCGCCGCGAAGCTCATCTTCTCCGGCGAGTCGTTTCTGGAGCTCACGGCGCCAGCTTCGCCCGAAGCTTCTTCCTCCAAACCAACGCCACCAGTAAGCTCCCTACACCTCTCTTTTCGTACCGTAGCCATTAATTGGTCCCCGGCGCACCTCAACACCGGCAATCACCGGAAAACTGAAAAACCCCTGTTCCCGCAATGCCTAACGATTTAGCCCGAATTAACCTTCGTGCCAGTGATAGGAATTGACCAGTGCACCCATTTGAGCAAGCCTGCAAGCTTAGATTTCAAATTTGAGCAGAGATCATGGCCTTTCCGAGGTTTGCGCGCCACCAGTGAGCTGGTCCTCGTCGCCAAGCTTCTCCGGCCACTCTCCGGCCGATTTAACCCCGCAAATAGATCCCTCACCTCACCCTCTCACTCCCTGAGCAAGGAGTCGAGCTCAAACCCTTTGAAACAGAAACGCCCAATCTGGAGGTTGTCTTCTCCAGCGCCGGTCGCCGGAATTTATCCCCGGCCGATCTAGCCTCGCTCACCTTGTCACTTAGATAGATCTCAACCCCCTGAGCAATTTTGTCTACTAGCCCGACCTCTGAATCGACCTGAATCAAAAGTTATAGCCGTGCCAAGGTTGCTGTCCAGTGCCTCAGTTCATGTCCAGGCCACCGTGTTTGCTCACCGGATTTGGCCACCCTCCGGCCACTTTCAGCCCTTGAGCCTGTTGAGAGTTTTGTAGCTGTTATCAATGCCTAAACCCCAGACAAAGTTGTGCATCAATTGGAGCTCTGAGTCAAAAGTTATGCAATGCCCTAGTTTCTGGCCATGTCTAACACTATGTCAATGCATGTCCACCTGTGGCATTGGATGATTTAGACTTGTTTCTTTTGAGCAATTGAAATGCCACTTTGTCCACTAAGCCTTTTGAGCCATGTTCTACAACATTCCCCACTATCACATCTCCAGAAAACAAACCTAGAACCGATTTAGGGCAATGTCAAGCCATGAGTCGAATGTCAGCCCTTCGACATTCAAGCCCTTTGAACCCATCTCTTCGACCAATGTCAAGTGACCTTGTCTAAACCAATTCCCCTGCATGCATGATGTATTTACGTATTATTTTCTAGTGCTTGTGTGCTTATATAGTATGTATGTGTTGTTTGTACCCGTCGTGGAACCAGACGTTGAAGGAGCAGAGGAGATCCCTGAAGATTCATTTGAGCAGCTAGACCCGTCACTGCAAGGCAAGTCTCAAACCCTTGATCATGTCTCACCTACTATTTTGAAATGAAGTATGTTAACTGTTTTCCAGTATATGCATGCCTTAGATTCAAAATAAGAATTATGTTTCGATAAAATGACTAGATATGACCTAAATGATTGTAAAGTCCCTTTTGACATTGAATATCCCTGCACCCTTGTTACCCTAGATTATCATGTTTAGCCTATGCTATGCTCGATGATTATATGATAAATGTTGAATGGTCACATATGAGAAAAGCATGTTCAAAACCCCTTTTTGTGAAAGAAAATGTGATTGGAATCGATAGTGAGGATGGTTTGATTGGATGGTGCTGTGTGCGCACTGGGAATGTGAAAGACTCCTCACTAAAGATTCATAAGGACTAGAACCTTGTGTTGTGCTTCTATGCGGCATGAAAAACGTACCAACCACCTGCCTGTTTATGGGACGGGCGCAACGTAGTAGCTTTCTTTAGTGTTAGCTTTCCCTGCAATGGTTGTCGGTCCAGTGTCTTGCGAGAACTGGTGGGCCGCAGAAGGCCATGAGTGATGTGAGTTCAGAAAAATCATGCGAGGAAAAGGTGGAAAGAAGGAAGACGCCCTATGCCAGATTAAGTCGTGCGCGACTGTAATCAAGAGAGGCTATGTGTTTTGCGAGAACATAGACCCAGGCTAGGAAGTAAGGCAGTGCGGAGGACCCACAACGGTACTTGAGACTTAACTGTCTATTTACCGGGCAGGGAAATAGTTAATACTAGGACTGTAAATTGTTGTGTCATCTCGGCCTTGTCACATGCGTAAGAGTCGCATGAAGCTGATCCGACTTGAAAGCCGAATGATTGGTGGATTAAGGTGGTACACCTTTGCAAAGCTTAAAAAGTATCAGATACTCTGAGCTCCCAGGTCATGGAGTCTGCGCGCTGTGAATTCTATTCACGTCGATGCAGCACAAGTAGCTTTTGGAAGTTTTTCACAAAATCTGAGTAAAGTGGTGACTCATGAAAGACCGCCACACACAACATTTCTGAAAATCTAGCTTAGGATTATAAAAGCCTCGCTTTCAAAAATAAAGACCTTTCTTCAAAGCTGCATGTGAAAATCTATTATATATTTATGTACAGAGCCAAAGAGCTGTTCTTTGAGAAATTTCCCCCTCATCTATATATACATGCATTGTTACTTGGGACTTGTTGAGCACCATGTGGACGATGTGCTCACCCTTGCTTTTACAAACAAATTTAGAGGAAGGATTCGCCGACCCTGAATCTTATGGTCTTGAACCCAATGTGGAACAAGAAGAAGAAACTGAGGACCCATCTGGTTAAAGGGTTATGCACCAAGGTGGAGTTCGATGTGGAGAAGGCCCATGCTATACCGCCGCTGCAGAAGACTGATGAAGTCCTTTTGTTTATCGTTGCTGTTTTATTTTGTGCCGACCCTTGTGTCGAAAACCCCTTAATTTGTATTAACAATTAAATGCGTCATTTTGGCGCTAAGTTATTATGATGTTGGTCCTTGTGATCAGCACTTGTTTTTAATTACTCGCATTTTTATATAATGCATTTTATTGTTGTGAGCTGCAATGTGCCTTTTCTGAGTGTAATCCACCTGGGCGATTGCCACTGGAATCCTCAAATGAGGGTCCCACAGAACTTGGTATCAGAGCAGAAGACTCGACTGTAGGTCGTAACCCTTAGATAGACTTTGGCGTCCCTAGAAGAAAAGTTCGCTAGTTCTTTGTCAAAATTTGTTTACGAAAACCTATTTTCCTTAAGAAAAATGTTATTTTTGATTTTTGGAAAAAAATTTTGGACTTCTCTTATAGATGCCTTTCGTTCTGTCTTCAGATGGCTTCCGACAGGAGATACCTTCACGGAGACGAGCTTGGATCGTGGGCACTGTTGCTGTGGATGATGCTGCAATTTCTTGGAGCACGGGACAGTCAGAGGCCAGTTTATTGTGTCTGGCAGGATGAGATAAATGGACGACCCATAGGTTGTCGGGCCTCGGTGATTGTCTACGAGATCCCCGAGCATGGGAGAGGCTCAGTTAGACGCCAAGCCCGTAGAGAAGAAGAGGAGGATGCTATCTTGGATGCTGCCCGTCGTGCTGTAGGTTCCGTCCGGCAGATGTACAGCGACTACCTTTCTGATTCCCCTTACCGCTTCGTGCCTTACCAGGTCCCCGGATCGGAGTACCGAGTTGTTCTTCCGTCCAGCGACCAGGAGAACGCTATCCTGACGAAGACTCGAGACGTCGTTCGCACTTCGGAGATTGGATACACCCGCCTACTTCGAGACTACGAGCGAGTTCGCGATGACCGCCACTAGCTAGAGGGCATGCTTATTCGGGCTCGTGCAAGTCTCCGAGAGAAAGAAAGACAGATTCAAGAAATGGCTGAATCAAGTGGAGAAAAGGACCTCAAAGCTGCAGAATCAGTGGCCAAGAAGAGTCACCCGAAGTTGAGGATCACTGCCCGCAAGAAGGTAGGAAACTTGAAGGAGTATCTCAGCGGTTTCATGCCTGCGTCGCGTGGCATAGTCATCAACGGTCAAGCGATCGAGCTTCCTTGCACCGCACAGAAGAAGAAGGCCCCCGAAGGAAGAGGGAAGGAGCCTATCAACATCGACGACAATGAGGAGGATGATCCCATGGATGCAGACGACAATGAGGAGGAGGATCCCGAGGAGATAGAACCTTGTGATTCCTCTGATGATGCCGAGGAGTGACTGCAGACTTCCTTAGTTTGACCTTTTGTGCCTAGCCCAGCAAACGTTAGATTTCCTTTTGTTGTAGCAGTTATTTTAGTACGATTGATGTATGCTGGTTGCTAGAGGAGCTCTGTAAGCCAATGAGGCTAGAAGCTTTGTATCTCTTGAAAAATTGATTTATGGAAAAGTCATTTTGCATATCCTTACTCTTATCTCTTGAGTTAAATGCCGGCATTCTGCTAGCATCCCTGTGAACGATTATTTCCGAATCAATGTTTCTATTCTTAACCTCCTGTTTAAGTAGGATGGTTAACACACGCGCGAGACCCCAGGAAGGAGGGCTAGAGGAAAACCCCAACAATGCAAGGGCTACACCCGGAGCAAGAGGCCGCACAGACCCCGATAGACCAGGATCTTCGATGATGCCACAGGGAGGTGACATCAACGATGTGCTGCTATGGATGGAGCGCAATCGTCAAGAGTCAGCGGCTGTGCAAAACCAAATCTTGGGACAGCTGATGCAGCATATTGCATCCGGACAAACTGAAGGACCCGTGATGGGCGCAAAGTTAACTGATTTTCAAAAGACGCGACCCCCGACTTTCTCAAGCACAGAAGACCCCATCGTGGCAGACGACTGGCTCCGAGATGTGGAAAGAAAGTTGAACACCGTCAGATGCAGTGATGAAGAAAAGCTCTTGTACGGATCGAACCAACTGGCTGGACCTGCTGCCGCTTGGTGGGAGAATTACCAAACCGTGCACACCAACAGAGATTCGATCACCTGGAATGAGTTCAAGGAAGAATTCCGTAGATACCACGTCCCGAAAGGCGTTGTCCAAGCAAAGCGCCGAGAATTCGTAAATCTGTGACAAGGGAATAAGACCGTCAAACAGTACCTACACGAATTCATTCAGCTGGCAAGATACGCCCCCGAAGATATCGCAACAGAGGAAAGGAAGATTGATAGGTTTTGCGAAGGACTACAGAATTCCCTGCAATACCAACTGTCATCCCACGAGTTCACAGACTTCCACGTCCTAATAAACCGATTACTTAAGATGGAAGAGAAGAGAGGAGTAATCGAGGAAGACCGAAAAAGGAAGGCCTTGCCCAACTCATACCAAGGAAGTGCCAGTCGAGGGAGACCAATGCCTACATTCCGACCAGCCTTCCGACCACCTCAGAGACCCCAAAGGCCTGCGCCTACTGCAATAGCTCAATGTACTGGATGTAGAGGAAATCACCTCTTGAAGGACTGCCCCCTTAAGAACGAGGAGTGCTTTCACTGCGGAAGGAAGGGACATCGTAGGAACACTTGTCCACTGCAGCACCTTCCATCCAATGTCGCTCGTATGCAAGCTGCAAGACCCTCTGTTCCAGCCCAAGGCTTCACCAGGAATGCTCCACCTTCCAGAGGAGGAAGGTTTCAAAATGGCCGAGGAAGAGGAGTACCTGCTGCAGGTCGCGGAAGGCTTAACTATGCATCCGCCGTTGAAGCAGGAGAAGCATCAGATGTCGTAATCGGTAGGATCTTTATCCACTCTTAACTTTCAGTTGCATTATTTGACCCTGGTGCTACTCATTCATTTGTGTCGAGACCCTTCGTGCTCAGAAATAAGTTGCCAGTTTCTGCATTAGAGTTCCCTATTTTAATTCAATCCCCTGGAGCTCGAATGCCTGTCAACTCTATCTGTAGCAATATCGCCTTTAGTATTGGCAGTCTAGGATTCCTAGCAAACCTGCTAGTTTTGGACCTTCAAGGACTAGACGTCATTCTCAGAATGGATTGGCTAGCCAAGCACAAAGGCCAGATGGACTGTGAAAAGAAGGCAATAGCCCTAACGAATGCTGAAGGAAAACAAGTCACATTCCACGCAGAGAGATCAATAGTGAACAACCGAGTGAATAGTTTGAGGGAGTTCCAATAGTGAATGAATATCCAGAAGTTTTTCCTGAAGAGCTTCCCGGAATGCCACCAGATCGGGACATTGAGTTCTCAATCGAATTAAAACCCGGATCTGCCCCTTATGCAAGAAAGCTTGCACGTATGACAAGTGAAGAACAAGAAGAATTAAGAAAGCAAGTGGAAGAATTGGAAAGAAAGGGATTTGTTAGAACAAGTTCCTCACCTTGGGGAGCCCCGGTGCTTTTCGCTAAGAAGAAAGATGGCAGTCTACGACTTTGTGTCGACTACCGGAAGCTAAACAATATGACGATCAAGAACAAGTACCCTTTACCAAGGATCGACGATCTCTTTGATCAACTAAGAGGAGCAAAGATATTCTCAAGGATCGACCTAAGGTCCGGATACCACCAACTGAAGATTCGAGAACAAGATATTCCAAAAACTGCATTCATAACAAGATATGGATTGCATGAGTTTACTGTAGTGCCATTTGGTTTAACAAATGCACCAGCAGTGTTCATGAATTTGATGAACAAGGTTCTCATGGAATTCCTGGACAAGTTTGTCATTGTGTTTGTCGACAACATTCTCATTTTTTCAGAGTCAGAGGAAAAGCACGCACAACATCTTAGGATGGTGCTGGAAAAGTTAGTAGAACATCGACTGTATGCCAAATTCGATAAGTGTGCCTTTTGGTTGAAAGAAATTTCGTTCTTAGGCCACATTATCTCTGGAAAAGGAATCTCAATGGACCCATCAAAAATTCAGGCTATCATGGAATGGAAACAACCGGAGACAGTGACTCAAGTAAGAAGTTTCCTAGGATTAGCCGGATATTACCGGAGATTTGTCAAAGGATTCTCCAAGATTACAAAGCCACTCACCAGACTACTAAAGAAAGATGTTTTATTCGACTGGACAGAAGGACGTGAAAAGAGCTTTGAGGAGTTGAAGAAGATATTAACAACCGCACCTGTCCTTACGTTACCGGATAACAAAAAGGATTTTGAAGTCTACTGCGATGCGTCAAAGCAAGGACTAGGTTGTGTCCTTATGCAAGAAGGAAGAGTCGTAGCTTATGCATCGAGACAATTGCGACCACATGAGGAGAATTATCCAACTCACGACTTGGAGTTAGCCGCCGTCGTTCATGCGTTAAAGATTTGGCGACACTATCTACTCGGAAATAGATGTGAAATCTACGCGGACCACAAGAGTTTGAAATACATCTTCACCCAACAGGACTTGAACATGAGACAGCGAAGATGGCTAGAGCTGATTAAAGATTATGACCTTGGAATACACTACCACCCTGGAAAAGCAAATGTAGTAGCTGATGCCTTGAGCAGAAAATCCTACTGCAATCAAGCAAAGATCTTAGGAATACCACCCCAATTGCTTGGAGATTTCGAGAAGTTGAGTTTAGAGTTCGTTGAACAAGGAACCGTCGCCGCATTGGCAGTAAAATGTGAGCTGAAGGACCAAATCCGAAAAGCTCAAGAAGTGGATCTGAGTATTCAGAAGATGAAAGAAGACATGAAACACGAGGATGTGATTAACCTTCGTGAGGACGAAGAAGGAATTTTGTGGTATCATGACCGAATCTGTGTTCCAGAAGACAAGGAAATCAAGAACATGATACTGCAAGAGGCCCATTGTACCCCGTACTCTATTCACCCAGGTAGTACAAAGATGTATCAAGATCTAAAGGATCGATTTTGGTGGAAAGGAATGAGGAAGGAGATCACCGAGTTTATAGCTTCTTGTGACACCTGTCAAAGAGTGAAAGCAGAACACCAGAAACCTGCAGGACCGCTGCAACCCCTACCAACCCCAGAATAGAAATGGGATGAGATTGGAATGGATTTCATAGTTGGTTTACCAAGAACCCAACAAGGATACGATTCTATATGGGTCATAGTCGATAGATTAACGAAAGTAGCTCATTTTCTACCAGTAAGAACGCAGTACACAACGCAAAAACTGGCAGAGCTATATCTTACCAGGATTGTTACGCTACATGGAGTACCAAAAACAATCGTCTCAGACAGAGGAGCACAATTTGTATCAAGATTTTGGGAAGAGTTACAGAAGTCCCTAGGAACGAAGTTGAAGTTCAGTACAGCTTACCACCCACAAACTGGAGGTCAAACAGAAAGAGTGAATCAAATTTTAGAAGATATGTTGAGAGCTTGTGCTTTGGACTATGGGAATTCTTGGGAACAATTTCTATCATACGCAGAATTTACCTACAACAATAGCTATCAAGTGAGTCTACAAATGGCCCCTTACGAAGCACTTTATGGAAGGAAGTGCCGTACGCCACTATATTGGACCGAAGTGGGACAGAAGCAATTTCTTGGACCGCAATTAGTGGAAGATGCCACAGCTCATGTAAGGATCATACAAGAGAGATTGAAAACGGCCCAGTCTCGACAAAAGAGTTACGCCGACAGAAGAAGGAGGGAACTATCCTTCGAGATAGGCGATCACGTATATCTCAAAGTAATACCCTACAAAGGAGTTCGACGATTCCAGATGAAGGGAAAGTTAAGCCCAAGATATGTAGGACCATACAAAGTTTTGGAAAGGCGAGGAGAAGTAGCATACAAACTAGACCTACCGCCTGAGTTAGCAGGAGTCCATGATGTCTTTCACGTATCCCAACTAAGGAAATGCCTGAGAAAACCAACGGAGCAAGTGTCTCCCACAGAAACAGAGGTTCAACCGGATCTGACATGTCAGGAATATCCAGTCAAGGTGTTAGAAGTCAGTGAAAGGAGATTAAAGTCAAGGACCATAAAATTTTGCAGAGTCCAATGGAACAACCACACCGAAGAAGAATCAACTTGGGAAAGAGAAGAAGAGCTGCGTCAGAATTTTCCTTACCTATTCTCAGACTATTCGGAATCTCGAGGACGAGATTATTCCTAAGGAGGGTAGGTTGTAACACCCCAGTTTTTAACTATCTTTTCTGCTTACGAATCAGCATACCTTCTTTGGAAACCCTGATATTTTAACCCTATCTTGATCTTAGGTATGCCACTACCTTAACCTAAAAAGTTGGCTGCAAAACTTCATTCCCCATATCATTTTCACATTTCAGTCCAAAGGTGTTTCAATTTAGTCCTTTTCAGAAATTTCAGAAAACCCAAAAACGCTAAAAGTCCCAGATCACCTCGAAATCCAAATCTGATCAAGTGATAACCTTTCTTTCATTTTTCTGAACATTTTTCCCTTCTGGAAGAATTCCAGAATCTCGACCAAAACCCTAGTTTCAGCCTCGACAAAAGTTCAAACCCTAATTACCCTAATTACCTTGTTTTCGATTTTTGTCAAAACCACCAGATGTTATCGGATTTCATCATTTTTCCTGCTAGATGAGTCCAAGACATTTAGTAGCACTCATCTGCAAAATCAGAATTCAAATCAGCCCTTCAGATCTTCAGAATTGCAATTAGGCCCAAACTCCCGAGCCAAAACCTTCACAGATCAGTCCAAATCATTGCAAATAGGTCCAAAGTTCACAACCAGGTCCCTGTGAAGTTTTCAACCAGCAACCGCCAAATTGCCGCGCCGTTAACTCGTCGCCGGCGAAGTTCGCTGCGTTGCCACCTCACGGCCACGTAGTCACCAGCCGTGCGCAGCTGTACCGCCACCGTGGAGCGCTCAAACCCCACCGTGCCATCTTCTTCCCCGCGCGCGCGTACTGCTGCTGCTGCCAGGAGCTTCATGCCACTTGGCCGCCATCCCGAAGATCATCGCCACCACCCCCTGACCAAATCCTGTTTCCGCGATTCACCGTCTCTGGCAGAGCCTCGCCGCGTCCCGAAGTGCATCGATGACAGTCCCGGCGTCAGAAGAAGATCTCCCCGGCGATTGCTGCTGCTCCCGAGAGCCTCACCCGCGGCTATATAAGCCCCCTCCCTTGCCCAGCAGTACCTCGCACCACCCCACAGCTTATTTGCTTTAGCCTTAGCACCAGAGAGCAACCGAGCCCTCAGCGCCGCCGCGAAGCCCATCTTCTCCGGCGAGTCGTTTCTGGAGCTCACGGCGCCAGCTTCGCCCGAAGCTTCTTCCTCCAAACCAACGCCACCAGTAAGCTCCCTACACCTCTCTCTTCGTACCGTAGCCATTAATTGGTCCCCGGCGCACCTCAACGCCGGCAATCACCGGAAAACTGAAAAACCCCTGTTCCCGCAATGCCTAACGATTTAGCCCGAATTAACCTTCGTGCCAGTGATAGGAATTGACCAGTGCACCCATTTGAGCAAGCCTGCAAGCTTAGATTTCAAATTTGAGCAGAGATCATGGCCTTTCCGAGGTTTGCGCGCCACCAGTGAGCTGGTCCTCGTCGCCAAGCTTCTCCGGCCACTCTCCGGCCGATTTAACCCCGCAAATAGATCCCTCACCTCACCCTCTCACTCCCGGAGCAAGGAGTTGAGCTCAAACCCTTTGAAACAGAAACGCCCAATCTGGAGGTTGTCTTCTCCAGCGCCGGTCGCCGGAATTTATCCCTGGCCGATCTAGCCTCGCTCTCCTTGTCACTTAGATAGATCTCAACCCCCTGAGCAATTTTGTCTACTACCCCGACCTCTGAATCGACCTGAATCAAAAGTTATAGCCATGCCAAGGTTGCTGTCCAGTGGCTCAGTTCATGTCCAGGCCACCGTGTTTGCTCACCGGATTTGGCCACCCTCCGGCCACTTTCCGCCCTTGAGCCTGTTGAGAGTTTTGTAGCTGTTATCAATGCCTAAACCCCAGACAAAGTTGTGCATCAATTGGAGCTCTGAGTCAAAAGTTATGCAATGCCCTAGTCTCTGGCCATGTCTCACACTATGTCAGTGCATGTCCACCTGTGGCATTGGATGATTTAGACTTGTTTATTTTGAGCAATTGAAATGCCACTTTGTCCACTAAGCCTTTTGAGCCATGTTCTACAACATTCCCCACTATCACATCTCCAGAAAACAAACCTAGAACCGATTTAGGGCAATGTCAAGCCATGAGTCGAATGTCAGCCCTTCGACATTCAAGCCCTTTGAACCCATCTCTTCGACCAATGTCAAGTGACCTTGTCTAAACCAATTCCCCTGCATGCATGATGTATTTACGTATTATTTTCTAGTGCTTGTGTGCTTATATAGTATGTATGTGTTGTTTGTACCCGTCGTGGGACCAGACGTTGAAGGAGCAGAGGAGATCCCCGAAGATTCATTTGAGCAGCTAGACCCGTCACTGCAAGGCAAGTCTCAAACCCTTGATCATGTCTCACCTACTATTTTGAAATGAAGTATGTTAACTGTTTTCCAGTATATGCATGCCTTAGATTCAAATAAGAATTATGTTTCAATAAAATAACTAGATATGACCTAAATGATTGTAAAGTCCCTTTTGACATTGAATATCCCTGCACCCTTGTTACCCTAGATTATCATGCTTAGGCTATGCTATGCTCGATGATTATATGATAAATGTTGAATGGTCACATATGAGAAAAGCATGTTCAAAACCCCTTTTTGTGAAAGAAAATGTGATTGGAATCGATAGTGAGGATGGTTTGATTGGATGGTGCTGTGTGCGCACTGGGAATGTAAAGACTCCTCACTAAAGATTCATAAGGACTAGAACCTTGTGTTGTGCTTCTATGCGGCATGAAAAACGTACCAACCACCTGCCTGTTTATGGGACGGGCGCAACTTAGTAGCTTTCTTTAGTGTTAGCTTTCCCTGCAATGGTTGTCGGTTCAGTGTCTTTCGAGAACTGGTGGGCCGCAGAAGGCCATGAGTGATGTGAGTTCAGAAAAATCATGAGAGGAAAAGGTGGAAAGAAGGAAGACGCCCTATGCCAGATTAAGTCGTGCGCGACTGTAATCAAGAGAGGCTATGTGTCTTGCGAGAACATAGACCCAGGCTAGGAAGTAAGGCAGTGGGGAGGACCCACAATGGTACTTGAGACTTAACTGTCTATTTACCGGGCAGGGAAATAGTTAATACTAGGACTGTAAATTGTTGTGTCATCTCGGCCTTGTCACATGCGTAAGAGTCGCATAAAGCTGATCCGACTTGAAAGCCGAATGATTGGTGGATTAAGGTGGTACACCTTTGCAAAGCTTAAAAAGTATCGGATACTCTGAGCTCCCAGGTCATGGAGTCTGCGCGCTGTGAATTCTATTCACGTCGATGCAGCACAAGTAGCTTTTGGAAGTTTTTCACAAAATCTGAGTAAAGTGGTGACTCATGAAAGACCGCCACACACAACATTTCTGAAAATCTAGCTTAGGATTATAAAAGCCTCGCTTTCAAAAATAAAGACCTTTCTTCAAAGCTGCATGTGAAAATCTATTATATATTTATGTACAGAGCCAAAGAGCTGTTCTTTGAGAAATTTCCCCCTCATCTATATATACATGCATTGTTACTTGGGACTTGTTGAGCACCATGTGGACGATGTGCTCACCCTTGCTTTTACAAACAAATTTAGAGGAAGGATTCGCCGACCCTGAATCTTATGGTCTTGAACCCAATGTGGAACAAGAAGAAGAAACTGAGGACCCATCTGGTTAAAGGGTTATGCACCAAGGTGGAGTTCGATGTGGAGAAGGCCCATGCTATACCGCCGCTGCAGAAGACTGATGAAGTCCTTTTGTTTATCGTTGCTGTTTTATTTTGTGCCGACCCTTGTGTCGAAAACCCCTTAATTTGTATTAACAATTAAATGCGTCATTTCGGCGCTAAGTTATTGTGATGTTGGTCCTTGTGATCAGCACTTGTTTTTAATTACTCGCATTTTTATATAATGCATTTTATTGTTGTGAGCTGCAATGTGCCTTTTCTGAGTGCAATCCACCTGGGCGATTGCCACTGGAATCATCAAATGAGGGTCCCACATAGGGTCCCGTGTTCAAGATAGATTCTCAATGGATGAGTCCAATCCTGTTCCTGACCGATGTTGGCAACGGAGGCTATTACCGGATCATCCTCGACCGAAGTCATGATGGAAGGACGGTCCAAGTGTTCAATGAACACTCCTGCCGGAGCGGATATACGTGGGGACCCAATTTTGGATAATTGGTCTGCGAGAATGTTGTCCTTTCGCGGGATATATTGGACTTCGAAATGACTAAGGTGTTTTTCCAATTTCCTCACTTCCCCCAGGTAATGAGCCATTGTCTCATCGGAGGTGCTGTACTCCTTGTTTACCTGGTTTACGATCAGCTGTGAGTCTCCCCTCACCACTAATCGACGGACTCCGAGGAATTTTGCTGCCCGAAGCCCTGCAAGAAGACCTTCATACTCTGCTGCATTGTTGGTCTCAACAAAGTGTAGTTGGATGACATACTTAAGCTGTTCGCCCTGAGGCGTGACTAAGACCACTCCAGCCCCCGAGTGTTGAAAACTACGGGAGCCGTCAAAGTACATTGTCCAGTAATCGGGGCACTCCAATTCCTCTGGTACCTGCACGGGTGGCTCAAGGTTGGTCCATTCGACCACAAAGTCGGCCAAAACCTGAGACTTAACCGCCGTGCGGGGCGTGAAATGGACATCAAAGGCACCGAGTTCGACCGCCCATTTGGCGATTTGACCAGATTTTTCTGGATTTCGGACAATATCCCCCAAAGGAAAGGAGGAGGGTACCGTGATCTTGTGAGCTTGGAAGTAGTGTCATAGCTTACGGGAAACCATCAGTAGCGCGTAAAGTATCTTCTGGACCTCAGGGTAACACTCCTTACGACCATGAAGTACCTCGCTCACATAGTAGACAGGTCTGTGTACTCCTTCCCTATCCACGATCAGAACGGCGCTGACCGCGTGCGGTGTGGCCGCCAGATAAAGGAGCAACGGTTCTTTTTTGTCAGGAGACACCAATACTGGCAGACTGGATAGATATGTCTTCACCTCCTGAAACGCTTTTTCGGCCTCATCCGACCATGTAAAATTGTGATGCTTCCGCAAGGCTTTGAAGAAAGGCAATCCCTTTCGCCTAGTCGCGATATGAAACGACTTAAAGCCGCCATGCGACCAGCCAGGCGTTGAACATCCTTCATGGTCGAGGGCGATCTTATTTGTTCAATGGCCCTGATTTTTTCAGGATTAACTTCAATGCCCTTGGAACACACAAGGAAGCCAAGAAGTTTTCCTGAAGAAACCCCGAAAGAACATTTTTCCGGGTTTAACTTTATTCCGAAGCGATTCAAATTATAGAAGGTTTCAGCGAGATCGTCCAAATGAGACAATCTCTTGGTACTTTTTACAATCAAGTCATCTACATATGCTTCGAGATTACGCCCTATATGGGAAAGAAAGGTCTTTTGCATCAAGCGTTGGTACGTGGAACCTGCGTTCTTGAGACCGAACGGCATTCTGACGTAGCAGTATGTGCCGAACGGGGTGATGAAGGCAGTTTTCTCTTCATCTTCTTCTGCCATGCTAATTTGATGATATCCTGAGTAAGCGTCCAGAAAACTCATCAGTTCGCAACCCGTAGTTGAGTCGACCAGCTGGTCGATGCGGGGAAGGGGAAAGTCATCCTTCGGACAGGCAGCGTTGAGGCTAGTGTAGTCGACGCACATGCGCCACTTGCCATTTGACTTGCGGACCATGACCGGATTGGCGAGCCATTCCGGGTGACCAACTTCACGGATAAACCCGGCCTGTAGGAGTTTGTCCAACTCCTCTCGGATGGCTTCCTGTCGGTCAACAGCAAAACGACTGAGCTTTTGCTTTATTGGTCGTTGTCCAGGTCGAATTGCTAACCTGTGCTCAATTACTTCCCTTGGGACACCGGGCATGTCGGACGGTTTCCACGCAAACACACCTGCAGTAGCCCGGAGGAAAGCAATGAGGTCGAGTTCCTATTTGTCATCCAGAGCTGATCCGACCCGAATTGTCTTGGATGGATCATCTGGGTACAAAGGAACCAGTTTGAGTTTCTCATCTGGTCGAGGAGCAGCCTTGATCGCGTCGGTGGCAACGGTGGCGACCTGGGCGTCCCGGAGGGGAAGTTGATCGACCATCTCCAAAGATAGTCGGTCACATGTGAGTGCCACGTTGCGACTGCCTCGGACCGAGATGACACCTTTGGGGCTAGGCAATTTTCCGCACTGATAAGCATAGTACGTTGCCATCATGAACTTAGCAAGAGTTGTCCTGCCAAAGATTGCATTATAAGCCGAATCACAATCGATTACCTCAAAAGTAACCAACTCTGTTCGGAAGTTATCTGGTTCTCCCAGTGTGACCGGGAGGACCACTTGTCCCAACGGCATCATGGAGGGGCTTGGGATTATCCCATAAAACGGATGGATTATGGGCTTGATCTTCCAACGAGGAATTTGCATCTCGTCGAGTGCCTTGACCAATAAAATGTCAAGGGAACTCCCTCCATTCGACCGCTTCGGCTGCGTCAGAGTATCGATCTGCCATGTCGAAAAAATCAGTGACTGATCGAGGAGGGTGGATAAGCAAGTCTTCGGTAAATCTCCGGTATCGAACAGCATGTTTAAATGCCCTGATGACGGAGCCATCGGATATGTTCGGGATGGTATTCCTCACCCCGACAAACCTTTTGACAAACTGCCGAAGAGTTTCGGTTGAAGTTTGTCGTAGCCGATGAAGATCGTCCTCTTTACTCGGCTTTTGGTAATAGTTTTGGAAATTGCTGAGGATAGCATCGCACTGCATTTCCCAATTATAGATGGAACCTTCGGGCTGGTTAAACAGCCAGGTTCTAGCCTGTCCTGCGAGGACAGTTGGCAGGTAGTTGGCCATAACCTTGTCATCGCCCCCCGCCGCTTGGATGGCAGTAATATAGATTTGAAGGAACTCGGATGGGTTCTGAGTTCCATCAAATCTCTCAATGGCCCCTAGTCGAAACTTATCAGGCCAAACGACCGCACGTAGGCCGGGCGAGAAAGCTTTACAACCGACGTAGGGACCATGAATTGCCCTGTGACTCTCGACTGGGTTTCGAGCGACCTCACGCAGCGGTGAAGTTACTCGTGGTCCCAAACGAGAGTGGACAGGAACTCGATCCCTACTACGAGAATCCTGTGTTCGCCGGTCCTTGTCCTGTCGGGACGGTACGGGCGGCGAGTAACTTCGTCGGCCGGAACCAGAGTGAGGACAATCTCGTTCGCGGGAACGTGTTACCGAGCGGGAGGAGGCCGTTGGGGTCGCCTCAGACGCGACCTCATCTAGTCTTTCCGCCAGGATCCTGTAAAAGGCAGGTTTCTGCGCATCCGTGACCGTAGGAGGAAAGTTACGCATGACTTCCGCGATAGATCGCAGTCGACCATGGGTACTTCTCCTAGGGGCACCAGGTGTTAGTGTTTCTTCGTCCACTGGGAAACGCTCCGGTGGCAAAGAAGGGGTCTGGTCACGTTTGCAACCACGTGATCGACGAGAAGAACTCGGAGCAGCATCGTAACGAGCCTGCGCATCTTGAAGAGCCTCTAGGGCAGTTCTGCGTAGTTTGTTGTTTTGTTGCTCGAGATCTTGATCCTCCGTCTGTTTGTGATCTTGTTCTTCCCTAGCAGCCTGTTGATCGGGAGTCTCCTCCGACAAGGCAGCAAACTGTCTAGGGAGAGAGGCAGCCGATGGAGAAAACATCTCGGTTTGTTCCGAGTCGGACTCGAAATCAAAGAGACGGTGAAGGTTATCAGGGTCGAATCTCCCCGGGCTGATTTCCAGGTCGACATCATCCTTCCCCTTGGCGGGGTCGTATGATGGACCAGATTCATCGCCTAGCGCATTAAGAACCTCTGTGGGTTCTGACCTTGTGCTAGTTGCTCCCTGGTCGATAGACATGACCTGGAGAGACGATTCAACCTCTGGAAGATTCTGGCCTTCAACCTCCTCCATCGGGACAGGATCGCTTGGAGAAGGCATTGGGATATGAGCATAATCCTCGAGATCGAAATCGTTCTCGGAATCATATGCTCCAACCATGTTTTAGCGAACCTCAGGATTAAAACTAGGACGCCTTGAGAAAGGCCCCACGGTGGGCGCCAGCTGTCGATGATTCGGACTCGGAGTCCTCAGCCGAACTTATACAAAATTTGTATTAGTGAGACCTTTCAAGATGACCCTCCAGGAAGGTATGTAGAACAATGGAGAACAGGAGTACAGAGAGGTTTATACAGGTTCGGGCCCTCGATGGTGGGAGTAACAGCCCTACGTCCTGTTGGGATTTCACTATAGGTGATAAAATGTTACAAGATGGTAGAAAAACTCCTTCATAGGCGAAGGGTTTTTTCTATGTAAATGTACAGAATAAAGCCAGGAAGGCTCGTAAGAACTATCTAATCTAGGCCGTAAACTTGGCTGTTTGAGTGGTTGGGATGCGTTGTATCTCGCCTGCCTCTCTCTCTGTTTGATGCATCTTGCCACTCCTTTATACTGATCGAAAGGGTGCCATGCCATAACTGCATCAAACAGTTGTTCAGACGGTTGGATGCGGTTTTTAGAAAACCGCTCTTAACCTCCACGCAGGTTAAACACGTGTTATTCATGGATAACTGCATGTATTAACCTCCTGACGGTTGATTCTCCACGTGGGGGAATCTTCGGGATACTTGGAATATTCCCGCTATAGGAATGAATAGCCGGACAGATGAATTCCGAGTACCCTGGTCGAGAATGCTCTAACCGCAGGATATTGGCTGACCGCGCAACATCTCGGTCATTCTGTTCGCGTATAGCATATGAACTCCTGACCGCGCGAAGCCTGCGATCTGATCGCGGAAAGCCTGCGACCTTGGGCTGATGCTTCTCAAAATAACTTGAGTTCGCACTGCTAGACACGTGTCTGGTTCGAATCTGTCCTGAACCAACAGTGCATTTATTTGAACTGACTCGGGTGTCAATCCTCGTCAGTAGTCAACACACGTTCTAAGGACAGTTAAGAATTTAGTCAAGCATACAAGTACTACCAGGCATTCAACAAACTTGAAGATTTAGATATAGTTAGATAGACACTAACATTGAAGAGATCATCGCCTGTGATCATCTCTTCTTCCCTCTTGTAAAACATCTTATTTGATATAGTGAAATCACAATAGGATGTAGGGCTATTACTCCCACCATCTAGGGCCCGAAGCTGTATAAAATCTTTTGTGCATCTACAAACTTGACTCATCCTACCTTCCTGGAGGAACGCCTTGAAAGGTCCCGCAACTCACAAATTTCCATAAGATCGACTAAGGACCCCGAGTCCAATTCATCGACACTGACGGCGAAACCTGAACTTGCATCCCTCTTTCATTCTGGAAATAATTGGCAACCACTTGCCGAGAATGGTTAGCAGCAAGGGCAAGGGACGCCTTTGCCATGGCTTCATTAGATTCCGTCCTAGAGGCAATGCACCTTGTCCTAAGAGGTCTATCTAGAACAATAATGTCTTCTAAACCATTTCTAAGAAATGGGATAGGATTGACCCAAAATTTTTCCATAGTTTGTGAAGAGGAAGGAAAAGAACAGCAAGAGGAAAAAACAGCAACAAAATTGTCTCCCAGTGCGGCAACCTTAACTTGCAGAGGAGGAGGGAGAGATAGCGAAGATAATGAAACACCACAGCTACTATTCAATTTTTTTAAAAAAGTCAGAGAAACCATCAGTGACAATAAAAGCAATCCCCTCCACCATTCGTTTACCAAGGGAACTCTCTGATAACCCAAAAGCAAAGTCATTAAAATTTCCACTAACCAGCTTCGAAACATTTGACGAGGATTGACACCTGAGTCAGTTCAAATAAATGCACTGTTGGTTCAAGACAGATTCGAGCCAGACATGTGCCCGGCGGTGCGAACTCAAGTCCTTTCTGGGAGCATCAGCCCGAGGTCGCAGGCTTTGCGCGATCAGATCACAGCTAGTGCGCACTCAGAAGTTCGCGTGCTGTGCGCGGACAGAAGGTCGAAAATGTTGCGTGGTCAACCAACATTGCGCGGTCAGAGCATCTTCGACCAGGGAACGTGGGAGTATTCTTTTCCTATAACAGGAATATCCCAAGTACCCCGAAGATTCTTCCACGTGGGGATTAACCGTCAGGACGTTAATGCGTGCAGTTATCCATAAATAACACGTGTTAAACCTGCGTGGGAGTTAAAGGTGGTCCTCCAAACAGCATCCAAGCAACTGTTTGATGCAGTTACAACTTGGCACCCTTTCAAACGGTATAAAAGGGTGGCAAGATGTATCAAACAGGGGGAGATAAATAAAAAAATCAAGATACAACTCAAACAACCAAGACTACGGTTTAGACTATATAATTTCTATAAGCCTCCCTGGCCTCTTTTTGTACATTTATATAGGAAAAACCTTCGCCTGTGAAGGCTTTTTCCCTCTACTTTGTAACTATTTACTACACATAGTGCAATCCCAACAGGACGTAGGGCTATCACTCTCACCATCGAGGGCCCGAACCTGTATAAACCTCTCTGTGCTCCAGTTCTCCATAGTTCTACATACCTTCCCGGAGGGACACCTTGAAAGGTCTCATTATTATAAATTTTGCATAAGTTCGGCTGAGGACCCCGAGTCCGAATCGTTGACAGCTGGCGCCCACCGTGGGGTCTTTCTCAAGGCGTCCTAATTTTCATCCGGAGGTTCGCTGAAGAAACGGTAACACCTGGAGCCCCAAGGAGAAGTACCCATGGTCGACTGCTATCTATCGCGGAAGTCATGCGTAACTTCCCTCCTACGGTCACGGATGCGCAAAAACCAGCCTTCACCAAGATCCTAGCGGAAAGACTGGACGAGGTCGTGTCTGAGGCGACCCCAACGGCCTCTTCCCGGTCGGTAACACATTCCCGCGAACGAGAGTGTTCTCATTCTGGTTCTGGTCGGCGAAGTTACCCGCCGCCTGTACCATCCCACCAGGACAAGTACAGGCGGACACAGGATTCTCGTCGTAGGGGTCGAGTCCCTGTCCACTCTCGTTTGGGACCACGGATAACTCCACCGTTGCGTGAAGTCGCCCGCGACCCGGTCGAGAGTCACAGGGCAGTTCACGGTCCCTACGTCGGTTGTAAAGCTTTCTCGCCCGGCCTACGTGCGGTCGTTTGGCCTGACAAGTTTCGACTAGGGGCCATTGAAAGGTTCGACGGAACCCAGAACCCATCCGAGTTCCTTCAAATCTATATCACTGCCATCCAAGCGGCAGGAGGCGACGACCGGGTCATGGCCAATTACCTGCCTACAGTCCTCGAGGGACCGGCTAGAACCTGGCTGTTTAATCAGCCCGAAGGTTCCATCTACAATTGGGAAATGCTGTGCGACGCCATCCTCAGCAATTTCCGAAATTGTTATCAAAAGCCGGGTAAAGAGGACAATCTTCATCGGCTACGACAAACTTCGACTGAAACTGTCGTGGTATTAAGAATACCCCGGCAGGTTTTGTGAATGATCCTAGCGAAGATTAAGCGACGCAGGCTGACCGGATGACCGGTCCTCCCCCGCCGGACAAACACAAGAAATGACACGAGGATTTATACAGGTTCGGGTCCCGGTGGGGGCCCTAGTCCTGTCGACACGCTCCCGACCGGGGTTGGCTGGGGAGGCTCTCTCCGGGGGAGAGGCTTCCGGAGCACGCCTGTGAGTTTAGCTATTCCAATAAAAGTGATTCGATCCTTTACAACAGAGGGGTACAAGGGCTATTTATAGCCCCAAAAAGAAGCGAAAAGTCTAAACTACCCCGGACGCTACCGTCGGATCGAGGGGTAGCAACGTCCTTCTCCCGGTCAAGTGCCTTGGATGCTTGACAGGTGGTCGCTGATTCCCGAGGCACCCCTCGCGTGACCTGCACGTGATGAATAAACAGGGAATTTACCTTTTAGGAGGGCGATGATCTCCGGGACATGCCCCGGAGGCAAGGTCCCGGGAGCCAAAAGGCGGCCCCCGGGACGTACCCTGAGGCAAGGCCCCCGGGGCCAAGTGGCGGCGCCCTGGACGTACCCGGACACAAGGTCCCGGGGGCCAAATGGCGGCGCCCAGGACAGGCACCGGAGGCCACAGTCCCCTGGCGAATGGCGGCGCCCGGGACGTGCCCCGGAGGCAAGGTCCCGGGGGCCAAATGGCGGCGCCTGGGGCAGGCACTAGAGGCCACAGTCCCCGGGCGAATGGCGGCGCCCGGGGCAGGCACCGGAGGCCACAATCCCCGGGCGGATGGCGGCGCCCGAGGCGGGCACCGGAGGCCACAATCCCCGGGCAAGTGGCGGCGCCCGGGACTTGTCCCGGAGGCAAGGTCCCGGGGGACAAATGGCGGCGCCCGGGACGGGCACCGGAGGCCACAGTCCCCGGGCGAATGGCGGTGCCCGCGACGTGCCCCGGAGGCAAGGTCCCGGGGGCCAAATGGCGGCTCCCGGGGCAGGCACCAGAGGCCACAGTCCCCGGGCGAATGGCGGCGCCCAGGGCAGGCACCAGAGGCCACAATCCCTGGGCGGATGACGTGCCCCGGAGGCAGGGTCCCGGGGGCCAAATGGCGGCACCCGGGGCAGGCACCAGAGGCCACAGTCCCCGGGCGAATGGCGGCGCCCAGGGACATGCCCTGGAGGCAAGGTCCCGGGGGCCAAATGGCGCCGCCCGGGACGTACCCGGAAGCAGGGTCCCGGGGGCCAAATGGCGCCGCCCGGGACTCGCCCGGGGCAATCACCGGAGGCCACAATCCCCGGGCAAGTGTGAACTTACCTGGACTTAGTCTCGCGGAGATTTCCCCCAACAGAAACTCTTCGGCAGTTTGTCAAGAGGTTTGTCGGGGTGAGGAATACCATCCTGAACATATCTGATGGCTCCGTTATCAGGGCATTTAAACATGCCGTTCGATACCGGAGATTCACCGAAGACTTGCTTATCCACCCTCCTCGATCAGTGGCCGATCGATACTCCGACGTAGCCGAAGCGGTCGAATGGAACCGGATGGTCAACAAGGGTGACCTACCACCTCAACCAGGTTTCAAAGACGCCGGGAAAGAAGATTCAAGCAAGAAGCCAGAATCTTCGTTGGGTGGGAAGTCGAAAAAGTCGAAGAGGAACCGCTCTGGACAGTACCGCGAGGTCGCAGTCGCAGAGAAGCCACCTTCGATCAAAGGTAACAAGCCTTCATTTAAGAATAAAACTGCTTCTGGTGGTTGTAGTGCCGACCAGCCAGAAAAGTCGACTAATCCGTAGGAAGGCAAGAAGTGGTGTCCCCTCCACAACTCCGCAGGCCACGATCTCAAAAACTGCAGGAGTTGGTTGAAGCAATTGGATGACTTCTACCAGGGAGTTGGGCCAATGCTGACCCTGCCGGCTAAAGAACAGGCATGCGGACTTAGAGACGCCAACGGAGACGAGGAGATGTCCTACCAGGTACCTCAAAATCACATTAATGTTATTTTCGGGGGTTCTTCCTCTTTTGTTTCCAAAAGGCAGTTTAAAGCCTTTTAACGAGAGGTTAACCAAACGGAGAGATCCCTTGGTGAACCTCAATACCCCCATTGGTTGGATACACCTTTGACATTCGATCGCTCTGATTGTCCCGCGGGGCTTACTTGACCATTGAGGCTCCCTCTGGTCATTACCCCGATCATCAATAACGCGAGAGTCGAAAGGGTCCTGATCGACGGAGGGAGCTCCCTTGACATCTTATTGGTCAAGGCACTCGACGAGATGCAAATTCCTCGTTCGAAGATTAAGCCCATAATCCATCCGTTTTATGGGATAATCCCAGGCCCCTCCATGATGCCGTTGGGACAAGTGGTCCTCCCAGTCACACTGGGAGAGCCGGATAACTTCCGAACAGAATTGGTTACTTTTGACGTAATCGATTGTGATTCGGCTTATAACGCAATCTTTGGCAGGCCAACTCTTGCTAAGTTCATGATGGCAACGCACTATGCTTACCAATGCGGCAAATTACTTGGCCCCAAAGGTGTCATCTCGGTCTGATGCAGTCGCAACATGGCACTCACGTGCGACCGGTTATCTTTGGAGATGGTCGATCAACTTCCCCTCCGGGACGCCCAGGTTGCCACCGTCGCCACCGACGCGATCAAGACTGCTCCTCGACCAGATGAGAAACTCAAATTGGTTCCATTGTACCCAGATGATCCATCCAAGACAATTCGGGTCGGATCAGGTCTGGATGACAAATAGGAACTCGAGCTCATTACTTTCCTCCGGGCTAATGCAGATGTGTTTGCGTGGAAACCGTCTGACATGCCCGGTGTCCCAAGGGAAGTAATCGAGCATAGGCTACCAATTCGACCTGGACAACGACCAATAAAGCAAAAGCTCAGGTGTTTTGCTGGTGACCGACAGCAGGCCATCCGAGAGGAGTTGGATAAACTCCTAAAGGCCGGGTTTATTCGTGAAGTCGATCACCCGGAATGGCTCGCCAATCCGGTCATGGTTTGCAAGTCAAATGGTAAGTGGCGCATGTGCGTTGACTACACTAGCCTTAACAGTGCCTGTCCGAAGGTTGACTTTCCCCTTCCTCGCATCGACCAGTTGGTTGACACAACCGCGGGCTGCGAACTGATGAGCTTCCAAGACACTTACTCAGGATATCATCAAATTATCATGGCAGAAGAAGATGAAGAGCAAACTGCCTTCATCACCCCGTTCGGCACCTACTGCTACGTCAGAATGCCGTTCGGTCTCAAGAACGTAGTGATCCGTTTGAGACCTAGCCTTGGTTTTTGCACTAGGCTCGCCCAGATTCTAATATGCGGAATAACGGGATCTTACTCAGAAATAGCGAACCCAAAGGTTGATCGAAAACACAGCTCAAAGTAATTGCACAACTCTTTATTTCAAAGAGGGCTTTACACGTCGAACGTTAGACACACTTGTCTACGTCGAAGGAACTATAAGTATCTAAAACTCAAATAAGTTCTATGACTCTTCGATTGAATTCGATCGATCTAAACTAGACCTATTACAAGGTATTTATAGTCCAATCATATGAGTATGTATCAAACTTAATAACCTAAACGTATTAGACTCATATAACTAATCCTAAACAGATAAGCTTAGTTATACACATTCGGATCAGATTACAATTACGAACAGGGAACGAATTCCTTTTCCTGGTCGCGACCAATCCATGGTGGCGGACCCATCCCTGTTCGCGAATCCTTCCCGAACACGGTTAAGGTCGCGAAGCCGTATGCGATAGAATTCTTGGTCGCGAAGCTGTATGCGATCAGGACTTGGCCACGAAGCTGCATGCGATCAGGACTTTGGAGATCCTCCCGGATCATGACTCCCTTGTTGAGAAGGAGCCAACCCCTGTTGCGACCTCTCGATCAAACTGGAGATGTGGAAATTGGGCTTGTCCATCTTCTTTGGTGTACCACTTTGCCGCACGTGCTCGTTGATCTTTCCGACCGATTTGAAAAGTCTCCTTGGTGCCATTGCGGGTGGTAGTCACCTTCTTTTCCAGAATCAGATCTTCACGTAGAGGTTTGTCTCATTGATAGAACAAGTCATCAACAGATGGTACTATAGTATCTGGCTCATCATCCAGCATTGAAGGCTCAAAGAGTTTGAGGTGCTCAACATTAACAACCGAATAAATATCCATGTATGGAGGTAACTCGAGCTGACAAGCATTATTACCCACTTTCCGCAAAATTCGAAAAGGACCATAACGAATGGGTTTGAGTTTCTTACCTTCACCTTAAGTCTCTCCTTACTCAGATGTAACCATACCATATCACCTTCTTGAAATTGCGCATCAACTCGGTGCCGATCATGTCGCGCCTTGTACTTGAGTTGAGCTTTCAGCAAGTTCTGGTCAACCTCACGATGGAGTCGTTGAATACCTTCCAGGAACTTTTGTGCTCGATCCTGATCAGATGCTTCCTTGCTGTTCTGTGCTGAGGTAGGGATCACAAACTCCATGTCGAATGGACTCTGTGGTAGAAACCCCAAACAAACCTCAAATGGGGATTTTCCAGTCGAACCATACACTGCTCGATTAAAAGCAAACTACAGGTATGGTATGCTTTCATCCCAAGTCATCGGGTGCTTCGAGTTATATCCTCTCAAGAGATGAACGACTGTGCGATTTACCATCTCGGTTTGACCATCAGTTTGCGGATGAAAAGCAGTACTCCTCTTTAGCTTGGTGTCCATCATCGTTCAGAGCGATCGCCAGAAGTGACTAACGAACCGGGTATCGCGATCAGACACAATAGAAGTCGGTAGTCCGAAGTGTGTCCAAACGTGTTGAAAGAATACCTGAGCTGCTTCTTCTCCCGTGATAGTCTTTCGACAAGGTATAAGAACAATCATTTTGGAGAACCGATCAACGACCACGAATAGATAGTCGTTGCCACGTCGGGTCTTAGGCAATCCTCCCAAGAAATCCATGGATATGCTCTCCCATGGTCTCGATGGAACTGGCAAAGGAGTGTACAAACCTAATTTTCGGTTTGCCGGTTTCGAGATGCTGCAGAGACCATAGCCTCGAACAAAACTAGCCACATCTTGCTGCATACGCGGCCAGAACACATGTCGGTGAAGATTTTACAACATCTTTGTAACCCCGAAGTGACCAGCTACCTTCGATGTATGCGCTTCTCGCAACCATTGAATTCGAGGTGCTCCACGAGGTATGCAAAGTAAGTTGCCTTTGTACAAGAGTCCTTCTCGACGAACGAACTCCGTAGGTTTCCCTGTTTCGACCTCAGTCAGTGCTGTTTGAAAATCAGGGTCTTCATTGTACATAGTGACATAGTCATCATGACATGAGGGCTCGATCTACATGAACGCTGATAAACAGAGGGTCGTAACTGGTGGTCGCGACAACATGTCCGCCAATTTGTTGTGTACGCCCTTGTTGTACTTAATCACCAGATTAAACTGCTGCAGATACGACATCCACTTCATGTGCCGAGCTTGCTGTAGCTTGGACTGAGTTTGCAAATATTGCAATGGTTGATGGTCGGTGTGGACAACCGTCTCTTTCCCCAAGAGATAACACCGCCAATGTTTCACGGCCTGATGCAGTGCGCATAACTCCTTATTAAATGTCGGGTAGTTCTTCTGAGCTCCCTGGAATAACTCGGAGTGATATGCCACTGGTCGACCTTCTTGCATGAGCACTACGCCCATTGCATAACCTGAGGCATCGGTTTCTAGCTCGAATGGTTTCTGGAGATTTGGCAAAGCTAACATAGGCACCTCGCTGATCTTCCTTTTCAGCAAGAGAAACGTGTCCTCATGTTTCCCTGTCCACTCGAACTTCTGATCGATCCTGGTTAATGCATGCAATGGAGAAGCCACAATCGAGAAGTGTCGGATGAACCTCCGAAGATATTGGCATGCTCCCACAAAACTACGCACATCCGTAACTGTTCGCGGTCGCGGCCATTCGCGAATCACTTTTACCTTGTCTGGGTCGATTTGCAACGTACCGTTGCCGACCAGGAATCGAAGGTAAAGTAGAGTTTGCTGGCCGAACACGCACTTCTTACGGTTGAGGCGAAGTCGATGTTGCCGAAGCTGATCGAACACCTTTTCGACATGAATGAGGTGCTCATCCCACGAACGACTATAAACCAATATGTCGTCGAGGTACACGATCACAAAGTCGTCGATGAACTGTCTCAATACGTCATTCATAAGATGCATGAAAGTTGCCGGGGTGTTGCAGAAACCAAACGGCATGACCAGCCATTCGAACAGACCTTGTCGTGTTTTGAACGCGGTTTTCCATGTATCCTCCTCTCGGATGCTGACTTGATGATATCTTGACTTAAGATCCAATTTGGAGAAGACAACAGCATGCTTCAATTGGTCTAGCAGGTCATCAATACGAGGAAGGGGGTACCGGTTCTTGATGGTGATCTTGTTCAGTGCTCGATAGTCGATGCACATACGCCAAGTCCCATCTTTCTTTTGTACTAACACCATAGGAGATCCACAAGGTGAACTACTTGGTTGAATGACACCATCGTTCAGCAACTCACCAAGTTGTCTCTTGATCTCTTCATTCTCCAATACTGAGTTGCGATACATACTCAGATTGGGCAGTGTTGCATCGGACACAAGCTGAATTTCGTGCTCGACTGGACGTTTCGGCGGACGACCCTGGGTAGTCTCGAACAGATCACTGTATTTCTCCAACAGTCCCGAAAAATGACCAGAATTCTCTCAGCACGCCAGCGACAATGCTGGTCGAGTACCCTCACCTTGACCAATGGGCCGAATCATGACAAGCACATACTTGTGGCATGCATTAACAATTCGTTTGGCTTGATTTGCGGTAATCAAGTTCGAAGTGTTGACGTGGATGTCTCTACTGATCAAGAACTTAACTCCGTCTTTCGTGAGGTCGTACTCTTGCGCTCGCCGATGGAAATGAGCGTCTCGATCATACAGATACGGACTCCCAAATATTACCTGACAGATATCGATACGGACAACATCGCATTGCACCTCATCGATATATCGTGCAGAGATCACAAATTTCAACACACACTGACTCGTAATCTGTTGATTCACGTCGGATGTAAACCAGTCCAGCGGAGACCAGATTCTTCTGATTTCCTGGATCGAATATCGCTGGGACCACTTCGTGCTTCACCTGGACGTTGATGGTGAACAAGTCCTTTGTTGGGTGATTGTCGTTTGGTGGATCCGAACCCTTCTCCTTCGGCATTACCATCAGAGACAAGGTCGTATCTACCTCATTAACCGAGTTCACTCGGACAATTTCTTCGTCGGGTGAAGTCGTAGTAGCCGTGGCTGTTCTTTTCCCTGGTCTGTCTTTCTTTGGTCGAAGTTCAGGATGAAGCTTGTAGCATTTGTCCTTGGTATTATGTCCCACGACTTGACAATGTTCGCAAAAAGCACCCATGCCCGATTTGGAAGCGTTCTTCTTCGGACTCAGCTTTTTCTTTGTCGAGGTCGCACTTTCCTTCGTGCTTTTGTCACTGCGGGATTTGTTCTTCTTCTCGATCGCCATAGCAGTTGTGCTTGCGGTCACGATGTCTTGGACGCCGAACAGACTTAGCTCAGTACTGATCGATTTCTGAAGTCCAGTTGTGTACTTCCTAAATACCTGAGGGTCGGACAGTGAGATGCCAATGACCATTGCTTGTCACCGAAACTCTGTTGTATAGTCGTGAACGGTTTGGTCGCGCCGTTGGTACAATCTGTACCAACGCTCCCATCTCTCCTCAAGGTAACCCATCGGATAGAATTCTTGTCGCAGAAGTCGTTTGAATTGACCCCACGCAAGGTCGTCAGCTTCGCCACTGGCGACAAGGGCCTTCCACCATTTCTTGGCGTGGTCCTTCATCTTCAAAGGTGCAAACTTCACCTTTTGAGCGCTACTGAACCCTTTCAAGTCAAAGTAGGTCTCAAGTTGATCGATCCAAGAATCCAGCTTCTCGGCATCGATCACCCCATCATATAAGGGTATATCAATCTTAGCGTCGACCTTAAAAGATCCGACAGCTAAGGAGGTGTTGGCGAGGTCATCGGTCTTCTGGTCGGCTTCGTCTTCATCTTCGTCTGCCCTGCGCAAGTCTTCACCAGTCTTCGCACCCATACCCTTCCCTACTTCAGGAGGTACAATCATGGCCTGCTGCTTAATCCAAGCAAGCACGGTTTCCATGTCGGTGGAGAGCTTAGCCACTTGTTCGGCTAGGTTAGCTTGAACGGAGGTATCGTCAGACATTGTCGGAGACGCGGCTGTAGGAACCGTCAATTGATCGCCTGGAGTTTCGCCGGAGGTTTTGTAACCCTGGCGAGTCTTTACCATCCACAGGATAGAAAAGTTGCTCTGATACCAACTTGATCCGTTTGAGACCTAGCCTTGGTTTTCGCACTAGGCTCGCCCAGATTCTAATATGCGTAATAACGGGATCTTACTCGGAAATAGCGAACCCAAAGGTTGATCGAAAACACAGCTCAAATAATTGCACAACTCTTTATTTCAAAGAGGGCTTTACACGTCGAACGTTAGACACACTTGTCTACGTCGAAGGAACTATAAGTATCTAAAACTCAACTAAGTTCTATGACTCTTCGATTGAATTCGTTCGATCTAAACTAGACCTATTACAAGGTATTTATAGTCCAATCGTATGAGTACGTATCAGACTTAATAACCTAAACGTATTAGACTCATATAACTAATCATAAACAGATAAGCTTAGTTATACACATTCGGATCAGATTACAATTACGAACAGGGAACGAATTCCTTTTCCTGGTCGCGGACCAATCCATGGTCGCGGACCCATCCCTGTTCGCGAATCCTTCCCGAACACGGTTAAGGTCCCGAAGCCGTATGCGATCAGGACTTGGTCGCGAAGCCATATGCTATCAGGACTTGGCCGCGAAGCCGCATGCGATTAGGACTTTGGAGATCCTCCCGGATCACGCAGGTTCCACGTACCAGCACTTGATGCAAAAGACCTTTCTTTCCCAGATAGGGCGTAATCTCGAGGCATATGTGGACAATCTGGTTGTAAAAAGTTCTAAGAGATCATCCCATTTGGACGATCTCGCTGAAACCTTCTGTAATTTGAACCGCTGTGGAATATAATTAAACCTGGAGAAATGTTCTTTTGGGGTTTCTTCAGGAAAACTTCTTAGTTTCCTTGTTTGTTCCAGAGGCATTGAGGTCAATCCTGAGAAAATCAGGGCTATCGAACAAATGAGGTCGCCCTCGACCATGAAAGATGTTCAACGCTTGGCTGGTCGCATGGCGGCCTTAAGTCGTTTCATATCGCGACTAGGTGAAAGGGGATTACCTTTCTTCAAAGCCTTGCGGAAGCATCATAATTTCACATGGTCTGATGAGGCCGAAAAAGCATTTCAGGAGGTAAAGGCATATTTGTCCAGCCCGCTTGTATTGGTCTCTCCCGACAAAGGAGAACCATTATATCTTTATCTGGCGGCCACCCCACACGCGGTCAGCGCTGTTTTGATCGCGGATAGGGAAGGAGTACACAGACCCGTCTACTATGTAAGCGAAGTACTTCATGGACCCAAGGAGCGATACCCTGAGGTCCAGAAAATACTTTACGCACTACTGATGGCTTCCCGTAAGCTACGACATTACTTTCAAGCTCACAAGATCACAGTACCCTCCTCCTTTCCTTTGGGGGATATTGTCCGAAATCCAGAGAAATCTGGTCGAATCGCCAAATGGGCGGTCGAACTCGGTGCTTTTGATGTCCATTTCACGCCCCGCACGGCTGTTAAGTCTCAAGTCTTGGCCGACTTTGTGGTCGAATGGACCAACCCTGAGCCACCCGTGCAGATGCCTGAGGAATTGGAATGCCCCGATCACTGGACAATGTATTTTGACGGTTCCCGTAGTTTTCAACACTTGGGGGCTGGAGTGGTCTTAGTCACGCCTCAGGGAGAATAGCTTAAGTATGTCATCCAACTACACTTTGTTGCGACTAACAACACAGCAGAGTATGAAGGTCTTCTTGCAGGGCTCCGGGCAGCAAAATTCCTCGGAGTCTGTCGATTAGTGGTGAGGGGAGACTCACAGCTAGTCGTAAACCAGGTAAACAAGGAGTACAGCACCTCCGATGAGACAATGGCTCATTACCTGGGGGAAGTGAGGAGATTGAAAAAACACTTCAGTCATTTCGAAGTCCAATATATCCCGCGAAAGGACAACATTGTCGCAGACCAATTATCCAAAATTGGGTCCTCACGCTCATCCGCTCCGGCAGGAGTGTTCATTGAACACTTGGACCGTCCTTCGATTGTGACTTCGGTCGAGGATGATCCGGTAACAGCCTGCGTTACCAACCTCAGTCAGGAATAGGATTGGACTCATCCATTGAGAGTCTATCTTGAACATGGGACCCTACCCGAGGACGAAACCGAAAGCAATCGGTTAATTCGAAAAGCGCGTCTATACAAACTCATGGATGGGGTTTTGTATAGAAAGGGTACTCTAGGAGTATTCATGTGCTGTATATCTCAGGAGGAAGGTAAATCCCTCTTGAAAGAAATACATGACGGTGTATGCGATGCGCACGCGTCATATCGAACACTGGTCGGAAAAGCTTTTCGACAAGGATTCTATTGGCCTTCGGCACTCGATGATGCCAAGCATATGGTCAAGTTGGGTCCTCAGTGTCAGTTCCACGCAAGACAAGTTCATCAACCTGCCTATGCGTTACAAACCATTCCCCTCGCATGGCCTTTCGCGGTCTGGGGAATGGATATTGTTAGTCCTATGCCACAAGCGGTCAACGGATACAAGTTTCTGTTCGTAGCTATTGACACGTTTACAAAGTAGATTGAGGCCGAGCCGGTACGAAATATTACCGCATCAACAGCATGAAAGTTCTTTCATAAGAACATTGTTGCTCGATTTGGTGTTCCAAACCGTCTTACAACCGACAATGGTTCTCAGTTCGCCAGTGGCCTTTCCTAGACTACTGCGATCAGATCGGAACCAAGGTGTGCTTTGCTTCTGTGGCACATCTACAAAACAATGGTGCTGTAGAACGGGCCATTGGGCAGATATTGCAAGGCATCAAAAAACGTGTTTTTGATCGCCTTAAGACTCGCTCGGGGACTTGGGCGGACGATCTTTATACCGTTCTATGGGCACTACGAACTACTTCTAGTCGAGCCACCGGTGAGACGCCCTTCCATCTGGTCTATGGGGCCGAGGCTATGTTGCCTATGGAAGTTAGTATTGGGTCTGTTCGGACAGAACAATTCGAACAAGTTGATCAGTCCGAACAGCGATCACAAGATCTCATTCTCTTAGAAGAAAGGCGTGATCGCGCTTTGATCAAATCCGCCGCATACTTGCAAGCTCTGCGCAAATATCACAGCAAAAGGGTGCGACCACGTAGTCTTAACGTGGGCGACTTGGTTTTACGAAAAATCCAAGACCAGTCTAATCGCAACAAATTCTCCCCAAAGTGGGAAGGCCCTTACACTGTGGTCTCAGTGCCGCGACCAGGATCCGCGCGGTTAGCCATGGAGGATGGCCGAATTCTGTCCAATACTTGGAACATCGATCAACTTCGCAAGTTCTACGTGTAAGTACTCAATCCCTTTTCCTGTTCAAATTAGCTTTTTTTCATAAGAGAAAAAATGTTTTGTCTTCATACGATGAATATTTCCCTTCATGCCCACATACTGCGAATTCGACTCGGGGGCTGGTCGCCGGCGGTTAGATCATTACAATGTTCTAGTCGGATTCGCTGGCCAATCTCATGACCACTTCCAGACAAGTCACTCCTAAATAAGCCGTTTCTCAACGCACACGGGGCTTTCTGGCAAGTCCTCGGTCACCTGAGTGGCTGCTGGTTTGCAAACAAGGCTAGGCGTTACACTGATCATAATTGCTGGTTCGATCACACATCCCTGGTCGTTATATTCACTTTTCTCCTGCATTTGTAATACTAAGTCTTCACTATCTACAATCACAGGCGGGGGCTAGGGGGAATATGTTGATAATATGAAACAACATAAAACAAGAATATTCAAGAATATATTCATTTTCAAAAATGAGTTTCAACATACATTGCATTGTACACAATTGTTTCTATACAGATATAGGGATCACTCGATCCCAAGCTCAGTCAGGAGCATATTTACAAGGGGTCTGACCTCCTCCATGACAGCCTCCAATTGTTCTTCACTCTCGACCTCAATCGGTCCCACCAATGGATTCAGATCTGCATCTGGGCCATGGTGAAGTCGAAACCGGCTGAGAATGGCGGAAGCGGCTGACCGAACCCTGGTTCTGATCGCCTCTTCTCATCGCCGTGTATCTTCACGAAGATACTCGAGAAGTGACTATGCCTAGGCAATGACTAGTGTAGACCTGTCATTTTGACTGAGGCTATCTTTTGTGGTTTCGACCACATCAGCCCTCAGGAGACGAGCCACCGTCTTCAGTTTTTCGAAGATCGACCGGCTCAGCTGTAACATCCCAAATTTTGCCATCTCTTTAGCTTGCTAGTCAGCATATCTTCATTAGATTCTCAGATGTCTCAACCCCATTTTTGATCCATATCTCAGAATTATGATCTCAGGTGTGCCACCACCTTAATTTAAAAAGTTGGCAGATAAACTCTGCCTTTCAGACCATTTTCACTTTTTAGTTCAAAAGTATCACAGATCAGTTCTTTTCAGATTTGTCAGAAGCCCAAAAAGACCAAAAGTCTCAGATCACCTTCAAATTCCGGTCTGATTCAGTGAATATCTCCCATTCACTATTCTAAACATTTTTCCCTTTTGGAAGAATTCCAAAAGCTCAACCGAAACCCTAGTTTCAGCCTCGCCAAAGTTTCAAGCCCTAATTACCCTGTTTTCGATTTTTGTCAAAACCACCAGATCTTATCGGATTTTACCATTTTTCTTGCTAGATGAGTCCAAGAGATTTAGTAATACTCATCTGCAAAACCAGATTTTAGATCAGCCCTTCAGATCTCCAGATTTACAAATAGGCCCAAATTCCCGAATCAAATTACTTTCAGTTTAGTCCAAATCCTTGCAGAACAGTCCCTGGTGTAGGTTTCTAAAATTGCAGATCAGCCCTAGCTTTCCAGCCCCTGGTCGTTGCTCTTGACCAGAGCTCCAGCACCATTCGACCGCACTCACCACCTCGCCTCGCCGCAGGAACTCGCCGCCGACGAAGTTTCCCGCACAGCCACCACCGCAGCCACGTAGCCACCACGTGTGCGCAACCGTGCCGCCACCGTGGAGCCACCGTAGCCGTGCCTGTGCCATGTTTTCCTCGCGCGTGCGCGTGCTCCAGCAGCAGCAAAGCAACACCACGTTATAGCCATGCCGAAGCCAGTGATGTCGCCGCCCTGCTCCAGCCGGATTTTGGCGTGGTTCCCCCTCGCCTGGCACAGTCGTTGCCGCGTCCCAACACCATCTCGATCCCTTCTCCGGTGTCAGTCGTGAATCCCGCTTGATGTGCTTCAACTCCCGAGAGCCCCAGCCCTTCGCCTATATAAGCTCCCTCCCTTGCCCAGAATCACTTCGCACCAACCCGTAGCTTCATTGCTTCAGCTTCTAGCACCAGAGAGCAGCCAATTCCTCAGCGCCGCCGTGAGCACCTTCTTCTCCGGCGAGCTGCTTTTGAGGCCACTGTCGCCAGCTTCGCCCGCAGCTTCTCCCTCCAAACCAATGCCACCAGTGAGTTACTCTCATCCCCCTCTCCGTATCATAGCATCCAATTGGCCCCCGGCGAATCTCAACGCCGGCGATCACCAGAAAAGCCGAAAACCCCTGTTTCACCAATTCTGCCTGATTCAATCCAAATCAGCCCTCGTGCCACTGATGAAAATTGATCAGTACACTCAATTGAGCAAGCCCACGAATTTGGATTTCAAAATCGAGCTAAGATTGTAGCCTCCCGTAGTTTGCGCGCCACCAGTGAATCGGCTCACGTCGCCAAGCTTCTCCGGCCATCCCCCGGCCGAATTAACCCCACCAATAGTCTCTACACTTCACCCCGTCACTCCCTGAGCATGCAATCGTGTTCAAACTCTTTAAATCGAAAACCCCCAATGTCCAGTGTTGTCTTCTCCAGCGCCAGTCGCCGGAATTCCTCACCGGCCGATCTAGCCTATGAAACCTTGTCCCTTAGACCCCAGTACCCTGAGCAATATTGTCTACTAGCTCGACTTCTGAATCGACCTGAATCAACAGATAATTCAATGCCAAGATCACTGTCCAGTAACTCAGGCCACCTTGTTTACTTGCCTTATTTGGCCACCCTCCGGCCACTTTCTGCCCATGAGCCTGTTGAGTGTTTTGTAGCTGTTATCAAGGCCTAACCCCCAGACAAAGTTGTGCATCAATTGGAGCCCTGAGTCAAAAGTTATACCATGCCCTAGTTTTTGGTCATGTCCAACACTATGTCAGTGCATGTCCACCAGTGGCATTGAATGATTTAGACCTGTTTCACTTGAGCAATTGAAATGCCACCTTGTCCATTAGATTCCTGGAGTTGTACTCTACATCTTTCTCTACTGTCATTTCTCCAGAAAACCTACCTAAGACCAACTTAAGGTTATGTCTAGCCGTGGACCGAATGTTAGCCTTTCGACATTCAACTCCTTTTTAGCCCATCTCTTCTATCAGCACCCAAGTACTTTGTCCAAACCTTTCCCCTGCATGTATGATATATTTTACGTATCATTTCCCATAAAGACTATCTTCTGTATGCTTATATAGTGTATGTGTGTATTATCTGTATCCGCCGTGGAACCAGAGATTGAAGGAGCGGAAGAAATCTTTGAAGAATCGTCTAAGTAACTAGACCCAACATTGCAAGGCAAGTCTCAATCCCTTGATCATGTCTCGCCTATTATTTTCAAATGAAGTATGTTAACTGTTTTCAAGTATATGCATACCTTTTATTCAAATAAGAATTATATTCAAATAAAGTGATTAGATATGACCTAAATTACTGTAAAACCCCTTTTGACATTGAATATCCCTGCACCCTTGTCACCCTAGAATATCATGCTTAGGCTATGCCATGTTCGAGATTATATGTTAAATGTTGAATGGTCATATGTGAGAAAAGTGTATTCAAAACCCTTTTTGTGAAAGAAAATATGATTGGAATCGATAGTGAGGATGGTTTGATTGGATGGTGTTGTGTGCGCACTGGGAATGTGAAAGACTCCTCACTAGAGATTCATAAGGACTAGAACCTTGTGTTGTGCTTCTATGCGGCATGAAAAATGTACCAACCACTTGCCCGGTTATGGGACGGGCGCAACTTAGTAGCTTTCTTTAGTATTAGCTTTTCCCTACAATGGTTGTCGATCCAGTTTCTTGCGAGAGCTGGTGGGTTGCAGAAGGCCATGAGTGATGTGAGTTCAGAAAAATCATGAGAGGAAAAGGTGGGAAGAAGGAAGACGCCCTATGCCAGATTAAGTCGTGCGCGACTATAATCAAGAGAGGCTGTGTGTCTTGCAAGAACATAGACCCAGGCTAGGAAGTAAGGCAGTGGGGAGGACCACAACGGTACTTGAGACTTAACTGTCTATTTACCGAGCAGGGAATTGTTAATGCTAGGACTGTAAACTTTTGTGTCACTTCGGCCTTGTCACATGCGTAAAAGTCGCGTGGAGTTGGCCTGACTTGAAAGCTGAGTGATTGGTGGATTAAGGTGGTACACCTTTGCAATGTTTAAAAAGTATCAGATACTCTGAGCTCCCAGGTCATGGAGTCTGCACGCTGTGGATTCTATCCACGTCGATGCAGCACAAGTAGCTTTGGCAAGTTTTTCACAAAATTTGAATAAAGTGGTGACTCATGAAAGACCGCCACACCCAACATTTTCTGAAAATCTAGCTTAGGATTTTAAAAAGGCCCGCTTTCGAAAATAAAGATCTTTTCTTCAAATCTAAATGTGCAAATCTATTCTATTTATATATATAAAACCAAGACCCCTTTTCTTGAAAACCCCTCATCTATATACCTGCATTCTCATAACGGGACTTGCTGAGCATTGTGTAAAAACATGCTCACCCTTGCCTTTTCACACAAATTCAGAAAAAAGGATTCAAGGACCCTGATTCCTTTAGCCTTGAGCACCAAGAAGAGGAAGGAACCTTTCCAGACGATTTGAGCTTCTAGGAGGGTCATGCGCCAAGTTGAGTTCGATGTGGTAAAGGCCCGAGCCGAACTGCTGCAGAAGGAAATGAAGACCTTTGTTATTGCTTTCGTGTTATTGTTTTTATGAAAACTCTCTACTTTGTATCAACTTTAATTAATGCCATTCTTGGCATTATGATAATGTAATACTGGTCCTCATGACCTTGTACTTGTTTTATCTATTTGCCTTATTGTTTAAAGTAAATCCTGTTGTTGTGAGCTTGTGATGTACCTTTCTGTTTGCAATTCACCTAGGTGGTTGCCATCGGAATCCTCAAATGAGGGTCCCACAAAATCTGGTATCAGAGCAAAAGGCTCGACTGTAGGACGTGACCCTTCTATAGACATTGGCGTCCCTAGCACAGAAAATCGTTAGTGTTTGACTAAAATCTATTTGCGAAAATCTAATTTGTCTAAGAAAAATATATTATGTGGTTATTCTTTTTGATTATTTGAAAAAGCTTTAAACATTATTTCCAACTTTTAGGTGTTTTGCGTTATGTCCCCTTAGATAGTTTTCGTGCCTCAGTAGTAGTCTACGAAATCCCAGAATGTGGAATTGGACCTGATGGATGCAGATGAAGATCAGGAGGACTCAGAAGAGGTAGACCCTTACGGTTCTTCCAGTGCCGACGTGTGATCCCTGACTTTCCCTAGTTTAACCTTTTGTGCCTAACCACAACAGACGTTAGATCTTTTGTGTAGAAGTTGCTTGTCTTGATGTGTGTTGGTTGCTAAATATTCCTATAAGCCATAGAGGCAAAAGTATGTATTTTATGAAAATTTAATTTATGAAAAACATCTTGCACTTTCCAATCCCTGTCTCATGGATTGATCTCAGTTTTCCGCTTGTACCCAATCCGTGTTTCCCTCCGAGTGAGCAATCATTTCTTTGATCACCTGTTAGAGTAGTTTGGTTATCACTAGAGGAAGACCTCATGGAAGAAAACCCGAGGAAGATACCAGTAACATGAGGAGTACATCTGGAAATAGAAACTGTACCAACCAAAATCAACCCGGATCATCATCTGTTATACCACAAGGAGGAAATGTCAATGATATACCGATTTGAATGGAGCAAGATGGACAGCAAGCAATGTCAGTGCAGAACCAGATCTTGGAGCACCCTATTCTATTCTAATCCAATCCCCTAGAGCTATAATGACAATCAAATCCATCTGTAGAAATATTGCCTTTTGTATCAGCAACCTAGAATTCCTGGCAGATTTGCTAGTTCTGAATCTTCAAGAGTTAGACATCATTCTTGGAATGGACCGGCTAGCAAAACACAGAGGCCAGATAGATTGTGAGAAGAAGACCGAAGGAGAACAAGTCACATTCAGTGCAGAAAGGAAAAGGAAAAGGAAAAAAGAAAAGAAAAGAAAAGAAAAGAAAAAGAAGAGAAAAGGAGAAAAGAAAGATCTCCACTAATCGACCGTATGGACAGCTTGAACAATGTTGAAGAGGTTAAAGTAGAGGATGTCCCAGTAGTCAACGAGTACCCATAAGTTTTTCCTGAAAGAATCCCCTGGAATTCCACCAGACGGAAGTATAGAGTTTGCCATCAAGCTGGAACCACAATCAGCCCCATATGCAAGGAAACTTGCATGTATGATGAACCAGGTGGAAGAATTGGAAGAAAAAGGATTCACCAGAACAAGTTCTTTATCTTGGGAAACCCTAATGCTCTTTGCCAAGAAGAAAGATGGTAGTCTGCGACTTTGTATCAACTACAGGAAGTTGAATGATATGACAATCAAAAACAAGTACCCTCTACCAAGGATCGATGATCTCTTTGATCAACTCAGAGGAGCGAAAATAATTTCAAGGATCAACTTGAGATCCGGTTATCATCAACTGAAAATTAGAGAAGAGGATATCCCAAAGACTATATTCATGACAAGATATGGATTGTATGAGTTCACAGTGATGCCATTTGGACTAAGGAATGCACCAGTAGAATTCATGAACCTGATGAATAAAGTTCTCATGAAATACCTAGACAAGTTCATTATTGTGGTTGTGAGTGATACTCTCAATTTCTCCGAGATGGAAAAAGAGCATGTTCAGCATCTCAGACTAGTGTTAAAGGAGGTTAGCAGATCATCAATTGTACGCCGAGATTGATATGTGTGCCTTCTGGTTGAAGGATATTCCTTTCTTGGACCACATCGTTTCAGATGAAGGAATATTCATGCATCTGTCAAAGACCCAAGCTGCACCACGATATCAGCCAAATCTACAGTACCCAAGATCCATGACAGCCAAGTACCCGGCTTGTCACAGAAGCCACTATCAGCGTGATTGTCCCCACACTGCTATCATTGTGGACGATTCGGTCACCGACCAGAGAAATTCCCTAGAAGAATTCACCAGATCCAATAGCCAAGAGAAGTGAAGATCAACAATAGCCTACAGTTCAGACGTATATCCCAATGCCTACCCCAATACAACAATATAGACAAAAAGCTCCAGCTGCAAAAGAAAGATTTCCAACTAACCATGGAAGAGATCGAGGAAACCCAACACCAAGGTAGACTCGACTATGTCACATCAGAAGAACAAGGAGGCCCGTCAGACATAAAGTCTTTGTTATTTAAAGTGAACTGAATATGACCTATCTAGAGTATCCTATCACCATTCAGTTTTCCGACTCTAGGATGCCAGTAAAATCAGTGTACGAAGGAGTAAAATTTAATATAAGCAGAAAGGGGTTCTTTGTTAAACTACTGGCACTAGAACTACAAAGTTGAGATGTTATATCTGGAATGGACTGGTTGTCGGAACATAAAGGACAAATGGATTGTGAGCGTAAGGCTGTTGCCCTTACTAGTCCGAATGGAAAAGAAGTTTTGTTCCAATCCTGAGAGGATGTTAGTGGAACAGCCAACCCAAGATCTGCACAGTTCAAAGAAAGGGGTGAACCAAATCCCCGAAGTTGGAGGATACCCGAGCGTGTCACCAGAAGTACCCTGATCGTGGTTTTGAACTCAATGATAAATTGAAACCTGGACGGCACCCATATCATAAACGCCATATCAGACGTCAGTCAAGAACCAAGAGGAGCATTTGGACCACCTATGAACAGTTTTGGATAAACTAAGGTAGCAACAATTTTATGCTAAGCTGGATAAGCGTGAATTCGGACACAGGAATTTCATTTTTAGGTCACCAGATGACAGTCAAAGGAATACAAATAGATTTAATTAAAAGTCGAGGCCGTGAAAGAATGGAAACAACCAGAATCAGTGACAGAAGTCAAAAGTTTTCTTGGATTAGCTAAGCATTATCACCGATTCATTGAAGGATTTTTCCAAACTAGTCAAGCCGCCCACTAGTTTGTTGAAAAAGGATGTCCAATCTGAGTGGACAGAAGGTTGTCAGAAGAGTTTCGAAGAATTGAGACGAAGGCTAAACAATCGCACCAATTCTAGTACTCCCTGATAATAGGAAGAATTTTGAGATGTAGCGTGATGCATCTAGGCCCGAACTGAGTTGTATCTTAATGCAAGGAGGAAGAACAGTCGCATTTGCATCCAAACAACTGCAGTCACATGAGGAGAATTATCTGACCTGTGACGTGAAGTTTGCGACAGCGATTCATACACTCAAGAATTGGAGACATTACCTACAAAGGAATCGATGTGAAATCTACCTAGACCACAAGAACTTGAAGTATGTTTTGCCCAGTAGAATTTGAACATGAGGCAACGTCGATGACTAGAGTTAATCAGGAACTGTGGCCTAGACATGCATTACCACCTTGGTAAAATTAATGTCATTGCATACACCTTGAGCAGAAAGGTTTACTGCAGCACCATTGTTGCACAAGAGTTAATGGAGGATTGCATCAGCAAATGATTGAATCAGTAGATCAAGGTTCTATGGACATATACGTTGTCAGTTGCACCAACCTTGGAAGAAGAGATTCGAAAATCATGAGGAAGAGATGAATGAATTCAAAAAATCAAAGAGGATATAAGGATCAGAAAAGCAGTAGAATTTCGGGAAGATGAGCAAGGTGCCATTTGGCATGATAAAAGGACGTATGTTCCAGAGGTTAAGGAGATCAAGACACTAATTTTGAAAGAAGCTCATAACACTCCATACTCTATTCACCCTGGAAGTATTCGGATGTGTTAGGACATGAAGAATCAATTTTGGTGAAGTTGCATGGATAGAGATTGCCGAGTACATGGTAAAGTGTGAAACATGTTAGAGGATGAAGACCAAGCATCGAAGGCTAGCAGGATTGTTACAGCCACTAACCATACTAGAGTGGAAATGAGAAGAAGTTGGAATAAACTTTATCATAGGACTTCCGAAGACTAAGAGTAAATATGACTCCATGTGGATGATTGTGGACAGACTAGCAGAAGCAGCGTACCTCGTACTAGAGCAGATGACTTACGATGATGCCAAGTCAACAGAAATTTACATGACTAGGATTGTGACGCTACATGGTATACCCAAGAGGATTGTATCAGATCATGGAAGCATGACCCACTTCAATATTTTGGAAAAAGTCTGCATGAAGCCCCAGAAACAAAGTTGAACTTCAGCACAGCTTACCACCCTAGACTGGAGGATCGATAGAACTAGTGAATTAAATACCGAAGGATAAGTTGCAAGCATGTGTGCTCAAATATGGAATTTCATGAGAGTTATGCTTGCCATACACATAATTCACCCACAGCAATAGTTACCATACTAGTTTGCAGGTGTTCCCACTTGAAGCTCTATATAGTTGCAAGTGCAGAATGCCTTTACATTGGTCAGAAGTTGGAGAAAGGCAACAAATCAGCTCAAAAATAGCTCAAGACATAGGAACTCGTGTACGAATCATTAAGAAGAAGCCAAAGACTGCATAGCCAAGACAAGAAGAGTTATGCTGATAACCGACAACGGAAAAAGGGAATTATCTTTCGAGTAGGCTGAATAAGTATATCTCAAAGCAACACCTTAAGAATGAGTACAACGATTTAAGATGAAGGGAAAACTAAGCCCAAAATACATTGGGCCCTACAAGATTCTAGAGAAACAAGGAGAAGTAGCATACAAATTGAAGCTACTATTCGAATTAGCAGGAGTTCAAGACGTATTCATGTGTCTCAATTAAGGAAGTACCTAAAGAAGCCAACATGACAGATATCTCCTAAGGAAGAAACCAGACTTGACATATCAGGATTACCCAGTTAAAGTGTTAGAGGTCAGTGAAAGGAAATTGAAATCAAGGACCATTCACTCTGCAGCGATTCAATGGAACAACCACCCAGAAGAAGAGTCAATATGGAAAAGGGAAGAGAGACTGCATCAAGATTTCCCTTACCTGTTTTCAGATCTACCGGAATCTCCAGGACGAGATTATTTTGAAGGAGGGTAGGTCGTAACATCCCAAATTTTGCCATCTCTTTAGCTTGCCAGTCAGCATATCTTCATTAGATTCTCAGATGTCTCAACCCCATTTTTGATCCTTATCTCAAAATTATGATCTCAGGTGTGCCACCACCTTAATTTAAAAAGTTGGCAGATAAACTCCGCCTTTCAGACCATTTTCACTTTTTAGTTCAAAAGTATCGCAGATCAGTTCTTTTCAGATTTGTCAGAAGCCCAAAAAGACAAAAAGTCTCAGATCACCTTCAAATTCCGATCTGATTCCGTGAATATCTCCCATTCACTATTCTAAACATTTTTCCCTTTTGGAAGAATTCCAAAAGCTCAACCGAAACCCTAGTTTCAACCTCGCCAAAGTTTCAAGCCCTAATTACCCTCTTTACCCTAATTACCCTGTTTTCGATTTTTGTCAAAACCACCAAATCTTATCGGATATTACCATTTTTCTTGCTAGATGAGTCCAAGAGATTTAGTAATACTCATCTGCAAAACCAGATTTCAGATCAGCCCTTCAGATCTCCAGATTTACAAATAGGCCCAAATTCCCGAATCAAATTACTTTCAGTTTAGTCCAAATCCTTGCAGAACAGTCCCTGGTGCAGGATTCTGAAATTGCAGATCAGCCCTAGCTTTCCAGCCCCTGGTCGTTGCTCTCGACCAGAGCTCCAGCACCATTCGCACCCGCCACCTCGCCTCGCCGCAGGAACTCGCCGCCGACGAAGTTTCCCGCACAGCCACCACCGCAGCCACGTAGCCACCACCTTTGCGCAACCGTGCCGCCACCGTGGAGCCACCGTAGCCGCGCCTGTGCCGTGTTTTCCTCGCGTGCGCGCGTGCTCCAGCAGCAGCAAAGCAACGCCACGTTGCAGCCATGCCGAAGCCAGTGATCTCGCCGCCCTGCTCCAGCCGGATTTTGGCGTGGTTCCCCCTCGCCTGGCACAGTCGTTGCCGCGTCCCAACACCATCTCGATCCCTGTCGCGCCCCGAGACTGGAACTACGAATACTCCTGTAGAGACCTAGCTCGCTGCAGCTAGTCCCATATATGCATAGCATACACATACCCTTGACGTCCCAGGATAAGTCAAGCACAGGAGTATATCACATTGCAACAGAGTAACTTACAAAATAGTTAAGCAGTGTGGCCTGCTGGCCTTGATATTACATAAGGAGATTACAATGCCTTCACGGCATGCATGGTTTAGCAACATAACATCTACACAGCAGATGGTAGGTGACCCACCCACAAAGAGAAGTGGACGGCAGAACAACACACATCAGGGAAATGACGGAACTGACGCTCCTCCTTCTGGATCCACGAAGTACTCCACGCCTTCATCTTGATTGTGATTGCTCCGTCTATTGATTTGTAGGTTGCAAGAGTGAGCACTTACGTACTCAGCAAGTCATAGGTAAGAGTAGATACATATAGTAGTGATGACATGAACCTAGACTAGTCAAGAATTATGGATGTTTATAAAATAATCTTTTCCTTTCTTATCTCATCTTATGGCAGCACTTTTCATAATATAACATCATCATTCATGTTCACTAGATTATAGCACTACCGCGACAAGTCGACACACGACAGCCCACGGCAGCACTCCTTATCATGACAACACATGTCATTTGGGTAATCTTGATTTAAACATATTTTATTTAGAAAATAGTACTTGTGTCACACCCCGTGGATTTAATCCACCGCAGCAGACTCCTATAAACCCGGGAGCTCGGAGTATTCGAATACGTTTTTAACTCTGCAGAGAGGTACCAATTTACCCGCAAGATATTCCACTTTCAAGCCCATCCTATCATAACAAAATGATTAGACCCCTCCTCACAACCATGTGTGAGTGGCAAGGTGGAGACAACAAGAACTTTTGTTATGCATTACTTACAATTCACCCCTGACCCTGTGGATCTCTCGCGAAACACAGTTGTGGCGGGCTATACCCCCACCCTACCTCATGTCCCCATTGCTGGGTCAAATACCAGATCACCTTCAGTGATAGTGGGAGTCAGCCTCCAAGTCAATCATCACAACGTACACATCTCATGCAGGGGTTTCATGTACGATCCACATAAGTACTTGTTCAGGCCTGTCCCATACCAGGCTTGCGGTTAGCACGTTGTTCATGCCACTAGACGCACAACACAAGGTTCTAGTCCTTATATGCCAGTGACCTAGACCATCCACAACCCTGCACCTTCAGTGCCTGCATTCCTTTGCAGTCTAGCACCTCCAGTGCTACAGCCATCCATACCATTTTTCTGGTCACGGCTAGGGGTTTTATTTCATGAATATAAGTATATAAATACATATAATAATTCATGGCTCAAAATTTGTTTATTTCACATTTCACAGATAACCAGTCTAGTACTGCCAATTCATAGATCAACCATTCTCAATCTATCACATGCAATATTGCCTATATTCAAGGTTATGTTTTAGCAACATTTAAAATATAGGTTCAAGATGACCAAGGATATGACTTGCCTTCCGCGTCGTAAGAGACAGCAGTTGACGTCGGGTCAGCAGTGAAGTCCTCGAACTCTGGCTCTTGATCTACTCTCCAATCAAACAAACAACCAAGAATTACAATCTTTTCAATACATTACTATACTATATGCAATAATGCAAAGATGAATGTCTTTAGGTCGACATTCGGTTCAAGGCATCGACATAGGGTTAATGAATGGTAGAAGGATTATCTCAACTTGTGGCAGTAGAATGAAATGTAGATTACAACTCCACAAGTCTAATGGACAAAGTTATTTTCAATTTGCATAACTGGAAAGAGGTGAAATGAGTTAATGCCACTGACTAACATGCTTTGACATAGGGCTGACAATGTCATAATCTAGGGCTAAGCATAAAATGCAGTTCAAGGGCTCAAATCAAGTTGTGATAGAAGAAGAAATTGTAGATCACAACCTCAGGAGTCTAAGGGACAAAGTTATGCCCAAAATGCACATCTGGAAGGGAGTGAAAAGGGCTAATGCCACTGACTGACATAGTCTGGCATTGATCTTGACATGGCCAGAAACTAGGGCTTGGCATAACTCTTGATCTAGAGCTCCAAATGATGCACCACTTTGTCTGGGATGTAGGCCTCAGTAACAGGAACAATTCATTCAACTGGACCTAGGGCAGGAGGTGGCCGGAAAGTGATGAAAACCGGCGATGAACTCGGTGGCTGAAATTTCAGTTCACAGCACTGGACAGGAATTAGGGCATAGCTATATCTTCTGATTTAGGCCGAATTGGAAGTCGAGCTAGTAGGCAAAGTTGCTCAGGAGATCAAGGCGTATCTGGTGGACAAGGTTTCTGGAGCTGGATCGGCCGAGAATGGTTTTCCGGTGGCCGGCGCCGGAGAAGAAGACACTGATATTGGGGGTTTTGGCTACACTATGTTTGAACTCGATTCCTTGCTTGGAGAGCATCTAGAAGGTATAAGAAAGCTTCTGGAACGATCGAATTGGCCGGAGAATCACCGGAGAAGGTTGGCGACATTCGCCGGCGGCTGGTGAAGCTCGGGCTAGCGAAAAACTCCAGTTCTTGATCAATTTCACCATTCAACTTCACAGGCTTGCTTAGAATAGCTCACTGATCATTTTTGTCTATTAAATCGAAGGTTAATTCGGGCTAATTTGACTTGTGCAACTGGAACAGGGCATTTCACTGATTTCAGCAATTCCGGCGATCACCGGCGATGAAGTGCATAAGAGCTCAATTAAATGATACAGCACGATGATGGGAGATGAGATATACCTTCTGGTGCTGTTAATTCGGTGAGAGGTGCAGCAGGGCGTGCTGGCACCGTGAGGACTCAATCTGGACTCGCCGGAGAAGACGACTGCAGCAAGAGATTTTGCAAAATTGGCTAAGTCCTGGTGAAGGGGAGATGACGACAGGGTATGGCTGCTTATATAGGCCACAGGGCGATGCTTGCAAAGAGATAGCAGCAAGGGAATTGTGCCAGATGACAAGATTTGTCCGGGCGCAGCTGCAACAACGGCGAGCGGTGAAGCGACTGTACACTGGCAAGGCGAAACTGTGCTACATCGAGTCTCATCAATGTCGGGCGGTGCAAGTCGGTGGCGACAAAGGCTGGTGAAGCAAGTAACGTGGCAAGAAGATACTGACAATGGCTGCTGCTGGTCGCGCACAGGAGCAGATGTTGTTCAACGGCGCTGCCACGGCGATGGCTAGGGCAAGGACGCGTGCGCAACAGCAACAGTAAGCATGCACGAGCACAAATGCAAGCGGGACTTGGCCGGCGGCGAGCGTGCACGGCGCAAACGCACGGCGAGGTTCCTGGTCGTGCACTGCAGTTGGCCTGGTCGATTTTGGGCTGATTTGCAATTATTGATTTTCTTGATTTGGACTGAATTGTAAATCTGAAGATTTGGAAGGTTTGATCTGGAATTGATTCTGCTGTTTTGGTAAACTTGATTCAACAAATGATTTGGCACAGATTGAAAATAAAATTTGAGACATTTGGATGATTTTTGATATGAACTGAAAACAGAGTAGATTAGGGTAAAATAAGTCTGAAACTTATTGATCTCGAATTCTGGGATTTAGGGTTTGATTTTGAGATACTTATAAAAGAAGAATTTGTATTGAAAAGTATTTGGAAGATATTCCCTGAATCAGATTTGAATTTGGAGATGATTTGCAGCATTTTGCCTTTCTGGCTTTTAGAAAAATCTGGAAGAAGGACTGATTTGTGAAACTGGAGTTTTGGAAGGTTTAAACTGAATTTGATTTCACTGATATAGCAGATTATATTCAACAGAATATTTGGCAAGAACATTTGATAAAATTTGGCACATTTGAATAGTCTTTGATACAGACTGAAAATAGGGTATTTTTAGGGTAATTGAATCTGAGCTTTAATTGATTTCAACTTATGGTAATTAGGATGAGATCTTGAAATCTGCACAGAAGAAGAACTTGTTTCAAATAGCATCTAGAAAAGATTTGCCGAAGAAATTCTGAATTTGGAGTTAATCTGGAGATTTTAACCTTTCTGGGTTTTCAGATATCAGATAAGGACTATATTGCGATAATTCTTGGACTGATTTGTGAAAAGAGTCTAGATGGTAGAATCTGGCTGTCAACTTTTAAGGTATTGACATACCCATGATCATATTCCAGAAATAATCTGGTCTGAACTTGGTCAAGATTTTGATTAAATCTGTATTTCTGAAACTTAGGGTATTTAGGTAATATAATGTATTTCTGTTTTCGAAAACAGAAGAAGTTGATAAATCTGGAATTTAGAGATAGAATTGGATCTAGGTTCTGAAGACTTTTAAGTTCAGAGTAACTGATAGATCACATCTGAACAATCTGATCTTGATTTGAGGTCACAGGATAGATTTTGGAGATTTTAGGGTTTAGGATAGATACTGATATGGCTATTACTACAGATACAAGCATGCATGCTATTGATGAAAAAGGAAGTTTTCACCCCTAACTCAGGATGTTACAGATCTACCCTCCTTAAAGAAATCTCGCCCCGAGATTTATCTAAAGCAAGAAAAGATAAGAATAGAGATAGGTTTGCTGAAAATTCTCTTCCTTCTTCCAAGTAGTTCTTTGTTCTAAATGATTCTTCCATTGAACTTTACACAATCCGATTTTCTTCCTTCGGAGCTGTCGTTCATCAGTGGTTAGGATTCTGATTGGGTGCTCAAGATAAGTGAGATTCTTCTGTAAAGGCACATCTTGTACATCTATCTGGTCAGTAGGTTCCTTCAAACATTTCCGGAGCTGAGAGACATGAAACACATCGTGTACTCCTGTTAATCTCACTGGTAATTCCAGTTCATAGGGTGTTTCTCATTCTCTCTTGATTATCTTAAATGGTCCAATGTATCCTTAAAGATAACTTTCCTTTCACTTGAAATCTTTGTAATCTTTTGAATGGTGTGACCTCGAGATACACAAAATCTCCTGGTTCCAATGATAATTCTCTTTGTCGTTTATCTGCATAGCTCTTTTGTCGTGATTGTGCTGTTTTCAGCCTTTCTCTGATGATTCTGACATGAGCTTCTGCTTCTTCTACTATCTTTGGTCCTATGGCTTTTCGTTCTCCTGGCTCATTCCAATGCAATGGAGTTCTGCATTTATGTCCATATAAAGCTTCCAATGGTGCCATCTGTAAATTAGCTTGATAACTGTTATTATATGTAACTCTGCAAATGGTAAACATTTGTCCCATGATGCTCCATAATCTAGTATACAAGCTCTTAGAAGATCTTCTAGGATTTGGTTGACTCTTTCTGTCTGTCCTCCTGTTTGCGGATGATATGCAGTACTGAAATCTAGCTGGGTTCCTAGGGTTTCATGCAGTCTATTCCACAATAACTCATATGGAATCATATCCTCCTTGAGTTTTAGGTAATCCTGTAATGAAATCCATACCAATTTCTTCCCATTTCCATAATGTATTGGTAGAGGTTGTAGCTTTCCTGCTATTTTCTGGTGTTCTGCTTTAACTCGTTGACATGTATCACAGTTTGCAATATACTCTGCAATATCTCTCTTCATATTATCCGACCAGAATCTGGTCTTCAAATCTTGATATATCTTTGTGTTACCAGGGTGTATTGAGTATGGAGTTTTATGTGCTTCATGGAGAATTATTTCCTTAAGATCTGCGTTTTGAGGTACACAGATTCTTCCTCGATACCATATAATCCCTTGGTTATCTTCAGTAAGGCCTTGAGACTTTCCTAATTTGGTTCGACTCTTGATTTTACAAATTTCTTCATCTTTCTTCTGGGCATTTCCTATCTGTTCTTCAAGTTGAGATTTTATTGTTAAAGTAGCTACTGTTCCCTGCGGTACTATTTCCACTTGATGATTCTGCAACTCTTGTTGTAGGTAAGGGTTCTTTAACATAACCATTTCTTGTAGGTTGTAAACTTTTCTGCTTAAGACATCGGCCACTACATTAGCTTTCCTTGGATGGTACTGAATACTAAAATCATAATCTTTGAGTTGATCCTTGAGCTTCTCTATATCTGTAACTGACATTTCTGAAAGTTCTTCTGAAGAATACATCAGAATATGGTTGTACTACAGGCGCTTGTTCCAGGCATAATTTTTGTAATGCTTGAACAGATCTTAGCGATTTCTTGACTGATGATCTTTCTGCATAGAATAGAACTCTCTCCCCTTGGCTACTGACAAGACTAAGGGTTTTCTCTTCACAATCTATTAGGCCTTTATGTTGGGACAACCAATCCATTCCCAAAATAATGTCTAGTCCTTGCAGTTCCAGAACTAGTAGATTTGCCTCAAATTCTACCCCTTCTATATTGAAAGTTACATTTGAGCAGATCGAGTAGACAGATAATCTAGCCCCTGGAGTTTGTATAACCATAGAGTACTCTAGTGGTACTTGGTCTATATGCATTTCAACTTCAGATGCAAATGCTTTTGACATGAATGAATTTGTAGCACCAGGATCAAACAATATTAAGGCAGATACAGATTGAATCAGAAATCTACCTAGAAGAATGTCGGTGGTGTTTCCTGCTTCCTGGGTTGAAGTATAGTTTAATCTTCCTCCTTGGGTTGCGGTTGGTGTTCTACCTCTTCCTCTTCCTCGACTAGCCATGTTCCCTCCTCTTCCTGGTGGAGTTCCTTTAGGCTTCGGTGCTGATGGCACTGGTACTCTGGGTGCTTCTGGTTGTGTTCCTGCCTGTGATCTGGCAATAGATGGTGGAAGCCGGGTCCAAGGACAAAATTCTCTATGATGTCCACGCTGCCAACAGTGATAACATTGAATGTTCATGTAAGGGTTTCCTTTGCTTCTGGTAAATATGGCTCTTTTTCTCTTGGGTTTCTGCAGTGGTGATGTTCTAGGTTTTACTGACTGTATCTTTGCTTGAGATATGGCTATGGGTCTAGGGAATTGAATCCAGGGACAGAATTCTTTACGGTGCCCATGCTGTTTGCAATGAAAACATTTGACACTCGCGTGAGGACAGTTCTTTTGAAGATGATTTCCTTTGCAATTGGGGCACGTCATCCTTATTGGTCTGGGAGTTTGGTATGATGGTTGAAAACTAGAGGCAGTAGGAATTCTCTTTTTAGTTGAGTTTAGTTGTGGTTGCACTTGTTGAGACATTCTTCTCTTCCGATCTTCTCCCTCTATATTTTCCTTCTGTGGAGGATTGGAATTCTGAGATCCTTGTTGAAACAAAGGATTTCTTGTCATAATATCTTCTTCCTGAGGAGTCTGTTCCCTGTCTTCTCCACTGCATTGAGATCTTCTTCTTGCATCAACCATGGTAGCTCTGAAAAAGAAGTTTGGGCTGATCTAACTATCTAGGGCCAACTAAGACAACAATGCAGAAAATAATGCAAACTACTTTAGTGCATAAAATACTTAGGCTACTAGCCATAATACACAAGTTAACCATTGCAAAGCAACAGCTGAATCACAAACTATCAAGAGCATCACTAGCTCTATCTACACCAACCTCTAAGACACTCTGAAACAACAGAACGCACTCTCACAATCTTACCGAATTTTAGAGAATCCAAATAAAATTTTGAAATAAAAGTTTTCAAGAGCTACAAAGCTCATTGTTTTTATCAAAATACAATTTTCATCAAATAGTTTTCTAAATAAATTACGTCTTCCTGGCACGGCCAATCCCTAAAGGTGTCGTCTACAGTCAAGTTCTCATGTTGCTCTGATACCAACTTTTCTTGTCGCGCCCCGAGACTGGAACTACGACTACTCCTGTAGAGACCTAGCTCGCTGCAGCTAGTCCCATATATGCATAGCATACACATACCCTTGACGTCCCAGGATAAGTCAAGCACAGGAGTATATCACATTGCAACAGAGTAACTTACAAAATAGTTAAGCAGTGTGGCCTGCTGGCCTTGATATTACATAAGGAGATTACAATGCCTTCACGGCATGCATGGTTTAGCAACATAACATCTACACAGCAGATGGTAGGTGACCCACCCACAAAGAGAAGTGGACGGCAGAACAACACACATCAGGGAAATGACGGAACTGACGCTCCTCCTTCTGGATCCACGAAGTACTCCACGCCTTCATCTTGATTGTCGATTGCTCCGTCTATTGATTTGTAGGTTGCAAGAGTGAGCACTTACGTACTCAGCAAGTCATAGGTAAGAGTAGATACATATAGTAGTGATGACATGAACCTAGACTAGTCAAGAATTATGGATGTTTATAAAATAATCTTTTCCTTTCTTATCTCATCTTATGGCAGCACTTTTCATAATATAACATCATCATTCATGTTCACTAGATTATAGCACTACCGCGACAAGTCGACACACGACAGCCCACGGCAGCACTCCTTATCATGACAACACATGTCATTTGGGTAATCTTGATTTAAACATATTTTATTTAGAAAATAGTACTTGTGTCACACCCCGTGGATTTAATCCACCGCAGCAGACTCCTATAAACCCGGGAGCTCGGAGTATTCGAATACGTTTTTAACTCTGCAGAGAGGTACCAATTTACCCGCAAGATATTCCACTTTCAAGCCCATCCTATCATAACAAAATGATTAGACCCCTCCTCACAACCATGTGTGAGTGGCAAGGTGGAGACAACAAGAACTTTTGTTATGCATTACTTACAATTCACCCCTGACCCTGTGGATCTCTCGCGAAACACAGTTGTGGCGGGCTATACCCCCACCCTACCTCATGTCCCCATTGCTGGGTCAAATACCAGATCACCTTCAGTGATAGTGGGAGTCAGCCTCCAAGTCAATCATCACAACGTACACATCTCATGCAGGGGTTTCATGTACGATCCACATAAGTACTTGTTCAGGCCTGTCCCATACCAGGCTTGCGGTTAGCACGTTGTTCATGCCACTAGACGCACAACACAAGGTTCTAGTCCTTATATGCCAGTGACCAGACCATCCACAACCCTGCACCTTCAGTGCCTGCATTCCTTTGCAGTCTAGCACCTCCAGTGCTACAGCCATCCATACCATTTTTCTGGTCACGGCTAGGGGTTTTATTTCATGAATATAAGTATATAAATACATATAATAATTCATGGCTCAAAATTTGTTTATTTCACATTTCACAGATAACCAGTCTAGTACTGCCAATTCATAGATCAACCATTCTCAATCTATCACATGCAATATTGCCTATATTCAAGGTTATGTTTTAGCAACATTTAAAATATAGGTTCAAGATGACCAAGGATATGACTTGCCTTCCGCGTCGTAAGAGACAGCAGTTGACGTCGGGTCAGCAGTGAAGTCCTCGAACTCTGGCTCTTGATCTACTCTCCAATCAAACAAACAACCAAGAATTACAATCTTTTCAATACATTACTATACTATATGCAATAATGCAAAGATGAATGTCTTTAGGTCGACATTCGGTTCAAGGCATCGACATAGGGTTAATGAATGGTAGAAGGATTATCTCAACTTGTGGCAGTAGAATGAAATGTAGATTACAACTCCACAAGTCTAATGGACAAAGTTATTTTCAATTTGCATAACTGGAAAGAGGTGAAATGAGTTAATGCCACTGACTAACATGCTTTGACATAGGGCTGACAATGTCATAATCTAGGGCTAAGCATAAAATGCAGTTCAAGGGCTCAAATCAAGTTGTGATAGAAGAAGAAATTGTAGATCACAACCTCAGGAGTCTAAGGGACAAAGTTATGCCCAAAATGCACATCTGGAAGGGAGTGAAAAGGGCTAATGCCACTGACTGACATAGTCTGGCATTGATCTTGACATGGCCAGAAACTAGGGCTTGGCATAACTCTTGATCTAGAGCTCCAAATGATGCACCACTTTGTCTGGGATGTAGGCCTCAGTAACAGGAACAATTCATTCAACTGGACCTAGGGCAGGAGGTGGCCGGAAAGTGATGAAAACCGGCGATGAACTCGGTGGCTGAAATTTCAGTTCACAGCACTGGACAGGAATTAGGGCATAGCTATATCTTCTGATTTAGGCCGAATTGGAAGTCGAGCTAGTAGGCAAAGTTGCTCAGGAGATCAAGGCGTATCTGGTGGACAAGGTTTCTGGAGCTGGATCGGCCGGGAATGGTTTTCCGGTGGCCGGCGCCGGAGAAGAAGACACTGATATTGGGGGTTTTGGCTACACTATGTTTGAACTCGATTCCTTGCTTGGAGAGCATCTAGAAGGTATAAGAAAGCTTCTGGAACGATCGAATTGGCCGGAGAATCACCGGAGAAGGTTGGCGACATTCGCCGGCGGCTGGTGAAGCTCGGGCTAGCGAAAAACTCCAGTTCTTGATCAATTTCACCATTCAACTTCACAGGCTTGCTTAGAATAGCTCACTGATCATTTTTGTCTATTAAATCGAAGGTTAATTCGGGCTAATTTGACTTGTGCAACTGGAACAGGGCATTTCACTGATTTCAGCAATTCCGGCGATCACCGGCGATGAAGTGCATAAGAGCTCAATTAAATGATACAGCACGATGAGGGAGATGAGATATACCTTCTGGTGCTGTTAATTCGGTGAGAGGTGCACCAGGGCGTGCTGGCACCGTGAGGACTCAATCTGGACTCGCCGGAGAAGACGACTGCAGCAAGAGATTTTGCAAAATTGGCTAAGTCCTGGTGAAGGGGAGATGACACAGGGTATGGCTGCTTATATAGGCCACAGGGCGATGCTTGCAAAGAGATAGCAGCAAGGGAATTGTGCCAGATGACAAGATTTGCCGGGCGCAGCTGCAACAACGGCGAGCGGTGAAGCGACTGTACACTGGCAAGGCGAAACTGTGCTACATCGAGTCTCATCAATGTCGGGCGGTGCAAGTCGGTGGCGACAAAGGCTGGTGAAGCAAGTAACGTGGCAAGAAGATACTGACAATGGCTGCTGCTGGTCGCGCACAGGAGCAGATGTTGTTCAACGGCGCTGCCACGGCGATGGCTAGGGCAAGGACGCGTGCGCAACAGCAACAGTAAGCATGCACGAGCACAAATGCAAGCGGGACTTGGCCGGCGGCGAGCGTGCACGGCGCAAACGCACGGCGAGGTTCCTGGTCGTGCACTGCAGTTGGCCTGGTCGATTTTGGGCTGATTTGCAATTATTGATTTTCTTGATTTGGACTGAATTGTAAATCTGAAGATTTGGAAGGTTTGATCTGGAATTGATTCTGCTGTTTTGGTAAACTTGATTCAACAAATGATTTGGCACAGATTGAAAATAAAATTTGAGACATTTGGATGATTTTTGATATGAACTGAAAACAGAGTAGATTAGGGTAAAATAAGTCTGAAACTTATTGATCTCGAATTCTGGGATTTAGGGTTTGATTTTGAGATACTTATAAAAGAAGAATTTGTATTGAAAAGTATTTGGAAGATATTCCCTGAATCAGATTTGAATTTGGAGATGATTTGCAGCATTTTGCCTTTCTGGCTTTTAGAAAAATCTGGAAGAAGGACTGATTTGTGAAACTGGAGTTTTGGAAGGTTTAAACTGAATTTGATTTCACTGATATAGCAGATTATATTCAACAGAATATTTGGCAAGAACATTTGATAAAATTTGGCACATTTGAATAGTCTTTGATACAGACTGAAAATAGGGTATTTTTAGGGTAATTGAATCTGAGCTTTAATTGATTTCAACTTATGGTAATTAGGATGAGATCTTGAAATCTGCACAGAAGAAGAACTTGTTTCAAATAGCATCTAGAAAAGATTTGCCGAAGAAATTCTGAATTTGGAGTTAATCTGGAGATTTTAACCTTTCTGGGTTTTCAGATATCAGATAAGGACTATATTGCGATAATTCTTGGACTGATTTGTGAAAAGAGTCTAGATGGTAGAATCTGGCTGTCAACTTTTAAGGTATTGACATACCCATGATCATATTCCAGAAATAATCTGGTCTGAACTTGGTCAAGATTTTGATTAAATCTGTATTTCTGAAACTTAGGGTATTTAGGTAATATAATGTATTTCTGTTTTCGAAAACAGAAGAAGTTGATAAATCTGGAATTTAGAGATAGAATTGGATCTAGGTTCTGAAGACTTTTAAGTTCAGAGTAACTGATAGATCACATCTGAACAATCTGATCTTGATTTGAGGTCACAGGATAGATTTTGGAGATTTTAGGGTTTAGGATAGATACTGATATGGCTATTACTACAGATACAAGCATGCATGCTATTGATGAAAAAGGAAGTTTTCACCCCTAACTCAGGATGTTACAATCCCTTCTCTGGTGTCAGCCGCGAATCCCGCCTGATGTGCTTCAACTCCCGAGAGCCCCAGCCCTTCGCCTATATAAGGTCCCTCCCTTGCCCAGAATCACTTCGCACCACCCCGTAGCTTCATTGCTTCAGCTTCTAGCACCAGAGAGCAGCCAATTCCTCAGCACCGCCGTGAGCACCTTCTTCTCCGGCGAGCTGCTTTTGAGGCCACCGTCGCCAGCTTTGCCCGCAGCTTCTCCCTCCAAACCAATGCCACCAGTGAGTTACTCTCATTCCCCTCTCCGTATCATAGCATCCAATTGGCCCCCGGCGAACCTCAACGCCGGCGATCACCGGAAAAGCCGAAAACCCCTGTTTCACCAATTCTGCCCGATTCAATCCAAATCAGCCCTCGTGCCACTGATGAAAATTGATCAGTACACTCAATTGAGCAAGCCCACGAATTTGGATTTCAAAATCGAGCTAAGATTGTAGCCTCCCGTAGTTTGCGCGCCACTAGTGAATCGGCTCACGTCGCCGAGCTTCTCCGGCCATCCCCCGGCCGAATTAACCCCACCAATAGTCTCCACACTTCACCCCGTCACTCCCTGAGCAAGCAATCGAGTTGAAACTCTTTAAATCGAGAACCCCCAATCTCTAGTGTCGTCTTCTCCAGCGCCGGTCACCGAAATTCCTCACCGGCCGATCTAGCCTATGAAACCTTGTCCCTTAGATAGACCCCAGTACCCTGAGCAATATTGTCTACTAGCTCGACTTCTGAATCGGCCTGAATCAACAGATAATTCAATGCCAAGATCACTGTCCAGTAACTAAGGCCACCGTGTTTACTCGCCTGATTTGGCCACCCTCCGGCCACTTTCTGCCCTTGAGCCTGTTGAGTGTTTTGTAGCTGTTATCAAGGCCTAACCCCCAGACAAAGTTGTGCATCAATTGGAGCCCTGAGTCAAAAGTTATACCATGCCCTAGTTTCTGGTCATGTCCAACACTATGTCAGTGCATGTCCACCAGTGGCATGGAATGATTTAGACCTGTTTCACTTGAGCAATTGAAATGCCAACTTGTCCATTAGATTCCTGGAGTTGTACTCTACATCTTTCTCTAGTGTCATTTCTCCAGAAAACCTACCTAAGACCAACTTAAGGTTATGTCTAGTAGTGGACCGAATGTCACCCTTTCGACATTCAACTCCTTTTTAGCCCATCTCTTGTATCAGCACCCAAGTACTTTGTCCAAACCTTTCCCCTGCATGTATGATATATTTTACGTATCATTTCCCATAAAGACTATCTTTTGTATGCTTATATAGTGTATGTGTGTATTATCTGTATCCGCCGTGGAACCAGAGATTGAAGGAGCGGAAGAAATCTTTGAAGAATCGTCTAAGTAACTAGACCCAACATTGCAAGGCAAGTCTCAATCCCTTGATCATGTCTCGCCTATTATTTTCAAATGAAGTATGTTAACTGTTTTCAAGTATATGCATACCTTATATTCAAATAAGAATTATATTCAAATAAAGTGATTAGATATGACCTAAATAACTGTAAAACCCCTTTTGACATTGAATATCCCTGCACCCTTGTCACCCTAGAATATCATGCTTAGGCTATGCCATGTTCGAGATTATATGTTAAATGTTGAATGGTCATATGTGAGAAAAGTGTATTCAAAGCCCCTTTTGTGAAAGAAAATGTGATTGGAATCGATAGTGAGGTTGGTTTGATTGGATGGTGCTGTGTGCACACTAGAAATGTGAAAGACTCCTCACTAGAGATTCATAAGGACTAGAACCTTGTGTTGTGCTTCTATGCGGCACGAAAAACGTACCAACCACTTGCCCGGTTATGGGACGGGCGCAACTTAGTAGCTTTCTTTAGTATTAGCTTTTCCCTACAATGGTTGTCGATCCAGTTTCTTGCGAGAGCTGGTGGGCCGCAGAAGGCTATGAGTGATGTGAGTTCAGAAAAATCATGAGAGGAAAAGGTGGGAAGAAGGAAGACGCCCTATGCCAAATTAAGTCGTGTGCGACTGTAATCAAGAGAGGCTATGTGTCTTGCGAGAACATAGACCCAGGCTAGGAAGTAAGGCAGTGGGGAGGACCCACAACAGTACTCGAGACTTAACTGTCTATTTACCGGGCAGGGAATTGTTAATGCTAGGACTGTAAACTGTTGTGTCACTTCGGCCTTGTCACATGCGTAAAAGTCGCGTGGAGTTGGCCTGACTTGAAAGCTGAGTGATTGGTGGATTAAGGTGGTACACCTTTGCAATGTTTAAAAAGTATCGGATACTCTGAGCTCTCAGGTCATGGAGTCTGCGCGCTGTGGATTCTATCCACGTCGATGCAGCACAAGTAGCTTTGAAAAGTTTTTCACAAAATCTGAATGAAGTGGTGACTCGTGAAAGACCGCCACACACAACATTTTCTGAAAATCTAGCTTAGGATTTTAAAAAGGCCCGCTTTCGAAAATAAAGATCTTTTCTTCAAATCTAAATGTGCAAATCTATTCTATTTATATATATAAAACCAAGACCCCTTTTCTTGAAAACCCCTCATCCATATACCTGCATTCTCATTACGGGACTTGCTGAGCATTGTGTAAAAACATGCTCACCCTTGCCTTTTCACACAAATTCAGAAAAAAGGATTCAAGGACCCTGATTCCTTTGGCCTTCAGCACCAAGAAGAGGAAGGAACCTTTCCAGACGATTTGAGCTTCTAGGAGGGTCATGCGCCAAGTTGAGTTCGATGTGGTAAAGGCCTGAGCTGAACCGCTGCAGAAGGAAATGAAGACCTTTGTTATTGCTTTCGTGTTATTGTTTTTATGAAAGACTCTCTACTTTGTTGCAACTTTAATTAATGCCATTCTTGGCATTATGATATTGTAATACTGGTCCTCGTGACCTTGTACTTGTTTTATCTATTTGCCTTATTGTTTAAAGTAAATCCTGTTGTTGTGAGCTTGTGATGTACCTTTCTGTGTGCAATCCACCTGGGCGGTTGCCATCGGAATCCTCAAATGAGGGTCCCACAGAATCTGGTATCAGAGCAAAAGGCTTGACTGTAGGACGTGACCCTTCTATAGACATTGGCGTCCCTATCACAAAAAATCGTTAGTGTTTGACTAAAATCTATTTGCGAAAATCTAATTTGTCTTAGAAAATATATTATGTGGTTATTCTTTTTGATTATTTGAAAAAGCTTTAAACATTATTTCCAACTTTTAGGTGTTTTGCGTTATGTCCCCTTAGATAGTTTTCGTGCCTCAGTAGTAGTCTACGAAATCCCAGAACGTGGAATTGGACCTGATGGATGCAGATGAAGATCAGGAGGACTTAGAAGAGGTAGAGCCTTACGGTTCTTCCAATGCCGACGTGTGATCCCTGAAGAAAACAAGACCGTGAAAGAATCTTACCGTGGTCACCCGTTCGACCAGGGAAGTAGAGGCAACTGGCCCTGAAGCCTCGGGGGCTTCAGGAGCAGGGGTGTCACCCGCGACTACGGGGCTTTCGGTGGCCGCGGAGTCTGCTACAGTCGCCTCCACGGTAGCAGTTGTTTCTGCGGAACCAGTTGGAGCGACACCGGATGGAGAGCCCACAATCTTCCTCCTCCGGCGGATTAGGGGGACATCATCGTCTTCCTCTTCTTCGCTCCTCTCCCCCTGTACGACGAAGAAGTGATTCCAGTCCGCACCTGGAAAGATAGGAGGAACATGATATCTTACCGCAGTTTTCCTTGCGGTAGGAGGGACGCTCCATGAAACCCCTCTCCAAGATTTTGCCTGGCTTTCTTGGGGGCGGGATTCCTCGTCCTGGGTTTCGAGGAAACCTTCTTCACGAGTTTTATCGTCAGCTTCCCTAGGGAACCGACGTTTTCGCTTGGGAACGTTGCCTCGGCGAACCTCCCTAAGAGCTGTTCCCATTCCGGCAAAATTGTTAGTGCTGGACACACATAAGACCTGCAAACAGAAGCTAAGAGAAAGATGGCATACCTTCCGGCGCTCTTGTTTAAGGTCATTGCCGGCGTGAACCAAGCTCTACGGGCGAGGTGATCCCTTGGGACCCTCTACCTCGGCATTATAAGCCTTGAGGAGGTAGTTAGTCCGCCTCTCAATCTCAGATGAAGGCAGGACTGTTCCAGAATGCAAGTTAACCAATGCTTTTCAAAAATAAAGATCTCAGTGTCAAAGAAGGGTACCTTCATTATAGTCCAAGGTGCTGTCCGCCATGGACTTGATCTCCCATGCCGGATGAGCCCTTTCAAGCAGGGGACTCACCCGGTTCTTCACAAAGTCTCGGATGACATCGCGCGCTGTTAACCCCTGTTCGACTAAGTGAAGGATCACCTCGGCGTGCTTCATGAACTCCGAGTTCATCGCCGGGAGGGAGTCCAACTCCCTCGGCTTCTCCGGCCGCGAGTTCTCGAACCATAACCCGCTCTCAGACGAAGGGGTGCAGTAAAACCACTTCTGGTGCCACCCGTGCACCGAATCCCGCAGGGGTGGGAAGGGGTACTCCTTCTTCTCCCTTATCCGGAAGTAAATACATCCGGCGGCGTTGGCACTCTTCGACTACGCCAAATAGTAGAAACGCCGGAAGAGATCCACGCTGGGATACACTCCGACGTATGCTTCACACAGGTGTTGGAACACCGCCAGAATCAGGACCGCATTTGGATGGAGGTTGATCAACTCCAACCCATAATGCTCAAGGATGTCCTTCAGGAACCGACTCTCGGGGAATCTGAACCCGCAGCGCATGTACTCCTCGAAGACCACCAGTTCGCCCTCTCCGACGACTGGTTCTTGGTCCTTCTCCGCGGGCCGCCAGTTGATTAGCAGCCGTGGAGGGAGAATCTCCTTCTCTAGCGCCAGCAGACTCTCCTCGGAGTGGTGGATTGATCTGCTCCAGGATGCCATTTCTTATGAGGAATCGGGAGGAAAGTTGGCAACTTTGGGGAAGACGGAGGCTGAGAAGAAGGAGGGTTTTTGTGAGGCAGAAGTATTGAGGAAGGGTTTTTGGCTGTGTGACTTCCTCAAGAAGCTACCTACTCCTTTTATAGACCCCAGGAGGCGCACTTCTGTGAGTAACGTTCTACTCAAACGTTCCACCGAATATTTTATTCATTTCCCATAATGGATATTGTCTCTGGCGGACCCGTTAAAGTGTTCCAGGCATCAGATCTGAAACAAAAAGACTTCTTTGTTTTGGAATCTGAATGTACACAAGCCTGAAAAGTTTTTCAGGGCTTTCAAAGGACGTTTTCCTTCATGTGCCTTATATATTTTCATGAAAAAAATCCTATGGCCCAATTTTTGGACGTATGGATAAATTCTGATCGGGTTGTGGAATGATCGAAACCATGCCTTCGATTAATCTCCGATTCTAATCGAAGTGACGATCTAATCGAGCCTCAATTCTAGTCACAGTAAGCTTCGGTTCTAACTGCGGCTTTAAGTCTGATCGCGGTATCAGGGCTGGTCGCGGTACTTTTATAAAAGTGTGATTATGACCGCAGAACTGAAATTTCCCTGTGTATGAGTGGTCGCAAAGACATTATTTGCGGCCATGTTTTCGCACAGAAGATGTAAAGAATATTCATATGAAGAAAAAAAAATTTATTTCTTGCATTCTTTACATACAAAAGGGATACCGGCGACCAGAGTGTCGACCTGATCTGAAAGAAGTTTGCAAAGTTCTCCTAGGGACATGTTGTTGTCAGTAGGATCTACATTGACAACCCCTAGAGAACCAGCAATTAATCTAAGCCTATCTACATCATCCCTAACAAGAGAAGCACTATTGTTCCTAATCAAGTCGGAGAGTTCTTGCTGTTGCTGAGTGTGGTCCCTCTCTCGACAGAACTGGTGCGCCTCTTCATGGGATCTTTCAAAACATTCTGCCAAATGCAGAATTGCCGAAGGCATCTCTTTGGTCTTCTTCTCCTGGGCTTCTTTTTCCCCTTGGGGAGTCTGTCCAAGGGAAGGAGATGGAACCTCAGCAGGCCGGTCGTGGGGGCTCCAACAATTTTCGTCTCCTACATTTGCAAAAGTTAGTTGCACTAACTATAACTATCAGCAAAAGGAAATGGGGATCATTACCTGTCCCTGCTCGTGACAGGTTGATACCGGCCTAGACCGTCTCGCAATAGAACGAAGACGATGCAGTAGGAGAGTATTCAGTCGTTCTTTCCACAGGGACTAGAGAAGCAAAACATGAGGAACTAGACTAAATCGGTCACAAGTGAAAATAAATCAGACGAAAGAGAAGAAATGCGAAGAGAGAAAGAGTAGGTCGCCCCGACAAGCAACTAGTGTTCATTATGAACCTATGATTCATGAATACACATAGAAGAGTAGTAGTCGAGTAGTAATCTCGCATGAGTGGAAGAGCGGACTACTATTAACGGTTACACTCTACAACGAGTATCAATGAACAACGAGAACAAAACAAACACCAGCTATCTGCAACTCCTCTTGACCATACAGAAAAGAATCCAGCGAAACAACCCCGCAATCAGCACGCACAAAAACCCAAAGTCCCAGATATTGATGTCAGCTTCAAAATACTAAGATACCAAAGACACGAAAGGCAAAAGCAGTAGCTAAACAGTAGCAATTTGCAACTAACCTCCACTGGAGTGACACACATAGGGATTTGCACATCAATAAACCTGACTCATCAAAGACAGATTTCGACAATCACAATCAGTTGGAGGCAAAGAATTAAACAAATATCACTCAGAAATCAGTGCAGTCAGGTTATCGATCAATACAAGTCATCGCACAGGACTCTGAACTAAGACATTCAGAACATTGCAAATCAAGCATGAGATGGAAATTAATCAAGAACAAGTTCAGTCTGTCACTATTAATTCAGTTCAACCTCCAGCAAGCATTCAGCCAATATAATACATAGCAATGCAGAAATTTCTAATCAACCTGAAGAAATAGAAGTGCAGTTGGATGGGGAATCAATTAAAATTCAATTTGGTTCTTTACACGCATTCATCATCTCATACATGCATTGTTCCTCTTCATCAGTTCATCAGAATTCAAGAACAAAGAAGATGAGAAGGATTGAACCAGTAATTACAGCCGCTGGAGTTGCTGGTCGAAGGAGCTGCAGCCGTGTCGAGGAAGACGTCGAAGTGGAGCTTCACGGTGAAGAAGATGTCGACTCCACAGTAGAGGAAGAAGGCGCCCATGGAGCTAGCGCACGGCGAAGGTCGAAGATGGCAGATCCGGCGATGGATTTGTGGTGGTGCGCCGGTGACACTGCGGGAAGTGGTGGCACGGGGAAGACGGTGCTCATCGAGGAAGATGGTGAGGAGGGAGGCCACGGCTCGGGATCGGCCAGATCCGGTGGTGTACACGCGGGATCTGCGGCGTGGAGAAGAGAGAGGGCGTGGCGGCAGCTGTGGCGTTGAGGGCGGCGGCGGATCCGATTGGATCTAGACGGCGGCGGCGGCTCCTGCGGTGCGGTGGAGGTGCAGCGCGACGGATCGGCGAAGTGTGGATCCGGTGGCGCCGTGGATATGGCGGAGAGGGAGGGGGCGGCTCCGGCGATTGGTGAAGAGGAGGCTGCAGATTCGGGCTGTGGAGGAGTGGCCCGGCGGCGCGAGTTGTGGGAGGCGCCGGATCGGCGAAGACGGCGACGAGCTGCCGTGGATCGGGGGCGGCTCAGCTGGGCAGCACCGGAGCAGATCCGGCGGGATCGGCGTAGAGGCGGCGCGATGTGGCACTAAGAAGGAGGCTCGGAGAGGCGGCTCCGCGAGGTGGAAGATGGCGAGGGAATGGAGCACCGCCGGCGTATGGCCCGGCCGCCGGCGGCGAGGTGGAGGGAGGTGTGGAAGAGTGGTTTGGGGAAGAAGAAGAAGGGAAGAAAAAAATAAAAACCGGGCTCAACTCTACTGGTGGCCGGCGGCTAGGGTTAAAACCCCCAATTTGGCATTTTTGCAATTAGGTCCCTGGATTTTTCAGATATTGCAGAATAGATCTGGTGGCTAGGGTTTGGGATTCCGGGCCCCCGGTGACTCCGATTTCGGTGCGGTCAGTTCCTACGCGACCGCGGGAACGCGCACTTCCATCCAGAATCGACCGAAGGTCAGAATAAGTCAATGAGGCATGACCGCTAGCCAGAAATCCATCCGCTGGCGCCGACCTGCGATAAAAAATTGCAAAACAAGTAATCCGGTCGATTTGGCAGCAAATCTGGAATAATCTAGGTATACAAGTCGAGGTATATGACTAATATGTGCAAAAACATGGGGAAAATGTACAGAAAAATAAGGCGAATCAAGTAAATATCACAGGTTGATATAGCCATCCTGGAAAGTAGATCATCCGATAAAAGCGGATGATCACCAGATGGTGGAAGTGCAACCTTCCCACCAGAAGATTGCTTCCCCAACACAAGTTGAGGATCTTCTGGTCGAGTAGTCACCGCTTGCCGACCAGAAAATCGATCACCCAAACAAAAGCAGGGAATGTTGGAGTAAAGAACATAAGGAAGAAAGTACAATGGTACGTCTTCTACCTTTGCCCTGCAGGAAGATCCTTCGTCAACCTTGGGTTTCTTCCTTGAAGGAGATGGATCTTCAGGCATTTGAGGCTCCTGCTTGAGAACTTCCTCTTCATCACTTTCAATCTCGATGATGTTATGATCTGCCATCGGGAAGTATATGAAGAGAAGGATGAAGGCAATTCTTGAAAAGTTTAACCGTGAGAAGAAATTGTGGGGCTCTACAATTCAAAGGTTTCGGGATTTATAGCCACCAAGATGATGGTTCACTTTCTGTACGCCTCGGGCTTTTAAAGCATTTACAATTTCACCTCGGGTTAAAAAACGTTTCAACAGCGCCATCATTACCCATCACATAATACCCAGAGCCCGTCTCGGGGAACCAACGGTCCCACTTAGTGAGCCACTAAGTGGGGGATTTGAAGCGTCGGGTTAAAAATCCGATGCATATCTTTAAATTCGAAATAAACACGTCCCTTCATTTTCTTTGAATTTGGGGGCTAGCTGACGAGGATTGACACCTGAGTCAGTTCAAATAAATGCACTGTTGGTTCAAGACAGATTCGAGCCAGACATGTGCCTAGCGGTGCGAACTCAAGTTGTTTCTGGGAAGCATCAGCACGAGGTCGCAGGCTTTGCGCGATCAGGTCGCAGGCTTTGCGCGATCAAATCACAGCTAGTGCGCGGTCAGAAGTTCGCGTGCTGTGCGCGGACAGAAGGTCGAAAATGTTGCGTGGTCAACCAACATTGCGCGGTCAAAGCATCTTCGACCAGGGAACGTGGGAGTATTCTTTTCCTATAACAGGAATATCCCAAGTACCCCGAAGATTCTTCCACGTGGGGATTAACCGTCAGGACGTTAATGCGTGCAGTTATCCATAAATAACACGTGTTAAACCTGCGTGGGAGTTAAAGGTAGTTCTCCAAACCGCATCCAAGCAACTGTTTGATGTAGTTACGACTTGGCACCCTTTCAAACGGTATAAAAGGCTGGCAAGATGTATCAAACAGGGGGAGATAAATAAAAAAATCAAGATACAACTCAAACAGCCAAGACTACAGTTTAGACTATATAATTTCTATAAGCCTCCCTGGCCTCTTTTTGTACATTTATATAGGAAAAACCTTCGCCTGTGAAGGCTTTTTCCCGCTACTTTGTAACTATTTACTACACATAGTGCAATCCCAACAGGACGTAGGGCTATCACTCTCACCATCGAGGGCCCGAACCTGTATAAACCTCTCTGTTCTCCAGTTCTCCATAGTTCTACATACCTTCCCGGAGGGTCACCTTGAAAGGTCTCATTATTATAAATTTTGCATAAGTTCGGCTGAGGACCCCGAGTCCGAATCGTCGACAACATTAATATCAACCAGTTGCATAGAGAACTGAGCCCTGTGAAACACACCCTTTGGAACAAAAATATGATTGTTCTATTTAAGCTTAAAACAAAATTTATGAATATGCCCATAATTGTAACAACATGAACATCTCACCTTAGATAAACAATCTTTTTTAAATGCCTAGAACTAAACACTTAAAAGAAACCAATTCAGGCAAAGAAGTATGATGGCTAACAAAATGAGAAGACTTCCCAAGAACAGAGCCTTTGGTCGCAAACCCTTGACCACTGAACTGATGATCAGAAGGTCGAAAAGCTAATGAAGACTTGGTCCAAAAAACCCCTCCCCTGTTAATCGTCCAAACCTTATTAACAGACTGAACTTTTACTTTTCCATTCTAAGAGGAGAGATGAGCAAAATACTTTCTACTAATCAAAGTCCATTATCTACTTTGCTCCAATGACCACTTGGCAAATTCCAATTTCCAATTAGGACCACCATCTCTCCACAAAAAAACGACAGAGAAACTACTCATGGATGATATTCTTAGAATTAAGAATTTTAAATCCAACCTTTTTATTAGCCAATGAGAAACGAAATCCAAAATCCGAGAATTGATGAACATTGAAAGACTTAGCAAAACTCCCAAAGTGTGCAGCTAAAATATCTCCAATCACCTTCTCAGAAGGTCTGAAGGCTGATCAACTGATGAAAAAAGTAAGAAAAAACTCCTTGAAATCTCTAGAAACATCAAAGGTAACTCTAGAACGAAGAGAAAGCCAAACCTCTTTCTCAAAAAGAAACTCCCATAACCCAATCCAACTTAATAGGATCAAACATGATAAACCGAGAAATCCTAGAACACAAAGAAGAGCCAAGCACGAAAAGAAGAGGCTCCCCAAAAAATTAGAAAAGACTACCAGATCAAAATGACAAAATGACCACCACCAAACTTAGATCGACCACCACCAAGTCAAGAACGACTAGGAGGGACAAACCTCAAAGGACAGCAACCGCTCAAGGAACATTGTGAAAGAAGACTCAGAAGAAAACAATCAGAACTTCCAACCAGCGAAACCAAGATCAACCTTCCTCCATCTTCAACTGATCCATCGGAAACTAGGAGAAGAAGCAAGAAAGATCCTGACTGCCCAAAACCGGCACCGGCCGGTGACTAAGGAGCCTCCTAATAGATACAGGTGGCGAAACTTCTTGTGTATCTATTTTAGTTAAATAGATTGGGTTATGTCTGGAATATTTTGGACTTATTCCTTGATCTCTCTCCATGATCTCCTGCGACCATGGAAAGGCACAAATAGGTTGGTTCTCTTCCCATGGTCTCTTGCGACCTTGGGAAGGTAGAAACCTAAATATCTTTATGCAGTCTCCTGCGATCACGAAAAGGCATATATAAAGGACTTGAATCTCTCTTCGCGGTCTCATGAGATCAAGGAGAGGTATAAACAAAGGACTTGGTAAAAATCCTCGTCAGCTAGCCCCCGAATTTGAAATGGCAAGGTCCTTTAAAAATATTGTTTCCAATTCCAAAAAGACGGTTTGTCGTTTCAAATTCCAATGAGAGTCCGAAAAGACTTGTTGGTGCGTGTGTCAGACGGGCATTAAATGAAAAAACTTCAAGCCTGCTCATCGTGATCCACTACCGGGAATACGAAGTGTTGCTTCTGAGGATTTATATACTTAGCCTCCAGAGAACTTTTTTCTTTGAAATATGCCAAAATCCTAAACTTTTAGAATTAAAGCTTTTTTATTGTTCTTCACTTTCTTCATCCAAATGGCATCTTGGGCCCCGTTCTCTTCTGAACTCGGTTGAGGACTTGCTGGGCTTGGAGAGGGAAGGATATCTCCCCTCTAGGTCTCTGATCCCATGGCGCCCCGCTGGAGAAGAAGAAACTCCAGTCATCCAACCTGGCAAGCTGGTGATTTTTGAGGATTTCTTGCGCTGCGGGTTTCATCTCCTGGAGAGTGAATTCCTCTTGGGCATTCTTGCCCATTATGATTTAGAATTGGTGAACCTTCACCCCAACTCTATCTTGATCCTCGCCATCTTTTAGCACTTATGTGAGGCGTATATTGGGGTTTTGCCCAACATTCCCCTTTTCCGCAAATTTTACTTTCTGGCATAGTGAAAAAGCTCCAATGCTTCTGGGTGTGTCTACTTCCGGTTGTGGGAGAATAAAGACTACCCGTACCTCACCCTCCGTGACTTCATCCATGGATGGAGCCAGTGGTGGCTGTATTGCTCGGCTCCAGAAGAGAGTCATCTCTGGTTCGAGAACCATTGACTAGAGAAAAGCAGAGATGATGATTCTGCTCTTCCACTCGACAACGAGTAGAAGAGGCAGGCCCAGATGATCCATCACCTGGTGAATGAGGGCACCGCCCATGATGTTATCAGGTATTTGAGAAGAATTGGATCAGGCCTCCAAGGAAAAGGGTACATCCTGCCTGGGAGGTTAGGACTTCAGATGACAGTTCCAGGGATCATCGCCCTCGGAATGACTCAGCCGCTCAAATTGGTATATTCTTTTCAGTTTATTCTTGATTTATCTGAACTGAAGTATTTGGAAAATTATTGACTATCCTTTTCTTGATAGTTCTGTCCACTTCTGAGGTCAACAGGAGAATAAACTCTCTCATGAAGACTTTCAATGTGGCTGCAGAAGGCGATATCAGTGCGCCAAGGCCAAAAGCATGGTTGGCAATATTGATGACTTCGTGCAGGCGCGTCGAAAGGTATTTCTCTTTCAAAAAGTACGCACATGTCTTATTTAGCAAAGGACTTTACCCAAGTAATTCATTTTGGATAGCTGTTCGAGCGCCAGGTGGGACAGAAAAGGCGAGTTGAGCTAGATGTTGGATCCCCCAATGGTCCTTCATTGAAAAAATTGAGAAGGCCCGCTATGCGACCAAAGGCTCAGCCAAATCCAGGGCCAGACAAACTACTCATGCAACCACGGGGGTGAAGGCGACCACAAGTGGCCCATCCCTTGTTGTGGGAAAGTTAACAACTGGTTCATTAATCACAAGGGTTGTTCGGTAAGAGCCTCCACCTCTCAATTTTTGCCACATACGACTAGGAACTATCTCATGGTCATACAGGGAGAAGGGAGTGACATGGAGGAGGATACATGTAACACCCTGAGTTAGGGGTGAAAATTTCCTTTTTCATCAATAGCATGCATGCATGTATCTGTAGTAATAGCCAGATCAGTATCTATCCTAAGCCCTAAAATCTCCAAAATCTATCCTGTGACCTCAAATCAAGATCAGATTGTTCAGATGTGATCTATCAGTTACTCTGAACTTAAAAGTCTTCAGAACCCAGATCCAATTTTATCTCTAAATCCCAGATTTATCAACTTCTTCTGTTTTCGAAAACAGAAATACCTTATATTACCCAAATACCCTAAGTTTCAGAAATACAGATTTAATCCGAATCTTGACCAAGTTCAGACCAGATTATTCCTGGAATATGATCATGGGTATGTCAATACCTTAATATAAAAAGTTGACAGCCAGATTTCACCATTTAGACTCTTTTCACAAATCAGTCCAAGAGTTATCGCAAATTAGTCCTTATCTGATATCTGAAAATCCAAAAAGGCTAAAATCTCCAGATTAACTTCAAATTCAGAATTTCTTCAGCAAATCTTCTCAAAATGCTATTTGCCACAAGTTTCTCTTCTGTGCAGATATCAAAATCGAACCCTAAATGCCAGAATTCGAAATCGACAAAACTTAAATCTTATTTTACCCTAAATTACCCTATTTTCAGTTTGTATCGAAAACTATTCAAATGTGTCAAATTTTATCAATTACCTTTGCCAAATACCTTGTTGAATATAATCTACCAGATTAGTGAAATCAAATTCAACTCTAACCTTCCAAATCTCCAGAATTACAAATTGGTCCAAATGTGAAAATCAAATATTGCAAATCAGTCCATTTTCGACCAGGCCAACTGCTGTACACGACCAGGGCTCGCCGTGGTTTCCTTGCGCCGTGGTTGCTTGCCACCGGTGAAGCTTCGCCTGCAACTTGACCGTGCATGCCAGTGCGCACGTGTCCTCGCTCCAACTGGTGCCGTGGCAAGGCCGCTGCTACGTCGACGACCAATGATTGCTCCTGCGCGCGACCAGCAGTGACTTTGTCAGCAATCCATCGCCACGTAGCCTCGCCGCGCCAGTACTTGTCGCCACCGCTTGCTACAAGCTTTGCCAGGTCCGGATGAGGCGACATTGTGATCAGTTGAAAGCTTGTCGCCATCGCATCACCGCTCTTGCTATTTCTTCGCCGCTACTGCTCCAGCACGCAACCGATCTCATCACAGCAACCAATTACTTCATTGTTCCCCTTTGCCATCTTTGCCTGACCTATTTAAACGCTCCTGTGTGCAGCAGCTTCTCCACACATCACCAGGACTTAACCAATTTCCAAATTTCACTGCTGCAGTCGTCTTCTCCGGCGAGCCATCGAGGAGACTCACGGTGCCATCACTCTACAGATCATCTCCTGTCAAATTAAAGCCATCAGTGAGTTCATCTACTCAACCTCTCTGTGTAGTACTGTCTAATTGCTCCCCGGTGACCTCTAACGCCGGCGATCACCGGAAATGGCCGAAATTCGAAGAATGCCCTGTTCCGGCAATGCAGGCCAAATTACCTCGAATTAGCTCTCGATTCTGTAGAAGAAGTTGATCAGTGAGTCGTTTCCAGCAAGCCTGTGCATCAAGATCTCCAGATTGAGCTTCAATCGAAGCTTTCCAGTCATTTCTTGCCCTAGATCCTGTTGACTTAATTGTTCCTGTTACTCAAGCCTACCTCCCAGACAAAGTGGTGCATCATTTGGAGCTCCAGATCAAAAGTTATGCTAAGCCCTAGTTTTTGGCATTGTCAGCTCTATGCCAGAGCTTGTCAGCCAGTGGCATTGACCTTATTTACCCACTTCTGGTTGTGTAATTTGAAATCCACTTTGTCCACTGAATTTGTAGAGTTGTGATCTACATTTTCTTCTACTACCACAACTTGAGATAAGCCTCCTAGCTTTTCTTAAAGCTATGTCCAAGCTTTGATCCGAATGTCGATCTGTTGACATTCGCTGTTTTGATTAAACCAGCCACAAAATTGTTATCCCTATTGCAATCCTGAAACCCTAAGATTATCTAATCACCATCCTTAGCCCAAATTCCTTGAAACCCTAGAATCTCAGTTCAGTTGCAGTTCAAATTATCTCCAGTATAGTTCAATCATTCTTATTGAGCATTTCTGCATAAAAGTCTTAAAACATTTTAATATTATAAGTAATTATTGTGTGTTTGTTTGTCGTCGAGCAGATTCAGAAGCTGACTTTGAAGATTTTGCTGTTGACCCGTCATCGACTGCTGTATTTTACGACACGGAAGGCAAGTCATATCCTTGGTCATCTTGAACCTATATTTTAAATGTTGCTATAATATAACCTTGAATATAGGCAATATTGCATGTGAAAGATTGAGAATGATTGATTTATGAATTGGCAGTACTAGACTGGTTATCTGTGAAATGTGAAATAAACAAGTTTTGAGCCATGAACTATTATATGTATGTATATACTTATATTCATGAAATAAAACCCCTAGCCGTGACCAGAAAAATGGTATGGATGGCTGTAGCACTGGAGGTGCTAGGCTGCAAAGGAATGCAGGCACTGAAGGTGCAGGGTTGTGGATGGTCTGGTCACTGGCATATAAGGACTAGAACCTTGTGTTGTGCGTCTAGTGGCATGAACAACGTGCTAACCACAAGCCTGGTATGGGACAGGCCTGAACAAGTAATTATGTGGATCGCACATGAAACCCCTGCATGAGATGTGTAGTGATGCACGATAAACACGGAGCGCGGCTCCCACACATATCACTGAAGGTGATCAAGCACGCTGACCCAGTAATGGGAATAAGCAATGGGGTGGAGGTTTGGATACAACCTGCCACAACTGTGCCTCGCTGAGAGCCACAGGGTCGGGGGTGAATTGTGAGTGATACATAACAAAAGTTCTTGTTATTTCCACCATGCCGCTCACAGTATGAAGTGAGTCAGGGGTCCAATCATTTTGTTATGATAGGAAAGGTTTGAAAGTGGAATATCTTGCTGGTAAATTGGTACCTCTCTGCAGAGTTAAAAACGTATTCGAATACTCCGAGCTCCCGGGTTTATAGGAGTCTGCTGCGGTGGATTAAATCTACGGGGTGTGACACAAGTACTATTTTCTAAATAAAATATATTTAATCAAGATTACCCAAATGACATGTGTTGTCATGATAAGGAGTGCTGCCGTGGGCTGTCGTGTGTCGACGTGTCGCGGTAGTGCTATAATCTAGTGAACATGAATGATGATGTTACTTTATGAAAAGTGCTGCCATGGGATGAGGTATGAAAGGAAAAGATTATTTTACAAATATCCATAATTCTTGACTAGTCTAGGTTCATATCATCACTACTATATGTATCTACTCTTACCTATGACTTGCTGAGTACGTAAGTGCTCACCCTTGCAACATTCAACTCAATAGATGGAGCCTACCTTGATCAAGATGATGGCACGGAGTACTACATGGATCCAGAAGGAGGAGAATCAGTTCCGCCAGAACCCTGAAGTGTGTTGTTCTGCCGTCAACTTCTTTTGTGGGAGGGTCACCTATCTTCTACTGCGTAGTTAAATATTTTGCTAAACCCTGAATGCCTTGTAGGCATTGTAATCCTCTTTATGTAATATTAAGGCCAGCAGGCCACACTGCTTAATATTTTGTGAGTACTCTGTTGCAATGTAATATACTCCTGTGTTTGACTCATCCTGGGAAGTCAAAGGTTGTGGTTGGGACTAGCTGCAGCGAGCTAGGTCTCTACAGGAGTAGTCGTTGTCCCAGTCTCGGGGCGCGACAATACAGAACCTTCCTTATTTGTTCTGAGGAAGAGATCCGTAGTACCTGATGATTCCTCACCAATGGTGCTATCTTCGCTTTTATCTCCTAGAGGTGGATCATCGAGTTCCCGCAATCCTCTGGGCCTTACCATCAGGTAAATTTCATCTCTAACTAAGTCTTTTTAGTTAGGCAAAGCTTTATCCAATTATGAGTTGGATATGCAGGACTTCTTCTACTACTACTACACCTGTTCCAATGCAAGAAACTAAACCAACTGTAGTAGAGGAGGAAACTACCATGGCAGAGGTGCCTGCATTGGATAAATTGCTGCATATCCAGCGTTTATGGAAGAAGTCGCTACGACTGCAAAAGTTGTTCAGGTGCAAGTGGTTGAGGAAGATCCTGTGACCATTATCGACGAGGTGGTTGAAGATCTTCAATCTAATCAACTAGTTGATGTTGGTGATGTTGAGGTCGCTGATATGACCACAACCAAGGGGATGGACAAACAGGCTGACACATTTTCTCCTCCTCTGGTGGAAGACATTGTGTCTCCTCCCGTCTAGAAGAACAAGGAGTGTAGAATATTGATCATGCCCAAAGGGGCGTGATTGTGTAATAACCGCAAGTGAACGGTTGAACGTTGAGCACTTGAGGGTCGAATTCCACGAGGAACAAGCTTATTCGCTTTTCTAGCTTAATGGATCGTTGATTAAGTCTAAAAGAGTTGGGGTTTGTATTTCTACACTAAAGCTACTACTAAAGCTATCAATCTAGGGTTTTAAAGAAGTTAAGAGCAAGTATCGAATCTAGGGTTTGCAAGCAGGATGAAAATCTAAGGTTTCGGAAGTTCCATAACCATCTGGCGTAATTCTATCCAAGGTTCGAGGATTGCAAGTTAATTTTAATCGTTTTCCAAGACAAATTAAGTTGCCAGTACGGTCACTGGTACAATGGTCACAGGATCACTTCCACTGTTACATTTGGCGAGAGCCTCTCTCCTAGTTAGGATCCCATGTCAAAGCATTAAGGACTCAAGAACTCCCCTAAATTCTTGCTGAGGCTCAACTGTTATGTCTGTTGCCGAGACAAGAATTTTGGGTTTAGAGGAAGAAAACATGAGGAAATAACTCCAAAACTTGAGATCGAGACTGAGGAAAAATCACGCCTTCTGGATTAGGTCATCCCTAACCCTGGAATGGATCTACTCTCTAAAAGCCATAATAATGCAAAAATAACAATAAGAATAAAATAAAAACATACTTGATTTATTGAGAATTGAAGTTGCCGTCCTTGCCAGCTTACAAAAGCAATAAAAATAGTGATAGAAGGTGCCCGATCTTCATGACGTAGGATCGTTGAAAACTCATTGATTCGTGTAACCTGACAAACCGATGGCGCCAACCACTATGAACACAGCAACCTGCAACAAAAGAATTTATCCAACCACATGCTTTGATCATTGTCTACTTGACCACGTAAAAGTAGACGCACAGTTCCTTCAATCAACAAAGAAATTACAAGAACTATGGTAAAGGCAATAACTCTCAATTCTAGGCAGTGGCTTATGAGCACAAACCGTAGAACAAGAGCAAAAGCTTCTTTGAAAATACTTGTGTATTCAATTCATGGTAGTTTCAATACTATGACCATATCTCTCTTTTATAGAGGATGGTGTTTACAAAAGATAGAAGATTTAAAATAGAAACCCAATCTAAATCTAATTCAAAATAGAATAAATTCCTAACAAACTATAAAAGATGAAAGAAATCCGGAATCATTCTTCTCGGATTCGGACTGGACTCTTTCCTTCCTTGCAGTCATTACTCTTTTGGGTCTCCTAGTTGTATACGACGTTGGATTTCAATGATTCTTGGTTTGTTGGAAAGCTCTTTTGAATTCCGTTCCAACAAGTACTCACATTACTGGTCAAACATTGGACTGTTACTTGATCGGCAGACTACATGTCGAGCAGAGTTCTTTTGGTTGTAGCGGCTGCAATCCTTGACGGGATTGACTGATCTTGGGCTCGCTGGAAAGCTTAAGAAATCCTCTTTCAACTCAGCATGTGTACAACCAGATTCGATGATGTCCTTAGTGGCTATGTCCTACATGTTATGCTCTTGCTCCTCATTTCTAATCAATATTAATCGAGAGCTATTAGGTAGCAGCATATTTTCACAATAATTTAATTCTTTGAGGAACAAAGTTACCTGTTGACTTAGTTGTCTGGCTCTTGCTTGAGTGATTGGTCCTGTATGTTCCTTTGGTCAAGCGCTAGGGCTACTAGTGCTAGGGATGTCCTCATCATCCTCCCCCTCTTGAAAAGGAGTCGACCTCGACTCTGTTTCCTCTGGTCCAAAGAAAGGAGAAAAATCAGCAACATGGAATGTAGTGCTTACCACATAGTCCTCACCTAGACGTGCTATCTTGTATGCATTATCATTGATCTTTTGAAGCACTCTAAATGGACCCTCACCACGAGTCGTAAACTTAGACTTCTTTTCTCCAGAAAGTGATCATTTCGTAGATGCAACCAAAGCAAGTCACCCGGTTCAAAGAGCATCTTCTTTCTTGTCTTGTTTGCCTTCTCGGCATAATACCGAGCCTTCTTCTCAATCTCTTCTTTAGTTTTGACAAGAATTTTCTTCACAAATTCAGCACGCTTGGACACTTCCACATTGGCACGCTCGTGTACTGGAAGTGGCAGCAAATCAAGTGGTGTGATGGGTTTAAAACCATACACCACCTTGAACGAGCACATTTGAGTGTTAGAGTGTACCTGTCGGGGGAAATCTCCGCGGGACTTAGTCCAGGTAAGTTGCGTCACGATCGCCCGGGGATCTGGCCTCCGGGGTCTCCCCGGGCGCCGCCTTTTTGGCCCCCGAGACCCGGCCTCCGGCGCCGTCCCGGGCGCCGCCATTTGCCCGGGCACGTGCCCTCCGGCCCCTCCCCGGGCGCCGCCTTTTTGGCCCCCGGGACCCGGCCTTCGGCTCCATCCCGGGCGCCGCCATTTGCCCGGGGACGTGCCCTCCGGCCCCTCCCCGGGCGCCGCCTTGTGGCCCCCGGGACCCGGCCTCCGGCGCCGTCCCAGGCGCCACCATTTGCCCGGGGACGTGGCCTCCGGCTCCTCCCCGGGACCTAGCCGCCGGTGCCGTCCCGGGCGCCGCCATTTGGCCGGGGACGTGGCCTCCGGCTCCTCCCCGGGCGCCGCCATTTGGGCCCCGGGACCTGGCCTCCGACGCCGTCTCGGGCGCCGCCTTTTGCCCGGGGACGTGGCCTCTGGCCCCTCCCCGGGCGCCGCCTTTTGGCCCCCGGGACCTGGCCTCCGGCGCCGTCTCGGGCGCCGCCTTTTGGTCCCCCGGACCTGGCCTCCGGCGCCGTCCCGAGCGCCGCCATTGGCCCGGGGACGTGGCCTCCGGCGCCTCCCCCGGGCGCCGCCATTTGCCCGGGGACGTGGCCTCCGGCCCCTCCCCGGGCGCCGCCTTTTGGCCCCCGGGACCTGGCCTCCGGCGCCGTCCCGGGCCTCATCGCCCTCCTAAAGGTAAAGTCCCGAATTGTTTGTCACGTGCAGGTCACGCGAGGAGCGCCTCGGGAACTAGCGACCACCTGTCAAGCATCCAAGGCGTTTGACCGGGAGAAGGACGGTCCTACCCTTCAATCCGATGGTGGCTTCCGGGGTAGTTTAGGTTTTTTGCTTCTTTTTGGGGCTATAAATAGCCCTTGTACCCCTCTGTTGTAAAGGATCGGATCACTTGTATTGGAATAGCTAAATTCACAGGCGTGCTCCGGAAGCCTCTCCCCCGGAGAGAGCCTCCCCAGCCGACTCCGGTCGGGAGCGCGTCGACAGGACTAGGGCCCCCACCGGGACCCGAACCTGTATAAATCCGTGTGTCATTTCTTGTGCTTGTCCGGCGCGGGAGGACCGGTCATCCGGTCAACCCGCGCCGCGTAATCTTCGCTAGGATCATTCTCAAAACCTGCCGGGGTATTTGCAATACCACGACAGTTGGCGCCGACCGTGGGGACTCCTGACAAGACGCCATGGCTCCCCCAAGAACAAGGGCTCGCACCCTTCCCGGTGACCCGGGTCTCGGAGACCCGGCGTCATCCGCCCGGGACACCGCTGTCCCGGCGGTCCCTTCCGGAGGCGACCTGGCCCAGGTACCGCCTCCCTCTTTTCCACTTAACTTAGGTGCTTCCACCTCCAGGTCGTTCCCAGTGACTGCGGGGACCTCGGCCGGGACCAGTCTCCCCCCGACGGCTCCCCCGGCTCCCCGGGACGCCCTGCTCGAAGCTCTCGTGGAAGGCCAGCTTCGCGCCCAGCGCTCTATGGACGAACTCCTTAGCGTGCTGGTGCAGCCTTTGGCCCCCACATTTGCGTCACACCCGTATCCGGGGAACATGCCCCCGTTTCTGGGTTACCCGGCGGCCCCTCTGGCCTCCGGGGGTTTGTCCGCCCCGTATGATCGTGCCGGGGGGTTCCCTCCCCCTGCGGGATATACGTCCGGACCACTCCCGGCGCCCGGGCCCGTCCTGGTGCCGGGGGGTTATTTCATGCCGGGGCCCTTCGTGGCACCAGGGGGGTACCCCGTCCCTGGCCTATTCTCGGGGCCGGGAGCCCACTTCATGCCGGGGGTTTACCCTACGCCGGGAGCCAGTCCCACCCCCCGCTACAGTGCACGAGCTCCCTCCCTTGGCGAGATAGGTCCGTTTCGCCCGGGGGGAGGTCGAGCGAATGCATTCACCAGAGCGCGGGGAAGAACTTCCCCCCGGCCGCCGGCGCGGGGAGCCTCGCTCTCGCACCGGCCGGGGGAAGAGACCCGCTGAAGAGCCAACCTCTCCGGAGGAGAACCCGGACGTCCGGGAACTCAGTCCCGGTCCGGAGGAAAAGCGTCGCCATCGCCATTCTGGCGGACCTCTCGGACTGCTTCCAGACTCAGACAACGAAGGTCCCGTGAAAGAAGACAGCGACTGGGACTCTCCCCGGGAGGTGCAGGGGGCTAACTAGCCCTTGTGCCGAAGACTTCGCAGCATCCGGTGGCCGCGGCCCTACCGCCCTCCACATATCGAGCACTACAATGGTGAGGCAGACCCTTACGAATTCGTGCAGGTCTACTCCACAGCTATCTCCGCGGCCGGGGGGGACGAGACAGTACAGTGCAACGTCTTCCCCCTCTACCTCACCGGCATCGCCCGCTCCTGGTTCTACAACCTGAAGGCGGGCTCCATCAAGTCTTTCTCGCAGCTCAAGCGGGAGTTCTGTGCCAACTTCCAGGGGAACTACGTGCGTCCCCTGGACTCCTCGCAGCTGTACACCGTCCGGCAGAGGACTGGGGAAACCATCAGAAGCTTCTTCAAGCGCTTTGCTCAGGTAAAGAGCAAAGTGGCCCACGTCCCCGACTCTACGGTCATCGAAGCCTGCAGAAGCGGCATCCTCCCGGGGGAGCTCCACCGAAGGCTCTCCCGGAGCAGCCCCTCTTCCGCCGACGAGCTCTTCAACGTGCTCGAAAAGTATGCCCGGGCGGAGGAAGACGACATCTGGAAGAAGACCCAGGGGGCTCCCGCCCCCGCCGACCGGGGGGCCAGGGATCCCCCCAAACGCCCCAGACAGGGGGGCCGTAGCGGGCCACGGCCCCAGGACACCTTTGTCCTCGAGGGCGGAGGCGGCTTGCGCGACCCCCCGAGGGGCAACCGCCCCTTCCCCAAACCAAAGGGCCATGGGGGAGGACAGTCTTCGCTCGGCCGGGAAGGCCCCGCGGGGAGAAGGCGGGAAGGACCGTGGTGCAGCTTCCACAGGTCCAGTACCCACGCTACCCGAGATTGTAGCCAACTGCTGCAACACTTCGCGGACTTCCTCGACCAGCGCGGGCAGGGGGGGACTCCGGCCTCCTTGCCCCCTCGGCCGGCTATTCCGGCCCTTCCCGCTCCCGCGGGGGGTCAGCAGACGCAGGAGGGGGAGCCTTCCGAAGCTCTCCCCTTTCAAACTTCGCAGCGGCACATCAACTTCATCGTGGGAGGATCTGCCTCCGGGCGGGACTCTAAGCGCCAGCGTAAGGAGTAAGCACGCGAGGTCAAGTTTTGTGGGGGTGCTACACGCGTCCCCGCCACCTAAGTGGTCGGACGTCCCCCTCACCTTCACGGCAGAAGACGCGCGGGGGGTTCGCTTCCCCCACGACGACGCGCTCATTGTCTCCGCGACCATCTACAACTGCCATCTGGCTCGTATCCTGGTGGACGGCGGGAGCTCCGCCGATGTTCTGTTCCTGAAGGCCTTCAAAGAAATGCAGGTGGATGAGAAGCTCCTGCAGCCCGCTACCGGGCCCCTGCAAGGCTTCGTCCCGGGGAAGGCGATCCACCCCGTGGGCAAGGTAGATCTTCCAATGACCTTCGGCACCCCGGAGAACTACCGGACCGAGCTGGTCCGCTTCGACGTAGTGGACCTCCCCTCCTCCTACAATACGATAATGGGGAGGACCACAATCAACCGGCTGGGGGCTGCTACCCATCAAAACTATCTCTGCATGAAGATCCCCGGGCCGCATGGTGTGATCAACGTCTGGGGAGACCAAGACATGGCCCGTGCTCTATACGAGTGCGCTGCGGCCACAATCGGGAGTGTCAACCTCATAAAGACGCCCGGGGGGGAAGCTTCTCCCCCGGAACTAGACGCCGCTACGCCACCGCCTGGGAGGCCCCTCCTAAAGCCGCGTCCGGAAGGGGCCCTCCGGAAGGTCCTGCTGTCCCTGGGCAACGAAGACAAAACCGTCCGGATCGGGGCGGAGCTCCCCGAGGAGCATGCAGCGCAACTTAGGGCTTTTCTGCGCGAAAACTCTGATGTTTTTGCGTGGAAGCCTTCGGACATGCGGGGCGTCGCCCGGGAGGTCATTGAGCACAAGCTCGCAGTGGCCCCCGGTCACCCCCCGGTCAAACAGAAGCTGCGGAAACTCTCCCTCGAGCGCCAAGTGGCAATCAAGGCGGAGATCACCCGGCTCCGAGAGGCGGGGTTCATTCGGGAGGTCCTGCACCCCGAGTGGCTGGCGAACCCCGCCCTCGTCAAGAAGTCAACCGGCAGGTGGCGGATGTGCGTGGACTTCACCGACCTTAACCGCGCCTGCCCCAAAGACAACTTCCCGCTCCCGCGGATTGATCAGCTCGTCGACTCCACTGCGGGGTGCGAGCTCATGAGCTTCCTAGATGCCTACTCGGGCTACCATCAAGTCCGGATGGCGGAAGGGGACGAGGAAAGGACGAGTTTTCTTACTCCCCTCGGAACGTTCTGCTACGTCCATATGCCCTTCGGGCTCAAGAACGCGGGGGCAACCTTCCAGCGCCTCATGACGCTGGTTTTCAAAGAGCAAGTCGGCCGCATCGTGGAAGTCTACGTAGACGACGCGGTCGTCAAGAGTCCCCGCGCAGCCTCCCACATCGACGACCTGGCTGAAACCCTCCACAACCTCCGCGCATTCGGGCTCAAACTCAACCCGGAGAAGTGCGCCTTCGAGGTGCGCGGGGGGAAGCTCCTAGGTTTCCTCGTGTCCCAGCGGGGCATTGAGGCAAACCCCGAGAAGATCCAGGCCTTCCTAGACATGCCCCCGCCGCGCTCAGTCAAGGATGTCCAGCGGCTCTCCGGCCGCCTCGCCGCGCTAAGCAGCTTCGTCCCCCGGTCGGGGGAGCGGGGCCTCCAGTTCTTCAAGATCCTCCGAGGGCTCGAGGGGTTCCGCTGGACCCCCGAGGCCCAGGAGGCGTTCGACGACCTCAAGAAGTACCTCATGAGCCCTCCAATGCTCGTGAGTCCGTCTCCAGAAGAGCCCTTGCTCCTCTACCTCGCCGCGACCCCCGTCGCCGTCAGCGCGGTCTTGGTGAAGGAGCAAGGGGGGCAGCAGCGCCCCGTGTACTACGTGAGTGAGGCCCTCCAAGGGGCCAAAACTCGGTACACGGAGATGGTGAAAATCTGCTATGCCCTCCTCAAGGCGTCCTGGAAGCTTCGGCATTACTTCCTGGGGCACCCCATCACCGTCCCGTCGTCCCTCCCCCTCAAGGAGGTACTGCGGAACAAGGAAGCCACCGGCCGGATCGGGAAGTGGGGGGCCGAGCTCGCCCCCTTCTCCCTGTCCCTTACCGGCCGCTCCGCCATCAAGTCGCAGGTCCTCGCCGACTTCATCGCAGAGTGGACTCCCGCCTCTGGGCCCGGGGACGAAGATCTCCCTATGCCGCTGTCGCGCCCCGAAACTGGGACTACGACTACTCCCGTGGAGACCTAGCTTGCTATAGCTAGTCCCATACAAACATACCTTTGACTTCCCAGGATAAGTCAAGCACAGGAGTATATTCACATTGCAGCAGAAAAACTTACAAAGTATTAAGCAGTGTGGCCTGCTGGCCTTAATATTACATAAAAGATTACAATACCTTCGCGGCATCAAGGTTTAGTTTAAGCAAAATAAAAACTTCTACACAGCGGATGATGGGTGTCCCTTCCACAGCAAGAAGTTGACGGCAGAACAACACATCAGGGATTTGACGGATCTGGCTCTCCTTCTTCTGGATCCAAGAAGTTCTCCACGCCTTCCTCTTGATCTTGGTACGCTCCATCTTCTGGGTTGTAAGTTGCAAGGGTGAGTACTTACGTAGCCAGCAAGTCATAGGGAAGAGTAGATACTTATAGTAATGTTGTTATGAACCTAGACTAGTCAAGAATTATGGATGTTTATAAAGTAGTCTTTACGTTCATACCTCATCTCATGGCAGCACTTTTCATAACATATCATCACTATTTATGTTCACTAGACTATAGCACTACCGCGACACGTCGACACACGACAGCCCACAGTAGCACCCCTTATCATGACAACACATGCCATTTGGGTAATCTTGACTTATCAAATTTTATTTAGAAAATAATACTTGTGTCACACCCCGTGGATTTATCCACCGCAGCAGACTCCTATAAACCCGGGAGCTCAGAGTATTCGAATACGTTTTTAACTCTGCAGAGAGGTACTAATTTACCCGCAAGATATTCCACTTTCAAGCCCTTCCTATCACAAGGATTGGACCCCTGACTCACTTCATACTGTGAGTGGCAAGGTGGAGATAACAAGAACTTTTGTTATGTTTCACTTACAATTCACCCCTGACCCTGCAGTTTGCTTCACACAAACCGCAGTTGTGGCGGGATTACCCCACACCCTAAGCCTCTTCCCATTACTGGGTCAGCGTGCTTGATCAAATCACATTCAGTGATACGTGGAGGAGCTGAACCCCGTGAGTTTAGTGTATTGTTTTCCAACTCATGCAGGGGTTTCATGTGCGATCCATATAAGTACTTGTTCAGGCCTGTCCCATACCAGGCTTGCGGTTAGCACGTTGTTCATCCCACTAGACGCACAACACAAGGTTCTAGTCCTTATATACCAGTGACCAGACCAACCACAACCCTGCACCTTCAGTGCCTGCACATCCTTTGCAGTTTAGCACCTCCAGTGCTACAGCCTTCCATACCATTTTTCTGGCGACGGCTAGGGGTTTTATTTCATGAATATATTTAAATACATTTATAATAGTTTATGGCTCACTATTTGATCAACTCACAATTCACAGGCATCCAGCTTAGTACTGCCAATTCATACTTCATCCATTCACATGCAATACTACTTATATTCAAGAACATATCATAGCAATTCATAAAATATAGGTTCAAGATGATCAAGACTATGACTTGCCTTCCGCGTCATAAGAGACAGCAGTTGATGTCGGGTCAGCAGTGAAGTCCTCGAACTCTGGCTCCGACTCTGAGCAAAGATCAAACAAGCAACCAAGAATCACAGCCTTTTCAATACATTATTATACTACATGCAATAATGCAAAGATGAATGTCTTGATGATTCTGAAATGATTGGGTTTGGATACCATAGAAGCTGATTAGGGCTAACCCATAGAGTTAGGGCTGAAAATGAGTGCTAGGAACTTCTAGGGTTCCAGGATATAGGAATTGACATTAAGTCCGCAGCTGGTTTGCCCAAAATCGATGAATGTCTTTAGGTCGACATTCGGTTCAAGGCATCGACATAGGGTTAATGAATAGTAGAAGGATTATCTCTACTTGTGGCAGTAGAATGAAATGTAGATTACAACTCCACAAGTCTAATGGACAAAGTTATGCTCGAAATGCACATCTGGAAGGAAGTGAAAAGGGCTAATGCCACTGACTGACATAGTCTGGCATTGAACTAGCATGGCCAGAAACTAGGGCTTGCCATAACTTTTGATCTAGGGCTCCAATTGATGCACCACTTTGTCTAGGAGGTAGGCCTCAGTAACAGGAACAATTCACTCAACTGGACCTAGGGCAGGAGATGGCCGGAAAGTGATGAAAACCGGCGATGAACTCGGTGGCTGAAGTTTCAAATCACAGCACTGGACAGGAATTAGGGCATAGCTATATCTTCTGATTTAGGCCGAATTGGAAGTCGAGCTAGTAGGCAAAGTTGCTCAGGAGATCAAGGCACATCTGGTGGACAAGGTTTCTGGAGCTGGATCGGCCGGCAATGGTTTTCCGGTGGGCGGCGCCGGAGAAGAAGACACTGATATTGGGGGTTTTGGCTACACGATGTTTGAACTTGATTCCTTGCTTGGAGAGCATCTAGAAGGTATAAGAAAGCTTCTGGCACGATTGAATTGACCGGAGAATCACCGGAGAAGGCTGGCGACGTTCGCCGGCGCTGGTGAAGCTCGGGCTAGCGAAAAACTCCAGTTCTTGGTCAATTTCACCATTCAACTTCACAGGCTTGCTTAAAATAGCTCACTGATCAGTTTTGTCTATTGAATCGAAGGCTAATTCAGGCTAATTTGACTTGTGCAACTGGAACAGGGCATTTCACTGATTTCAGCAATTTCCGGCGATCACCGGCGATGAAGTGCATAAGAGTTCAATTAAATGCTACAGCACGATGAGGTAGGTAGGAGAAACTCACTGATGCTGTCAATTTGAGGATTGAGGCTGCGGTTAAGGCTGGCGTCGTTGACCTCCTCGGCGGCTCGCCGGAGAAGAAGGCAACAGTGAAGCGAATTTCGTTTAATTTCTGAGAGACTCTGGAAAGCAGTACTGGTAATATGGGGCCTGCTATTTATAGACAAAGCAAGGTGCAGCAAGGCTCAATGCTTGGAGATTAAAATGCCTGCGCCGGTGGAAACTTCAAGTTGAAGCAACGGCGAGCGGCAAGCAGGTGAAGCTTCTCTCTGGCGCGCGAGCTGCTGGTGAGCTGGATGGGGTTGCCACAGTGATGTCTGAGACACTAACACGTGTGCGTGCTAAGGCGGTTGCGAAATCACGGCTAAAGCGGCGCTGCTCGACGGTGAAACACAGCGACGAGGTCGTGAACAGTGGCTGAGGTCGAGGTCGAAGCAACACGAACACTGTGCCGGCTGTAGGTCGAAGTCGCCGTGCACTGCTGGACGTGAAGTGTAGCTTCCCTGGTCGTGTACAGCAGGTGAGGTGGAAAACAGCCATTTGGACTAAATTGTAAAATCTGGAAATTTGCTTTGGACTGAATTGTAATTTCTGACTTAGAGATAGTTGATTTGCAATCTGATTTCACAGCTGAGTATAAACTTATACCTTATACTCATCTAGCAAGAGATTTGATGAAATATGGTACGATTTGATGATTTTCGACGTAAATCGAAAATAGGGTACTTTAGGGTACAATAGAATCTGAGTTTTATAAATTTCGAATTCTGACATCTAGGATGAGATTTTATAATCTGGACAGAAGTGTAAATTGTATCAAATAGCATTTAAAAATGATTTACTGAAGAAATCTTGAATTTGGAATTGATCTGAAGATTTTAGCCTTTTTGGGTTTCTAGATATCAGATAAAGGACTAATTTGCAATATAATTTGGACTGATATGTGAAAAAGACTTAAATGATATAATTTGGCTGCCAACTTTCTGGATTAAGGTATTGGCATACCCATTATTATAGTCCAAGAGTAATCTGATCTGAATTAGGTCAAGACTTGACTAAATCTGAGTTCATAATATTTAGGGTAATTAAAATTGTAATTTGAATTTCTGTTTTCGAAAACAGAAAGAAATTGATAAATCTGAAAGTTAGAGATGGAATTGAATCTAGCTTCTGAAGACTTTTATGTTCAGAGTAACTGATAGATCATATCTGAGTAATCTGATCTTGATTTGGATTCACAGGGAAAATTTTGAGATTTTAGGGTTTGAGATAGATTAGGGTTGAACTGATCTTGTTACTGCTACAGATCCATGGTATCATGCATGCATGGTGTTCATGAAAAGAAAGTTTTTACCCCTAAACTCAGGGTGTTACAGATCTACGCTCCTTAAAGAAATCTCGCCCCGAGATTTACCTAAGACAAGAAAAGATAAGGATAGGCTTGCTGAAGATTTTCTTCTTTCTCCCAAGTGGCTTCGTGTTCTGAATGGTTTCCCCATTGGACTTTACACAACTTAATCTTCTTCCTTCTGAGCTGGTGTTCATCAGTGGCCAAGATTCTGATTGGATACTCAAGGTAAGTGAGATTCTTCTGTAATGATATATCTTGTACATCTATCTGGTCAGTAGGCTCCTTTAAACATTTCCAGAGCTGAGCGACATGAAACACATCATGTACTCCTGCTAATCCGGAGGGTAATTCCAGTTTATATGATACTTCTCCTTTCCTCTTGATTATCTTAAATGGTCCAACATACCTAGGAGATAGCTTTCCCTTCACTTGGAATCTCTGCAATCTCTTAAATGGCGTGACTTTGAGATAAACAAGATCTCCTGGTTCAAATGATAATTCCCTTCGTCGATTGTCCGCATAACTCTTTTGTCGTGATTGTGCTGTCTTTAGCTTCTCTCTAATGAGTTTGACATGAGCCTCTGCCTCTTCTACTATCTCTGGTCCTATGACTCTTTGTTCTCCTGGCTCGTTCCAATGAAATGGGGTTCTACATTTGCGTCCATATAAAGCTTCAAATGGTGCCATTTGTATACTAGCTTGATAACTATTATTATATGTAAACTCTGCAAATGGTAAACATTTGTCCCATGATGTTCCATAATCTAGTATACAAGCTCTTAGGAGATCTTCTAGAATTTGGTTTACTCTTTCTGTTTGTCCTCCTGTTTGCGGATGATATGCAGTACTGAAATCCAATTGAGTCCCTAGGGTTTCATGCAATCTATTCCAAAACTTGGATGTAAACTGTGCTCCACGATCTGAGACAATCTTCTTTGGAATTCCATGTAATGCCACTATTCTTTGCATGTATAACTCCGTTAATGTACTGCCATCATAGACCTTTTTGACTGGTATGAAGTGGCTACTTTGGTGAGTCTATCCACAATAACCCATATGGAGTCATATCCTCCTCGAGTTTTAGGTAGTCCGGTAATGAAATCCATACCAATTTCTTCCCATTTCCATAATGGTATTGGTAGAGGTTGTAGCTTTCCAGCTATCTTCTGGTGTCCTGCTTTAACTCTTTGACATGTATCGCAGTTTGCAATGTATTCTGCGATTCTCTCTCTTCATATTGTCCCACCAGAATCGAGTTTTCAGGTCCTGATACATTTTTGTATTACCGGGTTGTATCGAGTATGGAGTTTTATGTGCTTCATGGAGAATTAATTCCTTAAGGTCTGCACTTTGAGGTACACAAATTCTTCCTCGATACCACACAATTCCTTGGTCGTCTTCAGTAAAACCTTGAGCCTTTCCTAACTTGATTCGGCTTTTGATCTTGCAAATTTCTTCATCTTCCTTTTGGGCATTCCCTATTCGTTCTTCAAGTTGAGGCTTCACTATTAAAGTAGCTACCGTCCCTCGTGGTACTACTTCTATTCGATGATTCTGCAACTCTCGTTGTAGGTAAGAGTTCCTTAGCATAACTGTTTCTTGCAGGTTGTAAACCTTCCTGCTTAAGGCATCTGCTACTACATTAGCCTTTCCTGGATGGTACTGGATACTAAGGTCATAATCTTTGATCAACTCCAACCATCGTCGTTGACGCATGTTGAGCTCCGTCTGAGTGAAGATATACTTGAGGCTCTTATGATCTGTAAAAATCTCACATTTATTTCCAATAAGGTAGTGTCGCCATATCTTCAAGGCATGTACTACTGCTGCTAATTCCAAATCATGGGTAGGATAGTTTTCCTCATGTGGCCTCAACTGGCGTGAAGCATAGGCTACTACCCGACCTTGTTGCATTAGCACACAGCCTATCCCTTGCTTCGAAGCATCACAATAAACTACAAAATCTTCTTTGCTATCTGGCAAGGTAAGAACTGGTGTTGTGGTCAATTTTTGTTTCAACTTCTGAAAACTTTCTTCACACTTAGTGGTCCATTCAAATGCAACATCCTTCTTTAGCAGGTTAGTAAGAGACTTAGCCATTTGGGAGAATCCTTCGATGAATCTCCTATAGTAACCCGCCAATCCCAAGAAACTTCTAATTTCTGGAACCGAGGTGGGTCGCTTCCATTCCTTGATAGCTGAAATTTTAGCTGGATCCACTGAAATTCCTTCTGCTGTCAACACATGTCCAAGAAATGCAATCTTTGACATCCAAAACACGCCTTTATCAAACTTGGCATAGAATTGCCTTTCTCGTAGTCTTTCTAAGACTAGATGTAGATGTTGCTCATGCTCTTCTGTATTCCTGGAATATATCAGAATGTCATCTATGAACACTATGACAAACTTGTCAAGGAAGTCCATAAATGTGCTATTCATGACATTCATGAAGGCTGCTGGGGCATTGGTTAAACCAAACGGTACTACTGTAAACTCATACAGTCCGTATCTGGTGGTGAAAGCAGTCTTCGATATATCTTCTTTCTTAATCTTCAGCTGATGATATCCAGACTTCAAGTCTATCTTGGAGAATACTTTAGCTCCTCGAAGTTGATCGAACAAGTCATCAATTCTTGGCAATGGATACTTGTTCTTTATGGTAACTTCATTTAGAGCCCGATAATCCACACACATTCGTAAGGTTCCATCCTTCTTCCTTACGAATAATACCGAGGCTCCCCATGGCGAAGTACTGGGTTTAATGAATCCTTTATCTTCCAAGTCTTCCAATTGACTCTTGAGCTCTTCTAATTCAGAAAATGACATCCGGTATGGTCAGTTTTGCTATAGGCGCTGCTCCTGGTTTAAGCTCAATAGAGAACTCTATGTCTCTGTCGGGTGGCATTCCTGGAAGTTCTTCTGGAAATACATCAGAATATAGCTGCACTATAGGTACTTGTTCCAGGCATATCTTCTGCAGTGCTTGAATAGATCCTAGCGGTTCCTTGGTTGATGATCTTTCCGCATAGAATAGAACTTTCTCCCCTTAACTACTGACAAGGCTTAGGGTCTTCTCTTCACAATTTACTAGACCTTTATGTTGGGACAACCAATCCATGCCCAATATAATGTCTAGACCTTGCAGTTCTAAAACTAGCAGTTTTGCCTCGAATTCTACCCCTTCTATACTGAAGGTTATATTCGGGCAGATTGAATAGACAAATAGTCTAGCCCCTGGAGTTTGTATAATCATAGGGTACTCTAATGGTGCTATATGCATTTCAACCTCAGATGCAAATGCTTTTGACATAAAGGAATTTGTAGCACCAGGATCAAACAATATTAAGGCAGATGCAGACTGGATCAGAAATCTACCTAGAAGAATGTCGGTGGCGTTTCCCGCTTCTTGAATGGAAGTGTAGTTTAGCTTTCCTCCTGGAGTTGCCATTGGTGTTCTACCTCTTCCTCTTCCTCGATTATCCATGCTTCCTCCTCTCCCTAGTGGAGTTCCTCTATACTTCGGTAGTGGTGGCACTGGTACTCTGGATGCTTCTGGTTGTGTTCCTGCCTGTGACCTGGCAATGGGTGGTGGAAGTTGAGTCCAAGGACAAAATTTTCTATGATGTCCACGCTGCCAACAGTGATAACATTGAATGTTCATGTAAGGGTTTCCTCTGCTTCTGGTAGCCATGGCTCCTCTTCTTTGTAGGTTTCCTTTGGGGTTCTGCAGTGGTGATGTTCTCGGTGCTACTGACTGCGTCTCTGCCTGAGATCTAGCTATGGACACAGGGAGTTGAATCCATGGGCAGTGAACTCGACGATGTCCAAATTGTTTACAATGATAACATTGGACACTCGCGCGAGGACAGTTCTTCTGAAGGTGGTTCCCTTTGCAGTTGGGGCACATCATTATTATTGGTCTGGGAGTTCGGTTCTGGTATGATGGTTGAAAACTAGAGGCAGTAGGGACTCTCCTTCTAGTTGAGTTTAGTTGTGGTTGCACTTGTTGAGACATTCTTCTTTTCCGACCCTCTCCCTCTATATTTTCCTTCTGTGGAGGGTTGGGACTCTGATATTCTTGCTGAAACCAAGGATCTCTTGTCATGGTATCTTCTTCCTGCGGAGTTTGCTCCCTGTCTTCTCTACCACTTCGGGATCTCCTTCTTGTATCAACCATGGTGGCTCTGGAAAAAGAAAGGGTCCAGACCAATCTAACCAACTAGGGCTAACTAAGACAACAGTGCAAAATAATGTAAACTACTTTAATGCATAAAATACTTAGGCTACTAGCCATAATACACAAGTTAACCATTGCATAAGCAACAGCGAATCACAAGGCTATCAAGAGCATCCACCAGCTCTATCTATACCACCCCCCTAAGACACTCTGAAATGACAGAACACACTCTCACAATCTTACCGAATTTTAGAAAACCCAAATAAGATGTTGAAATAAAAGTTTTTAGGAACTACTAAGCTCATTGTTTTTCTCAAAATAAAGTTTTCAACAAATAGTTTCTAAATAAATTACGTCTTCCTGGCGTAACCAATTTCAAAAGGTGTCGTCCTACAGTCAAGTTCTCATGCTGCTCTGATACCAACCTTTTTGTCGCGCCCCGAAACTGGGACTACGACTACTCCCGTGGAGACCTAGCTTGCTATAGCTAGTCCCATACAAACATACCTTTGACTTCCCAGGATAAGTCAAGCACAGGAGTATATTCACATTGCAGCAGAAAAACTTACAAAGTATTAAGCAGTGTGGCCTGCTGGCCTTAATATTACATAAAAGATTACAATACCTTCGCGGCATCAAGGTTTAGTTTAAGCAAAATAAAAACTTCTACACAGCGGATGATGGGTGTCCCTTCCACAGCAAGAAGTTGACGGCAGAACAACACATCAGGGATTTGACGGATCTGGCTCTCCTTCTTCTGGATCCAAGAAGTTCTCCACGCCTTCCTCTTGATCTTGGTACGCTCCATCTTCTGGGTTGTAAGTTGCAAGGGTGAGTACTTACGTAGCCAGCAAGTCATAGGGAAGAGTAGATACTTATAGTAATGTTGTTATGAACCTAGACTAGTCAAGAATTATGGATGTTTATAAAGTAGTCTTTACGTTCATACCTCATCTCATGGCAGCACTTTTCATAACATATCATCACTATTTATGTTCACTAGACTATAGCACTACCGCGACACGTCGACACACGACAGCCCACGGTAGCACCCCTTATCATGACAACACATGCCATTTGGGTAATCTTGACTTATCAAATTTTATTTAGAAAATAATACTTGTGTCACACCCCGTGGATTTAATCCACCGCAGCAGACTCCTATAAACCCGGGAGCTCGGAGTATTCGAATACGTTTTTAACTCTGCAGAGAGGTACTAATTTACCCGCAAGATATTCCACTTTCAAGCCCTTCCTATCACAAGGATTGGACCCCTGACTCACTTCATACTGTGAGTGGCAAGGTGGAGATAACAAGAACTTTTGTTATGTTTCACTTACAATTCACCCCTGACCCTGCAGTTTTCTTCACACAAACCGCAGTTGTGGCGGGATTACCCCACACCCTAAGCCTCTTCCCATTACTGGGTCAGCGTGCTTGATCAAATCACATTCAGTGATACGTGGAGGAGCTGAACCCCGTGAGTTTAGTGTATTGTTTTCCATCTCATGCAGGGGTTTCATGTGCGATCCACATAAGTACTTGTTCAGGCCTGTCCCATACCAGGCTTGCGGTTAGCACATTGTTCATGCCACTAGACGCACAACACAAGGTTCTAGTCCTTATATGCCAGTGACCAGACCAACCACAACCCTGCACCTTCAGTGCCTGCACATCCTTTGCAGTTTAGCACCTCCAGTGCTACAGCCTTCCATACCATTTTTCTGGCGACGGCTAAGGGTTTTATTTCATGAATATATTTAAATACATTTATAATAGTTTATGGCTCACTATTTGATCAACTCACAATTCACAGGCATCCAGCTTGGTACTGCCAATTCATACTTCATCCATTCACATGCAATACTACTTATATTCAAGAACATATCATAGCAATTCATAAAATATAGGTTCAAGATGATCAAGACTATGACTTGTCTTCCGCGTCATAAGAGACAGCAGTTGATGTCGGGTCAGCAGTGAAGTCCTCGAACTCTGGCTCCGACTCTGAGCAAAGATCAAACAAGCAACCAAGAATCATGTCGCGCCCCGAGACTGGGACAACGACTACTCCTGTAGAGACCTAGCTCGCTGCAGCTAGTCCCATTCTCACAAGCCTTTGACTTCCCAGGATGAGTCAAACACAGGAGTATATTACATTGCAACAGAGTACTCACAAAATATTAAGCAGTGTGGCCTGCTGGCCTTAATATTACATAAAGAGGATTACAATGCCTACAAGGCATTCAGGGTTTAGCAAAATATTTAACTACACAGCAGAAGATAGGTGACCCTCCCACAAAAGAAGTTGACGGCAGAACAACACACTTCAGGGTTCTGGCGGAACTAATTCTCCTCCTTCTGGATTCACGTAGTACTCCGTGCCATCATCTTGATCAAAGTAGGCTCCATCTATTGAGTTGAATGTTGCAAGGGTGAGCACTTACGTACTCAGCAAGTCATAGGTAAGGTAGATACATATAGTAGTGATGATATGAACCTAGACTAGTCAAGAATTATGGATATTTGTAAAATAATCTTTTTCTTTCTCATCTCATCTTATGGCAGCACTTTTCATAAAGTAACATCATCATTCATGTTCACTAGATTATAGCACTACCGCGACAAGTCGACACACGACAGCCCACGGCAGCACTCCTTATCATGACAACACATGTCATTTGGGTAATCTTGATTTAAACATATTTTATTTAGAAAATAGTACTTGTGTCACACCCCGTGGATTTAATCCACCGCAGCAGACTCCTATAAAACCCGGGAGCTCGGAGTATTCGAATACGTTTTTAACTCTGCAGAGAGGTACCAATTTACCCGCAAGATATTCCACTTTCAAACCTTTCCTATCATAACAAAATGATTGGACCCCTGACTCACTTCATGCTATGAGCGGCAAGGTGGAAATAACAAGAACTTTTATTATGTATCACTTACAATTCACCCCCGACCCTGTGGCTCTCAGCGAGGCACAGTTGTGGCAGGTTGTATCCAAACCTCCACCCCTTTGCTTATTCCCATTACTGGGTCAGCGTGCTTGATCACCTTCAGTGATATGTGTGGGAGCCGCGCTCCGTGTTTATCGTGCATCACTACACATCTCATGCAGGGGTTTCATGTGCGATCCACATAATTACTTGTTCAGGCCTGTCCCATACCAGGCTTGCGGTTAGCACGTTGTTCATGCCACTAGACGCACAACACAAGGTTCTAGTCCTTATATGCCAATGACCAGACCATCCACAACCCTGCACCTTTAGTGCCTGCATTCCTTTGCAGTCTAGCACCTCCAGTGCTACAGCCATCCATACCATTTTTCTGATCACGGCTAGGGGTTTTATTTCATGAATATAAGTATATAAATACATATAATAGTTCATGGCTCAAAACTTGTTTATTTCACATTTCACAGATAATCAGTCTAGTACTGCCAATTGATAAATCAACCATTCTTAATCTTTCACATGCAATATTGCCTATATTCAAGGTTATGTTTTAGCAACATTTAAAATATAGGTTCAAGATGAACAACGATATGACTTGCCTTCCGCGTCGTAAGATACAGCAGTTGACGTCGGATCCGCAATGAAGTCCTCGAACTCGGGCTCTTGATCTGCTCTCCAATCAGACAAACAACCAATAATCATAATCTTTTCAATACATTATTATACTATATGCAATGATGCAAAAATGAGGTCTTGATGATTCTGAAATGATTGGGTTTAGAGGCTGATTAGGGTTAAGTTAAGGAAACCAATGTTAAGATTAGCTGTCAAAGGTTTACAAGGTTCCAAATGTCTCAAAATATCAGAATGATATCAAGGTTGCGACTGGTTCGCTCAAAAACAGCGAACGTCTTTAGGTCGACATTCGGTTCAAAGCATCGACATAGGGTCGATGAATGATAGAGGGGTTATCTCAACTTGTGGTAGTAGAATAAAATGTAGATCACAACTCTACAAATTTAGTGGACAAAGTGGTTTTCAAATTACACAACCAGAAGTGGGTAAACAAGGTCAATGCCACTGGCTGACAAGCTCTGGCATAGAGCTGACAATGCCAAAAACTAGGGCTTAGCATAACTTTTGATCTGGAGCTCCAAATGATGCACCACTTTGTCTGGGAGGTAGGCTTGAGTAACAGGAACAATTAAGTCAACAGGATCTAGGGCAAGAAATGGCTGGAAAGCAAGAAATTTGATGATGAACAGAGATGAACTGGCTGCACTGGAGCAGTTCTGGACACACACATGGCATGGCTATAACTTCCAATCTAGGCCGATCTAGGTGTCGGGCTAGAAGACAAAAATGCTCAGGAGGCTAAGGTACATCTAAATGACAAGGTTTCGAGGGCTGAAATGGCCGGGATCACTTTTCCGATCATCGGCGCCGGAGAAGAGACACTGCCAGTTGGGGGTTTCTGCTACAGGCCGAGAGAACTAAATTCCTTGCTTGGAGAGCATCTAGGAGGTATAGGGAAGCTTCTGGTAACATCAAATTGACTGGAGGATCACCGGAGAAGCCTGGCGACGATCGCCGGTTTCTGGTGAAGCTCGGTTTAGAGAAAAGCTTCGAATGATGTTTAATTAGGGATTCTAAGCTTACAGTCTTGCTTGAAATAACCTACAGATCAATTTTGTTTACAGGATCGAGGGCTAATTCGGGGTAGATTGGCCAGCATTGCCGGAACAGGGCATCTTCGACTTTCAGCCATTTCCGGCGATCATCGGCGTTAGAGTCCACCGGAGAACAATTAAATGATATCACACAGAGAGGATGAGTAGGGGAACTCACTGATGTTGTTAATTTGGCAGGAAATTAAGTGTAGAGCGCTGGCACCGTGAGCCTCCTTGACGGCTCGCCGGAGAAGATGACTGAAACAGGAATTTCTGGGACTTGGCTGATTTCCAGTGAGGTGTGAGGGAGTTGCTGAGCACAGTGGTGTTTAAATAGACCAGGCGAAGCTTGCAAGGAAGGAGCAGTGAATTGATTTGGCAGTTGGTGATGCGATTGGTTGCGTGCTGGAGCAACAGCGGCGAAGACACAGCGAAGAACGGTGATGCGACGGCGACAAGCTTGCAGCTGATCACAGTGTCGCCTGATCGGGACTTTGCAACGCTAGAGCACACGGTGGCGACAACAACTGGCACGGCGCAAAAGCAACTGACAAAAGCCTGGTGTTTCTGCTGCTGGTCGCGCACAAGGGCGGTGCTGTCGTCGACGCTGCCACGGTGTTGCCACGGCACTAGCTGGAGCGAGGACACGTGCGCACCGGCATGCACGGTCACGAGCGTGGGCGAAACCTCACCGGCGATGAGCAACCACGGCGCACAAGCACGGCGGTCCCTGGTCGAATGCTGCTGTTGACCTGGTCGAAAATGGATTCATTTGCAATTTCAATTATTTGAGTTTTGGACTGAAATGTAAATCTGAAATTCTGGAAGGTTTAAACTGAATTTGCTTCTACTGTTTTGGTAATCTTTATTCAACAGATGATTTGGCAGAGATTGAAGATAAAATTTGGCACATTTGGATAGCTTTTGATACAATTGCAAATAGGGTAATTTAGGGTAAATTAGGATTTGAGTTTTGTCGATTTTGAATTCTGGCATTTAGGGTTCGATTTTGATATCTGCACAGAAGAGAAACTTGTGGCAAATAGCATTTCGAGAAGATTTGCTGAAGAAATTCTGAATTTGGAGTTAATCTGGAGATTTTAGCCTTTCTGGGTTTTCAGATATCAGATAAGGACTATTTTGCGATAACTTTTGGACTGATTTGTGAAAAGAGTCTAGATGATGAAATCTAGCTGTCAACTTTTTAGATTAAGGTATTGACATACCCATGATCATATTCCAGAAACAATCTGGTCTGAACTTTGTCAAGATTTAGGTTAAATCTGTATTTCTGAACTTATGGTATTTGGGTAATATAAGGTAATTCTGTTTTCGAAAACAGAAGGAGTTGATAATTCTGGGAGTTAGAGATAGAATTGGATCTAGGTTCTGAAAACTTTTAAGTTCAAAGTAACTGATAGATCACATCTGAACAATCTGATCTTGATTTGAGGTCACAGGATAGATTTTGGAGATTTTAGGGCTTAGGATAGATACTGATCTGGCTATTACTACTGATACATGCATACATGCTATTGATGAAAAAGGAAATTTTCACCCCTAACTCAGGGTGTTACAAATCACAGCCTTTTCAATACATTATTATACTACATGCAATAATGCAAAGATGAATGTCTTGATGATTCTGAAATGATTGGGTTTGGATACCATAGAAGCTGATTAGGGCTAACCCATAGAGTTAGGGCTGAAAATGAGTGCTAGGAACTTCTAGGGTTCCAGGATATAGGAATTGACATTAAGTCCGCAGCTGGTTTGCCCAAAATCGATGAATGTCTTTAGATCGACATTCGGTTCAAGGCATCGACATAGGGTTAATGAATAGTAGAAGGATTATCTCTACTTGTGGCAGTAGAATGAAATGTAGATTACAACTCCACAAGTCTAATGGACAAAGTTATGCTCGAAATGCACATCTGGAAGGAAGTGAAAAGGGCTAATGCCACTGACTGACATAGTCTGGCATTGAACTAGCATGGCCAGAAACTAGGGCTTGCCATAACTTTTGATCTAGGGCTCCAATTGATGCACCACTTTGTCTAGGAGGTAGGCCTCAGTAACAGGAACAATTCACTCAACTGGACCTAGGGCAGGAGATGGCCGGAAAGTGATGAAAACCGGCGATGAACTCGGTGGCTGAAGTTTCAAATCACAGCACTGGACAGGAATTAGGGCATAGCTATATCTTCTGATTTAGGCCGAATTGGAAGACGAGCTAGTAGGCAAAGTTGCTCAGGAGATCAAGGCACATCTGGTGGACAAGGTTTCTCGAGCTGGATCGGCCGGCAATGGTTTTCCAGTGGCCGGCGCCGGAGAAGAAGACACTGATATTGGGGGTTTTGGCTACACGATGTTTGAACTTGATTCCTTGCTTGGAGAGCATCTAGAAGGTATAAGAAAGCTTCTGGCACGATTGAATTGACCGGAGAATCACCGGAGAATGCTGGCGACGTTCGCCGGCCGCTGGTGAAGCTCGGGCTAGCGAAAAACTCCAGTTCTTGGTCAATTTCACCATTCAACTTCACAGGCTTGCTTAAAATAGCTCACTGATCAGTTTTGTCTATTGAATCGAAGGCTAATTCAGGCTAATTTGACTTGTGCAACTGGAACAGGGCATTTCACTGATTTCAGCAATTTCCGGCGATCACCGGCGATGAAGTGCATAAGAGTTCAATTAAATGCTACAGCACGATGAGGTAGGTAGGAGAAACTCACTGATGCTGTCAATTTGAGGATTGAGGCTGCGGTTAAGGCTGGCGTCGTTGACCTCCTCGGCGGCTCGCCGGAGAAGAAGGCAACAGTGAAGCGAATTTCGTTTAATTTCTGAGAGACTCTGGAAAGCAGTACTGGTAATATGGGGGCTGCTATTTATAGACAAAGCAAGGTGAAGCAAGGCTCAATGCTTGGAGATTAAAATGCCTGCGCCGGTGGAAACTTCAAGTTGAAGCAACGGCGAGCGGCAAGCAGGTGAAGCTTCTCTCTGGCGCGCGAGCTGCTGGTGAGCTGGATGGGGTTGCCACGGTGATGTCTGAGACACTAACACGTGTGCGTGCTAAGGCGGTTGCGAAATCACGGCTAAAGCGGCGCTGCTCGACGGTGAAACACAGCGACGAGGTCGTGAACAGTGGCTGAGGTCGAGGTCGAAGCAACACGAACACTGTGCCGGCTGTGGTCGAAGTCGCCGTGCACTGCTGGACGTGAAGTGTAGCTTCCCTGGTCGTGTACAGCAGGTGAGGTCGAAAACAGCCATTTGGACTAAATTGTAAAATCTGGAAATTTGCTTTGGACTGAATTGTAATTTCTGACTTAGAGATAGTTGATTTGCAATCTGATTTCACAGCTGAGTATAAACTTATACCTTATACTCATCTAGCAAGAGATTTGATGAAATCTGGTACGATTTGATGATTTTCGACGTAAATCGAAAATAGGGTACTTTAGGGTACAATAGAATCTGAGTTTTATAAATTTCGAATTCTGACATCTAGGATGAGATTTTGTAATCTGGACAGAAGTGTAAATTGTATCAAATAGCATTTAAAAATGATTTACTAAAGAAATCTTGAATTTGGAATTGATCTGAAGATTTTAGCCTTTTTGGGTTTCTAGATATCAGATAAAGGACTAATTTGCAATATAATTTGGACTGATATGTGAAAAAGACTTAAATGATATAATTTGGCTGCTCATGGTATCATGCATGCATGGTGTTCATGAAAAGAAAGTTTTTACCCCTAAACTCAGGGTGTTACAACCGCCCCGACGCAGTGATCATTGGACCCTTATGTTCGATGGGTCGCTGTGTCTCGCCGGGGCTGGTGCGGGAGTAGTCTTCCGGAGCCCCGAGGGGAAGGAACTCGAGTATGCCGTGCGGCTCGAGTTCCCCGCAACCAACAACGTCGCCGAATACGAGGCTTTGCACCTCGGGATGCGCCTCGCGCGCTCCCTGGGGATCCGGCGCCTCCTAGTCAAGGGAGATTCTCAGCTCGTAGTTTGCCAAATGGACAAGTCTTACCTGTGCCATGACGCGAACTTATGTCTTTATTTGCAGGAAGTGCAAAAGATGGAGAGGCATTTCGACGGCCTCGAGGCCCGGCATATCCCGCGGAGGGACAATGACCGGGCCGACGCCTTGGCCCGGGCGGCAAGCGCCCGGGAATCGCTCCCCAAGGGGGCTTTCCTGGAGATCATCACGAGACCCTCGGTGGCCTCCCCGGACACGGGCGACGAGCCTCATGTCCTGGAGGTCACCGAGATCATCCGGACTCCGTCTTGGATGGACCCCCTCATCTCCTTCATCAAGGGGGAGGGGGACCCTCCTAGTGAGACCGAGGCTAAACGCCTCCGGGGTAAAGCCCGGGCATATCTCCTGCTGGAGGGGAGGCTCTACAAGCGGGGGGCTTCCGCCCTCCTGCGCTGCCTCCCCCGGCCGGAGGGACTTCAACTTCTCGAAGACATCCACGCGGGGAGCTGTGGTTCTCATCTAGCCCCGCGTGCCATCGTGGCCAAGGCCCCCCGGCAAGGCTTCTACTGGCCCACGGTCATGCGCGACGCGCGAGACGTTGTCTCCGCGTGCGAGGCATGCCAGAAGATGGCCAAGGGCTCGAACCTCCCCCCTATAGTGCTGCAGACAATCCCCATCACTTGGGCTTTCGTGCGCTAGGGGATGGACCTCTTAGGGCCCTTCCCCCCAACGCCCGGGGGATACAAGTATGCGGTAGTCGCAGTCGACTATTTTACAAAGTGGGTTGAGGCGGAGCCTTTGGCCGGCATCACGTCCCGGGCCGTTCAGCGGTTTTTCTGGAAAAACGTCGTATGTCGTTTTGGTGTCCCCCGGGAAATCACCGTGGACAACAGGACCCAATTCGACTCGGCTTATTTCCGGGAATTCTGCGAAGGCCTGGCGCTCGTCGTCCACTTTGCCTCAGTGGCCCATCCCCGGAGCAATGGGGCTGTCGAGAGGGTCAACGGCGTGATTCTACAGGGGTTGCGCCGGAGACTCGAGCAAACCGCTTCTAAGCGGGGTGCATGGGCAGAGGTGCTGCCGAGCATCCTCTGCTCCATGCGCACGACCCCGTCCCGGGCAACGGGGCGTACTCCCTTCTCCCTGGTCTACGGGGCGGAGGCAGTCCTCCCCCCGGAGATCTGGTTCTGGTCACTGCGGGTCGAGCTCCTGGAGGGAGCCACGGCCGCAGCGTACCAGGCCAACGAGGCCAACCATTGCCTGGAGATCGACCTCGTGGAGGAGGAACGCGACCGAGAGCTCCTCCGCCACGCCATCTACGAGCAAGAGATGGCGCGTGCGTACAACCAGCGCGTGCGCGAGAGAGCTTTTCGCCTTGGGGACCTTGTCCTCAAACGCGTCACAGACCCCCAAGCCCAGGGGAAGCTCTCCCCCAAGTGGGAGGGCCCCTACAGGATCTCCGCGGTCCTGGGCTCGGGGGCCTACAAGCTCTCCAACCTTCAAGAGCAGGAGCTGAAGCACACACGTGGAACTTACGTTTACTTCGCAAGTTCTATGTTTAGCCTTACGGGCATGTCCCCTCCCCTGGAGCGTTCACGCCGGAGGGGGAGGAGGGACACTGTATTTTCCTCCCCTTTCGCGGCTTCGCAGGGGGAGGCCCTGTACTTCATTTTATTAGCAATACATAGGTCTTGCTTTTCAAACTGTCTCATTGCAGGTCTCTCTCATTACCGCCCCTAGCGGCGATGCCCTCCTACGAGGAAGCCCTCCCCGCGAGGATGCCCTCCCCGCGAGGAAGTGGGCCAGGCCCAGCAAGTCCCTCCTGTAGGGCAGCTTACGATCAGCCCTCGTGGACTGAGGGTGTAAGCGGCAACCCGCTCACAGTGGCCGCGGTAACGAGTCACTTTGGGAGACTAGTCCCCTACCCAAACACTCAAGACCCATCTTCGGGCACTTCCTCCTCCGGGAGTAGACGCTCTCCTCGGTGGGACGTCTAATGGCCTTCATGGATCTATCTTCCTCCTACGGGAGTCGACGTTATTCCCGGCTCCCCGTTTTCACGGCGACCGGATGATCGGCCCCTTGCGGCCTGATTGGATCTATCTTCCTCCTACGGGAGTCGACGTTATTCCCGGCTCCCCGTTTTCACGGCGACCGGATGATCGGCCCCTTGCGGCCTGATTGGATCTATCTTCCTCCTCCGGGAGTCGACGTTATTCCCAGCTCCCCGTTTTCACGGCGACCGGACGATTGGTCCCCGGCGACCTTATTCCAGGCTCCCCGTTCTCACGTCGACCGGATGAATGCCTCCCGGAGACCCTATTCCCGGCTCCCCGTTCTCACGGTGACCGGACGATTGTCTCCCGGAGAAGTCACGGATTTTTCGGGCATTTTCTTCCCCGAAGACCCTATTCCCGGTTCCCCGTTCTCACGGCGACCGGACGATTGTCTCCTAGGAAGCTCGCCTCCGGAAATCTCATCGGGTTTTCTTGGACATTTCTTCCATATGAGGCCTTATTCCCGGCTCCCCGTTCTCACGGCGACCGGACGATTGTCTCCCGGAAGGTCTTCTCCTTGAAAACCTCGTTTTAAAATTTTCTAACTAAGAAAAATTCCTATGATACAGGTGACTTCCATCCCAGGGGCCTTGTTAGCCCCACAGCGCGCAGAGCTATTCTTCAGCCCGCTGTGGGCTGGGGGGATAAGGAACCCCCGGGTGTCGGCCACACCGCCCACGAGCAAACTTAGCTCATCCTTGTTAAGATGAGTCGTCCGGACCATCCAAGAAGAAGAAAATAAAGAAGACAATGAAAGAAGCAACAGCACAGCTTTATTGATTGTCAAACCCGGAGGACATCTTCCCCCTCCGGTGGGCTTCGAAAATGATACAACCCGGGTTCTAACCCGGGGGATTCTCTAGGCCCTAAGGCTCCTACGCCTAATACTCCCGGAGGCTCTCCGCTAGCTCCCGGGTCAAGTCCCGGTACAATGCCCGTACGCGGCGCCGAGCGTCCCGGAGCACATCTTCGGGCCAAAGCTCGTATCCCGCCGGTAGAAGTATCCGGAGGGGAGGTATCATCCGGAACCCCGGCCGCGGAGGGGACAATTCGGCGCGATGATTGTCAAAGTTGTCCAAGTGCCACTCCGGACGCCACCTCAACTGGATCGGCTCCTGGACGCTGTCCCCGCCGCGATTCCCGGAGACAAGGCTTAGCAAGATTAAAGCCGCTTGGGTGTCCCCCGGGGAGCCCCTCCCGGACCTTCACTCGGGAGCAACCTCCCGGGAACCCTGGTAACAACATTCAATTCAAAGACTTTGAAAAAAATTCTAACTTCATTGCATTCAAAATGTTTTTGTACAAGTGTCCGGGGCTTCTTCTAAGAAGCTACCAGGATCAAAAGCCTAAGAAAACAAAAAAGGGCCCTAGCTAACACCCGGGGGGAGGCTCATACATGTTCGTTGGCGTCCTCCCCCCGGGGGGCTTCTTCCAAGGCCGGGGCTGGGACGTCTCCCGCCGGAGGCGTCGGAGCCGGAAACCATGCCCAGATGATCCGGTCGTAGAACCCTCCGGCAAGCTGCTCGACCTCCCGGCGCGAAGGCTCGAAGGAGTCCGGGAAGCTTCGGGGGATGCGGCCCCCGATCGCCCGGGCGCCGACCCCCCGGAACTCGACGAGCCCCGCAGCGGCCGCGATGACGGGGATAGCCCTGCCCCGCGCCCGAGCGTCGGCCGCCTCGGGGATGGCGGAGACCTGTGCGTTGAGAAAACGCACAGCCTCCGCGAGGGTCGCCAGCGGCACCTCCTTGCTCCCGGAGCCTAGGCTTACGCCAAGGCTCTCGAGGGCCGAACGGATGGAGCGGCCCGCGTCCGCCACCGCCCGGACGCTCGTGGCCTCGAGCTCCCGAAGCGCCTCCTCCCTCGCTTTGGCCTCCTCCCGGAGGCGGTCGTTGACGGCCTCGGAAATGTGAACCTGGGCCCGGACCCGGTTCAGTTCCACGAGGGCTTCGTCGCGTTCCCGGAGGGCCTCCTCGCGCTGCCCTACGGAGGCCGCGGCCCGGCCCTCCGCTTCCTTAAGCAGCCGGGCGACCCGCTGCTCAAGGCCCCAGGTAACAGCTGCCACCTACGAAATATATAGAGTTAGAAAAATCTCTAAGTGCAGGAAATAAATGAGGACTTCATCGACTCGGGTTACCTGGGCCCCAAGGGACTGAAGGCCCTGGAAACGCTCATGGAGCGTTCCCTCCGCGACGAAGGCCTGCACGTTCCGGGTGTGCAGGCCCTCCGAGTAGCGGGAGACATCCCCCGCGGGAAGCAGGGGGGCCTCTCGCCCGGCGCCGGCGTCGCTACCGGCGGGGGGTCCCCGGACCTGCGAGTCCGGTAACGCGGCCGGCGTCACCGGCGTCTTCATGGCCGAGGTCTCCTCTGAAGACGTGGCCGAGGAGCTTTGGGCGGGGGTCCCTGCCCGGGGGGGGATCATCAGACCTTTCCCCGCCCTGGGCCGAAAGGTCCTCGGGGCCTCCTCCTCCGGAAGAACCTCGTAGACTGAGGGGCTCCCCCCCTCGTCCACCGGCCAAACCCGCGGAGGCGAGGCCTCCGCGAATCTCACCTCCAGCCTCTCCGGCTCCAAAGAAGCCGGAAGGGGCAGGAGGGGCTCCACCGAGGGTGGCGACGGGGCGTAGTTCACCGGGTCGGACGCCGCCCCGCCCCGCCCATGGCCGCCTCCTTCCCCCGGGCCTCGACGGGGCTCTTCGAGGGAGGAGGTGTTGCTCCCTTCCGGGCCGGTGCCCGAGCACGCTCGCTCCCGGGGGTCTCGTCCCGGGGCTTCGCGGGTGTTGCCGCCGGCGTCGTCGACGGGCCGGGGGTCTTTTGGACCCTGGCCTTCTTGGGCTCCGAGCCCCCGGCCGCTTCCTTCCCCCGTTTGTGCGACCCGGGGGTGGGGAGAGGCTTCCTCTCCGGCAACTTTAGTTCGTAGGCCGCCGCTACCAAGTTCCGGGGAGGGCCCTTGTAACACCCTAGTTTTGGGGGTGAAAAGTTTTGCATGAAAATCCTGCATGCATGTATCCCTGTAGTAGTAGCCAGATCAGCTGAACTCTAATCTCTCCCAAACCCTAAAAATCTCCAAATCTATTCCCTAGATCCAGATCAAGATCTGACTATCCAGATTTAACCTACCAGTTACCCTGAAGATAAAAGTCTTCAGGAGCCAGATCAAATTCTGACCCTAACTCTCAGTACCTAAGCCTCTCTCTGTTTTCGAAAACAGGAAAATTCAGATTTACCCTAAGTACCCCAGTTTCCAGATGATTGAATTATTCTGATTTAACCTTATCCAGACTCAAGTAACCCCTGGAATATGTTCCTAGGCTCATCCTCAACTCACTTCAAAAAGTTGGGAGCCAAATTAATTCATCTAAACACTTTTCGCAGTTTAGTCCAAATTTTACTGCGAATAAGTCCTTTTCTATTTACCTGGAAGCCTGAAAAGGCTAAAATCTGCAAATTAATTCCAACTCCAAAATTTCTTCAAGAAACACCTTCCAAATACTATTTGATACAGATCTCCCTTTTGATCAGACTTCAAAATCTCTCTCCAATCACCAGAATTCGAAATCGACAAAATCCAGACTTATTTTACCCTAATTTTACCCTATTTTCGAAAATAGGTGAAATCCCTCAAATCTTGTCAAATTTTCGCTAAATTTGAGCTGGATGAGTACTAATAGAAATGTTATACTCAGCCATGAAATCAATTCTCAAATTAACCACCTCTAAGACAGAAATTACAAATCAGTCCAGATTTCAAATAAGAATCCTTGCAATTTGGTCCCTGGTTCGACCAGAGACGCTGTGCACGACCGCGACCACCGCGCTGCCACGCCAGGAACTTCGTCGCCGGTGAAACCCCGTGGTCGCCACCCCTGCCACCGCGTTCCTGCCACGTGTGCGCACGCCGTTTGCCACCGTGGAGCCACCGCGGCCGCACCAGCATCGCCAATTTTGCCCGCGCGCGCACGCCATCGCTGCAGCCACTGCAGAAACACGGTGCCACGTTGCAAGCATGCCGGAGGAGCCCGTCAGTTCGCCGTTGCATCACCCGGGACAGCGCACGCCAGCCTGCAAAGCCGGCACGGCCGCTGGAGCACGTCGCTTCGCTGCTGTCCCGCCCGACCGGTCAACTCGCCATCGATTCGAGCTTCACTTCCCCGTGCAATTCCCACCGTTGCAAGCCCTTTCTGTGCCTATAAAAGACGCCCCAGCCCAGCACGAAGACGCTCACACCAGAACCACTCAAAATCCCCAACCACGCCGTCGTCTTCGTCTTCTTCGGCGAGCTCGAGAAGAGGCTCACGGTGCCAAGCCTCTACACTGCTTCCTCCTCGATTCCAGCTACTGCAGTAAGCTCCTCTTACCTCCCTCATCATACTCGAGCATGTAATTGACTCCAAACCTCTCCAGTCGCCGGCAATTCCTGTTTCTCTCCAGCAACTCCGGCGAGCAATTAAACTCTATCCAGAACGATTTAGCTCTCGAGCCTGTGATCAATATTGCTCAGTGAACTTATCTAAGCATCCCTAAGCAACCAGAATCGAAGAATTTGCTAAAATATGAAAAACCCCAAATTGGAACTTTGCTTGTAAACTGAGCTTGCTGTTTAAGCTTTTCTGGTGCATCTCTAGTCAATCTAACTTCACCAGTAGCACTCTTATGCCCCAGAGACCATCCTCAAGCAAGGAATTAAGTTTATTTGCCCTAGATCAGAAATGCCCAAATCAGGTTTGAGTTAATCTTTTCTCCGGCCAATATCTCCTAAATCCAGCCAATCCAGCCATAGAAACCTTGCCATCTAGATGTTTTGGACCATTCTGAGCAACTTTGTCTTCTATCACGACTCCTAATTCGGCCTAGATTGTGAGATATAGCTATGCCCTAGTTGCTGTACTGTTCACACTACATGTGCTCCAGGCCAGCCAACTTCTTCGCCGGTTTTCATCACTTTCCGGCCATCTCCTGCCCTAGGTCCTGTTAAGACATTTGTTCCTGTTACCAATGCCTAACCACCAGACAAAGTGGTGCATCATTTGGAGCCCTGAGTCAAAATATATGGCTAACCCTAGTTTCTGGCCGTGTCAAGCCTATGCCAGGCTATGTCAGCCAGTGGCATTGAGCCTTTTCACCCACTTCCAGCCATGCACTTTGAAAATAACTTTGTCCCTTAGACTCCTGATGTTGTGATCTACACTTTTCTCTACTGTCACAACTTGAGTTGAGCCCTCTATCACCCATCGACCTTATGTCGATGCCTTGAACCGAATGCCAACCTAAAGACATTCGCTGTTTTTGGGCGAACCAGTCACCACCTTGATATCACCTGATATTTTGGAACCTTGTAAACCTTAACAACTAATCTTAACCCTAGTTACTGTAGTTAAACTCAAATCGCTTCAAAACCTTGTATCACCAGAGTATTTTCTCCTTGCATCTTTGCATGTAGTGAGTTAGTAAGAATAGGATTGATTGTAATGCCTGTTTGCTTGTTTGATCTTGTTCAGAGCAAGAGTCCAGGGTTGAAGATCTTGTTGCTGAACCGTCATCGACTGCTGATACTTACGACGCGGAAGGCAAGTCATACTTTGATCATATTGAAACCCATATTTTATGAATTGCTATGCTATTCCATGAGTAGATATCTCATTAATATTGCATGTGTTGAGATCAATGATATTATGGCAGTGATAGATTGAATACTTGAGAAATGTGAACTTGATAAGATAGCAAGCCACGAACTAATAAAAGTATAAACATGTACATTTATATTCATGAAATAGAACCCCTAGCCGTGACCAGTATTTTGGTATGGAATGGTGGTAGCACTGGAGGTGCTTGGCTGCACTGAATGTGCAGGCACTGAAGGTGCATGGTTGTGGTATGATCTGGTCACTGGCACGTAAGGACTAGAACCTTGTGTTATGCGTCTAGTGGCATGAAAAACGTACCAACCACTTACCTGGTATGGGACAGGCGCAACCTAGTAGCTTCTTAGTATTATCAGTTCCCTGCATGGCTTGTCGATCCGGTTTCTCGCGTGGAAACTGGTGGGACGCAGTTCGTCCATGAGTGATGTGAGATCAGAAAAATGATGAGAGAATAAGGTGTAAAGAAGGAAGACGCCCTTACGCCAGATTAAGTCATGCGCGACTGTAATCAAAAGAGGTTATGTGTCCTGCGGGAACATAGACCCAGGCTAGGAAATAAGGCAGTGGGGAGGACCCACAACGGTACTTGGGACGGTATTGTCCATTTACCAGGCAGGGATACTGTTAATACTAGACTGCAAAAACGCTGTGTGATCTCGGCCTTGTCACATGCGTATAAGCCGCATGGAGTTGGCCCGACTTGGAAGTCGAGTGAAAAAGTGGATTTAAAAAGAGGTACATCTCTGCAGAGTTTAAAAATGTATTCGAATACTTCGTGCTCCCGAGTTTTAGGAGTATGCCGCGGTGGATTAAATCCATGGGGTGTGACACAAGTATTGTTTTATAAACTAAAATTTGTTAGCTCAAGATTACCCAAATGGCATGTGTTGCCATGATAAGGGGCGTTGCCGTGGGCTGTCATGTGTTGACGTGTCGCGGTAACACCATAATATAGAGATCATGTGATAACTAAGAGGCATGTGGATTTATGCCCTAAAGTATACGAAATACTGTTATGAATATGAGATTGAAAGGCTTGAATAAAAATAATGTGATATGAGGTTATATCGCCTTGGATATGAGATATATGTATCACCATCAATATGATTTATTTACTGCCATGGGTATGATCAGAAGTTGAGTAAGAATTGAGAAAGAAATGTATTTTGGGAAAAACCTTTCACTCTTTCCCCAATAGCATAGGTTCATGCTATATATATATGTATGTATCTCTACCTTCCCTATGACTTGCTGAGTACGTAAGTACTCACCCTTGCAACAACTCATCAATAGATGGAGCGTTCTACGACCTTGGAGGATACCCTGAAGATGCTGCGGACCCAGGAGATGATGAGCAGTTTCCTCCGGAGCCCTGATGCGGTGCTGTCTCGCTGTCAACCTCTGTTTCCTGTGGATTGCTTTTGGGCCTAGCTTCCGCCGACTAGATGTATTATTTTGTTAGACCCTTGTGCCTTGTGCGGCACTGTACCTCGTTTTGTACTAAGGCCTGATGGCCATACAATTATGACTATTGTACTATTTTGCTGCTGCAATGTAATCCTGTGATTGACTCATCCTGGGAAGTCAAGTGGTTTATGGGACCAGCTGCACCGAGCTGGGCCCCTCACAGGTGATGTCACAGTCGTGGCAGACGTGACAGCCCTCCCCCACGAGGCGCACGACGCGCTCGTGCTCGTCGGCGAAGTACCTCCCCAGGACTGCAAGAGGTAAAGAGTTAGTTAAATTTTGAAAAATTCGTAAGTATGATGCAGCAGGTTCCCGGAGCTTACGTCGCGTCACCGGCTTCGCCGGGGGCCGCTGTTCCGGGCCCATGCCGACTCCCGTCTTCCCGCGCGAGAAGGGGGAGATCCGAAGGAGAGCCATCTCCTCGGCAGCGTCCCGCATTGAGTGGGTCTTCTTGGAGAGGATCACCCTGCCGAGGAGCTCGAACTCTTCGTCCGTCCACAAGGAGGCTTCCGCGCGGACGACCGGCTGTAGGTGGGGGGCTCCGGGGCGTACACCACCGCCTCGTCGCGGACCCGGAGGTAAAACCACCTCCGGACCCAGTCGCCCAAGTGGTCCCGGGAGGCCGCCGCCGGGTAGTCGATCACCCGGGACGGCAGCATTTGTACCATCACCGAACCGATGGGGGACTTGGGGCCCCCCTTCACCAGGTGGGAGGTCCACGGCGCCGGTTCGTAGAAGTACCGGAAGGCGCGAAGGGTGGGCTCCCGCCCGGTCGCCGTCTCGTAGAGCCAGATGAAGAGGCCCATCCGAACGAGCGCGTTCGGGGTGAGGTGGTTGAGCGCCACCCCGTACTCCTTTAGAAACTCCCGGAGCATGGGATGCACCGGGAGCCGGAGCCCCGCCTCCAGGAAGGCCTCGAAGGCCACGACCTCTCCGGGCCTAGGGCGGGGGGCTCCGTCTTTCTTCACGGGGACCCGGATGTCCCCGTCCACTATGACGCAGCGTTCGACCAAGGACTCGGCGTCCTCGGCCGTGAACTCCGACGCCCAGAGGAAATCCGGAGGGATTTCCTCCGGGGGCACTTCCGTGGTCTTTGCTCGACACTTGGGTGCCATGAGGTTAGTCTTCTTTATTGTTCGGTGGCTAACCTTTCAGGAGGCTACTACTCAAACTTCCAGACGTCTGCTACTGGGAGCTAACTACCGGGAGAGGGCTACTGGGAGAGCAAAAATCGCTAAGGCTGAAAGTTTGGAATGAGCTTCCGGGCCCCCCAAGGCCCTATTTATAGGGGCGGGACGTGGTCTAGATTCACGCCACGTGGCACCCGCAGATCAATCTGGACCGTAGAAGTTCAAACCGTGCGCGGGAAACGAAGGGACGGGCGCGTGAATCGAGGCGCCGGTTTGAACCGCGCGCGCATTTATGGCGAAACGGCGCGGCCTTAAGCGCGGGGCACAGAAACCGAAGCGCCGCAGCTCCGGTGACTTGGCCCGGAGATTTTCCCGGTGACGTGTACGATACCCACCGGGGGCTCGAGCATCGTCCCCGGCTTGCATGGGGGGCTGCTGTCGGGGGAAATCTCCGCGGGACTTAGTCCAGGTAAGTTGCGTCACGATCGCCCGGGGACGTGCCCTCCGGCCCCTCCCTAGGCGCCGCCTTTTTGGCCCCCGGGACCCGGCCTCCGGCGCCGTCCCGGGCGCCGCCATTTGCCCGGGGAGGTGCCCTCTGGCCCCTCCCCGGGCGCCGCTTTTTCGCCCCCGGGACCCGGCCTCCGGCGCCGTCTCGGGCGCCGCCATTTGCCCGGGGACGTGGCCTCCGGCCCCTCCCCGGGCGCCGCCTTTTGGCCCCCGGGACCTGGCCTCCGACGCCGTCCCGGGCGCCGCCATTTGCCCGGGGACGTGGCCTCCGGCCCCTCCCGGGGCGCCGCCTTTTGGCCCCCGGGACCTGGCCTCCGGCGCCGTCCCGGGCGCCGCCATTTGCCCGGGGACGTGGCCTCCGGCCCCACCCCGGGCGCCGCCATTTGGCCCCCGGGCCCTGGCCTCCGGCGGCGTCCCGGGCGCCGCCTTTGGCCCGGTGTAACATCCCTATTTTTGACTATCTTTTCTGCTTACGAGTCAGCATATATTCTTTGGAATCCCTGTTGTCTCAACCCTATCTTGATCTTAGGTATGCCACTACCTTAACCTAAAAAGTTGGCTGCTAAACTTCATTCCCCAGATCATTTTCACATTTCAGCCCAAAAGTGTTTCAATTTAGTCCTTTTCAAAAGATTCAGAAAACCCAAAAAGGCTAAAAGTCTCAGATCATCTCCAAATCCAGATCTGATCAAGTGATTACCTCTCTTTCATTTTTCTGAACATTTTCCCCTTCTGGGAGAATTCCAGAATCTCCACCGAAACCCTAGTTTCAGCCTCGACAAAAGTTTCAGACCCTAATTATCCTGTTTACCCTAAATACCCTATTTTCGATTTTTGTCAAAACCACCAAATCTTATCGAATTTTACCATTTTTCCTGCTGGATGAGTCTAAGACATTTAGTAGCACTCATCTGCAAAGTCAGAATTCAAATCAGCCCTTCAGTTCTTCAGAATTACAAATAGGCCCAAATTCCCGAGCCAAAACCTTCACATTTCAGTCCAAAACCTTGCAAACAAGCCCCTGGCCTTTTCTTCGACCACGACCAGGAGACCGCGTGCACGACCGCGACCAGTGTTCGTTCGACCAGCGCCCTGCCGCTTTGCCGCGCCGTTGAGCTCGCCGCCGGCGAAGTTCCTCACGCTGCCACCTTCATAGCCACGTAGCCTTCACCGCGCACAGCTGTACCGCCACCGTGGAATGCTTCAACCGCGCTGAGCCGTGTTCTTCCCCGCGCGCGCGCATGCCCGCTGTTGTCAGGAGCTCCACACCACATGGCTGCCATCCTGGAGATCATCACCTCGCCTTCCTGACGGAATCCTGATTTCGCGCGATGCTCCGCCTCTGGCAGAGCCCCGCCATTTCCCGAAGTACCTCGTTGACCGCTCCAGCACCAGAAGAAAAATCCCCGGCGATTGCTGCTGCTCCCGAGAGCTTCACCCGCGGCTATATAAAGCCCCCCCTTTGCCCAGCATCTCTTCACGCCACCCGCATTGTAAGCCTTAGCCTCCACCACCAGAGAGCAACTGAGTTCTCCAGCGCCGCCGCGAAGATCTTCTTCCCCGGCGAGCAGTTCCTGAAGCTCATGGCGCCAGCTTAGCCCGAAGCTTTCCCCTCCAAGACAACACCACCAGTAAGGTCCCCTTGTTCCCCTGTATGTTTCATAGCCATTAATTGATCCCCGGCGAACCCTAGCGCCGGCGATCGTCGGAAAGCCCCCAAATGCCCTGTTTCCTCAATGCTGGCTGATTCTATCCGAATTAATCCTCGTGCCAGTGATGAGAATTGTTCAGTACACCCATTTGAGCAAGCCTACAAACTGAGATTTCAAAATCGAGCAACAATCATAGCCTTTCCGAAGTTTGCGCGCCACCAGTGAACTGGTCCTCGTCGCCAAGCTTCTTCGGCCACTCTCCGGCCGAATTAACCCTGCAAATAGCCCCCTCACCTCACCCTCTCACTCCCTGAGCAATGAATCGACTTCAAACCCTTTAAACCGAACACGCCCAATTTAGGAGTCATCTTCTCCAACGCCGGTCGCCGGAATTTTCCCCCGGCCGATCTAGCTCCGCACACTTTGTCCCTTAGATAGATCTCAATACCTTGAGCAATATTGTCTACTAGCTCGACTTCTGAATCGACCTGAATCAAAAGTTATGGTCATGCCAAGGTTGCTGTCCAGTGGTTCAGTTCATGTCCAGGCCACCGTGTTTGCTCACCGGATTTGGCCACCTTCCGGCCACCTTCTGCCCTTGAGCCTGTTGAGAGTTTTGTAGCTGTTATCAATGCCTAAACCCCAGACAAAGTTGTGCATCAATTGGAGTCCTGAGTCAAAAGTTATCCAATGCCCTAGTTTCTGGCCATGTCTAGCACTATGTCAGTGCATGTCCACCAGTGGCATTAGATGATTTAGACTTGTTTCATTTGAGCAATTGAAATGCCACTTTGTCCAGTAAGTCCTTTGAGCCATGACCTACAACATTCCCTACTATCACATCTCCAGAAAACAGACCTAGAACCGATTTAGGGCAATGTCAAGCCATGAGTCAAATGTCAGCCCTTCGACATTCAAGCCCTTTGAGCCATCTCTTCGACCAATGTCAAGTGGCCTTGTCCAAACCCTTACCCCTGCATGCATGATGTATTTACGTATTATTCTCTAGTACTTGTATGCCTATATAGTGTGTATGTGTTGTTTGTATCCGCCGTGGAACCAGACGTTGAAGGAACCGAGGAGATCTTCGAGGATTCATCTGAGCAGCTAGACCCATCACTGCAAGGCAAGTCTCAATCCCTTGATCATGTCTAGCCTATTATTTTGAAATGAAGTATGTTAACTGTTTTCAAGTATGTGTATGCCTTAGATTCAAATAAGAACTATGTTTCAATAAAGTGAATAGATATGACCTAAATGATTGTGAAGCCCCTTTTGACATTGAATATCCCTGCACCCTTGTTACCCTAGAATATCATGCTTAGGCTATACTATGCTGAAGATAATATGATAAATGTTGAATGGTCACATATGAGAAAAGTATATTCAAAACCCTTTTGTGAAAGAAAATGTGATTGGAATCGATAGTGAGGATGGTTTGAGTGGATGGTGCTGTGTGCGCGCCGGGAATGTGAAAGACTCCTCACTAGAGATTCATAAGGACTAGAACCTTGTGCTGTGCTTCTATGCGGCATGAAAAACGTACCGACCACTTGCCTGTTTATGGGACGGGCGCAACTTAGTAGCTCTCTTTAGTATTAGCTTTTCCCTGCAATGGTTGTCGATCCAGTGTCTTGCGAGAACTGGTGGGCCGCAGAAGGCCATGAGTGATGTGAGTTCAGAAAAATCATGAGAGGAAAAGGTGGAAAGAAGGAAGACGCCCTAAGCCAGATTAAGTCGTGCGCGGCTGTAATCAAGAGAGGCTATGTGTCTTGCGAGAACATAGACCCAGGCTAGGAAGTAAGGCAGTGGGGAGGACCCACAACGGTACTTGAGACTTGACTGTCTATTTACCGGGCAGGGAATAGTTAATGCTAGGACTGTAAACTGTTGTGTCATCTCGGCCTTGTCACATGCGTAAGAGTCGCATGGAGAGGTACCAACTTGAAAGCCGAATGATCGGTGGATTAAGGTGGTACACCTTTGCAAAGTTTAAAAAGTATCGGATACTCTGAGCTCCCAGGTTATGGAGTCTGCGCGCTGTGGATTCTATTCACGTCGATGCAGCACAAGTAGCTTTTGGAAAGTTTTCACAAAATCAGAATAAAGTGGTGACTCCTGAAAGACCGCCACACACAATATTTTCTAAGAATTTAGCTTAGGGTTTTAAAAGCACCACTTTTGAAAATAAAAGTCTTTTCTCCAAAGACTAAGTGTGAAAATCTATTCTATACACATATATGAAGCCAAGGAGCTATTCTTTGAGAAATTTTCCCCATCCATATATACACTTGCATTCTTATTTGGGACTTGTTGAGCACCATGTGAACAATGTGCTCACCCTTGCTTTTACAAACGAATTTAGAAGAAGGATTCGTCGACCCTGAATCTTATGGTCTTGAACCCAATGTGGAACAAGAAGAAGAAACTGAAGACCCAGCTTGTTAGAGGGTTATGCACCAAGGTGGAGTTCGATGTGGAGAAGGCCCGTGCAACACCGCTGCCGCAGAAAAAGAAGACTGATGAAGTCCTTTTGCTTATTATCGTTGTTTCATTTTGTGCCGACCTTTGCGTCGAAAACTCCTTAATTTGTATCAACATTTAAATGCGTCATTTTGGCGCTAAGTTATTGTAATGTTGGTCCTTGTGATCAGCACTTGTTTTTAATTACTCGCATTTTTATATAATGCATCTTGTTGTTGTGAGCTGCAATGTACCTTTTCTGAGTGCAACCCACCTGGGCGATTGCCACCGGATTCCTCAAATGAGGGTCCCACACCCGGGGACGTGGCCTCCGGCCCCTCCCCAGGCGCCGCCTTTGGCCCCCGGGACCTGGCCTCTGGCGCCGTCCCGGGCACCGCCATTGGCCCGGGGACGTGCCCTCCGGCCCCTCCCCCGGGCGCCGCCATTTGCCCGGGGACGTGGCCTCCGGCCCCTCCCCGGGCGCCGCCTTTTGGCCCCCGGGACCTGGCCTCCGGCGCCGTCCCGGGCCTCATCGCCCTCCTAAAGGTAAAGTCCTGAATTGTTTGTCACGTGCAGGTCACGCCAGGAGCACCTCGGGAACTAGCAACCACCTGTCAAGCATCCAGGGCGTTTGACCAGGAGAAGGACGGTCCTACCCTTCAATCCGACGGTGGCTTCCGGGGTAGTTTAGGTTTTTTGCTTCTTTTTGGGGCTATAAATAGCCCTTGTACCCCTCTGTTGTAAAGGATCGGATCACTTCTATTGGAATAGCTAAATTCACAGGCGTGCTCCGGAAGCCTCTCCCCCGGAGAGAGCCTCCCTAGTCGACTCCGGTCGGGAGCGCGTCGACAGGACTAGGGCCCCCACCGGGACCCGAACCTGTATAAATCTGTGTGTCATTTCTTGTGCTTGTCCGGCGGGGGAGGACCGGTCATCCGGTCAACCCGCGCCGCGTAATCTTCGCTAGGATCATTCTCAAAACCTGCCGGGGTATTGGCAATACCACGACAGTACCGCCCCATTATAAGCAACTCCACATGTGATAGACAATCTTCCCACTCCTTCATGTTTTTCTTGATCATTGCTTGCAACAGCATTGAAAGTGTACGATTCACCAACTCCGTTTGTCCATCAGTTTGTGGGTGACAAGTTGTTGAGAATAACAACTTCGTCCCAAGCTTGGCCCACAAGGTCTTCCAAAAGTAGCTCATGAACTTGACGTCGCGATCTAAAAAGATGGTTCTCAGCCTTCCATGCAATCTCACGATCTCTCTGAAAAATAGGTCAGTGACAAGTGACGCATCGTTGCTTTTGTGACAAGGTATAAAATGTGCTATTTTAGAGAATCTATCCACAACTAAAAAAATTGGATCCCTTCCCCTCTTAGTTGTCAGTAATCCTAGCACAAAGTCCATGCTAATATCCTCCCAAGGTGCATTAGGAACAGGAAGTGGATAGTATAATCCATGAGGGTTCAATTTAGATTTCGCTTTCTGACATGTCACACATCGTTGAACAAACCTTTCGACATCACATCTCATCATAGGCCAATAAAAATGATCATCCAACATCATGAAAGTCTTTTCTCTCCCAAAATGTCCCATCAATCCATCTGCATGAGATTCCTGTAACAATAACAAACGCACGGACAAATCTGGAACACAGAGTTTGTTAGCAAAAAATAAGAACCCATCATGCACATGGAACTTGTCCCATCCTTTGCAATTATAGCATTTAGAATATGGTGATGAAAAGTCATGATCAGAAGTGTATAATTGTTTCAAACTCTCTAACCGAGGTACTTTCACTTCTCACATAGTCAACAAAATGCCTTTTTGAGATAGAGCATCAGCAACCACATTCTCCTTGCCCTTTTTGTACTTCACAACATATGGGAAAGTTTCAATGAATTCAATCTACTTAGCATGTCTACGGTTCAATTTAGTTTGGCCTTTCAAGTACTTCAAAGCTTCATGATCAGAATGAATAACAAATTCTTTAGGCCAAAGGTAATGCTGCTAAGTTTCAAGCACAAGTACCAAAGCATACAACTCTTTGTCATAAACATGATAGTTCAATTGAGCATCTCCTAGTTTCTCACTAAAGTACGCTATGGGTTTACCATCTAGCATCAAAACACCACCAATACCTATTCCACTAGCATCACATTCAATCTCAAAAGTTTTAGTGAAATCTGGTAAAACAAGCAAGGGTGCTTCAGTTAAGCATTTCTTTAATCTTCAAAAGCATTCTATTGTGATTCACCCCATGCAAACACAACACCCTTTTTAATTAATTGATTAGATTAACACTAATCCGTTTGAGACCTAGCCTTGGTTTTCGCACTAGGCTAGCCCAGATTCTAATATATAGAATTACAGGATCTTACTCGGAATTACCAAAACCCAAAAGATGATCGAAGACACAGTTCAAAGTAATTGCACAACTCTTTATTTCAAAGTGGGCTTTACATGTCGAACGTTAGGACGCACTCTCCTACGTTGATGAACTAGACTCAATATAATCTATATCAAGTGATGGGAAATGGTGCCCGATCTTCCGACAGGTATAGTAAGTCGACTGGTGGAGAACTCGACGTTGACGATCCGGCTTTCGATCTAGAACCGATCAAAAACCTGCAACCGCTACACCACGGCTCCTTTGGTTATCAACCACGTGCACACACGGATTGACCTCGCCACGAAGGCTTGTTCCTGCTGCAAATTGAGAACACAAGCAAGAACGAAGAAGAAGCAACTAAATTGCGAATTGTATTAAGCTCACAAGTTGGGATTTCACAAACTGAGTTCGCTGAAAATGCAATGGCAGAATAATCTAAGAAAAATCCAAATCTAAATAGTGATGACTACTGAGTATATGAAGAGGCGGCATGGCTAGGGTTTCTCACGCCCTACTAGGGAATACATTGGCTGAAGGGCCGAAACAAGATGTCGCAGCACCGACTTGGCCGAATCAAAATCTGGTAGAAACTTGTTCTGTTAATTGCTGGTGATCCATAAAGAAATTTGGACGTGGGGCCTCAGCCCTTGGAAAGATCTCGTCGTGGGCTTCTCTGTGGACTATAAGAACATCCCAATTGGGCTTTGTATGAGGAAGTTATGGTCATTTGAAGGCAGACTGCTCCTGGATGGCCGAACCGGACTCCAACTCGACTTGGGTTTGTTGCTGGTCCTTGCATCCTTGCTGGTCCTCTCCATGGTTCATAAGTACAATATTGTCACAATTAGGTAGTAAACCATTCTCAAAACCATATATATATAAACTTAGGAACGAGTTCACCTGGCAATGCAACAATCGGATTCGGCCGCGCATTATTGGTCCATGTGTAACAAGCGGAGGATTATGGTTGGTGCGTGTATCCGAAGGAGTGATATCCTCATCATCCTCCCCCTCTTGAAGTGGAGCCGTCCTCGGCTCAAGCTCGTCTTCCTCTCCCAAGTATGGCTTTAAATTTGAAATATTAAATGCGGGACTAATCCGAAAATCGACAGGCAACTCAAGTTTTATGCATTATCATTAATCTTCTCAAGTATTTTAAAAGGACCATCGGCTCGAGGCATTAGTTTAGACTTTCGTAGTTCTGGAAACCTATCTTTTCTCAAGTGTAACCGAACTAAGTCACCCGGTTCAAGTTTTACTTCTTTCCTACCTTGACTGCCTGCAATCCTATACTTTTCATTCATTCGCTCTATGTTTTTCTTAGTTGTTTCATGCAGTTTGAGTACAAATTCAGCTCGTTTTTTAGCATCAAAATTCATTCTCTCAAATGTAGGCAAAGGAAAAAGATCAATTGGAGCACGAGGGTTAAAACCATACACTACCAGAAAAGGACTTACCTTGGTGGTGGAGTGTACCGATCTGTTATAAGCAAACTCAATGTGGGGTAAACACTCTTCCCACTTCTTCAAATTCTTCTTTAGAACAGCCCGCAGCATGGTGGACAATGTGCGGTTGACAACCTCAGTTTGTCCATCTGTTTGGGGATGACATGTAGTAGAAAACAGCACTTCATACCCAATTTATTCCACAAGCTTCTCCAAAAATTACTCAAAAACTTCGCGTCATGATCTGAAACAATAGTATTTGGCACTCCATGTATGCGTACAATCTCACGGAAAAACAATTCAGCAATATGTGTAGCATCATCACTCTTATGACAAGGTATGAAATGTGCCATTTTAGAAAAATGATCTACAACCACAAAAATACTATCCCTCCCCCTCTTGGTACTAGGCGATCCTAAAACAAAGTCCATCAAAATGTCCTCCCAAGGAGCGCAAGGAACAGGAAGAGGCATATAAAGACCATGTGGATTTAAGCGAGACTTAGCTTTGTTGCAAGTAGTGCCGCGTGACATGTAGCGTTCGACGTCGCATCTCACCTTGGGCCAAAAGAAGTGAGTGGACAGCACATCTTCAGTTTTCTTCACTCCAAAATGACCTATCAAACCACCTCCATGTGCTTCCTGCAAAAATAAAAGGCGAACGGAGCTAGCTGGAACGCATAGCTTGTTAGCACGATAAAGCAATCCATCATTCAGCACATATTTATTCCATTTCTCCCTTCCTTACAATTTTCGAAAGCTTCTTTAAAATCCAAATCAGTGGCATATAACTCTTTGATCGTTTCTAGGCCAAAAATCTTGTGATCTAGTTGTGACAACATGGTATAACGCCTAGACAAAGCATCAACAATAACATTTTCTTTTCCCTTCTTATGTTTAATGACATATGGAAATGACTCTATGACTTTAACCCATTTAGCATGTCGTTTATTCAGTTTGCCTTGACTTCTAATGTGTTTCAAAGATTCATGATCAGAGTGAATAACAAATTTCTTAGGCCAAAGATAATGTTGCCAAGTTTCCAAAACTCGCACTAAGGCATACAATTCCTTATCATAAGTGGAGTAATTCAGAGATGGCCCATTCAACTTCTCACTAAAGTAGGCAACAGGCTTACCTTGTTGCAGCAGCACTCCTCCTATTCCAATTCCGCTAGCATCACATTCTATTTCAAAAGTCGTAGCAAAATCTGGAAGTCAGAGTAGAGGTGCATGTGTAATCTTCTCCTTAAGCGTGTTGAAAGCTTGTTTTTGTGCTGGCCCCCATTAGAAAGGAACACCCTTCTTTGTCAACTCATTCAGCGGGGTGGCAATGGTGCTAAAATCTTTCACAAAGCATCGATAGAAACCTGGAAGACCGTGAAAACTACGCACCTAGGTGACCATTTCAGGGGTCGGCCAGCTCTTGATAGCTTCAATTTTTGTTTCATCCACCTCGATTCCCTGTGGAGTAACAACATATCCAAGAAAAGAAACTTGATCTGTGCAAAAGGTGCACTTCTCAAGATTACCAAACAAGCATGCATCTCTCAAAGAGTTAAAAACAGCACGCAAATGCTCAACATGTGCATCCAAAGACTTGCTATAGATCAAGATATCATCAAAGTAAACCACCACAAATTTTCCATTCAAAGCACTAAAACCTCGTTCATCAAACGCACGAAAGTGCTCGGAGCATAAGTTAAACCAAAAGACATTACTAACCACTCATAAAGCCCGAACATAGTTTTAAATGTAGTGTTGGGGGAAATCTCTGCCCGATCGAACCCGGTGAATAGCCCCGGGGACAACGGCCGGGGATAAAGGCCCCCCTTGTCCCGGGTGCCGCCTTTGGCTCGGGGACCACGGCCCCGGTGGCCTAGTCCCGGGCACTGGGTCACGCAGGGATCACGTGAGGAATGCCTCGGGAATCTGCGAGGACACTTGTCAAGCATCGGGCTTCCCTGGCTAGTAAAAGGACGCTAGTGCCCTCCAATCCAACGACTGCAACCGGGGTAGTCTAGTATTTTTGCATCTGTTGGGCCTATATATGCCCTTGTATCCCTTTGCTGTAATGGAGGACAATTCATTTTCATCAATACACAAAAATGAATAGGTGTGCTTAGGAGCACTCTCCCCACGAGAGAGCTCCCCGAGCTAACCCTTGTTGGGACCACGTCGACAAGACTAGGGTCTCCACTGAGACTTGAACCTGTATAAATCCTCGTGTCGCTTACTGTGTTTGCCCGACGGGAGAGGACCGGTCGCACGGTCAGCTCGCGTCGTCTTTGCTTAGATAGGAACCTCCACTAAACCTGCTGGGGCATTCGCAATACTACGACAGTTGGCACCGACCGTGGGGACGTCATGACGAATCGCAATGGCTCCTCCAAGAACGTGGGCTCGCGCCCTACCCAGTGGCGCCGGTCCCAGTGACCCGGCGCCACCCCCTCGAGACATGACCACCCCAGCGGTTCCGGCCGGACGCGGCCAAACCCAGGTACCACCTCTGACCCTTCCGATTATCTCCAGTGGATAGACCTCTGGGACCAGCCTGGTGACCGCGGACGCCTCGGCGGGGACTAGCCGCCCCCCGACGGCACCCTCGGTTTTTCAGGACACCTTGCTCGAAGCTCTTGTCGAGGGCCAACTCCGCGCCCAGTGCTCCATGGATGCTCCGCGTTTTGGCGCGGTCACCGGCCCCCATCTCTGCACCGCAGTTTCCGTTCATGGGGGCATGCCCCCGTTTATGGGAAACCCGGTGGCCCCTCTGATCCGTGGAGGCCCGGTTACTCCTAGGACCTACGACCCCACCAGTGGCTATGTCCCTCTGGCGGGTTCGTCTTCCGGAGCTTTCCTAGCACTGAGAGCCTTCCCGATGTCGGGGGCTTACCTTATGCCCGGAGACTTGACCATGCCAGGGCCTCACCCCGCACCGGGGATCTTCTCAAGACCGGGGGGCCATCTCGTGCCGGGAGTGTTCCCCACACCGGGAGCCAGTTCCGCCCCACTGGTCGCGTCTACCACACCGAAGGCGGTCCGCGGAATGGTTTTCACTCCACTATGAGACCTCCCCCGTGAAGGACCCCCCTCTTCGGTTCTGGACGTCGCTCCGGGGGCTTGCCGGCTGTGGATCCTGCCCGCGCCCCGGTAGTACCCACCGGGCCGATAATCGCTGCACATGAGCTCCCTCCTCCCCCAGGACCGCCCTCGAAGGCGCCCCCGGTGGATCAAGTCCACTTTACCCGGGAGGAGGTTGAGCAAATGCATAGCACGAAGTCTGGAGAGGCTCCCTTACTCCACCGGACAGAGCTTCCCCCGGCTCGTGGCCACGATGAGCCACTCTCCCGTCCCAGCCAGGAGAAGAGACCCGCCGAAGAAGCGACCGCCACCTCCGGTGGTGCCCGGACCACCAAGAGGTTAGTTCAACCAACCCAGAGGAGAAGAGACGCAACCATCGCGCCGGTGGACCTCTTGGAACTGTCCCTGACTCGGACAACGAACGCGCATCCCCCGTCAAAGGGGACAGCGACCGGGACTCACCCCGGGAGGTGGAGGGGGCCAACCAACCGCTGTGCCACCGACTCCGGTGCATCCGCTGGCCACGACCTTACCGCCCACCACACATCAAGCACTACAATGGTGACGCCGATCCTTACGAGTTTGTGCAGGTGTACTCCACGGCCATCTCAGCGGCTGGGGGGATGAGACAGTGCAGTGCAACGTCTTTCCCCTCTACCTTACTGGAATCGCCCGCTCATGGTTCTACAACTTGAAGGCCGGCTCCATCAAGTCTTTCTCGCAGCTCAAGCGCGAATTCTGCGCAAACTTCCAAGGGAACTATGTGCGTCCCCTAGACTCATCGTAGCTCTACACCATCTGGCAGAGTATGGGGGAAATGATCTGTAGCTTCTTCAAGCGCTTCACTCAAGTCAAGAGCAAAGTGGCTCACGTCCTAGTCTCCATAGTCATCGAGGCGTGCAAGAGCAGTATCCTCCCCAGGGAGCTCTATCGGAGACTCACCCAGAGCTACCCCTCCTCTGCCGATGAGCTCTTCACTGTGCTCGAGAAATACGCTCGGGCGGAGGAGGATGACCTTTAGAAGAAGAACCAAGGGGCCCCCGCACCCACTGATCGGGAGGCTAGGGACCCCCTCAAGACTCCCAAGGGGGCCAACCGCATCGAGCCACGGCCTCGGGACACATTTGTCCTCGAGGGCGGAGGCGGCTCGCGCGATGCCCCCAGGGGCAACCGTCCCTTCCCCAAGCCGAGAGGCCGTAGAGGGGGGTACAGCTGTCCCGCGGCCGCGAAGCCCCCGCGGCGGGAGGCAAGGAGGGCCTGTGGTGCACGTTCCACAAGTCCAATACCCACGCTACCCGGGAATGCCACCAGCTTCTCCAACACTTCGCCGCATTCCTCGACCAGCGTGGGCAGGGGGGAGGGAGTCCTCCCTCCTTGGCCCCCCAGCCGGCTTTGCCGGCTCTTCCTACCCCCTCGGGGGAGCAGCAAGGACAAGCGCGGGAAGGGGGCTGTCAACGATTCGGACTTGGGGTCCTTAGTCGATCTTATACATAATTTGTGAGTTGTGAGACCTTTCAAGGTGTCCCTCCAGAAAGGGATGATGAGCAAAGTCAGTTGGGGCACAGAGAGATTTATACAGGTTCAGGCGCTCGATGGTGGGATTAACACCCTACATCCTGTTGTGATTTCACTATATATGGAAAAAAGTTTACAAGGTTGGAGAAAAGATCATCACAGGCGAAGATCTTTTCTGTGTGATTGTCTAAAAAATGACTAAACTAACTTATGGAAGCTTGTGCTTGATCTGTCGTCTTCTTGTATATCTTTTTCTTGTACATTCGCTCACTCTTTTTATAGTGGTCGAAAGGGCACCAATGCACAACTGTTTTGAACAGTTGCTTGGGTGCATTTTTGATAACCGCACTTTACTTCTATCCAGGTTTAACACGTGCAATTAAGGGATAACTGCACATGTTAACCTCTGATATTTACTCGATTTGCCTCATTTTTGTGTACATTTTCCCCATGCTATTGCACATATTAGTCATATACCTCGGCATATATACCTAGATTATTCCAAATTAATTGCCAAATCGACCGGATTACTCGTTTTTCCAACTTTTATCACAGGTCGGCGAGGATTGGATGGATTTTCGGCTAGCGGACGTGCGTCCTCGACTTAATCCGGCCATCGGACGATTCCTGATGGAAGTGCGCGTTCTCGCGGACGCGTGGGATCTGACCGCACCGAAATCGGAGTCTCCGGGGGCCCGGAATCCCAAACCCTAGCCACGAGGCCACATTTCTAATTCTCCAAAACCTCGAGGGCTTTTCTGCAAAAAGGGCAAAATTCACCATCTTTAGCCAGCCGCCGGCCACTGAAGCATTCTTGAGCCCGGTTTTGTCTTTTTTACTCCGTTCTTCTTCTTCCCCAAACCCCATCTCCACACCTCCGTCCACCTCGCCGCCGGCGGCCGGGCCATACGCCGGCGGTGCTCCATTCCCTCGCTGCTCCACCACTTTTCTCCCTGTTTTCTTCCACGGCGGAACTCCTTTCTTTTTATTCCCTCTCCCCATCTGTTTTTCCTTTTCCTCCTGCCATCCTCCTCCTTCCATTTCATCACCACAAACTCCACCAAATCCACCACTTCAAGCCCCAAATCCACAGATCTAGCCCGAGCCGACCACACATCGCCGGGCCGCACTCCCTCTCTCCGGCGCCGCCCACACATCCCGCCAGGCGCCGGATCTGCGCCTCCAAGACTCTCCGGCGCCGCCCACACATCCTGCCAGGCGCCGGATCTGCGCCTCCAAGACCCTCCGCGCCGCCTCTACGCCGATCCCGCCGGATCTGCTCCGGTGCTGCCCAGCCGAGCCGCCCCCGATCCACGGCACCTCGTCGCCGCCTTCGCCGATCCGGCGCCTCCCACAACTCGCGCCGCCGGGCCATTCCTCCACAGCCCGAATCCGCAGCCTCCTCTTCACCAATCGCCGGAGCCGCCCCCTCCCTCTCCGCCATTTCCACGGCACCGCAGCCCGCGCTGCCGCCACCACATCTCCACCGGAGCCGCCGCGCCTCCATCCCGCGCCTCCGGCCTCCGCGCCGTGATCTCCATTGCGCCACAGCCCCCGAGCTCACCACTCCACGCCACCGCCGTCCTCACCACTCACCGCGCCGTGTGCCTCCTGCCGCGCCGTGCGCCTCCACGACACCGGGACCGGTCTCCGGCACCAGATCTCCAGGTATGTCGCCGCCATAGCCACCCCTGACCACTGATCCATATCCTCCAGCCGTGGCAATCTACACCAAGCAGGTGCCGCGCCATCCTCCATCCTCGCCGAGGTCCTGTGGCCATCTCCCTCCTCGTCTTCTTCTCCGACCTCGGCCACTTCGACGGCAACTCCCTCTGTTTGGCACTGTCTTCGTCGCCGGCGTTCTTCACCAAGTCCACATCCAAATGGGCAACGATTCCTCTCTCTCTGACTCTTTTTCTCTCCTTCACCCCCAAATTGTCTTCCTGTGATGCATGTACAGAAAAGGGAACTAGACCTGAATTGTGATGAATCAAATGAGGTGTGAACTGTTTGCATTGATTTCAGGAGTTTACTGAATCTGCTAGAGTTCTTGTGTTTGGATTTGTATGAGTTCTGTTCGAATTTGTTTTGAATTCTGAACTGTGCCAAAGTCATTTCTTCTCTGAGTTCATGGCTGATTTTTGCTGGTCTTAGTGCCCTGTTGATTCAAATGCCTGTGCTTAGTCATTGTTTACATGTCTAGATGCGAAGTTGAGAAATATCGAGAAATTGCGGTCCTTTTATACTGTAAAATCCGAATAGCTTCATATATCTCTTCTGTGTGCGATCATTGTGCTGTTTGCTTAGGTTTGCTGTTGTGGCTTCGGATGAGAAGATGATTGGCGTTTGCTTTGCACTTGTGATTCGTCAATACTCGCCATAGATTGTGATCGCTGATGGTTGTTAGTACTGCCTCGCGCGCTACCAACACACGATTTCCTTCTATTGTTTGTATTACGAAACATGAGCTCAGGATGAACACTAGTCACTTGTCGAGGAAATCACCTCTCTTTCTCTTTATTTCTTCCGACATCTTCTTTTCTTTCATCCGATTTATTTTCTCTTGCCATTGATTTAGTTTAGTTATTCACGCTTGTTTCTCTAGTCCCTGAGGAAAGAACGACTAGAATACTCGCCTATTGCATCGTCCTCGTTCTATTGCGAGACGGTCTAGGCCGGTATCAATTTTTGGCGCCGTTGCCGGGGATCGAACCCGGGTCACCCGCGTGACAGGCGGGAATACTCAGTTGTCTTCATATGTGGAGGAATCATCACGATCCTAAGAATATTCCTGCTGCAGGGCTAGGCAATCCCGAATTATTCTGGTCGAGGGTAGTCTACGACCTTCTGACCGCGCATCTTCTACGGTCTCCTGACCGTGTACCATCTGCGATCTCATGACCGCTCAAAGTCTGCGACCATAAGTCATTCTTGTGTCCGCGCTTCTCAGGTTGTCTGAGATCATAACAGCGGACTTTCAGACACTCATCTGGTTCGAACCAAATGTGCATTATTCCGAACTAGCTCGGGTAACAATCCTCGTCAGCTAGCCCCTGAATTTGAAGAAAATGAAGAGACATATCTACTTCAAATTTTAATCCTGCATCGGATAGGTAACCCGACGCTTCAACTTCTACACTTAGTAGCGCACTACGTGCGGTGGTTTATTTCCCGAGACAGGTTCCGGGTTGTTTTTGACAAGTAATGATAGCGCTGCTGACATGTTTTTTAACCAAAGAAAAAACCATAAATATGTTTTAAGAATTCGAGGCGTTCGGCAATACGAACCGTCACCCTTGGGGCTATAAATACTGAAGCCCCTTAGCCCTAAAACTTCACAAGTCTTTTTTCGTCTAAGTCTTTTCCAGAGCTATCTCTTCCATTTCCATCTCAATGGTAGATCAGGACTCCAAGAATATCATTGAGATTGAGAGTGATGAAGAGGAAGTGATACTTGAACTTGACCAGGACTTCTAGAAGGTAAGTCTTTTCTGGAACTTTGGGTTCAAGTTATCATTTATATTCTGATTATTTCCAAATTGCTTTTTTAGGAAATCATAGGTGACCGAAGAGCTGGTCCCTCCAGGGAAGAAACGCAAGGTTGACGAGGGATCCTCCAGCAGTACAATGGTTGGGGATGCATCATTGCGCTCTCCTTCCTTGTCCCATATAGTTCTTCCTGTCCATGCAACTCGGCAGGTCGAACCTTCATCTCCACCTTTGGAGATCCAAAATACTACTTCAAGGATTTCTCCTTCTTCTGATCAGCTTTCTCCATTGCGATCAAGCGATCCCCATCTTTTGATGGGTTATCAATTTTCTGGTGGGAATGCTGCATTCCAGCTACCAGATGATCCTCAGCTTTTGTTGGTGTCGCGTCTGCCACGACTGTGACATCACCTGTGAGGGGCCCAGCTCGGTGCAGCTGGTCCCATAAACCACTTGACTTCCCAGGATGAGTCAATCACAGGATTACATTGCAGCAGCAAAATAGTACAATAGTCATAATTGTATGGCCATCAGGCCTTAGTACAAAACGAGGTACAGTGCCGCACAAGGCACAAGGGTCTAACAAAATAATACATCTAGTCGGCGGAAGCTAGGCCCAAAAGCAATCCACAGGAAACAGAGGTTGACAGCGAGACAGCACCGCATCAGGGCTCCGGAGGAAACTGCTCATCTCCTGGGTCCGCAGCATCTTCAGGGTATCCTCCAAGGTCGTAGAACGCTCCATCTATTGATGAGTTGTTGCAAGGGTGAGTACTTACGTACTCAGCAAGTCATAGGGAAGGTAGAGATACATACATATATATATAGCATGAACCTATGCTATTGGGGAAAGAGTGAAAGGTTTTTCCCAAAATACATTTCTTTCCTATGCTATTGGGGAAAGAGTGAAAGGTTTTTCCCAAAATACATTTCTTTCTCAATTCTTACTCAACTTCTGATCATACCCATGGCAGTAAATAAATCATATTGATGGTGATACATATATCTCATATCCAAGGCGATATAACCTCATATCACATTATTTTTATTCAAGCCTTTCAATCTCATATTCATAACAGTATTTCGTATACTTTAGGGCATAAATCCACATGCCTCTTAGTTATCACATGATCTCTATATTATGGTGTTACCGCGACACGTCAACACATGACAGCCCACGGCAACGCCCCTTATCATGACAACACATGCCATTTGGGTAATCTTGAGCTAACAAATTTTAGTTTATAAAACAATACTTGTGTCACACCCCATGGATTTAATCCACCGCGGCATACTCCTAAAACTCGGGAGCACGAAGTATTCGAATACATTTTTAAACTCTGCAGAGATGTACCTCTTTTTAAATCCACTTTTTCACTCGACTTCCAAGTCGGGCCAACTCCATGCGACTTATACGCATGTGACAAGGCCGAGATCACACAACGTTTTTGCAGTCTAGTATTAACAGTATCCCTGCCCGGTAAATGGACAATACCGTCCCAAGTACCGTTGTGGGTCCTCCCCACTGCCTTACTTCCTAGCCTGGGTCTATGTTCCCGCAGGACACATAACCTCTTTTGATTACAGTCGCGCATGACTTAATCTGGCGTAGGGCGTCTTCCTTCTTTACACCTTATTCTCTCATCATTTTTCTGATCTCACATCACTCATGGACGAACTGCGTCCCACCAGTTTCCACGCGAGAAACCGGATCGACAAGCCATGCAGGGAACTGATAATACTAAGAAGCTACTAGGTTGCGCCTGTCCCATACCAGGTAAGTGGTTGGTACGTTTTTCATGCCACTAGACGCATAACACAAGGTTCTAGTCCTTACGTGCCAGTGACCAGATCATACCACAACCATGCACCTTCAGTGCCTGCACATTCAGTGCAGCCAAGCACCTCCAGTGCTACCACCATTCCATACCAAAATACTGGTCACGGCTAGGGGTTCTATTTCATGAATATAAATGTACATGTTTATACTTTTATTAGTTCGTGGCTTGCTATCTTATCAAGTTCACATTTCTCAAGTATTCAATCTATCACTGCCATAATATCATTGATCTCAACACATGCAATATTAATGAGATATCTACTCATGGAATAGCATAGCAATTCATAAAATATGGGTTTCAATATGATCAAAGTATGACTTGCCTTCCGCGTCGTAAGTATCAGCAGTCGATGACGGTTCAGCGACAAGATCTTCAACCCCGGACTCTTGCTCTGAACAAGATCAAACAAGCAAACAGGCATTACAATCAATCCTATTCTTACTAACTCACTACATGCAAAGATGCAAGGAGAAAATACTCTAGTGATACAAGGTTTTGAAGCGATTTGAGTTTAACTACAGTAACTAGGGTTAAGATTAGTTGTTAAGGTTTACAAGGTTCCAAAATATCAGGGTGATATCAAGGTGGTGACTGGTTCGCCTAAAAACAGCGAATGTCTTTAGGTTGGCATTCGGTTCAAGGCATCGACATAAGGTCGATTGGTGATAGAGGGCTCAACTCAAGTTGTGACAGTAGAGAAAAGTGTAGATCACAACATCAGGAGTCTAAGGGACAAAGTTATTTTCAAAGTGCATGGCTGGAAGTGGGTGAAAAGGCTCAATGCCACTGGCTGACATAGCCTGGCATAGGCTTGACACGGCCAGAAACTAGGGTTAGCCATATCTTTTGACTCAGGGCTCCAAATGATGCACCACTTTGTCTTGTGGTTAGGCATTGGTAACAGGAACAAATGTCTTAACAGGACCTAGGGCAGGAGATGGCCGGAAAGTGATGAAAACCGGCGAAGAAGTTGGCTGGCCTGGAGCACATGTAGTGTGAACAGTACAGCAACTAGGGCATAGCTATATCTCACAATCTAGGCCGAATTAGGAGTCGTGATAGAAGACAAAGTTGCTCAGAATGGTCCAAAACATCTAGATGGCAAGGTTTCTATGGCTGGATTGGCTGGATTTAGGAGATATTGGCCAGAGAAAAGATTAACTCAAACCTGATTTGGGCATTTCTGATCTAGGGCAAATAAACTTAATTCCTTGCTTGAGGATGGTCTCTGGGGCATAAGAGTGCTACTGGTGAAGTTAGATTGACTAGAGATGCACCAGAAAAGCTTAAACAGCAAGCTCAGTTTACAAGCAAAGTTCCAATTTGGGGTTTTTCATATTTTAGCAAATTCTTCGATTCTGGTTGCTTAGGGATGCTTAGATAAGTTCACTGAGCAATATTGATCACAGGCTCGAGAGCTAAATCGTTCTAGGATAGAGTTTAATTGCTCGCCGGAGTTGCTGGAGAGAAACGGGAATTGCCGGCGACTAGAGAGGTTTGGAGTCAATTACATGCTCGAGTATGATGAGGGAGGTAAGAGGAGCTTACTGCAGTAGCTGGAATCGAGGAGGAAGCAGTGTAGAGGCTTGGCACCGTGAGCCTCTTCTCGAGCTCGCCGAAGAAGACGAAGACGACGGCGTGGTTGGGGATTTTGAGTGGTTCTGGTGTGAGCGTCTTCGTGCTGGGCTGGGGCGTCTTTTATAGGCACAGAAAGGGCTTGCAACGGCGGAATTTGCACAGGGAAGTGAAGCTCGAATCGATGGCGAGTTGACCGGTCGGGCGGGACAGCAGCGAAGCGACGTGCTCCAGCGGCCGTGCCGGCTTTGCAGGCTGGCGTGCGCTGTCCCGGGTGATGCAACGGCGAACTGACGGGCTCCTCCGGCATGCTTGCAACGTGGCACCGTGTTTCTGCAGTGGCTGCAGCGATGGCGTGCGCGCGCGGGCAAAATTGGCGATGCTGGTGCGGCCGCGGTGGCTCCACGGTGGCAAACGGCGTGCGCACACGTGGCAGGAACGCGGTGGCAGGGGTGGCGACCACGGGGTTTCACCGGCGACGAAGTTCCTGGCGTGGCAGCGCGGTGGTCGCGGTCGTGCACAGCTGCTGGTCGTGCACAGCGTCTCTGGTCGAACCAGGGACCAAATTACAAGGATTCTTATGTGAAATCTGGACTGATTTGTAATTTCTGTCTTAGAGGTGGTTAATTTGAGAATTGATTTCATGGCTGAGTATAACATTTCTATTAGTACTCATCCAGCTCAAATTTAGCGAAAATTTGACAAGATTTGAGGGATTTCACCTATTTTCGAAAATAGGGTAAAATTAGGGTAAAATAAGTCTGGATTTTGTCGATTTCGAATTCTGGTGATTGGAGAGAGATTTTGAAGTCTGATCAAAAGGGAGATCTGTATCAAATAGTATTTGGAAGGTGTTTCCTGAAGAAATTTTGGAGTTGGAATTAATTTGCAGATTTTAGCCTTTTCAGGCTTCCAGGTAAATAGAAAAGGACTTATTCGCAGTAAAATTTGGACTAAACTGCGAAAAGTGTTTAGATGAATTAATTTGGCTCCCAACTTTTTGAAGTGAGTTGAGGATGAGCCTAGGAACATATTCCAGGGGTTACTTGAGTCTGGCTAAGGTTAAATCAGAATAATTCAATCATCTGGAAACTGGGGTACTTAGGGTAAATCTGAATTTTCCTGTTTTCGAAAACAGAGAGAGGCTTAGGTACTGAAAGTTACGGTCAGAATTTGATCTGGCTCCTAAAGACTTTTATCTTCAGGGTAACTGGTAGGTTAAATCTGGATAGTCAGATCTTGATCTGGATCTAGGGAATAGATTTGGAGATTTTTAGGGTTTGGGAGAGATTAGAGTTCAGCTGATCTGGCTACTACTACAGGGATACATGCATGCAGGATTTTCATGCAAAACTTTTCACCCCCAAAACTAGGGTGTTACAGTTGGGTGATCAATTTTCTCATGGGAAAGTTGCACTCCTACGACCTGATGGTCCTCGACTTTTGTCGGGTGATCTACTTTCTGGGGGAAACACTTCATCCTCCCGTCCAATCTTACCGCGAGGATTGGTAATTATTTTCATTTCCTTTGCTGGTCATTTTATCTTATAAAACTAACACATTTATGCGCAGGAGATGAAGATTTCTGGAGCCCCCAGCGACCAGCCTACTGAGGTCCAACCGCTTTCCTTCGAACAAACTCTTCAGAAGGAAAAAGTGGCTCTGGAGAAGAAGACCGATGAAATGTCTTCAGCCATTCTGCACCTGGCAGAATGTTATGAAAACTCCCGCAAAGAGGTGCACCAACTTCGCCTGGAGAGAGACCACGCTCGGCAGCAGCGAGAACTCTTCGATATGATCAGGAGTGGTAGTGCTTCTTTGCTCTGAGATGATGTAGATAGGCTCAGAGTAGTTGCTAGTTCTCTTGGGGTGGTCAGTGTACATCCTACTGACGCCAATATGTCCTTAGGAGAACTTTGTAAACTTCTCTTGGATTAGGTCGATGCTCTGGTCGCCTGTATCCCTTTTGTATGTAAAGATTGCCAGAAATAAAAATTTCTTTTACCTTACACACCTTGATTTCTCAAGAAGGATTATGCAAAACTTATAATCCCTAGTTAAAGATCCTCACAATATCTGTGCGAGAACATGGTCACAAAAAATGCCTTTGCGACCAAACATACTCAGGTAAATCCTTATCCGTAGCATGGCTTCGTAAGAACTTTTTCGATCAGAAATGCATTGATGTGCTATACCATGATTAGTACTGGTATTGCGATCAGAACTGAAACCGCGGTCAGAACATAACACCTTGACCGAGTGATAATCGTATACGTTGCGATTACCCACTTGCAGCAATCACAGAATTGCATTGCAATCAACATGCAAATCTCGAGACGATCACCGAACTGCATTGTGATCAGCACATAAAAATTAATTTACAAAAGAGATGAGGGATCATTTCCTTCATAATCTTTGCAAAATTTTCATGTTTTTGTATGCACCCTTGCCCCCGAATTTGAAACAAAAAATAATGAAAATATATTTTGTTCCGAATTTACTGTAGGGAGTGAATAACGGGTTTCCAGAGAGAAGGCACCCATTATGGGAAATTAATAAAATATTCGGTGAAGGGTTGTCTCGGGCATATAAAAGGAGAAGGTAGCTTCTTGAGGAAGCTTCACAACCAAAAACCCTTCATCTGTCTTAGAGTTTCTTGCCGTACAAAACCCTCTTTTGCATTCCTCATTTTCGCCGTCTCCAAAGTCACCACCATTCTTCCCAATCCTTCGCAAGAAATGGCATCCTGGAGCCGATCCATTCACCATACAGAAGAGAGCCTGGTGGCACTAGAGAAAGAAGAGATTCTCCCTCCACGGCTGCTAATCAACTAGCAGCCAGCGGAGAAAGATCAATAAACCCCAATAGTCCAAGAGGGCGAATTGGTGATCTTTGAGGAATACCTGCGCTGCGGGTTCCGATTCCCAGAAAGCGAGTTTCTACGGGGAATCTTGGAACACTATGGGCTGGAGTTAGTGAATCTCCACCCAAATGCAGTTCTTATTTTGGTGATTTTCCAGCACCTCTATGAAGCCTTCGTCGGAGTGCTTCCAAGCGTGGAGCTTTTCCGACGCTTCTACATTTTAGCATGGTCGAAGAGTTCCAATGCCGCCAGGTGCATCTACTTGCATATAAGGGAGAAGAAAGAGTACCCCTTCCCGCCCGTCTGGTTCCAACATTGTCGCAATAGTCCAGAAAGAGACCGCTAGCGAATTGGGAACCATTATCAGTGATGAGACGATTTGGAACACCGAATCGAGTTACAATGTTCTTATGAAAGAACTTTTGTGCAGCCGCAGCAGTGACATTGCGTACTGCCTCGGCCTCAATCCACTTTGTAAACGTGTAAATGTCTACAAACAAGAACTTGTATCCATTGACCGCCTGTGGCATAGGACCAACAATATCCATCCCCAAACCACGAAGGGCCATGATAGAGGTATAGTTTGCAGAGCGTAGGAAGGCTGGTGGACCTGTCTCACATGAAATTGACACTGAGGACATGTCTTGAACATATTTTTGGCAACATCAAGTGCCGAAGGCCAGTAAAATCCTTGTCGGAAAACCTTCCTAACCAGTGTACGGAACGACGCGTGTGCACCACATACACCGTAATGAATTTCTTTCAAGAGGGATTTACCTTCCTCTTGGGACACACAGCGCATGAATACTCCTTGAGTACCTTTTCTATACCAAACTCCTTGTATAAGTTTGTACAGGCGCACTTTTCGAATCAACCGTTCGCTCTTGGTTTCATCCTTGGGCAAGGTCCCATGTTCGAGATAGACCCTCAATGGATGGGTTCAATCTCGTTCATGTCCAAGGTTGGTAACGCACACTGTTACAGGATCATCCTCGGTCGTAGTCATGATCGAAGGATGTTCCAAGTGTTCAACGAACACTCCTGCCGGGTCGGATGTGCGTGTGGACCCAATTTTGGATAATTGGTCTACGAGAATATTGTCTTTTCGTGGGATGTATTGGACTTCGAAATGACTGAAGTGTTTTTCCAATCTCCTCACTTCCCCTAGGTAATGAGCCATTGTCTCATCGGAGGTGTTGTACTCCTTGTTTACCTGGTTTACGACCAGCTGTGAGTCTCCCCTCACGTCTAATCGACGGACTCCGAGGAATTTTGCTGCCCGGAGCCCTGCAATAAGACCTTCATACTGCGCTGCGTTGTTGGTCTCAACAAAGTGTAGTGGAATGACATACTTCAGTTGGTCACCCTGAGGTGTGACTAAGACCACTCCAGGCCCCAAGTGTTGAAAACTGTGAGAGCCATCAAAATACATCGTCCAGTGATTGGTGCATTCCAAAGCTTCAGACTCGTGCACAGGCGGTTCAGGATTAGTCCATTCGACCACGAAGTCGGCCAAGATCTGAGATTTGACCGCAATGCAAGGCGTGAAATGAATGTCGAATGCTCTGAGTTCCACAGTCCATTTCGCAATCCGACCAGAATTCTCCGGATTCCGGACAATGTCCCCCAAAGGAAAAGATGAGGGCACTGTGATCCTATGTGCTTGGAAGTAATGTCATAGCTTAAGGGAAGCCATCAATAGTGCGTAAAGTATTTTTTGGACCTCAGGGTATCGCTCCTTAGGACCATGAAGTACTTCGCTGACGTAGTAGACGAGTTTCTGCACACCTTCTCTCTCCGTGATCAAGACAGTGCTGACCGCGTAAGGTGTGGCCGCCAAGTAAAGGAGTAATGGTTCCTCTTTATTGGGAGAAACCAAGACTGGCGGACTGGACAAGTATGCTTTGACCTTCTCAAATGCTTCTTCGGCCTCATCGGACCAAGTAAAATTATGGTGTTTATGCAGAGCTTTGAAGAAAGGTAGTCCTTTTTCGCTCAATCGCGATATAAATCGGCTTAATGCCGCCATGCGACCTGCTAGGCACTGAACATCTGTGATTGTCGAGGGAGACCTCATTTGTTCGATAGCCCTGATCTTTTCAGGGTTGACCTCAATTCTTCTGGAGCAAACAAGAAAACCTAGAAGTTTTCCAGATGAAACCCTGAAAGAACTTTTTTTGGGTTTAATTTTATTCCAAATCGATTCAAATTACAGAAGGTTTCAGCAAGATCGTCTAAATGAGATGAACTTTTTAAGCTCTTTACAACCAAGTCATCTACATAAGCTTCAAGATTATGCCCCATCTAGGAAAGAAAGGTCTTTTTCATCAAGCGCTGGTACATGGAACTAATGGGAACGGGGATGCCTGAACTTCCGTCAGGTGGAGGATAAGCGATTAGGCGGCGCGAGACACACACGATCCGGCTTCTTGATCGGCACGATCAAAACCCCTGCAATCGCAGCACCACGCGTCCTCTGGTTATCAACCGTGCGCTGCCCGGTTGACCTCGCCACGAAGGCTAATCCCTGCCAGTGAATCGAGAACACAAGCAAGAACAAGAAAGATGCAACTGAATTTGCAATTGAGGATGAAACTCACGAGTTGGGGTCTCACAAACCGATGAACGGCGACACAGTTCAAAGACAGAATTGATCTAAGCAAAACCCGCCTCAACCCTAGCGGCGGCTACTGAATATAAGGTCTAAGGGACGTCCTAGAGACCCTAGACGCGTCCGTGATGGGCTCCAACACGATACATGGGCCAACAGCCCAAATTGGTGACGCAGCACCCTGGGACAGATTCTGTCCGCCAACTTGCAACGTGAATTCCCGTCGACTCCGAAGTCCAAATGACCTGAAACCGGTGCCATTGGAAAGGTTATCTCCTTAGCTTTCCAGGAATATGTGGATCATCGAAATCGAAGTCCATTTATGGGCTGGGCGACGATTTTAGTGAACACTGCTCCTGGTGGCCGAGGTAGTGGACTCCGAGATGAATTGGCCTCCAACTTGACTTGGACGCCCTCCTTGCCTCCCTCCTGGCCCTTGCTGGTTCCCAAGGCCTTCATGATCCTCTCCAAAGTTCCTAAGTACAATATAATCAATAATATCATTAGGTAGCATACCATCCTCACAAGTATATGCACGGGCACTTAGGAACGAGCTCACCTGTTGATTCAATTGCCGTGCTCGTGCTCTTGTGATGGGTCCTTGCATCACAACTGGAGGAGTCTCGGGCGTATGCATAGGAGTGATGTCCTCATCAGGAACCAGCGTTCTTGAGACCAAACGGCATTCTGATGTGGCAGTAGGTGCCGAATGGCGTGATGAAGGCAGCTTTCTCTTCATCTTCTTCTGCCATGCTAATTTGATGATATCCTGAGTAAGCATCCAGGAAACTCATCAGTTCGCAACCCGCAGTTGAATCGACCAACTGGTCGATGCGGGGAAGGGGAAAATCATCCTTCGGATAGGCACTATTTAGGTTGGTGTAGTCGACGCACATGCGCCACTTGCCATTTGACTTGCCGACCATGACCGGGTTTGCAAGCCATTCCAGATGATCGACTTCGTGAATAAATCCAGCCTTTTGGAACTTATCTAACTCCACTCGGATGGCTTCCTGGCAATCAACAGTAAAATGCCTGAGCTTCTGCTTTATTGGTCATTGTCCAGGTCGAATTGCTAACCTGTGCTCAATTACCTCCCTTGGGACACTGGGCATGTCGGATGATTTCCACGCAAACACATTTGCATTAGCTCGGAGGAACGTAATGACCTCGAGTTCCTATTTGTCATCCAGTCCTGATCCAACCCGAACTGTCCTGGATGGATCATCTGGGTACAATGGAACCAATTTTAATGTTTCATCTGGTCGAGTAGCAGCTTTGATCGTATCAGTAGACATTGTGGGAATGCCATGTTGCGACTGCCTCTGACCGAAATAATGCCCTTGGGGCCAGGCAACTTACCGCACTGATAAGCATAGTGCTAGCTATCATGAATTTAGCGAGAGTTGCCATGCCAAAGATTGCGTTATAAGCCGAATCACAATCAATTACATCAAAGGTAACCAATTCTGTTCGAAAGTTATCTGGTTCGCCCAGTGTGATCGGGGGCACCACCTGTCCCAATGGCATCATAGAGGGACCAGGAATTATCCCATAAAACTGATGAATTATGGGTTTGATTTTCAAATGAGGAATTTGCATCTCGTCTAATGCCTTGACCAATAAAATGTCGAAGCAAGTACCTCCGTCGATCAGGACCCTTTCGACTCTCGCATTACTGATGATTGGGGTGTTGGGGGAAATCTCCACGCGGTCAAGTCCAGGTAAGTTCATGATTGCCCGGGGACAGTGGCCTCCGGTGCCTGCCCCGGGCGCCGCCTTTTTGGCCCCCGGGACCGTGCCCCCCGGGTATGTCCCGGGCGCCGCCATTTGGCCCCCGGGACCGTGCCCCCCGGGCATGTCCCGGGCGCCGCCATTTGGCCCCCGGGACCGTGCCCCCCGGGCATGTCCCAGCCGCCACCATTTGGCCCGGGCAGTGGCCGCCGGTGCCTGCCCCGGGCGCCGCCATTTGGCCCCCGGGACCGTGCCCCCCGGGCATGTCCCGGCCGCCGCCATTTGGCCCGGGCAGTGGCCGCCGGTGCCTGCCCCGGGCGCCGCCATTTGGCCCACGGGACCGTGCCCCGCGGGCATGTCCCGGGCGCCGCCATTTGGCCCCCGGGACCGTGCCCCGCAGGCATGTCCTGGGCGCCGCCATTTGGCCCCCGGGACCGTGCCCCCCGGGTATGTCCCGGGCGCCGCCATTTGGCCCCCGGGACCGTGCCCCCCGGGCATGTCCCGGGCGCCGCCATTTGGCCCCCGGGACCGTGCCCCCCGGGCATGTCCCGGCCGCCGCCATTTGGCCCGGGCAGTGGCCGCCGGTGCCTGCCCCGGGCGCCGCCATTTGGCCCCCGGGACCGTGCCCCCCGGGCATGTCCCGGGCGCCGCCATTTGGCCCCCGGGACCGTGCCCCCCGGGCATGTCCCGGGCGCCGCCGTTTGGCCCCCGGGACCGTGCCCCTCGGGCATGTCCCGGGCGCCGCCATTGGCCCGGGGACAGTGGCCTCCGGTGCCTGCCCCGGGCGCCGCCTTTTGGGTCCCCGGGAACCTGCTCTCCGGAAGGGGTCCCGGACGTCATCGCCCTCCTAAAAGGTAAAACTCCTGTTTGTTTATCACGTGCAGGTCACGCGAGGAATGCCTCGGGAATCAGCGACCACCCGTCAAGCATCCAAGACGTTTGACTGGGAGAAGGACGGTCCTACCCTTCAATCCGACGGTGGCTTCCGGGGTAGTCTAGACTTTTTGCTTCTTTTTGGGGCTATAAATAGCCCTTGTACCCCTCTCTTGTAGAGGATGAACTCATTATTATTTGGAATAGCTAATCTCACAGACGTGCTCCGGAAGCCTCTCCCCCGGAGAGAGCCTCCCCAGCCGACTCCGGTCGGGAGCGCGTCGACAGGACTAGGGCCCCCACTGGGACCCGAACCTGTATAAATCCTTGTGTCTTTTCTTGTGTTTGTCCGGCGGGGGAGGACCGGTCGCCCGGTCAACCCGCGCTGCGTAATCTCCGCTAGGATCATTTTCAAAACCTGCCGGGGTATTCTTAATACTACGACAGTTGGCGCCGTCCGTGGGGACCCGTGACGAATCGCCATGGCTCCTCCAAGAACAAGGGCCCGCGCCCTTCCCGGTGATGCCGGTCCCGGTGACCTGGCGCCACCCGTCCGGGACGCTGCTGTTCCGGCGCTTTCGTCCGGAGGCAACCATTCCCAGGTACCGCCTCCCACCTTTCCTCTCAATCTAGGTGCCTCCACCTTCGGGTCGCTCCCGGCGGCCGCGGGGACCTCGGCCGGGACGAGTTCCCCCCTGACGGCTCCCCCGGCTCCCCTGGATGCCCTGCTGGAGGCTCTCGTAGAGGGCCAGCTCCGCGCCCAGCGCTCTATGGACGAGCTCCTTAGTGTGTTGGCGCGGCCCTCGGCCCCCACATTTCCGTTGCACCCGTATCCGGGGATCATGCCCCCGTTTATGGGATACCCAGTGGCCGCCCCGGCGTCAGGGGGGCTGTCTACCCCGTATGATCCCACTGGGGGGTTCCCTCCCCCCGCGGGATATACTTCTGGACACTTCTCGGCACCCGGGCCTGTCCTGGTGCCGGGAGGCTATTTCATGCCAGGACCCTTCGTGGCACCAGGGGGGTACCCCGTCCCCGGCCCGCTTTTGGGGCTGGGGGGTCATTTCATGCCGGGGGTCATTCCTACGCCGGGAGCCAGTCCCACCCCTCGCGTTGCGTTTACCGCACCGGGGCCGGTCGACAGAGCAGCTCCCCGGCCTCAGCAAATTTCCCCCCGCACTGGCTCCCCAACCCCGAACGTCGCCGAGGGGGCTCACCCCCCACTGGTTCCGGATGTCACAGGGGCTCCCCCCTTTCCGGTCCCAGTCGTTGCCGCAGGGGCCCCCTCTTCGGATCCAAGCGCCGCCCCGGGCGCCCCCTCCCCGGTTCCGGATGGCGCAGGGGCTCCCCCCTTTCCGGTCCCGGGGGCCGTCGCAGGGGGCTCCCCCCAGCAGGCCCCGGTAGCTTCCGGGCCGGCTGCTACAGTGCAGGAGCTCCCTCCCCCGGCGAAGCAGGTCCGCTTCTCCTGGGGGGAGGTCGAGCGAATGCATTCTCCCAGCCGCGGGGAAGAGCTTCCCCCCGGTCGTTGTCGCAGGGAGCCTCGCTCTCGCACCGGTGGGGGGAAGAGACCCGCCGAAGAACCATCCTCCCCGGAGGGAAGCCCGGACGTCCGGGAAATCAGTCCCGGCCCAGAAGAGAAACGGCGCCACCACCTCTCTGGCGGCCCTCTTGGGCCGCTACCCGACTCGGATAACGAGGGGGCGTCCCCCGTTAAAGAAGACAGTGACTGGGGCTCCCCCCGGGAAGTGCAGGGGGCGAACCAACCTCTGTGTCGAAGACTCCGCAGCATCCGATGGCCGCGGCCCTACCGTCCCCCGCACATCGAACATTATAATGGCGAAGCGGACCCTTACGAGTTCGTGCAGATCTACTCCACAGCCATCTCCGCGGCGGGGGGGGACGAGAGCGTCCAATGCAACGTCTTCCCCCTCTACCTCACCGGCATTGCCCGCTCCTGGTTTTACAATCTGAAGGCGGGCTCCATCAAGTCTTTCTCGCAGCTGAAGCGGGAGTTCTGCGCCAACTTTCAGGGAAATTACGTACGTCCCCTGGATTCTTCACAGCTATACACAGTGCGCCAGAGGACCGGGGAGACCATCAGAAGCTTCTTCAAGCGCTTTGCCCAAGTAAAAAGCAAAGTGGCCCACGTCCCGGACTCCACAGTGATCGAAGCCTGCAAAAGTGGGATCCTCCCGGGGGAAGTCCACCGAAGACTCTCGAGAAGCTGCCCCTCCTCCGCCGATGAGCTCTTCAACGTACTCGAAAAGTACGCTCGCGCGGAGGAAGACGACATCTGGAAGAAGACCCAGGGGGCTCCTGCCCCCGCCGAGCGGGGGGCCCGGGATCCCCCCAGACGCCCCAGGCAGGGGGGCCGTAGCGAACCACGGCCCCGGGACACTTTTGTCCTCGAGGGCGGAGGCGGCTCGCGCGACCCCCCGAAGGGCAACCGCCCCTTTCCCAAGCCGAGAGGCCATGGGGGAGGACAGTCTTCGCGCGGCCGGGGAGGACAGTCTTCGTGCGGCCGCGAAGGCCCCGCGGGGAGAAGCCGGGAAGGACCGTGGTGCAGCTTCCACGGGTCCAGTACCCACGCCACCCGAGATTGCCACCAGCTGCTGCAGCAATTCGCGGCGTTCCTCGACCAGCGCGGGCAGGGGGGGGACTCCGGCCTCCTTGCCCCCTCGGCCAGCTGTTCCGGCCCTTCCCGCTCCCGCGGGGGGGCAGCAGGTGCAGGAGGGGGAGTCTTCAGACGCTCTCCCCTTTCAAACTTCTCAGCGCCGCATCAACGTCATCGTAGGGGGGTCCGCCTCCGGGCGGGATTCCAAGCGCCAGCGCAAGGAGTACGCGCGGGAAGTTAAGGTAGTGGGGGTGCTACACGCGTCCGTGCCGCCCAAGTGGTCGGACGTCCCCCTCACCTTCACGGCGGAAGACGCGCGAGGGGTTCGCTTCCCCCACGACGACGCGCTCATTGTCTCCGCGACAATCTACAACTGCCACTTGGCCCGCATCCTCGTGGACGGCGGAAGCTCCGCCGACGTCCTGTTCCTCAAAACCTTCAAGGAAATGCAGGTGGATGAGAAGCTCCTGCAACCAGCGGCAGGGCCTCTGCAAGGGTTTGTCCCGGGGAAGGCGATCCACCCCGTGGGCAAGGTAGATCTCCCGATCACCTTCGGTACCCCGGAGAACTACCGGACCGAGCTAGTCCGCTTCGACGTAGTGGACCTCCCCTCCTCCTACAATGTGATTATGGGGAGGACTACGATCAATCGGCTGGGGGCTGCCACCCACCAAAACTACCTGTGCATGAAGATCCCCGGGCCGCATGGTGTGATCAACGTCCGTGGGGATCAAGACATGGCCCGTGCTCTATACGAGCGAGCTGCTGCCACAATAGGAAGCGTCAACCTGATCAAGGCACCCGGGGGGGAGGCTCCCCCCCCGGACGTAGATGTCGCTGCGCCATCCCCTGGGAGACCCCTCCTCAAGCCGCGTCCGGAAGGGGGCCTCCGGAAGGTCCCGCTGTCCCCGGGCAGCAGGGACAAAACTGTCCAAATCGGGGCAGAGCTCCCCCAAGACCATGCAGCGCAACTCGCAGCCTTTCTGCGCGAAAACTCCGATGTTTTTGCGTGGAAGCCTCGGACATGCGGGGCGTCGCCCGGGAGGTTATTAAGCACAAGCTCGCGGTAACCCCCGGTCACCCCCCTATCAAGCAGAAGTTGAGGAAGCTCTCCCTCGAACGTCAAGAAGTTATCAAAACGGAGATAGCCCGGCTCCAAGAGGCGGGGTTTATCCGGGAAGTCTTGCACCCTGAGTGGCTCGCAAACCCCGTCCTCGTCAAGAAATCAAGTGGCAAATGGCGCATGTGCGTGGACTTCACCGACCTTAACCGCGCTTGCCCCAAAGACAACTTCCCGCTCCCGCGGATCGACCAGCTCGTTGACTCCACCGCGGGGTGCGAGCTGATGAGCTTCCTAGACGCCTACTCGGGATACCATCAAGTCCGGATGGCGGAGGGGGATGAGGAAAAGACGAGTTTTATAACTCCCCTCGGAACCTTCTGCTACCGCCATATGCCCTTCGGGCTCAAGAATGCGGGAGCCACCTTCCAGCGCCTGATGACGCTGGTCTTCAAAGATCAAGTCGGCCGCAACGTCGAAGTCTACGTAGACGACGCGGTCGTCAAGAGCCCCCGTGCAGCCTCCCACATCGACGACCTCGCAGAGACCTTCCGCAACCTCCGCGCGTTCGGGCTCAAGCTCAACCCAGAGAAGTGCGCCTTCGGGGTGTGCGGGGGGAAGCTCCTGGGTTTCCTTGTGTCCCAGCGGGGCATTGAGGCAAACCCCGAGAAGATCCGGGCCTTCCTAGACATGCCCCCGCCGCGCTCCGTCAAAGATGTCCAGCGGCTCTCCGGCCGCCTGGCCGCGCTCAGCCGCTTCGTCTCCCGTTCGGGGGAGCGGGGCCTCCAGTTCTTCAAGATCCTCCGAGGGCTTGAGGGGTTCCACTGGACCCCCGAGGCCCAGGAAGCCTTCAACGACCTCAAGAAGTACCTCTCGAGCCCTCCAATGCTCGTGAGTCCGTCTCCGGAAGGGCCCTTGCTCCTCTACCTCGCCGCGACCCCCGTCGCCATCAGCGCGGTTTTGGTAAAGGAGCAAGGGGGGCAGCAACGTCCCGTGTACTACGTCAGTGAAGCCCTCCAAGGGGCCAAGACTTGGTACACGGAGATGGAGAAGATTTGCTACGCTCTCCTCATGGCGTCCCGGAAGCTCCGGCACTACTTCCTGGGGCACCCCATCACCGTTCCGTCGTCCCTCCCCCTGGGGGAGGTACTGCGGAATAAAGAAGCCACCGGCCGGATTGGGAAGTGGGGGGCCGAGCTTGCCCCCTTCTCCCTGTCCCTTACCGGCCGCTCCGCAATCAAGTCGCAGGTCCTCGCCGACTTCGTCGCAGAATGGACTCCCGCCTCTGGGTCTGGGGACGAAGATCTCCCTGTGCCGCCCAGACGCAGTGACCATTGGACCCTGCTGTTTGATGGGTCGCTGTGTCTCGCTGGGGCTGGTGCAGGGGTAGTCCTCCGGAGCCCCGAGGGGAAGGAGCTCGAGTACGCCGCGCGGCTCGAGTTCCCTGCAACCAACAACGTCGCCGAATACGAGGCTCTGCTCCTCGGGATGCGCCTTGCGCGCTCCCTGGGGATCCGGCGCCTACTAGTGAAGGGAGACTCTCAGCTCGTTGTCTGCCAAGTGGACAAATCTTACCTGTGCCATGACGCAAATTTAAGTCTTTACTTGCAGGAAGTACGAAAGATGGAGAAACACTTCGACGGCCTTGAGGCCCGGCATATCCCGCGAAGGGAGAATGATCGGGCTGATGCTTTGGCCCAGGCGGCAAGCGCCCGGGAAACGCTCCCCAAGGGGGCCTTCTTGGAAACAATCGCGAAGCCCTCGGTGGCCTCCCCGGACGTAGGCCCAGAGCCTCCGGTCCCGGAGGTCGCCGAGATCGTCCGGCCGTCGTCATGGATGGATCCCCTCATCTCCTTCATCAAGGGGGAGGGGGACCCTCCCAACGAGACCGAGGTTAAGCACCTCCGGGCCAAAGCCCGGGCATATCTCCTGCTGGAGGGAAGGCTCTACAAGCGGGGGGCTTCAGCCCTCCTGCGCTGCCTCCCCCGGTCGGAGGGACTTCAACTCCTGGAAGACATTCACGCGGGGAGCTGTGGTTCTCACCTAGCCACGCGTGCCATCGCCGCCAAGGCCCTTCGGCAGGGCTTCTACTGGCCTACAGTCATGCGCGACGCGCGAGACCTTGTCTCCGCGTGCGAAGCATGCCAGAAGATGGCCAAGGGCTCGAATCTCCCCCCTGTAGCGCTGCGGACTATCCCCATCACTTGGCCCTTCGTGCGCTGGGGGATGGACCTCTTAGGGCCCTTACCCCCAGCGCCCGGAGGATACAAGTATGCGGTAGTCGCGGTCGACTACTTTACAAAGTGGGTGGAGGCGGAGCCCTTGGCTAGCATAACCTCCCGGGCCGTTCAGCGGTTTTTCTGGAAAAACGTCGTTTGTCGTTTTGGTGTCCCCCGGGAAATCACTGTGGACAACGGGACCCAATTCGACTCGGCTTATTTCCGGGAATTCTGCGAAGGCCTGGGGATCGTCATTCACTTCGCCTCAGTGGCCCATCCTCAAAGCAACGGAGCCGTCGAGAGAGTCAACGGCGTAATCCTACAGGGGTTACGCCGGAGACTCGAGCAAACCGCTTCCAAGCGGGGCGCGTGGGCGGAGGAGCTCCCTAGCATCCTCTGCTCAATGCGCACGACCCCGTCCCGAGCCACAGGGCGTGCTCCCTTCTCCCTGGTCTACGGGGCGGAGGCAGTCCTCCCCCCGGAGATCGGCTTCCGGTCGCTGCGGGTCAAGCTCTTGAACGGAGCCACGACCGCAGCCTACCGGGCCAACGAAGACAACCGGCGGCTGGAAATCGACCTCGTGGAGGAGGAACGCGACCGAGCGCTCCTCCGCCACGCCATCTACGAGCGCGAGATGTCGCGCGCATACAACCAGCGCGTGCGTGAAAGAGCTTTTCGCCTTGGGGACCTTGTCCTCAAGCGCGTCACGGACCCCCAAGCCCAGGGAAAACTCTCCCCCAAGTGGGAGGGCCCCTACAGGATCTCCGCTGTCCTAGGCTCGGGGCCCTACAAGCTCTCCAACCTTCAAGAGCAGGAGCTGAAGCACACCTGGAACTTGCGTTTACTTCGCAAGTTCTACGTCTAGCCTTACGGGCCTGTCCCCCCCCCCCCCCGGAGCGGTCACGCCGGAGGGGGAGGAGGGACACTGTAGCTTCCCTTTTTCCCCCTTCGCGGCTTCGCAGGGGGGGGCTTTGTATATTTTGTTAATAAATGCATAGCCTTTGTTCTTCAACTGTCTCACTGCAGGTTGTTCTTGTTTACCGCCCCTAGTGGTGATGCCCTCCCCGCGAGGACGCCCTCCCCGCGAGGATGCCTTCCCCGTGAAGATGCCCTCCCCGTGAGGAAGCCCTCCCCGCGAGGATGCCCTCTCTGTGAGGAAGTGGGCCCTGCCCCAGCAAGTCCCTCCTGAAGGGCGGCTTACGAATAGCCCTCGTGGACTGAGGGTGTAAGCGGCAACCCGGTCCCCAGCGGCCGCGGTAACGAGTCACTTTGGGAGATTAGTCCCCTACCCAAACACTCAAGACCCGTCTTCGGGCACTTCCTCCTCCGGGAGTAGACGCTCTCCTCAGCGGGACGTCTAATGGCTTTCTGGATTTCCTTCCTCCTCCGAGAGTCGACGATATTCCCGGCTCCCCGTTCTCACGGCGACCGGAAGATCAGCCCCTTGCGGCTTGATTGGATCTATCTCCCTCCTCCGGGAGTCGACGTTATTCCCGGCTCCCCGTTCTCACGGCGACCGGATGATTATCTCTCGAAGACCTTATTCCCGGCTCCCCGTCCTCACGGCGACCGGACAATTGCTTTACGAAGATATGGGTTTGTCAGACATTTTCCCCCAGAAACATTGTTCCCGGTTCCCCGTTCTCACGGCGACCGGACGAAGTCTCCCGGGAAGCTCCCCTCCGGAGGTCTTATTGGCTTTTCATGAGCCCCTTCCGCGCCTTGTTCCCGTTTCCCCGCTCTCCCGGCGGCCGGATGAACCTCTCCCGATGCCCCCGGGCACCCCGGAAGGTCCCTCCCTCGGAAATCCCGTTTTTACAATTTTCTAACTTAGAAAATATTTCTACAGGCTATGCTCCCCCCGGGGACCCTGTTACCCCCACAGCACGCGGAGGCCTCCTCCCGCCCGCTGTGGGCGGGGGGGGACAGGGGGCTCCCGGGTCACCCACGAAGAAACTTAGCTCATCCTTGTTAAGATGAGTCGTCCAGACCATCCAAGAAGAAGAAAATAAAGAGGCAATAAAAGGAAACAATGCGCTTTATTGATCAACAAACCCGGAGGACATCTTCCCCCTCCGGTGGGTTTCGGAAATGATACAACCCGGGTCCTAACCCGGGGGATTTTCTACGAGCCTAAGGCCCCTACGCCTAAAGCTCCCGGAGGCACTCCCTCAGCTCCCGGGCCAAGTCCCGGTACAGCGCTCGGACATGACGCTGAGAATCCCGAAGTACGTCTTCGGGCCAAAACTCGTACCCAGCCGGCGGAAGTATCCGGAGGGGAGGTATCATCTGGGCCTTCGGGCGCGGGGGAGTTAATTCAGCACGGCTGTTGTCAAAATTGTCCAAGTACCACTCCGGGCGCCACCTCAACCGGACAGGCTCCCGGGCAGAACCCCCGTCGCGCTCCCCGGAGACAAGGCTCAACAAAATCAAAGCCGCTTGGGCGTCCCCCGGAGTGCCTCTCCCGGACCGTTGCCCGGGAATAACCCCCCGGGAACCCTGGTAACATTTCATTGCAAAGACTTAGAAAAATTTCAAATATATTTCATTGCAAAATGTTTTTGTACAAGTGCCCGGGGCTTCTCCTAAGAAGCTACCGGAATCAAAATGTCTAACAAAATAAAAAGGGATCCTAGCTAAAGACCCGGGGGAGGCTCATACTTTAGCATTGGGGTCCTCCCCCCGGGGAGCTTCCTCCGTGGCCGGGGCAGGGGCTTCCGCGGCTGGAGGCGCCGGTGTCGGGAACCTCGTCCGGATGATCCGGTCGTTGAACCCCTCCGCCAGCAGCTCCACCTCCCGGCGCGTTGGCTCGAAGGCCTCCGGGAAGCTTCGGGGGATGCGCCCCCCGATCGCCCGGGCGCCGACCCCACGGTAGTCAACGAGCCCCGTGGCGGCCGCGATGACAGGGATCGCCCGGCCCCGTGCTCGGACGTCCGCAGCCTCCGGGATCGCGGAGACTTGTGCGTTGAGAAAACGCACAGCCTCCGCGAGGGTCGCCGGGGGTACCTCGGGGCCGCTCCCGGAGCCCAGGCTAACGCCAAGGCTTTCCAAGGTTGAGCGGACGGAGCGGCCCGCGTCCGACAGCGCCCGGACGCTGGAGCTCTCGAGCTCCCGGAGCGTCTTCTCCCGCACCTTGGCCTCCTCTCGGAGGCGGATGTAGGCGCCCTCCGAAACGTGCACCTGCGCCCGGGCCCGGGACAACTCATCAAGAGCTTCGTCCATCTCCCGGAGGGCCGCCTCCCGCTGCTCCACGCAGGCCGCGGCCCGGCTCTCCGCCTCCTTGAGCAGCCGGGTGACCCGCTGCTCAAGGCCCCAGGTAACAGTCGCTACCTACAAAATACATAAAGAGTTAGAAAATTCTGAAGTGCAGGAAAAAAGCCAAGGTGTTGAGTTCGGGTTACCTGGGCTCCGAGGGACTCGAGCCCCTCAAAACGCTCGTGGAGCGTTCCTCCTGCTACGAAGGCCTGCACCTTCCGGTTGTGCAGGCCCTCCGCGTAGCGGGCCACCTCCCCCGCGGGAAGTAGGGAGGTATCTTGCCCGGCCCTCCTGTCGCGGCCGGGAGAGGGCCCCCGGACCTCGGAATCCGGGAGCACGGCCGGCGTCGCCGGCGTCTTTGTCGACGAAGTTTCCTCCGAAGACGAAGACGAAGATCGGGCGGGGTTCTCCGCCCGGGGGGGGATCATCGGGCCTTTCCCCGCCCCAGGCCGGAGGGCCCTCGGAGCCTCCTGCTCCGGGGGGACCTCGATGACCGAGGGGCTCCCCCCCTCCTCATCAACCGGCCAGAGGCACAGAGGCGCCACCTCCGAAAACCTCACCTCCAGCCTCTCCGGCGCCAATGCCGCCGGGAGAGGCGAGAGAAGCGTCACTCGAACTGGCGACGGGGCGTAGTCCGCGGAATCGGACCCCGCCCCGCCGGTAACAACCTGCTTCCCCCGGGCCTCGACGGGGGCCTCCGGGGGCGGAGGCGCCGCCTCTGCCCGGGGCGCCGCCCGGGCATGTTCGGCGCCGGGAGCCGCGTCCCGGGCCCTCACCGGCGTCGTCGTCGCCGGCGTCGTCGTCGTCGCCCTCCGAGCCCCCGGCCGCATCCTTCCCCCGCTTATGAGAGCCGGGGGTGGGAAGGGGCTTCCTCTCCGGAAGCCTGAGCCCGTAGGCCTCGGCCACCAGGTTCCGGGGAGGCCCCTCCCCCACGAGGCGCACGATGCGGTCGTGTTCATCGGTGAAGTACCTCCCCAGGAGGTGCTCCGCCTTGTCCCTCGCCGCCGGGTACGGGCGCACTGCAAGAGGTAAAAAGTTAGTCAATTTCTCATAAAAAACTGCAAGTACAAAAATGCAGGAGACTTACGCCGCGTCACCGGCTTGACCGAAGGCCGCTGCTCCGGGCCCATACCGATCCCCCTTCCCCCGCGTGAGAAGGGGGAAAGCCGCATGAGCGCCAGCTCCTCCGCGGCGTCCCGCATCGAGCGGGCCTTCTTCGCCAGCACCACCTTCCCGAGGAGCTCGAACTCCTCGTCCGTCCACACCGGCGGCTTCGGTGCGGATGACCGGCTGTAGGTGGGAGGCTCCGGGGCGTAGACCACCGCCTCGTCCCGGACCCGGAGGTAGAACCACCTCCGGAGCCAGTCCCCCCAGTGATCCCGGGAGGCCGCCGCCGGGAAGTCCGCCACCCGGGAGGGCAGCATTTGGACCATCACCGAGCCGAAGGGGGACTTCGGTCCTCCCTTCACCAGGTGGGAGCTCCGCGCCGCCGGTTCATAGAAGTACCGGAAGGCGCGGAGGGTGGGCTCCCGCCCGGTGGCTGTCTCGTAGAGCCATATAAAAAGGCCCATACGGACGAGCGCGTTCGGGGTGAGGTGGTTGAGAGCCACCCCGTACTCTTTGAGAAACTCCCGGAGCATCGGATGCACCGGGAGTCGGAGCCCCGCCTCGAGGAAGGCCTCGAAGGCCACGACCTCTCCGGGCCTGGGGCGGGGGGCTCCGTCCTTCTTTAGGGGGACCCGGATGTCCCCCTCTTCAACGACGCCCTTCTTGACCAGGGACTCCGCGTCCGAGGCCGAGAACTCGGAGGCCCAGAGGAAATCCACGGGGATTTCCTCCGGGGGCACCTCCGTGGTCTTCGCTCGACCTTTGGGCGCCATTAGGTCAGTTCTTTCTTTTTTGGGTGGCTAAGTTTTCAGGTGGCTGTCAACAACTCCCGGACGCTCGCTACCGGAAAAGGCTACCGGAGAGGCTACCGGAAGAGCGCTACCGGAAGAGCTGAAGCTGGAGTTGAAGATTTGGAATGAGCTTCCGGGGCCCCCTAAGGCCCTATTTATAGAGGCTGGCCGTGATCTAGATGCGCGCCACGTGGCCCCCTCGGGGCAATCTGGACCACTGAAATTCAAACCGTGCGCGGGAAACGAAGGGACAGGCGCGTAAACCGAGGCGCCGTTTCGAACCGCACGTGCATTTATTGCGAGAACGGCGCGGCCATAAAGCGCCCGGCACAGAAACCGAAACGTCGCCGGGGGTCCGGTGATTTTCGTCCGGAGATTTTCCCGGTACCGTAACAATTCCCTCCGGGGGCTCAAGCTTCGTCCTCGGAGGGCATGGGGGCTGCTGTTGGGGGAAATCTCCACGCGGTCAACTCCAGGTAAGTTCATGATTGCCCGGGGACAGTGGCCTCCGGTGCCTGCCCCGGGCGCCGCCTTTTTGGCCCCCGGGACCGTGCCCCCCGGGTATGTCCCGGGCGCCGCCATTTGGCCCCCGGGACCGTGCCCCCCGGGCATGTCCCGGGCGCCGCCATTTGGCCCCCGGGACCGTGCCCCCAGGGCATGTCCCGGCCGCCGCCATTTGGCTCGGGCAGTGGCCGCCGGTGCCTGCCCCGGGCGCCGCCATTTGGCCCCCGGGACCGTGCCCCCCGGGCATGTCCCGGCCGCTGCCATTTGGCCCGGGCAGTGGCCGCCGATGCCTGCCCCGGGCGCCGCCATTTGGCCCCCGGGACCGTGCCCCGCAGGCATGTCCCGGGCGCCGCCATTTGGCCCACGGGACCGTGCCCCCCGGGTATGTCCCGGGCGCCGCCATTTGGCCCCCGGGAACGTGCCCCCCGGGCATGTCCCGGGCGCCGCCATTTGGCCCCCGGGACCGTGCCCCCCGGGCATGTCCCGGCCGCCGCCATTTGGCCCGGGCAGTGGCCGCCGGTGCCTGCCCCGGGCGCCGCCATTTGGCCCCCGGGACCGTGCCCCCCGGGCATGTCCCGGGCGCCGCCATTTGGCCCCCGGGACCGTGCCCCCCGGGCATGTCCCGGGCGCCGCCGTTTGGCCCCCGGGACGGTGCCCCTCGAGCATGTCCCGGGCGCCGCCATTGGCCCGGGGACAGTGGCCTCCGGTGCCTGCCCCGGGCGCCGCCTTTTGGGTCCCCGGGACCCTGCTCTCCGGAAGGGGTCCTGGACGTCATCGCCCTCCTAAAAGGTAAAACTCCTGTTTGTTTATCACGTGCAGGTCACGTGAGGGACGCCTCGGGAATCAGCGACCACCCGTCAAGCATCCAAGACGTTTGACTGGGAGAAGGACGGTCCTACCCTTCAATCCGACGGTGGCTTCCGGGGTAGTCTAGACTTTTTGCTTCTTTTTGGGGATATAAATAGCCCTTGTACCCCTCTGTTGTAGAGGATGAACTCATTATTATTTGGAATAGCTAATCTCACAGACGTGCTCTGGAAGCCTCTCCCCCGGAGAGAGCCTCTCCCCCGGAGAGAGCCTCCCCAGCCAACTCCGGTCGGGAGCGCGTCGACAGGACTAGGGCCCCCACTGGGACCCGAACCTGTATAAATCCTTGTGTCTTTTCTTGTGTTTGTCCTGCGGGGGAGGACCGGTCGCCCGGTCAACCCGCGCTGCGTAATCTCCGCTAGGATCGTTTTCAAAACCTGCCGGGGTATTCTTAATACTACGACATGGGGTAATGACCAAAGGTAGCCTCAATGGTCGAGTAAGCCCCACAGGGCAATCAGAGCGATCAAACGTCAAAGGAGTATCTGACCAACAGGGGTATTGAGGTTCACCAAGGGGAGTCTCCTCTTGGTTCACATCTCGGAAAAAAGCTTTAAATTACCATTTAAAAACAAAAGAGGAGAAACCTCCGAAAATAACATTGACATGATTACGAGATACCTGGTACGACATCTCTTCATCCCCGCTGGCGTCTCTTAGCACGCAAGCCTGTTCTTTTGGTGGCAACGTCGGCATTGGTCTGATCCCCAGGTAGAAGTCATCGAGCTGCTTGAACCAACTCTGACAATTCTTGAGCTCGTGGCCTGCAGAGTTGTGGAGTCGACACCATCTCTTGCCTTCCTGCGGGTTAGTCGACTTCTCTGGTTGGCCCTCGAAGGGCTCGGAGTGAGCCTTGGCTCAGGAGGGAGTTCTGAGGCGGCGCCGACGACGCTCATGGAGGCTGTGCGTTTTCTCAACGCGCAAGTCTCCGTGATCCTGGAAGCCGCGGATGCCCGGGCATGAGCCGGGTGATCCCGGTGGTGGCTGCTGCAGCCGGGCTCGTGGGGCACCGGGGGGTTGGCGCCCGGGCAATCGGGGGCTGGATCCCACAGGAGTTTTCCGGAGGTCTTCGAGCCATCTAGGAGAGATGTGGAGCAGCTCGCCGGTGGCTTCTACGACAGATAGTCCGGGTGCAATTCCCGGCGTCGGCGCCTCCGGGGCCAGATGCTGCGGCTCCAGCGGGAGCCTCCCGGGGGGAGGACGCCAACGAACAAGTATGAGCCTCCCCCCGGGCTTTTAGATCGGGCCCTTTTTTGTTTAAGGTTTTGGCTCCTGGTAACTTCTTTGAGGAAGCCCCACACACTTGTACAAAAACATTTTTGTGCAATAGAAATGAAATTTTTTGGCTAAGTCTAGATTAAATTTTACCAGGTTTCTTGGGAGGTTACTCCCGGGGCTCAGGGAGTCACGTCCGGGGAAAGACCCCCTAGGTTGGAGCGCAACCTCAAGGGCATCCTGATGTTACAGGGAGCTTCTCCGGAGGTGGATCCCCCGGTCTCCGGCGGGTGTCACCCGGGAGATGCCCAGGCCGCCTTCATATTATTAAGTCTCTTTTCCAGGGGGCACGGTAGGGGTGCTTCTCGGGAGCCAATCCGGTTGCGGTGGCATCCGGAGTGGCACCTGGACAACTTTGACAATTATCGCGCCGAGCTATCCCCCCCGCGACCGGGGTCCCGGAGGGTTCCCCCGCTTCGAATACTTCCACTGGCGGGCTACGAATATTGGCCCGAAGACTTGCTCCTGGAGGCCCAGCGTCGTATACGAAGCTTGTACCGGGACCTGATTCGGGAGATATCGGAGGGCCTCCAGGATTATTAGGCGTAGGAGTTTTCCGGGTTGGCCCCCGGGTTGTATCATGTTTAATGTAATGATGCCCACTGGAGGGGGAAGATGTCCTCCAGTTAAATGTTTTCAATAAAGCTAAGTTTGCTTGTGTACTTTGTGAGTTTTTGAATGTGAATTTTTGAATAGTCCGGAACAGGGTGATCCCCGGGTAGAGGTTATCCCCCCTCTACAGCAGGCCAGATGGTAGCTCCGCGCGCTGTGGAGGAGACAGCCCCGGGGTAAGAACCCTTCAATTAAGAATTCCTCAAGTTTTCCAATGATTCTGATGAGAAATTTTTCCGGTCGCCATGACAACAGAGGTCGGGAAAGAGCTTTCCGGGAGACCCAAGATTTCTGGGAATTTTTCCGGGAGAAAGCTCTGCGGTCTCCGGGGCAGAACATCCAAGAAAATATGACAGGAATATTTTCGGGAGAAAACCCTCCGGTCGCCGTGAAAACGGGGAGTCGAGAACAGGATCTCCAAGAGAGCATCCGAGGAAGTGAAATTCCCCGGGGATAATTTTTCCGGGAGAAAACCTTCCGGTCACCGTGAAAACGGGGAGCCAGGAGCGAGGTCTTCAAGAAAGAATATCCGTGAATTCCGTCTCGCTAAGGAGACAATCGAGTCCTGGAGGAGGATGTGCCCGATGACGGGTCTGAGAGTTTGAGTAGGGGACTAGTCTCTCAAATTGACTCGTTACGATGGTCCCTGAGGACCAGGTTGCCGCTTACACCCTCAGTCCACGAGGGGTGATCGTAAGCCGCCCTACGGGAGTGGTACTCCGGTTGTAGGGACTTGTTGGGTCGTGGTAGCCCAATTCCTCGCGGGGAGGACATCCTCGCTAAGAGGGCATCCCCAAGGGGAGGGCATTGCCTTGAGAGATGGTAATGTAAAAAACCTGCACTAAGTTAGAGATGACGAAAAAACCAGTTGTATTGATAATGAATTAGGATACAACGCCTCCCCTCACAAGATGGTGACAGGGGAAGGAACGGTGAGTACAATGTCCCCCTCCCCTCCGGCGTAATCGCTACAGGGGAGGGGACGAGCCCGTAGGCTAGACGTAGAACTTGTGAAGCAAGCGTACGTTCCACGTGTGCTTCAGCTCCTGCTCTTGAAGGTTGGAGAGCTTGTAAGCCCCCGAACCCAGGACTGTCGAGATCCTGTAGGGGCCCTGCCACTTCGGGGAGAGCCTGCCCTGGGCTTGGGGGTCTGTGACGCGCTTGAGGACGAGGTCCCCGAGGCGGAGAGCCCTCTCGTGGATGCGCTGGTTGTATGCGCGCGCCATTTCGCGCTCGTAGATGGCATGGCGGAGGAGCTCTTGGTCGCGTTCCTCCTACACGAGGTCGACCTCAAGTCGTTGATTTGCCTCGTTGGCTTGGTACGTCGCGGTCGTGGCTCCATCTAGAAGCTCGACCCGCAGTGACTGGAAGCCGATCTCCGGGGAAGGACTGCCTCAGCTCTGTATACAAGGGAGAAATGAGTACGTCCCGTCGCCCGGCTCGGGGTCGTTCGCATGGAACAGAGGATGCTAGGGAGCTCCTCCGCCCATGCACCCCGCTTGGAGGTGGCTTGTTTGAGCCGTCAGTGTAACCCTTGTAGGATCACACCGTTGACCCTTTCCACGGCCCCGTTGCTCTGGGGATGAGCTACCGAGGCGAAGTGGATGGTGAGCCCCAAGCTTTTGCAGAATTTCTGAAAATATACCGAGTCGAATTGGGTGCCGTTATCAACAGTGATTTCTCGGGGGATGCTAAAATGACATATGATATTTTCCAGAAAAACCGCTGTACCGCTTAGTAAAGTAGTTGACCGCGACCACCGCATACTTGTAGCCCCCGGGCGCTGGGGGGAAAGGGGCCTAGGAGGTCCATCCCCCAGTGTACGAATGGCCAAGTGATGGGGATAGTCTGCAGCACTACGGGGAGAGGTTCGAACCCTTGGCCATCTTCTGGCAGGCCTCGCACGCGGAGACAAGTTCTCGCGCGTCACTAATCATTGTGGGCCAATAGAAACCCTGGCGAAGGGCCTTGGCCTCGATGGCACGAGGGGCCAAATGAGACCCGCAGCTCCCAGAGTTAAAGTCCTTGAGAAGCTAGAGTCGTTCCGGTCGTGGAAGGCAACGGAGCAAGGCGGAAGCCCACCGCTTGTAAAGCTTCCCCTCCAACAGGAGGTATGCTCGAGCCTTGGCCGGGAGGCGCTTGGGCTCGTTCTCGTTGGGGGGGTCCCCCTCCCCCTTGATGAAGGAGACGAGGGGATCCATCCAAGATGAAGTCCGGGTGATTTCGGTGACCTCCGGGACGCAGGGCTCATCGCCGACGTCCAGGGAGGTCACCGAGGGCTTCAAGATGATCTCCAGGAAAGCCACTTTGGGGAGGGGTTCCCGGGCGCTGGCTGCCTGAGCCAAGGTGTCGGCCCGGTAGTTGTCCCTCCGCAGGATGTGCCGGGCCTCTAGGCCATCCAAGTGCTTCTCCATCTTGCGCACTTCTTGCAAGTAGAGGCTCAAGTTTGCGTCATGGCACAAGTAGGACTTGTCCATTTGGCAAACAACGAGCTGGGAGTCTCCTTTTACTAGGAGGCGTCGAATCCCCAGGGAGCACGTGCGGTGCATCCCGAGGAGCAAGGCCTCGTATTCGGTGAAGTTGTTCGTGGCAGGGAACTCGAGCCACGCCACGTAGTCCAATTCCCTCCTTTCAGGGCTCCGGAGGACTACTCCCGCACCGGCCCTGGTGAGACACAGGGAGCCATCGAACATGAGTGTCCAATGGTCGCTACGTCGGGGCAGTGTGGGGAGGTCTTCGTCCACGGGCCCAGAGATAGGAGTCCACTCTGCCACGAAGTCGGCGAGAACTTGTGACTTGATGGCGGAGCCCCCCGTGAGGGATAGGGAAAAAGGGGCGAGCTCGGCTCCCCACTTCCCTATCTGGCCGGTGGCTTCTTTGTTTCAGAGCACCTCCCCCAAGGGGAGAGACGACGGGATAGTGATGGGGTGCCCCAGGAAATAATGACGAAGCTTCCGAGATGACATCAGAAGGGTGTAGCAGATCTTCTCCATCTTCGTGTACCGAGTTTTGGCCCCTTGGAGGGCCTCGCTCACGTAGTACACGGGACGCTGTTGCCCACCCCGCTCCTTTACCAATACCGCACTTACGGCGACTGGGGTCGCAGTGAGGTAAAGGACCAGAGGCTCTTCCGGGGACGGGCTAACGAGCATTGGGGGGCTCGTGAGCTATTTCTTCAAATCATCGAAGGCCTCCTGAGCCTCGGGGGTCCATCGGAACCCCTCGATCCCTCGAAGGATCTTGAAGAATTCGAGGCCGCGTTCCCCCAACCGTGAGACGAAACGACTCAGCGCGGCTCAGCGGCCGGTGAGTCGTCGAACGTCTTTGATCGAGCAGAGAGGGGGCATGTCCAGGAATGTCCGGTTCTTTTCGGGGTTGGCCTCTATGCCCCGCTGGGACACAATGAAGCCCAGGAGCTTCCCCCTGTGCACACTGAAGGCGCATTTCTCCGTGTTGAGATTCAACCCATACGCAAGGAGGTTGCGGAAGGTCTCCTCTAAATCGCCGACTTGAGCAGTCGCGCGGGGACTTTTGATGACCGCGTTGTCGACATATACTTCGACATTGCGACCGATCTGGTCCTTGGAGACCAGCGTCATGAGTCACTGGAAGGTCGCTCCAACATTCTTCAGCCTGAAGGGCATGTGGTCGTAGCAGAAGGTTTCGAGGGGAGTTATGAAACACGTCTTTTCCTCGTCCCCTTCAGCCATCTGGACTTGGTGATATCCCGAGTACGCGTCCAGGAAGCTCATCAACTCGTACTACGCGGTAGAGTCGACCAACTGGTCAATTCGCGGGAGCAGGAAATTGTCTTTTGGGCAAGCGCGGTTAAGGTTGGTGAAGTCCGCACACATTCACCACTTGCCGTTCGATTTTTTCACGAGGATAGGGTTTGCGAGCCACTCGGGGTGCAGGATCTCCCGAATGAACCCCGCCTCTCGGAGCCTGGCAATCTCGACCTTGATCGCCTCTTGGCGTTCAAGGGAGAGTTTCCTCAGCTTCTGCATGACGGGGGGATGGCCGGGGGTCACCGCGAGCTTGTGCTCGATGACGTCCCGGGCGACGCCTCGCATGTCGGAGGGCTGACGAGGATCGTTACCCGAGCTAGTTCCGAATAAATGCACGTCTGGTTCAAGGTAGATTCGAACCAGGTGAGTGTTCGTCGATGTGATCTCAAGTTGTCCTAGGAAGTGTGGACACATGGTCGCAGGTTCTACGCGATCAAGCTGCAGATAGTGCGTGGTCAGAAGCCCGTATACGATACGCGGATAGAAGGCTGTAGACAGTGCACGGTCTGATGATTGCAAGCAATGCGCGGTCAGAACACCATCGATCAGGAGACGCGGGGTAGCTTAGACCTTGCGACAAGCATATCACGAGTATCCCGAAGATTCCTCCACGTGCGGAGACAACCGTCAGGAGGTTAATATGTGCAGTTATTCCTTAATTACATGTGTTAAGCCTGCGTGGAGGTTGTGTGCAGTTACCAAAACTGCACTCGAGCAACTGTTCGAAGCCGTTATGCCTTGGCGCAGTTTTGACCAGTATAAAAGGGTAAGCCAATACATCAAGAAAAAAAAAGAAGAGATCAACAGAAGACACTCAACAGTATCTTCATAGGCTTTTTTAGCAGTTTTCTATATAACCTCACAGGAAGGATCTTCGCCTGTGAAGACCCTTTCCACAATCTTGTAATTTTTTTGCACATAGTGAAATCCTAACAGGACGTAGTGTTGTTACTCTTACTATTGAGGGCCCGAACCTGTATAAATCTCTCTGTGCTTCAACTGATTTTGGTTCATCATCCCTTCCCAGAGGGACACCCTGAAAGGTCTCACAACTCACAAAATTCGGCATAAGTTCGACTAAGGACCCCGAGTCCGAATCGTCGACAGCTGGCGCCCACCGTGGGGCCTTTCTCAAGGCGTCCTAATTTTCAACCAGAGGTTTGGTGAATCATGGCTGGAGCATATGATTCCGAGAACCACTTCGATCTCGAGGATTTTGCCCACATCCAGATGCCTTCGCCCAATGATCCTGTTCCGATGGATGAAACCGGAGGCGAAGACGTCCCGGAGGTCGATTCGACCACTCAGGTCATGTCTATCAACCAATAGAGGACCAACATAGAGCCAGAGCCTACCGAGGTTCTTAATGCGTTAGAGGTAGAATCCGGCCCATCGTACGACCCTACTGAGGGTAAGAACGATGTGGACCAGGAAATCAGCCCGGGGAGGGTAAGAACGATGTCCGTCGTCTCTCGGATTTCGAGTCTGACTCGGAACAAACGGAGATGTTTTCTCCATCGGCAACCTCGCTCCCTAGGCAGTTCGCTGCCTTATCAGAAGAAACTCCCGATCAATGGGCTGCTAGGGAAGAATAGGAACGCAAACAGAAGGAAGATCAAGATCGCTAGCAACAAGACAGTGAACTTCGCAGAACTGCCCTAGAGGCTCTTCAAAATGCACAGGCTTGTTACGATGCTGCTCCGAGTTCTTCCCGACCAAACACCGTCTTTGCCCCCAGAGATGAAAACACCTGGTGCCCCTAGGAGAAGTACGCATGGCTGGCTTCGATCTATCGCGGAGGTCTTGCGTAATTTTCCTCCTACGGTCATAGATGCGCAGAAACCGGCTTTCGCCAGAATCTTGGAGGAGAGGTTGGACAAGGTCGCATCTGAGGCAACTCCAACGGCCTCTTCTCGGTAAGCGACATGTTCCCATAACCAAGAATACTCCAACTCCGGTTCTGGTAGACGTAATTGTCCACCCCCAGTCCCGTCTCGGCACGACAAAGCTAGACGGGTAGAGGATTCTCGGGATAGGGAACGCATTCCTGTCCACTCTCGCTTAGGACCACGAGTGAACTCTCCTTTGCGTGAGCTTGCCCGTGATCAAGTCAAGAGCCGCAGGTCAATTTATGGCCCTTACGTTGGTTGTAAATCTTTCTCGCCCGGCCTGCGTGCGGTCATTTGACCAGACAAGTTTAAACCAGGGGCCATAGAGAGGTTTGATGGAACTTAGAACCCATCCAAGTTCCTCCAAATCTACATTACTGCCATTCAGGCAGCAGGCGGCGATGATCTGGTCATGGCTAACTATTTGCCTACAGTCCTCGAAGGACCGGCGAGAACCAAGTTGTTCAACCAACCCAAGGGTTCGATCTATAACTGGGAGATGTTGTGCGATGCCATCCTCAACAACTTCTAAAATTGTTATCAAAAGCCGGGCAAAGAGGACGACCTCCATCAATTTGTCGGGGTGAGAAATACCATCCCGAACATATCAGATATCTCCGTTATCAGGGTGTTTAAACACGCCATCCGATATCGGAGATTTACCGAAGATTTGCTCATCCATCCACCTCGATCAGTAGCCGATCTCTTTGATATCGCCGATTGATATTCCGACGCAGCTGAGGCTGTTGAATGGAATCGGATGGTTGATAAGGGTAACCTACCGCCTCAGCCATGTCTCAAGGATGTGAAAAGAGAGGATTCAAGCAAGAAGCCAGAGCCCTCATCAGGTGGGAGGTCGAAGAAGTCAAAAAGGAGTCGATCTGGACAATACCAGGAGGTCACGGTCGCAGAAAAGCCTCCATCGACCAAAGGTAACAAATATCCATTTAAAAATAAAACTACTTCTGGTGGTCGCAATCCTGACCAGCCAGAAAAGTCGACTAACCCGCAAGAGGGCAAGAAATGGTGTCCGCTCCACAACTCTGCAGGCCACGACCTCAAGAATTGCAGGAGTTGTTTGAAGCAGTTGGATGACTTCTACCAGGGGATTGGACCCATGCCGACCTTACCAACTAAGGAACAATCATGTGGGCTAAGAGACGCTCACGGGGACGAGGAGATGTCTTACCAAGTACCTCGTAATCATGTTAATGTTATTTTCTGAGGTTCCTCCTCTTTTGTTTCTAAGAGGCAATTTAAAGCCTTTTATCGAGAGGTTAACTAAATGGAGACTTCCCTTGGTGAACCTTAGCACCCCCGTTGGTCGGATACACCTTTGACATTTGATCACTCTGATTGTCCTGCGGGGCTTACTTGACCATTGAGGCTACCTCTGGTCATTACCCCGATTATCAGCAATGCAAGAGTCGAAAGGGTCCTGATCGACGGAGGTAGCTCCTTGGACATCTTATTGGTCAAGGCACTTGCCGAGATGCAGATCCCTTGCTCAAAAATCAAGCCCATAATCCATCCATTTTATGGGATAATTCCTGGTCCCTCTATGATGCCATTGGGACAGGTGGTGCTCTCGGTCACGCTGGGAGAACCAGATAACTTCCGAACAGAATTAGTTACTTTTGATGTAATTGATTGTGATTCAGCTTATGAGACAATCTTTGGCAGGCCAACTCTTTCTAAGTTCATGATGGCTACGCACTATGCCTACCAGTGCAGCAAGTTGCCTAGCCCCAAGGGCGTTATTTCGGTCCGAGGAAATCGCAATGTGGCATTGACGTGTGATCAGCTATCCCAAGAGTTGGTGGACCAACTTTCACTCCGAGACGCTCAGATCACCACAATGTCCACTGATACGATCAAAGCCGCTCCTCGACCAGATGAAACACTCAAGCTAGTTCCATTGTACCCAGATGATCCGTCCAAGACGATTCGGGTTGGATCAGGCCTGGATGACAAATAGGAACTCGATCTCATTGCTTTCCTCCAGGCTAACGCAGATGTGTTTGCATGGAAACCATCCGACTTGCCCGGTGTCCCAAGGGAGGTAATCGAGCACAGGTTAGCTATTCGACCTAGACAGCGACCGATAAAGTAGAAGCTCAAGCGTTTTGTTGTTGATTGGCAGGAAGCCATCTGAGAGGAGTTGGACAAACTCCAACAGGGCGGGTTTATTCGTGAAGTCGATCACTCGGAATGGCTCGCCAATCTGGTCATGGTCCGCAAGTCAAATGGTAAGTGGCGCATGTGCGTCGACTACACCGGCCTCAATAGTGCCTGTCCGAAGGACGACTTCCCCTTCCCCGCATCGACCAGCTGGTCGATTCTACTGCGGGTTGCGGATTGATGAGTTTCCTATATGCTTACTCGGGATATCATCAAATTAGCATGGCAGAAGAAGATGAAGAGAAGACTGCCTTCATCACCCCGTTCGGCACCTACTACTATGTCAGAATGTTGTTCGGTCTCAAGAACGCAGGTTCCACGTACCAGCGCTTGATGCAACAGACCTTTCTTTCCCAGATGGGGCGTAATCTTAAAGCTTACGTAGACGACCTGGTTGTAAAAAGTTTGAAAAGATTGTCTCAGTTAGACGATCTTGCTGAAACCTTCTGTAATTTAAATCGATATGGAATAAAGTTAAACCTGGAGAAATGTTCTTTCAGGGTTTCTTCAGGAAAACTTCTTAGTTTCCTTGTTTGTTCCAGAGGAATTGAAGTCAATCCTGACAAAATCAGGGCTATCGAACAGATGAGGTCTCCCTCGACCATCAAGGATGTTCAGCGCCTAGAAGGTCGCATGGCCGCATTAAGCCGGTTCATATCGCGACTAGGCGAAAGGCGATTGCCTTTCTTCAAAGCCCTGCGTAAACAGCACAACTTTACATGGTCTGATGAGGCCGAAAAGGTGTTTCAGGAGGTGAAAGCGTATCTATCCAGTCCGCCGGTCTTGGTGTCTCCCGACAAAGGAGAACCATTGCTTCTTTACTTGGTGGCCACACCTCACGCGGTCAGCGCTGTTCTGATCGTAGACAGAGAGGGTGTGCACAAACCCATCTACTATGTGAGCGAGGTACTTCATGGCCCTAAGGAGCGATACCCTTAGGTCCAGAAGATACTTTACGCACTACTGATGGCTTCCCGTAAGCTACGACATTACTCCCAAGCACACAAGATCATAGTACCCTCATCTTTTCCATTGGGGGATATTGTCAGCAATCTGGACAAATCTGGTTGGATCGCCAAATGGGCCGTGGAACTCGGAGCATTCGACATCTATTTCATGCCTCGCACCGCGGTCAAGTCTCAGGTCCTGGCCGACTTCGTGGTCGAATGGACTAATCTTGAGCCACCTGCGCAGGCGCCCAAAGAATTGGAATGCCTTGATCACTGGACAATGTAGTTCAACGGCTCTCATAGTTTTCAACACTCGGGGGCTGGAGTGATCTTAGTTATGCCTCAGGGCGAACAGCTGAAGTTTGTCTTTCAACTACACTTTGTTGCCACCAACAGTGCAGCAGAGTATGAAGGTCTTCTTGTAGGGCTCCGGGCAGCAAAATTCCTCGGAGTCCGTCAATTAGTGGTGAGGGGAGACTCACAGCTGGTCGTAAACCAGGTAAACAAGGAGTACAGCACCTCCGATGAGACAATGGCTCATTACCTGGGGGAAGTGAGGAGATTGGAGAAACACTTCAGTCATTTCGAAGTCCAATACATCCCACGAAGGGACAACATTCTCACAGACTAATTATCTAAAATTGGGTCCTCACGCACATCCGCTCCGGCAGGAGTGTTCGTCGAACACTTGGAACATCCCTCTATCATGACTACGATCGAGGATAATCTGGTAACAGTCTGCGTTACCAACCTCGGACAGGAACGAGATTGGACTCATCCATTGAGGGTCTATCTCGAACATGGGACCCTGCCCAAGGATGAAACTGAAAGTGATCGGTTAATTCGAAAGGCGCATCTATACAAGCTCATAGAAGGAGTTCTGTACAGAAAAGGTACTCAAGGAGTACTTATGCGCTGTGTGTCCCAAGAGGAAGGGAAATCCCTCTTGAGAGAGATTCATGACGGTGTATGCGGTGCGCACGCGTCATATCGTACACTGGTTGGAAAGGCTTTCCGACAAGGATTTTATTGGCCTTCGGCACTTGATGATGCCAAGAATATAGTCAAAACATGTCCTCAGTGTCAATTTCATGCCAGATAGGTTCATCAACCTGCCTATGCACTACAAACCATTCCTCTTTCATGGCCCTTCGCGGTCTGGGGGATGGACATTGTAGGTCCTATGCCACAAGCGTCCAATGGATACAAGTTCTTGTTCGTAGCCATTGACACGTTTACAAAGTGGATTGAGGCCGAACCAGCACACAACATTACCGCTACTGCTGCACAAAAGTTCTTCCATAAGAACATTGTGGCTCAATTCGGTGCTCCAAATCATCTTATCACTGATAATGGTTCCCAGTTCGCCAGTGGACTTTTTCTGGATTACTGCGATCAGGTTGGAACCAAGGTGTGCTTTGCCTCTGTAGCTCATCCACAGAGCAATGGTGTCGTTGAACGTGCCAACGGGCAAATATTGCAGGGCATCAAAAAACGTGTTTTTGATCTCCTTAAGACACGCTCGGGGGCTTCGGTAGACGAGCTCTAGACTGTTCTATGTGCACTATGTACTACTTCTAGTTGAGCCACCGGTGAGACTCGTTTCCATCTGGTGTACGGAGCTGAGGATGTGTTGCCCATGGAAATTAGTATTGGTTCTGTCCGAATAGATCAATTCGAACAAGTTGATTAGAACGGGCAACAGTTACAAGATCTCATCCTCTTAGAAGAAAAGCGTGATCGAGCTTTGATCAAGTCCGCGGTATACTTGCAAGCTTTGCGCAAGTACCATAACAAAAGGGTGCGACCACATAGTCTTCACGTGGGCGATCTGGTTTTACGTAGAATACAAAACCAATCTAATCGCAACAAGTTCTCCCTACAATGGGAAGGCCCCTACACTGTTGTCTCAGTACCGCGACCAAGATCAGCTCGGTTAGCAATCGAGGATGGTCGCATCTTATCTAATACTTGGAACATCGACCAACTACGGAAGTTTTACGTGTAAGTGCCCAATTCCTTTTTCCTTTTCAATTAGCATGATTTAACAAAATGGGTGCTTTTAGTTGTTTCATATGTGGATTATTCCTCTTTTGCCCGTATATGTAACGAATCTGGCTCGGAGGCTGGTCGTTGATGGTTTTGTTACTACAACATCCTGATTAGATTCGCTAGCCGATCTCATGATTACTTCCAGACAAGACACCCCCCAATAAGCCATTTCTCAATGCACACACGGCTTGCTGGCATGTCCTTGGTCATCAGAGTGGCTGTCAGTTCGCAATAAGGTTGGGTATTGTGTTTCATAGGACTATTGGCCTGGTTGGGTATCCCTTGTCATCGCTACACATATGTTACTCATGTGCTCATAATACTAAGTTTTCAGTATATATGATCACAGGAGGGGGCTAGGGGAATATGGTCGCAACATGAAACAAAAAGAAGTGTTTTTTGTTCTTTTAAAAAAATGCATGCATTTGCATTGGGTAAACTGTATTTGTACAGGTATAATAATTTACATTATGCTGGGATCATTCAAGAGTTTCTCTACGAGGGGTTTGACCTCGTCCATGATAGACACGAGCTGGTCTTCACTCTCGACCTCTGCCTCTTCTGCCGCTACGTTCAAATCCAGATCTGGGCCATGGCAAAGACAAAGTCGGCAGAGGATGGCGGAGGCAGTTGATCGAACTCTTGATTTGATCGCCTCTTTTTGCCGCCTAGTATCTTCAGGAAGGTACTCGAGAAGTGACTCCGCTTGGGTTGTGACCAGTGTGGTCCAGTCGCTAAGGCTGAGGTCGTCCATCGCGGTTTCGACCACATCAGCCCTCAGCAGACCGGCCACCATCTTCGGTTTTTCGAAGATATTTTCTTGAGCACTACCGTAGGCAGAGATTGACGTGCTCAAATCTTGGTCCTCCCTGTGAACAGAGTCAATGGTCGCTTGGAGGTTTGCCTTCTCTTGATCGTACCAGCTTATTTGGTTGTCTTGCGCTGTGACAAGAAGCCATAACAAGCAGTTCATACGACGAAATTAATTTACTCTGGACAGAGGTATGCTTACAGGAGAGTTGTGACCGCAATTTCTGAAGTTCGCTCTCCAGAAACGAGATGTGAGTGGCTGCCCGGAATTCTTGATTTTCCCGTTCAGCGAGGCCCTTCATCAGATAAGCATTCTTTCTATAACAGAAGGGATGATTATCAAGATAAGGACTTGCATTTGAATGAGTAAAGAAATATCTCCCTTACCGCTGCAGGCGACTTGTTTCCTCTTCCGCAGCCTCGATGCTATCCATCATAGCCATCGACATGGTCGCCATGCGGGTTATTTTCTATGACATGGAAGGAGGTCAGTTTCAAAACACAGATGCTCTTATTCATGCACAAAAACCCTAAGGGGTGTTCGGCGTACCTCGGCATACTCCTGGAATGAGAGTTTTCTTGGTGCAACCGAAGGTTGAACCACTGGGTTCTCTTTATCCCCAGCAGCTGCAGCGGATGATTCTCCACGCTGGTTTTTATTCTTGGCGAAGGTTGCAAATTCCAATACATCCGATTGGACTTTGTAGACAGCCTATCAACCATGGCCCGAACGACTTCTCGGACTGAAGGGATGGGGCTTTGCTCCCCGGAGACCTCGGTCGCAGGGGAAGCCCCAACACTGGCCGAGGCCACTGAAGGGTTGGGCACTGAGTCTCTGTGCCTAAGCAAATGGAAATGTCATTAGTTGAGATTTCTATAAATAACCATTGTAATCTAACCTTGTGCCGACAAGGGAGAGCTCTTACCTTACTCGGATTCCCTCCAAGGAAAAGGGGACAGTCGTCATTTGTCCTGGTTTTCCTCTTCGTAAAGAGGACCCTGTCCTTTTCTCCCTGTGCGCACAAGCTCATAAGCATACGCATGAGGAATGATCAAGACTGGGACTGGGATGATCCATACCTGGGTAACCTCCTCGGTCGCTAGGGATACAACCCTTGGACCAGGAGTTTCTTGGACCCTAGGAGTCAGGGCTTCATTTGCGACCGCGGTGTTGCTGGTGGTCGCAGTACTCTATTATGTCATTTCCGGCCCAAGCGTCAGGACGTAGGGCTGTTAGTCTTGTAATCTTGTAATCTTTTTACACATAGTGAGATCCTAACAGGATGTAGGGATGTTAGTCTTACTATCGAGGGCCCAAACCTATGTAAACTCTCTGTGCTTCAACTGATTTTGGTTCATCATCCCTTCCCGGAGGGACACCCTGAAAGGTCTCACAACTCACAAAATTCTACATAAGTTCGACTAAGGACCACGAGTCTGAATCGTCGACAAGGGCTTCCAGGCAAAAACATCAGAGTTTTCACACAGGAAAGCTGCGAGTTGCTCCGCGTGCTCCTCGTGGAGATCCGCCTGGTCCGGACGGTCTTGTCCCCGTCGTCCGGGGACAGCGGGATCTTCCGGAGGTCCCCTTCCGGACATGGCTTGGGGAGGGACCTCCTGGAAGGTATCACAGTGGCGTCTGACTCCGGGGGGGAGGCCTCCCCCCCAAGGGTTTTGATGATGTTGACACTCCCGATCATCGCGGTGGCTCTCTCGTATAAAGCGCGGGCTACGTCTTGGTTTCCCCGGGTGGTGATGACGCCATGAGGCCCAGGGATCTTTACACAGAGGTAACTCTGGTGGATCATGGCCCCCAGGCAGTTGATCGTGGTCCTCCCCATAATTGCGTTGTATGAAGAGGGGAGGTCCACTACATCGAACCGGACCATCTCTGTTCGGTAGTTGTCCGGGGTGCCGAAGGTCATAGGGAGTCCACCTTCCCCACGGGGTGGATCATCTTCCCCGGGACGAATCCCTGCAAGGGCTGCGCCGCGGGCTGCAATAGCTTGTCGTCCACCTGCATCTCCCTAAATGCCTTCAAGTAGAGGACGTCGGCGGAGCTCCCACCATCCACAAGGATGCGGGCTAGATGACAGTTGTAGACGGTGGCGGAGACGATGAGCGCGTCATCATGGGGGAAGTGAACCCCCACCACCTTGAGTGAGGGGGACGTCCGACCACCTGAGTGGCCAGGGCGTCTGTAGCACCCCCACCACCTTTACTTCGCGCGCGTATTCCTTGCGCTGGCGCTTGGAGTCCCGCCCGGAGCTATACCCCCCGTGATGACGTTCACACGCCTTTGGGAGGTTTGGAAGGGGAGAGTGGCTGACGGCTCCCCTTCCCGTGCCTGGCCCTGCTGTCCCCCCGCGGGGGTAGGAAGGGCCGGTAAGGCCGGCTAAGGGGACAAGGGTTTATATACGCCCAAAGAATGCAAAAAGACTAAGCTACCCCACTTGCCACCGTTCGATTGAGGGGCAGCGATGTCCTTCTTCCGGTCAGGGACCTTGGATGCTTTACAAGTGTCCGCTAGATCCCGAGGTGCTTCTCGCATGATCTTCACGTGACTTGGGACTGGAGACCTTTGCCTTCGGAGGAAGTGACACCTGGGCCCAGGACAAGCACCTCGGGGGCCGTGTCCCTGGGCAAATGGCGACGCCCGGGACAAGCCACCGGGGGCCCTGTCCCCGGGCAAACGGCAGCACCCGGGACAAGCCACCGGGGGCCGTGTCCCTGGGCAAATGGTGGCGCCTGGGACAAGCCACCGGGGGGCCTGTCCCCAGGCCAACGGCGGCGCCCTAGACAAGCCACCGTGGGTCGTGTTCCCCGAGCAAATGGCGGCGCCTGGGACATGTTGCGCCCCGAAACTGGGACTACGACTACTACCGTGGAGACCGAGCTTGCTGTAGCTGGTCACATATATGCATACCTTCGACTTCCAGGATAAGTCAACCACAGGAGTATATTCACATTGCAGCAGAAAACTTATAAAATATTTAAGCAGTGTGGCCCGCTGGCCTTAATATTACATAAAAACATTACAATACCTTCGCGGCATACATGGTTTAGCAAAATAACATCTACACAGCAGAAGATAGGTCACCCACCCACAATGAGAAGTTGACGGCAGAACAGCACGTCAGGGATCTGGCGGAACTGGCTCTCCTTCATCTGTATCCAAGAAGTTGCCCACGCCTTCTTCTTGATCATAGTACACTCCATCTTCTGGGTTTTAAGTTGCAAGGGTGAGTACTTACGTACTCAGCAAGTCATAGGTAAGAGTAGATACATATAGTAGTGTTGTTATGGACCTAGACTAATCAAGAATTATGGGTGTTTGGAAAATAATCTTTTCTTTGATATCTCATCTCATCTCATGGCAGCACTTTCCATAACATACCATTGTTATTTATGTTCACTAAATTTATAGCACTACCGCGACACGTCGACACACGACAGCACACGACAGCACCCCTTATCATGATAACACGTCATTTGGGTAATCTTGACTTACCAAATTTTATGTAGAAAACATACTTGTGCCACACCCCGTGGATTTAATCCACCACAGTAGACTCCTATAAACCCGGGAGCTCAGAGTATTCGAATACGTTTCTAACTCTGCAGAGAGGTACCAATTTACCCGCAAGATATTCCACTTTCATGCCCTTCCTTTCAAATTGATTGGACCCCTGGATCACTTCATACTGTGAGTGGCAAGGTGGAGATAACAAGAACTTTTGTTATGTTTCACTCACATGTCACCCCTGACCCTGTGGATCTCTTGCGAACCACAGTTGTGGTGGGTTGTACCCAAACCCCCACCCCAAATGCCTCTTCCCATTACTGGATAAGCGTGCAATCACATTCAGTGATATGTGTGGGAGCCGTACTTTGTGTAAAATCGTGCATCACTTCCCATCTCATGCAGGGGTTTCATGTCCGATCCGCATAAGTACTTGTTCAGGCCTGTCCCATACTAGGCTTGCGGTTAGCACGTGTTTCACGCCACTAGACGCACAACACAAGGTTCTAGTCCTTATATGCCAGTGACCAGACCATCCACAACCATGCACCTTCCGTGCCTGCTATCCTTTTCAGTTAAGCACCTTCTGTGCTACAGCCATCCATACCCAAATTTTGGTCACGACTTAGGGTTTTATTTTATGAATATATATAAGTACATATAATAGTTCATGGCTCACTAATTGATCTTTTCACATTTCATAGGCATCCAACCTAGTACTGCCAATTCACAATTCAACCATTCTCATGCAATATATTTATATTCAAGGTCTTATCATAGCAATTGATAAAATATAGGTTCAAGATGATCAAGACTATGACTTGCCTTCCGCGTCGTAAGAAACAGCAGTTGATGTCAGGTCAGCAGTGAAGTCCTCAAACTCTGGCTCTGACTCTGAGCAAAGATCAAACAAGCAACCAAGAATCACAACCTTTTCAATACATTATTATACCACATGCAATAACGCAAAGATGAAATGTCTCGATGATTCTGGAATAATTGGGTTTAGAAGCTAATTAGGGCTAACTCACAGAATTAGCGTATGGAAACGATATTAAGTCTGCGGCTGGTTTGCCCAAAATCGACGAATATCTTCAGGTCGACATTCGGTTCAAGTTGTGACAGAGGAAGAAATTGTAGATCACAACCTCAGGAGTCTAAGGGACAAAGTCATTTTCAAAATGGACATCTCGAAGGAAGTGAAAAGGGCTAATGCCACTAGTTGGCATAGACTGGCATTGGATTGACATGGCCAGAAACTAGGGCTTGCCATAACTTTTGATCTAGCTCTCCAATTGATGCACCACTTTGTCTGGGAGGTAGGCTTTGATAACAGGAACAATTTACTCAACAGGATCTAGGGCAGGAGATGGCCGAAAAGTGATGAAAATCGGCGAAGAACATGGTGGCTGAAGTTTCAAATCTTGGCACTGGACAGAGATTAGGGCATAGCTATAACTTTCAATTTAGGCCGAATTTGATGTCGAGCTAGTAGACAAAATTGTTCAGGAAATCAAGATGCATCTAAGGGACAAGCTGGCTGGAGCTGGATCGGCCGGGAACAAATTTCCAGTGGCCGGTGCCGGAGAAGATGACATTGGATTTGGGGTTTTTCATTATACACAATTTGAACTCAATTCCTTGCTCAGGGAGTAAGAGGGATGCATATGGAAGTTATTGGCATGATCAATTTGGCCGGAGCATCACCAAAGAAGTCTGGTGATGAGCGCCGGCGACTAGTGAAGCTCGAACTTGGAGATAGCTTCAATTCTTGCTTAATTTCAAAATCTGAATTCACTGGCTTGCTAAATGAAGCTCATTGATCATTTTACTCTACTGGATCGAAGGCTAATTCGGATTGAATCGATTTGCAAAGTTGGAACAGGGGTTCTGGCAATTCCGGCGATCATCGGTGATGTGGTGCATATGAAGTCAATTCAAAGCTACAGCACGATAAGGGAGATGGGAGAACCTTACTAGTGCTGTTAATTTGGATGGAGGGGCTGCGGTTGAAGCTGTCACCGTGAGCCTCCTTCTGTGCTCGCCGGAGAAGATGTCGAAGACGGCGAGGTTAGAGACTTTACTGATTCTGGTGTGTGAGAAGTTAAGCTGAATACGGGGTGGCTTTCATAGGCACGGTTAGAAGCTTGCTACGCTGGGGCTAAGGAACTTGTGGTGGTGAAGCTTCGAGTTGAAGCAACGCCGAGCAAACGAGCAGGCGAAGCTTCTCTCTGGCGTGCGAGCTGCTGGTGAGCTGGACAAGAATTGCCACGACAAGAGCTAAGGTGCAAACACGTGTGCGCATGCAAACAAGGTTGAGAAAAGGCACGGCTCGAGCGGCGCTCAATTGGCGGCGAAAACACGGCGACAAGGCGCTCCTGGTCGCGGTCGCAATGGCGCTGGTCGAAGTGAAGCACTACTCTACGGTCAAGATCGCTGAAGCTGCTGATTTCGTCCTAAGAGATTGCTCCAGTCGTGAACAGCAGGTGTGGTCGTAGAAGCTGATCCCTGGTCGTGAACTGCAAGTGTGGTAAAGCCAGGGACCTGTTTGCAAGATTCTTTGTTTGCAACTTGGACTGATTTGTAATTTTTGATCTAGAGATAGTTAATTTGCAATCTGATTTCACAGATGAGTATAAATTTATACCTTATACTCATCCAGTACGAAATTTGGTAAAATCTGGCATGATTTGATGATTTTCGATAAAAACCAAAAATAGGGTATTTAGGGTAAATTAAATCTGAATTTCAATCAATTTCAAATTCTAGCATCTAGGATGAGATTTGGGTATTATGATAAAAGAAGATTTTGTATCAATTAGCATTTGGGAGGTGTTCCCTGAAACAGGTTTGAATTTGGAGTTGATTTTAGGATTTTAGCCTTTTTGGGTTTCCAGATATCAGATAAAGGACTGATTCGTGATACAATTTGGACTGATCTGTGAAAAAGGCTTAAATGATGAAATCTGGCTGCCAACTTGCTGGATTAAGGCATTGGCATACCCATGATCATGATCCAAGAATAATCTGGTCTGGATTAGGTCAAGACTTGACTAAATCTGAGTTCAGAGTATTTAGGGTAATTAGAATATTAATTAGAATCCTATTTTCGAAAACTGAAAAGAATTGCAGGATCTGAGATTTATAGATGGAATTGAATCTGGCTTCTGAAGGCTTTTATGTTCAGAGTGACTGATAGATCACATCTGAGAAATCTGATCTTGATTTAGGTCTACAGGGTAGATTTGAAGATTTTATGGTTTGAGATAGATACTGATCTGGCTACTACTACAGATACATGCATGCATGATGTTCATGAAAAAGAGAGTTTTTACCCCTAAACTTAGGGTGTTACAGATCTACCCTCCTTAAAGAAATCTTGCCCCAAGATTTACCTAAGACAAGAAAAGATAAGGGTATGTTTGCTGAAGATCCTCTTCCTTCTCCCAAGTGGCTTCTTGTTCTGAATGATTTTCCCACTGAACCTTACACAACTTGATCTTCTTCCTTCTGAGCTGATGTTCATCAGTAGCTGAGATTTTGATTGGGTGCTCAAGGTACTTAAGATTCTTTTGTGATGATATATCTTGTACATCTATCTGGTCAGTATGCTCTTTTAAACATTTTCGGAGCTGAGAGACATGAAACACATCATGTACTCCCGCTAATCCTGAGGGTAATGCCAGTTTATATGATACTTCTCCTTTCCTCTTGATTATCTTAAATGGTCCAATGTACCTAGGAGGTAGCTTTCCCTTCACTTGGAATCTCTACAATCTCTTGAATGGCGTGACCTTGAGATAAACAAAATCTCCTGGCTCAAATGATAATTCTCTCCGTCGATTGTCCGCATAACTCTTTTGTCGTGATTGTGCTGTCCTTAACCTCTCTCTAATGAGTTTGACGTGAGCCTCTGCCTCTTCTACTATCTCTGGTCCTATGACTCTTCGTTCTCCTGGCTCATTCCAATGCAATGGGGTTCTGCATTTTTGTCCATATAAAGCTTCAAATGGTGCCATCTGTATACTAGCTTGATAACTATTATTATATGTAAACTCTGTAAATGGTAAACATTTGTCCCATGATGTTCCATAATCTAGTATACAAGCTCTTAGGAGATCTTCTAGAATTCGGTTTACTCTTTATGTTTGTCCTCTTGTCTGCGGGTGATATGCAGTGCTGAAATCCAATTGAGTTCCTAGGGTTTCGTGCAGTCTATTCCAAAACTTGGATGTAAACTGTGCTCCACGATCTGAGACAATCTTCTTTGGAATACCATGCAATGCCTCTATTCTTTGCATGTATAACTCTGCTAATGTACTGCCATCGTAGACCTTTTTGACTGGTATGAAGTGAGCTACCTTGGTGAGTCTGTCCACTATGACCCATATGGAGTCATATCCTCCTTGAGTTTTAGGTAGTCCTGTAATAAAATCCATACCAATTTCTTCCCATTTCCATAATGGTATTGGTAGAGGTTGTAACTTTCAGGCTATCTTCTGGTGCTCTGCTTTAACTCGCTGACATGTATCACAGTTTGCAATATATTATGCGATCTCTCTCTTCATATTATCCCACCAAAATCGGGTTTTCAGGTCCTGATACATCTTTGTGTTACCAGGGTGTATCGAGTATGGAGTTTTATGTGCTTCATGGAGAATTAATTCCTTAAGGTCTGCACTTTGAGATACACAGATCCTTCCTCGATACCACACAATCCCTTGGTTGTCTTCAGTGGAACCTTGAGCCTTTCCTAACTTGATTCGGCTCTTGATTTTGCAAATCTCCTCATCTTCCTTCTGGGCATTCCCTATCTGTTCTTCAAGTTGATGCTTTACTATTAGAGTAGCTACCGTCCCTTGTGGTACTACTTCCACTTGATGATTCTACAGTTCTCGTTGTAGGTTAGAGTTCCTTAGTATGACTGTTTCTTGCAGGTTGTAAACCTTCCTGCTTAAGGCATCTGCTACTACATTAGCCTTTCCTGGATGGTACTAGATGCTAAGGTCATAATCTTTTATCAACTCTAACCATCATCGTTGACGCATGTTGAGCTCCGTCTGAGTAAAGATATACTTGACGCTCTTATGATCTGTAAAAACTTCACATTTATTTCCAATGAGGTAGTGTCGCCATATCTTCAAAGCATGTACTACTGCTGCTAATTCCAAGTCATGGGTAGGATAGTTTTCTTCATGTGGCCTCAATTGGCATGAAGCGTAAGCTACTACCCGACCTTGTTGCATTAACACACAGCCTATTCCTTGCTTTGAAGCATCACAATAAAATACAAAATCTTTTTTGCTATCTGGCAAAGTAAGGACTGGTGTTGTTGTCAATTTCTGTTTCAACTTCTGAAAACTTTCTTCGCACTTAGTGGTCCATTCAAATGCAATATCTTTCTTTAGCAGGTTTTTAAGAGGCTTAGCAATCTGGGAAAATCCTTCGATGAATCTCCTATAGTAACCTACCAATCCTAAGAAACTTCTGATTTTTGGAACTGAGGTGGGCGGTTTCCATTCCTTGATAGCAGAAATTTTAGCTGGATCCACTGAAATTCCTTCTTCTGTCAACACATGTCCAAGAAATGCAATCCTTGACATCCAAAACTCACATTTATCAAACTTGGCATAGAATTGCCTTTCTCATAGCCTTTCCAAGAATAGATGTAGATGTTGCTCATGCTCTTCTGTGCTCCTGGAATATATCAGAATGTCATCTATGAATACTATGACAAACTTGTCAAGGAAATCCATAAATGTGCTATTCATGACATTCATGAAGGCTGCTGGGGCATTGGTTAAGCCAAATGGTACTACTGTAAACTCATACAGCCCGTATTTGGTAGTGAAAGCAGTCTTCGATATATCTTCTTTCTTCATCTTCAGTTGATGGTATCCAGACTTCAAGTCTATCTTGGAGAATACTTTAGCTCCTCGAAGTTGATCGAACAAGTCATCAATTCTTGGTAATGGGTACTTGTTCTTTATGGTAACTTCATTTAGATCTCGATAATCTACACACATTCGTAAGGCTCCGTCCTTCTTCCTTACAAATAATACTGGGGCTCCCCATGGCGAAGTACTGGGTTTGATGAATCCTTTATTTTCCAAGTCTTCCAATTGGCTCTTGAGCTCTTCTAATTCAGAAACTGACATCCGGTAGGGTCGTTTTTCTATGGGTACTGCTCCTGGTTGAAGCTCAATAGAGAACTCTATGTCTCTATCGGGTGGCATCCCTGGATGTTCTTCTGGAAATACATTAGAATATAGCTGTACTATAGGTACTTGTTCCAGACATATCTTCTGCAGTGTTTGAACAGATCCTAGCGGTTCCTTGGTTGATGATCTTTCCGCATAGAATAAAACTTTTTCCCCTTGGCTACTGACAAGGCTTAGGGTTTTCTCTTCACAGTCTACTAGACCTTTATGTTGGTCCAACCAATCCATGCCCAATATAATGTCTAGACCTTGCAGTTCTAAAACTAGCAGATTTGCCGCGAATTCTACCCCTTCTATACTGAAGGTTATATTCGGGCAGATTGAATACACAGATAGTCTAGCCCCTCGAGTTTGTATAAGCATGGGGTACTCTAATGGTGCTATATGCATTTCAATCTTAGATGCAAATGCTGTTGACATAAAGGAGTTTGTTGCACCAGGATCAAACAATATTAAGGCTGATGTAGACTGGATCAGAAATCTACCTAGAAGAATGTCGGTGGTGTTTCCCACTTCTTGGATGGAGGTGTAGTTTAGCTTTCCTCCTGGAGTTGCAGTTGGTGTTTTACCTCTTCCTCTTCCTCGGTTGGCCATGCTTCCTCCTCTTCCTGGTGGAGTTCCTCTGAAATTCTGTGATGATGATGCTTTGGGTACTACTGGCTGTGTTCCTGCTTGTGATCTGGCGATGGATATCGGGAGTTGTATCTAGGGACAGAATTCTTTGCGATGCCCACGCTGTCCGCAATGAAAGCATTGGACACTTGCGCGAGGACAGTTCTTCTGGAGATGGCTTCCTTTGCAGTTGGGGCAAATTATCATTGTTGATCTGGGAGTCTGGTAAGATGGTCGAAAACTAGAGGTGGTAGGGACTCTCCCTCTGGTTGAGTTTAGTTGTGGTCGAACTTGTTGAGGCATCCTTCTCTTCTGACCCTCTCCCTCTATATTTTCCTTCTCTATAGACTGAAAGCATTCCTGCAAACTGGGTTGCTCATTCTGGGGAGAATTGGAACTCTGAGATCCTTGCTGAAACAAGGGTCTCTTGCCATAGGATCTTCTCCCTGCGGAGTTTGTTCTCTGCCCTTTTCGTCACTTCGGGATCTCCTTCTTGTATCAACCATGGTGGTTCTGAAAAGGTTCAGACCGATCTAACTAACTAGGGCCAACTAAGACAACAGTGCAGAAATTAATGCAAACTACTTTAATGCATGAAATACTTAGGCTACTAGCCATAATACACAAGTTAATCATTCCATCAGCAACAGCAAATCACAAGGCTATCAAGAGCATCCACCAGCTCTATCTATACCACCCCCAGCTAAACAAAACACGCTTTTGCTATCTTACTTATTCTTTTTAGAAAACCAACAGGATTTTGAAATAAAGATTTTTAGGAGAGCTCATTATTTTTCTCAAAATAAAGTTTTCAACAAATAGTTTCTAAATAAATTACGTCTTCCTGGAATAGCCATTTTCTAAAGGTGTCGTCCTACAGTCAAGTTCTCATGCTGCTCTGATACCAAGTTCTTGTCGCGCCCCGAAACTGGGACTACGACTACTCCCGTGGAGACCTAGCTTGCTGTAGCTATTCCCATATATGCATACCTTTGACTTCCCAGGATAAGTCAAGCACAGGAGTATATTCACATTGCAACAGAAAACTTACAAAATATTTAAGCAGTGTGGCCTACTGGCCTTAATATTACATAAAAAGATTACAATACCTTCGCGGCATACATGGTTTAGAAAAATAACATCTACACAGCAGAAGATAGGTGACCCTCCCATAATGAGAAGTTGACGGCAGAACAACACATCAGGGATCTGGCGGAACTGGCTCTCCTTCATCTGGATCCAAGAAGTTCTCCACGCCTTCTTCTTGATCATAGTACGCTCCATCTTTTGGGTTGTAAGTTGCAAGGGTGAGTACTTATGTACTCAGCAAGTCATAGGTAAGAGTAGATACATATAGTAGTGTTATTATGAACCTAGACTAGTCAAGAATTATGGGTGTTTGTAAAATAATCTTTTCTTTCTTATCTCATCTCATCTCATCTCATGGCAGCACTTTCCATAACATACCATTGTTATTTATGTTCACTAAATTTATAGCACTACCGCGACACAACGACACACGACAACCCAAGACAGCACCCCTTATCATGACAACACATGTCATTTGGGTAATATTGACTTATCAAATTTTATTTAGAAAACAAACTTGTGCCACACCCCGTGGATTTAATCCACTGTAGTAGACTCCTATAAACCTGGGAGCTCGGAGTATTCGAATACGTTTTTAACTCTGCAGAGAGGTACCAATTTACCCGCAAGATATTCCACTTTCATGCCCTTCGTATCAAATTGATTGGACCCCTGGCTCACTTCATACTGTGAGTGGCAAGGTGGAGATAACAAGAACTTTGTTCTGTTTCACTCACATTTCACCCCCGACCCAGTGGATCTCTCGCGACCACAGTTGTGGTGGGTTGTACCCAAACCCCCACCCCGAATGCCTCTTCCCATTACTGGGTCAGCGTGCAATCACCTTCAGTGATATGTGTGGGAGCCGTACTCCGTGTAAAATCGTGCATCACTTCCCATCTCATGCGGGGGTTTCATGTGCGATCTGCATAAGTACTTGTTCAGGCCTATCCCATAGCAGGCTTGCGGTTAGCACGTGTTTCACGCCACTAGACGCACAACACAAGGTTCTAGTCCTTATATGCCAGTGACCAGACCATCCACAACCATGCACCTTCCGTGCCTGCTATCCTTGGCAGTTAAGCACCTCCAGTGCTACAGCCATCCATACCAAAATTCTGGTCACGGCTGGGGGTTTTATTTGATGAATATATATAAGTACATATAATAGTTCATGGCTCAATAATTTATCTTTTCACATTTCATAGGCACCCAGCCAGGTACTGCCAATTCAAAATTCAACCATTCTCATGCAATACTATTTATATTCAAGGTCTTATCATAGCAATTGATTAAATATAGGTTCAAGATGATCAAGACTATGACTTGCCTTCCGCGTCGTAAGAAACAGCAGTTGATGTCGGGTCAGCAGTGAAGTCCTCAAACTCTGGCTCTGACTCTGAGCAAAGATCAAACAAGAAACCAAGAATCACAACCTTTTCAATACATTATTATACTACATGCAATAATGCAAAGATGAAATGTCTCGATGATTCTGGAATAATTGGATTTAGAAGCTGATTAGGGCTAAAACACAGAATTAGGGCTGAAAATGGGTGCTAGAGACTTTTAGGGTTCCAGGGTATGGAAACGATATTAAGTCTACGGCTGGTTTGCCCAAAATCGACGAATGGCTTCAGGTCGACATTCGGTTCAACGCGTTGACAAAGGATCAATGGTTGATAGAGAGCACAATTCAAGTGGTGACATAGGAAGAAAAAATAGATCACAACCTCAGGAGTCTAAGGGACAAAGTCATTTTCAAAATGCACATCTCGAAGGAAGTGAAAAGGGCTAATGCCACTAGCTGGCATAGACTGGCATTGGGCTGACATGGCCAGAAACTAGCGCATGCCATAACTTTTGATCTAGGGCTCCAATTGATGCACCACTTTGTCTGGGAGGTAGGCTTCGATAACAGGAACAATTTACTCAACAGGATCTAGGGTAGGAGATGGCCGAAAAGTGATGAAAATCGGCGAAGAACACGGTGGCTGAAGTTTCAAATCTTGGCACTGGACAGAGATTAGGGCATAGCTATAACATTCAATTTAGGCCGAATTAGATGTCGAGCTAGTAGACAAAATTGTTCAGGAAATCAAGATGCATCTAGGGGACAAGCTGGTTGGAGCTGGATAAGCCGGGAACAGATTTCCGGTGGCCGGTGCCGGAGAAGATGACATTGGATTTGGAGTTTTTCATTACGCACGATTTGAACTCAATTCCTTGCTCAGGGAGTAAGAGGGATGCATATGGAAGTTATTGGCATGATCAATTTGGCCGGAGCATCACCGGAGAAGTCTAGCGATGAGCGCCGGCGGCTGGTGAAGCTCGAACTTGGAGATAGCTTCAATTCTTGCTTAATTTCGAAATTTGAATTCACTGGCTTTCTAAATGATGCTCACTGATCATTTTACTCTACTGGATCGAAGGCTAATTCGGATTGAATCGAGTTGCAAAGCTGGAACAGGTGTTCTGGCAATTGCGGCGATCATCGGAGAGGTGGTGCATATGAACTCAATTCAAAGCTGCTGTTAATTTGGATGAAGGGGCTGCGGTTGAAGCTGCCACCGTGAGCCTCCTTCTGTGCTCACCGGAGAAGACAACGAAGACGGCGAGGTTAGAGACTTTGCTGATTCTGGTGTGTGAGAAGTTAAGCTAAATACGGGGTGGCTTTTATAGGCACGGTTAGAAGCTTGCTACGCTGGGGCTAAGGAACTTGTGTCAGTGAAGCTTCGAGTTGAAGCAACGGCGAGCAAACGAGCTGGCGAAGCTTCTCTCTAGCGTGCGAGCTGCTGGTGAGCTAGACAAGAATTGCCACGGCAATAGCTAAGGTGCAAACACGTGTGCGCATGCAAACACGGTTGCGAAAAAGCACGGCTAGAGCGGCGCTCAATTGGCGGCGAAAACACGGTGACGAGGCGCTCCTAGTCATGGTCGCAACGGCGCTGGTCGAAGTGAAGCACTACGCTGCGGTGAAGATCGTTGAAGCTGCTGATTTGGTGGTAAGAGATTGCTCCAGTCGTGAACAGCAGGTGTGGTCATAGAAGCTGATCCCTGGTTGTGAACTGCAAGTGTGGTACAGCCAGGGACCTGTTTGCAAGATTCTTTGTTTGCAACTTGGACTGATTTGTAATTTCTGATATAGGGATAGTTAATTTGCAATCTGATTTCACAGATGAGTATAAACTTATACCTTATACTCATCCAGGAAGAAATTGGGTAAAATCTGGCATGATTTGATGATTTTCGATATAAACCGAAAATAGGGTATTTAGGGTAAATTAAATCTGAATTTCGATCGATTTCAAATTCTGGCATCTACGATGAGATTTGGGTATTCTCATAAAAGAAGATTTTGTATTAATTAGCATTTGGGAGGTGTTCCCTGAAACATGTTTGAATTTGGAGTTGATTTGAAGATTTTAGCCTTTTTGAGTTTCCAGATATCAGATAAAGGACTGATTCGCGATACAATTTGGACTGATCTGTGAAAAAGGCTTAAATGATGAAATCTGGCTGCCAACTTTCTGGATTAAGGCATTGGCATACCCATGATCATGATCCAAGAATAATCTGGTCTGGATTAGGTCAAGACTTGACTAAATTTGAGTTCAGAGTATTTAGGGTAATTAGAATATTAATTAGAATCATGTTTTCGAAAACTGAAAATAATTGCAGGATCCGAGAGTTAGAGATGGAATTGAATCTGGCTTCTGAAGGCTTTTATGTTTAGAGTAACTGATAGATCACATCTGAGAAATCTGATCTTGATTTAGGTCTACAGGATAGATTTGAAGATTTTAGGGTTTGAGATTGATACTGATCTGGCTACTACTACAGATACATGCATGCATGATGTTAATGAAAAAGAGTGTTTTTACCCCTAAACTCAGGGTGTTACAGGACAAGCCGCCGGGGGCCGTGTCCCCAGGCAAATGGCGGCACCCGGGACAAGCCACCGGGGGGCCTGTCCCTGGGCCCACAGCGGCGCCCAGGACAAGCCACTGGGGGCCGTGTCCCCGAGAAAATGGCGGCGCCCGGGACAAGCCACCGGGGGCCCTGTTCCCCGGGCAAATGGCGACACCCGGGACAAGCCACCGGGGGGCCTTGTCCCCGGGCAAATGGAGGCGCCTGGGACAAGCCACCGGGGGGCCGTGTTCCCGGGAAAATGGCGGCGCCCGGGGCAAGCCACTGAGGGGCCGTGTCCCTGGGCAAATGGCTGCGCCCGGGACAAACCACCGGGGGGCCGTGTCTCCGGATAAATGGCGGCGCCTGGGACAAGCCACCTGGGGGCTTTGTCCCCGGGCAAAAGGAGTTGAAACTGTGGAGATTTCCCCCAACACTCTATCCATGCAACTTCACCAAAATTGATTCTTCAAGTCCTAACACATCCGAATACTTCCAGGGTGAACAGAGTATGGAGTGTTATGAGCTTCTTTCAAAATTATGTCTTGATCTCCTTACCCTCTAGAACACACATCCTTTTATCATGCCAAATTGCACCTTGCGCATCTTCCCGAAATTCTACTGCCTTTCCGATCCTCATATTCTCTTTGATCTCTTGAATTCCTTCATCACTTCCTCATGATTTTTTAATCTCTTTTTCCGAGGCAGGTGTAACTGACAACGTACATGGCCATAGAACCTTGATCTACTGATTCAATCATTTGCCGATGCAATCCTTCATTAACTCTGGTGCAACAATGGTGCTGCAGTAAACCTTTCTGCTCAAGGTGTCTGCAATGACATTAACTTTACCAGGATGGTAATGCATGCCTAGGCCACAGTTCTTTATTAACTCTAGCCATCGACATTGCCTCATGTTCGAATTCTATTGGGCAAAACATACTTCAAGCTCTTGTGGTCTGAGTACATTTCACATCAATTCCTTAGTAGGTAATGTCCCCAATTCTTGAGTGTATGAATCACTACTGCTAACTCCATGTCATGGGTCGGATAATTCTCCTCATGTGACCGCAGTTGCTTGGATGCAAATGCGACTGTTCTTCCTCCTTGCATTAAGACACAACTCAGTTTGTGCCTAGATGCATATCAATATATCTCAAAGTTCTTATTATCAGGGAGCACTAGAATTGGTGTAGTTGTTTAGCCTTCATTTCAATTCTTCGAAGCTCTTCTGATAATCTTCTATCCACTCAAATTGGACATCCTTTTTCAACAAACTAGTGGGCGGCTTGGCTAGCTTGGAAAAATCCTTCAATGAATCGGTGATAGTGCTCAGCTAATCCAAGAAAACTTCTGACCTCTATCACTGATTCTGGTTGTTTTCACTCTTTCACGGCCTCGACTTTTAACTGATCCACTTGTATCCCTTTGGCTATCATCAGGTGACCTAAAAATGAAATTTCTTGTGTCCAAATTCACACTTATCCAGCTTAGCATAAAATTGTTGCTCCCTTAGTTTATCCAAGACTTTTCGTAGGCGGTCAGCATGCTCCTCTTGGTCCTTGATTGACGTCTGATATGGCATTTTTGAGACAGGTGCCGTCCCAGGTTTCAATTCAACATTGAGTTCAAAACCTTGATCAGGGGCACTTCTGGTAACTCTCTTGGAAACACGCTCGGGTATCCTCCAACTTCGGGGATCTGGTTCACCTCTTTATTCGAACTGTACAGATTTTGGGCTGGGTGTTCTACTAACATCCTCTCAGGATTGGAACAAAACTTCTTTTCCCATTAGGACTAGTAAGGGCAACGGCCTTACGCTCACAATCCACTTGTCCTTTATGTTCCGACAACCAGTCCACTCCAGGTACAACATCTCAACCTTGTAGTTCTAGTGCCAGTAGCTTAACAGAGAACTCCTTTCCGCTTATATTAAATTTTACTCCTTCACACACTGACTTTACTGGCACCCTAGAGTCGGGAAACTGAATAGCGATAGGATACTCAGTCCACTTTAAATAGCAAAAATTTATGTTTGATGGGCCTCCTTCTTCTTCTGATGTGACATAGTTGAGTCTGCCTTGAGTTGGTGTTGGGTTTCCTCGACCTCCTTCATCTTTCTCTTGCAGCCAGAGCTTCTCGTCCATACTGTTGTATTGGGGCAGGCATTGGGATTGGCATCTGAACTGCAGGTGTTGTTGACCTTCACTTCTTCTCTTGGCTATTGGATCTGGCAGATTCCTCTAGGGAATTTCTCTCGATGGTGACCAAATCGTCCACAATGATAGCAGTGTGGGGACAATCACGCTGATAGTAGCTTCTGTGACAAGCCGGGCACTTGGCTGTCATGCGTCTTGGGTACTATAGATTTGGCTGATATTGTGGTGCAGCTTGGGTCTTTGATGGATGCATGAATATTCCTTCACCTGAAATGATGTGGCCCAAGAAAGGAATATCCTTCAACCAGAAGGAACACTTATCAAACTTGGTGTAGAACTGATGGTCTGCTAGCTTCTTTAACACTAGTCTGAGATGTTGAACATCTCTTCTTCCGTCTTGGAGAAATTGAGAATATCATCCACAACCATAATAATGAACTTGCCTAGGTATTCCATGAGGACCTTATTCATCAGGTTCATGAATTCTATTGGTGCATTCATTAGTTTGAATGGCATCACTGTGAACTCATACAATCCATATCTCGTTATGAATGCAGTCTTTGGGATATCCTCTTCTCGAATTTTGAGTTGATGATAACCGGATCTCATGTTGATCCTTGAAAATATTTTTGCTCCTCTGAGTTGATCAAAGAGATCATCGATCCTTGGCAGAGGGTATTTGTTTTTGATTGTCATATCATTCAACTTCCTGTAGTTGATACAAAGTCACAGATTACCATCTTTCTTGGTGAAGAGATTGGGGCTCCCCAAGATAAAGAACTTGTTCTGATGAATCCTTTTTCTTCCAATTCTTCCACTTGCTTTCTCAGTTCTTCTTGTTCTTAGTTCGTCATACATGCAAGTTTCCTTGCGTATGGGGCTGATTGAGGTTCCAACTCGATGGTAAACTCTATACTTCGGTCTGGTGGCATTCCAGGGAATTCTTTCAGGAAAAACTTCTGGGTACTCGTTGACTACTGGGACATCCTCTACTTTGATCTCTTCAACATTGTTCAAGCTGTCCATACGGTCGATTAGTGGAGATCTTTCTACGCAGAATGTGACTTGTTTTCCTTCGACGTTGGTTAGAGCGACGGTCTTCTTCTCACAATCTATCTGGCCTTTGTGTTTTGCTAGCCAATCCATTCCAAGAATGATGTCTAGCCCTTGGAGATTCAGAACTAGCAAATCTGCCAGGAATTCTAGGTTGTTGATACAAAATGCAATATTTCTACAGATGGATTTGATTGGCATTCTAGCTCCAGGGGATTGGATTAGAATAGAGTGCCCTCAGATCTGGTTCTGCACCGACATTGCCTGCTGTCTATTTTGCTCGAATTCAAATCGGTACATCATTGACATTTCCTCCTTGCGGTATAACAGATGATGATCCAAGTTGATTTTGGTTGGTACAGTTTCTGTTTCCAGATGTAGCCCTCATATTACTGGTATCTTACTCGGGTTTTCTTCCATGAGATCTTCCTCTAGTGTTAACCAATCTGCTCTAACAGGCGGTCAAAGAAATGATTGCTGACTCGGAGGGAAACACAGATAGTCCTAAAATACATATTTTTGCCTCCACGGCTTACAGGAATATTTAGCAACCAACACACATCAAGACAAGCAACTACTACACAAAAGATCTAACGTCTGTTGTGGTTAGGCACAAAAGGTTAAACCAAGGAAAATCTGGGGTCACACGTCGACATTGGAAGAACCATAAGGCTCTACCTCTTCTGAGTCCTCCATCTAATCTTCATCTGCGTCCATCAGGTCCAACTCCACATTCTGGGATCTTGTAGACTACCACTGAGGCACGAAAACTATCTAAGGAGACAACACAAAAACACCTAAAAGTTAGAAATAATTTTTAAAGAATTTTCAAATAATCAAAAAGAATAACCACATAACATACTTTTCTTAGACAAATTAGATTTTCGTAATTAGACTTTAGTCAAATACTCGAACGATTTTCTGTTCTAGGGACGCCAATGTCTATAGAAGGGTCACGACCTACAGTCGAGCCTTTGCTCTGATACCAGCTTCTGTGGGACCCTCATTTGAGGAATCTGGTGGCAACTGCCCAGGTGGGTTGCACTCAGAAAGGTACATCACAGGCTCACAACAACAGGATTTACTTTAAACAGCAAAGCAGGTAGATAAAACAAGTACAAGGTCACGAGGACCTCTATTACACTATCATAATGCCAAGGATGGCATTAATTAAACTTGATACAAAAGTAGAGAGTTGTTCAAAATCAAGAATCGGTATTGAAGTACCAAACACAGTAAATAACACAAAAAGCAACCAAAAGGGTCTTCACTTTAATCGGCAGTGGCTCTGGAAGGGCTTCCACCACATCGGACTCAACTTGGCTCATGACCCTCCTAGAAGCTCAAATTTTCTGGAAAGGTTCCTTCCTCTTCTTGGTGCTCAAGGCCAATGGAATCAGGATCCTCGAATCCTTTCTTTTCTGAATTTGTGAACAAAGGCAAGGGTGAGCATGTTTTTACACAATGCTCAGCAAGTCTCGTTATGAGAATGCAGGTATATAGATGAGGGGATTCTCAAGGAAAGAGGTCTTGGCTTTATATATTGGAATAGAATAGATATTGAGAAAAGCTTTTAGTTTCTAAAGCAATGCTTTGAAAACTTAAGTTATACTTTTAGAAATCATTATGTGTGATGGTCTTCCATGAGTCATCACTTTTATCAACCCACTTTATGTAAACATTCCAAATATTACTTGTGCTGAACCACATGGATAAATCCACCGCGAACATACTCCATGACCTGGGAGTATAGAGTATCTGTTACTTTTCTTACACTTTGCAAAGGTGTACCTCTTTTTAAATCCACTTTTTCACTCGGCTTTCAAGTCGGATCAGCTCCATGCGACTTTTACGCATGTGACAAGGCCAAGCTCACACAACGCTTTTGCAGTCTAGTATTAACATTATCCCTGCCGGTAAATAGACAATTAAGTCTCAAGTACCGTTGTGGGTCCTCCCCACTGCCTTACTTCCTAGCCTTGGCCTATGTTCCCGCAAGACACATAGCCTCTCTTGGTTACAGTCGCGCACGACTTAATCCAGGCGTAGGGCGACTTCCTTCCATCCACCATAACCTCTCATTATTTTTCTGAACTCACATCACTCATGGCCGAACTGCGGCCCACCAGTTTCCATGCGAGAAACCGGACCGACAACCATGCAGGGAACTGATAATACCAAGAAAGCTACTAAGTTGTGCTTGTCCCATACCAGGCAAGTGGTTGGTACGGTTTTCATGCCGCATAGAGGCAAAACAAAAGTTTCTTGTCCTTATGAATCTTTAGTGAGGAGTCTTTCACATTCCCAATGCGCACACAGCACCAACCAATCATACCATCCTCACTATCGATTCCAATCACATTTTCTTTCACAAACGGGTTTTGAATATACTTTTCACACATGTGACCATTCAGCATTTAACATATAATCTTGAGCATAAGCAGAGCCTAAGCATGATGTCCTAGGGTGACAAGGGTGCACGCATATTCAATCACAAAAGGGACTTCACAATTATTTAGGTCATATCTAATCTCTTTATTTGAACATAACTCATTTGAATATAAGGCATGCATATACTTGAAAACATGTAACATACTTCATTTCAAAATATTAGCCGAGACATGATCAAGGGTTTGAGACTTGCCTTGCAGTGAGGGGTCTAGTTGCTCAGACGATTCTTCGAAGATCTCTTCTGCTCCTTCAACCTCTGGTTCCACGACGGATACAAATAATACACACATACACTATATAAACATACAGAAGATAGTTGCAATAGAAAATAATAAGTAAATATATGATGCATGCAAGGGGAAAGGTTTGGACAAAGTCACTTGGGTACTGTTCGAAGTGATGAGCTTAAAAGGAGTTGAATGTCGAAAGGCTGACATTCGGTCCACGACTAGACATAGCACTAAGTTGGTCTTGGGTAGGTTTTCTGGAGAAGTGATAGTATGTCGCGCCCCGAGACTGGGACAACGACTACTCCTGTAGAGACCTAGCTCGCTGCAGCTAGTCTCAACCACAACCCTTTGACTTCCCAGGATGAGTCAAACACAGGAGTATATCACATTGCAACAGAGTACTTACAAAATATTAAGCAGTGTGGCCTGCTGGCCTTATTATTACATAAAGAGGATTACAATGCCTGCAAGGCATTCAGGGTTTAACAAAATATTTAACTACACAGCAGAAGATAGGTGACCCTCCCACAAAAGAAGTTGACGGCAGAACAACACACTTCAGGGTTCTGGCGGAACTGATTCTCCTCCTTCTGGATCCACGTAGTACTCCGTGCCATCATCTTGATCAAGGTAGGCTCCATCTATTGAGTTGAATGTTGCAAGGGTGAGCACTTACGTACTCAGCAAGTCATAGGTAAGAGTAGATACATATAGTAGTGATGATATGAACCTAGACTAGTCAAGAATTATGGATATTTGTAAAATAATCCTTTTTCTTTCATACCTCATCTCATGGCAGCACTTTTTATAATATAACATCATCATTCATGTTCACTAGATTATAGCACTACTGCGACACGTCGACACACGACAGCCCACGGTAGCACTCCTTATCATGACAACACATGTCATTTGGGTAATCTTGATTTAAACATATTTTATTTAGAAAATAGTACTTGTGTCACACCCCGTGGATTTAATCCACCGCAGCAGACTCCTATAAAACCCGGGAGCTCGGAGTATTCGAATACGTTTTTAACTCTGCAGAGAGGTACCAATTTACCCGCAAGATATTCCACTTTCAAACCTTTCCTATCATAACAAAATGATTGGACCCCTGACTCACTTCATACTGTGAGCGGCAAGGTGGAAATAACAAGAACTTTTGTTATGTTTTACTCACAATTCACCCCCGACCCTGTGGCTCTCAGCGAGGCACAGTTGTGGCAGGTTGTATCCAAACCTCCACCCCATTGCTTATTCCCATTACTGGGTCAGCGTGCTTGATCACCTTCAGTGATATGTGTGGGAGCCGCGCTCCGTGTTTATCGTGCATCACAACACATCTCATGCAGGGGTTTCATGTGCGATCCACATAATTACTTGTTCAGGCCTGTCCCATACCAGGCTTGCGGTTAGCACGTTGTTCATGCCACTAGACGCACAACACAAGGTTCTAGTCCTTAATGCCAGTGACCAGACCATCCACAACCCTGCACCTTCAGTGCCTGCATTCCTTTGCAGTCTAGCACCTCCAGTGCTACAGCCATCCATACCATTTTTCTGGTCACGGCTAGGGGTTTTATTTCATGAATATAAGTATATAGATACATATAATAGTTCATAGCTCAAAACTTGTTTATTTCACATTTCACAGATAACCAGTCTAGTACTGCCAATTCATAAATCAATTATTCTCGATCTTTCACATGCAATATTGCCTATATTCAAGGTTATGTTTTAGCAACATTTAAAATATAGGTTCAAGATGACCAAGGATATGACTTGCCTTCCGCGTCGTAAAATACAGCAGTTGACGACGGGTCCGCAGTGAAGTCCTCGAACTCGGGCTCTTGATCTGCTCTCAAATCAAACAAACAACCAATAATCATAATCTTTTCAATACATTATTATACTATATGCAATGATGCAAAGATGAAGTCTTGATGATTCTGAAATGATTGGGTTAAGAGGCTGATTAGGGTTAAGTTAAGGAAACCACTGTTAAGATTAGTTGTCAAAGGTTTACAAGGTTCCAAATGTCTCAAAATATCAGAATGATGTCAAGGTTGCGACTGGTTCGCTCAAAAACAGCGAACGTCTTTAGATCGACATTCGGTTCAAAGCATCGACATAGGGTCGATGAATGATAGAGGGGTTATTTTAACTTGTGGTAGTAGAATAAAATGTAGATCACAACTCTACAAATTTAGTGGACAAAGTGATTTTCAAATTACACAACCAGAAGTGGGTAAACAAGGTCAATGCCACTGGCTGACAAGCTCTGGCATAGAGCTGACAATGTCAAAAACTAGGGCTTAGCATAACTTTTGATCTGGAGCTCCAAATGATGCACCACTTTGTCTGGGAGGTAGGCATTGATAACAGGAACAATTAAGTTAACAGGATCTAGGGCAAGAAATGGCTGGAAGGCAAGAAATTTGATGATGAACACAGATGAACTGGCTGCACTGGAGCAGTTCTGGACACAAACTTGGCATGGCTATAACTTCCAATCTAGTCCGATCTAGGTGTCGAGCTAGAAGACAAAAATACTCAGGAGGCTAAGGCACATCTAAATGACAAAGTTTCGAGGGCTGAAATGGCCGGGAACACTTTTCCGGTGAACTGTGCCGGAGAAGAACACTGCTATTTGGGGGTTTTTGCTACAGGCCGAGAGAACTTAATTCTTTGCTTGGAGAGCATCTAGGAGGTATAGGGAAGCTTCTGGTAACATCAAATTGACTGGAGGATCACCGGAGAAGCCTGGCGACGATCGCCGGTTTTCTGGTAGAGCTTGAATTTGGGAAAAGCTTCGAATGATGTTTAATTAGGGATTCTAAGATTACAGGCTTGCTTGAAATAACCCACTGATCAATTTGCTTCACAGGTTCGAGGGCTAATTCGAATTGATTTGGCCTGCATTGCCGGAACAGGGCAATCTTCGATTTTCAGCCATTTCCGGTGATCGCCGGCGTTAGGGGTCATCGGGGAGCAATTAAATAGTACAGCACGATGAGGGAGGTGAGGGGAACTTACTAGTGCTGTCAATTTGGTGGTTGAGGCTGCGGTTGAGGCTGTCACCGTGAGGCCTCGAACTGGTTTCGCCGGAGAAGAAGACTAAGACAGAAAATCTGAGACGTGGATGATTTCCAGTGAGGTTTGAGGGAGCTACTGAGCACAGGGATGCTTAAATAGGCAGGCGAAGCATGCGAAGAGAAAACAATGAAGAGATTGGCTGCTGGTGACTTGACTGGTTGCGTGCTGGACCAACCGCGGCGAAGACACAGCGAAGAACGGTGATGCGACGGCGACAAGCCTTCAGCTGATCACAATGTCGCTTCATCGGGACCTGGCGAAGCTTGTAGCAAGCGGTGGAGACAAGTACTGGCGCGGCGAGGCTACGTGGCGATGGATTGCTGACAAAGTTGCTGCTGATCGCGCGCGGGAGCAAACGCTGGTCGTCGACGTAGCAACGGCGCTGCCACGGCGACGGCTGAGGCGAGGACACGTGCGTACTGGCATGCACGGTCACAAGTGCGGCGAAGCTTGGCCGGCGACGAGCGTGCACGGCGCAAGAAAACACGGCGGGCTTCTGGTCGTGCACTGGCTGCTTCCCTGGTCGAAAATGGGCTGATTTGCAATATTTGATTTTCACAATTGGATCAATCTGTAATTCTGGAGATTTGGAAGGTTAGAGTTGAATTTGATTTCACTAATCTGGTAGATTATATTCAACAGGTTAATTGGCAATGATAATTGATAAAATATGATACGTTTGAATAGTTTTTGATACAAACTGAAAATAGGGTAATTTAGGGTAATTGAAATCTGAATTTCATTTGGTTTTGAATTCTGGTACTTAGGATGAGATTTTGGAATTTGAACAGAAGAGAAACTTGTGACAAATAGCATTTTGAGAAGATTTGCCAAAGAAATTCTGAATTTGGAGTTAATCTGGAGATTTTAGCCTTTTCGGATTTTCAAATAACAGATAAGGACTATTTTGCGATAATTCTTGGACTGATTTGTGAAAAGAGTCTAGATGGTGAAATATGGCTGTCAACTTTTTATATTAAGGTATTGACATACCCATGATCATATTCCAGGAATAATCTGGTCTGAACTTGGTCAAGATTTAGGTTAAATCTGTATTTCTGAACTTATGGTATTTGGGTAATATAAGGTAATTCTGTTTTCGAAAACAGAAGGAGTTGATAATTCTGGGAGTTAGAGATAGAATTGGATCTAGGTTCTGAAGGCTTTTAAGTTCAGAGTAACTGATAGATCATATCTGAACAATCTGATCTTCATTTGAGGTCACAGGATAGATTTTGGAGATTTCAGGGCTTGAGATAGAAACTGATCTGGCTATTACTACAGATACATGCATGCATGCTATTTATGAAAAAGGAAATTTTCACCCCTAACTCAGGGCGTTACAGATCTACCCTCCTAAAAGAAATCTCGCCCCGAGATTTACCTAAGACAGGAAAAGATAAGGATAGGTTTGCTTAAGATCTTCTTCCTTCTCCCAAGTAGCCTCTTGCTCTGAATGATTCTTCCATTGAACTTTACACAATTTGATTTTCTTCCTTCGGAGCTGACGTTCATCAGTGGCTAGGATTCTGATTGGGTGCTCAAGATAAGTGAGATTCTTCTGTAATGGCACATCTTGTACATCTATCTGGTCAGTTGGTTCCTTCAAACATTTCCGGAGCTGAGAGACATGAAACACATCATGCACTCCTGCTAATCCCTCAGGTAATTCCAATTTATATGATACTTCTCCCTTTCTCTTGATTATCTTAAATGGTCCAATGTATCTTGGAGATAACTTTCCTTTCACTTGGAATCTTTGTAATCTCTTGAATGGTGTGACCTTGAGATACACAAAATCTCCTGGTTCAAATGATAATTCTCTCCGTCGTTTATTTGCATAACTCTTTTGTCGTGATTGTGCTGTTTTCAACCTTTCTCTGATGAGTCTGACTTGAGCTTCTGCTTCTTCTACTATCTCTGGTCCTATAACTTTTCGTTCTCCTGGCTCATTCCAATGCAATGGAGTTCTGCACTTACGTCCATATAAAGCTTCAAATGGTGCCATCTGTATACTAGCTTGATAACTGTTATTATATGTAAATTCTGCAAATGGTAAACATTTGTCCCATGATGTTCCATAATCTAGTATACAAGCTCTTAGAAGATCCTCTAGGATTTGGTTAACTCTTTCTGTCTGTCCTCCCGTCTGTGGATGATATGCAGTACTGAAGTCCAACTGGGTTCCTAGAGTTTCATGCAGTCTATTCCAAAATTTGGAGGTAAACTGTGTTCCACGATCTGAGACTATCTTCTTAGGAATACCATGCAATGCCACTATTCTTTGCATGTATAACTCTGCTAATTTACTGCCATCATAAATCTTTTTAACTGGTATGAAATGAGCTACTTTAGTAAGTCTGTCCACAATAACCCATATGGAATCATATCCTCCTTGAGTTTTAGGTAATCCTGTAATAAAATCCATACCAATTTCTTCCCATTTCCATAATGGTATTGGTAGAGGTTGTAGCTTTCCTGCTATTTTCTGATGTTCTGCTTTAACTCGTTGGCATGTATCACAGTTTGCAATGTACTCTGCAATCTCCCTCTTCATATTATCCCACCAGAATCTGGTCTTCAAATCTTGATACATCTTTGTGTTACCAGGGTGTATTGAGTATGGAGTTTTATGTGCTTCATGGAGAATTATTTCCTTAAGATCTGCGTTTTGAGGTACACAGATTCTTCCTCGATACCATACAATCCCTTGATTATCTTCAATAAAGCCTTGAGCTTTTCCTAACTTGATTCGACTCTTGATCTTACAAATTTCTTTATCTTCCTTCTGGGCATTTCCTATCTGTTCTTCAAGTTGAGATTTTATTGTTAAAGTAGCTACCGTTCCCTGCGGTACTATTTCCACTTGATGATTCTGCAACTCTTGTTGTAGGTAAGGATTCTTCAACATAACCATTCCTTGTAGGTTGTAAACTTTTCTGCTTAGGGCATCAGCTACTACATTAGCTTTCCCTGGATGGTACTGAATACTAAGATCATAATCTTTGATCAATTCGAGCCATCGTCGTTGACGCATGTTGAGCTCTGTCTGTGTGAAAATATACTTGAGGCTTTTATGATCTGTAAAGATCTCACACTTACGCCCAATGAGATAATGCCGCCATATCTTTAAAGCATGCACTACTGCTGCTAACTCCAAATCATGGGTCGGATAATTTTCCTCATGTGGTCTCCATTGGCGTGAAGCATAAGCCACTACTTGACCTTGTTGCATTAACACACAGCCTATTCCTTGCTTTGAAGCATCACAGTAAACTACAAAATCTTCTTTGCTGTCTGTTAGGGTGAGGACTGGTGTTGTTGTCAATTTCTGCTTCAGTTTCTGAAAACTTTCTTCACACTTGATGGTCCATTCAAATGCAACATCCTTCTTTAGCAGGTTTGTAAGAGGTTTGGCAATTTGGGAAAATCCTTCGATGAATCTCCTATAATACCCTGCTAATCCCAAGAAACTTCTAATCTCTGAAACTGAGGTAGGTTGCTTCCACTCCTTGATTGCAGAGATTTTAGCTGAGTCCACTGAAATTCCTTCCGCTGTCAATACATGTCCAAGAAATGAAATTCTTGACATCCAAAATTCACATTTGTCAAACTTGGCATAAAATTGCCTCTCTCGTAGCCTTTCCAAGACTAGGTGTAAATGTTGCTCATGTTCTTCCGTACTCTTGGAATATATCAGAATGTCATCTATGAATACTATGACAAACTTGTCAAGAAAATCCATAAATGTACTGTTCATGACATTCATGAATGCTGCCGGAGCATTGGTCAAGCCAAAAGGTACTACTGTAAACTCATATAAACCATATCTGGTAGTGAAAGCAGTCTTCGGTATATCTTCTTTCTTGATCTTCAGCTGATGATATCCAGATTTCAAGTCTATCTTGGAAAATACTTTGGCTCCTCGAAGCTGATCGAACAAGTCATCAATTCTTGGTAATGGATACTTGTTTTTAATAGTGACTTCATTCAAAGCTCGGTAGTCTACACACATTCGTAGAGTTCCGTCTTTCTTCCTCACAAACAGAACTGGGGCTCCCCATGGCGAAGCACTGGGTTTGATAAATCCCTTGTTTTCCAAGTCTTCGAGTTGATTCTTGAGCTCCTCCAAATCTGTAACTGGCATCCTATAGGGACGTTTTGCTATAGGTGCTGCTCCTGGTTTAAGTTCAATACTGAATTCTATTTCTCTGTCAGGTGGCATTCCCGGAAGTTCTTCTGGAAACACATCAGAATATTGTTGCACTACAGGCACTTGTTCCAGGCATAATTTTTGCAATGCTTGAACAGATCTTAGCGGTCTCTTGACTGCTGATCTTTCTGCATGGAATAGAACTCTCTCCCCTTGGCTACTGACAAGACTAAGGGTTTTCTCTTCACAATCTACTAGACCTTTATGTTGGGACAACCAATCCATTCCCAAAATAATGTCTAGACCTTGCAGTTCTAGAACTAGTAGATTTGCCTCAAATTCTACTCCTTCTATATTGAAAGTTACATTTGGGCAGATTGAGTAAACAGATAATCTAGCCCCTGGAGTTTGTATAACCATAGAGTACTCTAGTGGTACTTGGTCTATATGCATTTCAACTTCAGATGCAAATGCTTTTGACATGAATGAATTTGTAGCACCAGGATCAAACAATATTAAGGCAGATGCAGATTTAATCAGAAATCTACCTAGAAGAATGTCGGTGGCGTTGCCTGCTTCTTGAATTGAAGTATAGTTTAATCTTCCTCCTTGGGTTGCAGCTGGTGCTCTACCTCTTCCTCTTCCTCGATTAGCCATATTTCCTCCTCTTCCTGCTGAATTTCCTCTAAAATTCTGCGATGGTGATGCTCTGGTTACTACTGGCTGTGTTCCTGCCTGAGATCTGGCAATGGACATTGGAAGCTGTATCCAAGGACAGAATTCTTTACGGTGCCCACGCTGTCCACAATGATAACACTCAACACGAGGATGGTGCTGGAGGTAGGATCGAGACGGCGTGCGTGGTGTTGGGATGCGGCAGCGGCTCTGCCAGAGGAGAAGATCGCGCCAAATCCGGCTGGAGCAGGGCGACGAGGTGGCTGGCTTCGGCATGGCGGCGAAGTGGCAAAAAGCCTCTGACAGTAGCAGGCACACGCGCACACACAATGAACGGCGTTGCTAGAGCTGCTGCAGCGGCTCCACGGTGGCGGCACTGGTGCGCACACGTGGTGGCTTCGTGGCGGTGGTGGTGGCAGTGTGGGAGCTTCGCCGGTGGCCAGTTCTGCGGCAAGGCGAAGTGGCCGGGTGCGATCGAACGATGCCTGGTCGTGGTCGCAACGGGCTCAGCCCTGGTCGAGGTCGAAAAAGGGGCCAGGGGCTGATCTGCGAAGATTTGGACTGATCTGCAAGGATTTACTTCGGGAACTTGGACCAGTTTGCAAATCTGGGGATCTGGAGGGCTGATCTGAGATCTGATTTTGCAGATGAGTGTTACTAAATCACTTGGACTCATCTAGCAAGAAAAATGGTAAGATCCAGTAAGATTTGGTGGTTTTGACAAAAACCGAAAACAGAGTAATTAGGGTAAACATGGTAATTAGGGTTTTGGAAACTTTCGCGAGGCTGAACTAGGGTTTCGGTTGAGATTTTGGAATTCTTCCAGAAGGGAAAAAATGTTCAGAAAAGTAAAAGGGGAGATATTCACTGACTCAATCAGAATTTGGAGGTGGTCAGAGACTTTTAGTCTTTTTCGGCTTCTGACAAATCTGAAAAGGACTGATCTGTGACACTTTTGGACTAAAAAGCGAAAATGGTTTGAAAGGTGGAGTTTATTTGCGAACTTTTTAAATTAAGGTAGTGGCATACCTAAGATCATAATTCTAAGATAAGAGATCAATAATGGGGTTGAGACATTCGAGAATCCAATGAGGATATGCTGACTGGCAAGCTAAAAAGGGTAGCAAAAATTGGGATGTTACAAACTCCTCCGCGTCCTAGCGTCGTCGCCGGTCCCCGTCTACCCGCCGCAGTTCCCGTTCATGGGGGCAATGCCCCGTTTATGGGACACCCGTTGGCCCCTCCGACCCTCGGAGGTCAGGTCGCTCCTAGGACCTATGATTCCACCGGGGGTTACGCTCCCCCGGCGGGCCCGTCATCTGGAGCCTTTCTCACCCCGGGAGCGTTCCCGATGCCGGGGTTTACCCCGTCCCCGGGCCATCCGCATGCCGTTGGTTCACTCCGCACCCAGGGTTTTCCCAAGGCTAGGAGCCAGCTTCACTCAGCCGGTCGCGTCTGTCGTGCCGGAAGCGGCCCGCCGGACCGCTTCCGCGTCGCCCCTGAATCTCCCCGTCATGGCCCCCCCTCTCCAGCTCCGGGCGGCACTCTCGGGGACCGCCCGGTGGTCGTTTCCACCCACACCCCGGTAGTACCTACCTGTTGGGGGAAATCTCCGCGAGACTATGTCCAGGTAAGCTGTGTCACGATTCGCCTGGGGATGAGGCCTCCGGGGCCTCCCCGAGCGCCATTCGCCCGGGGACATGGCCTCCGGTGCCCCCCCAGGCACCGCCTTTTTGCCCCTGGGACCTGGCCTCCGACGCCGGTCCCGGGACTCATCGCCCGTCTAAAGGTAAAGTCTCGAGTTGTTTATCACGTGCAGGTCACACGAGGAGCGCCTCAGGAATCAGCGACCACCTGTCAAGCATCCAAGGGGTTTGACCGGGAGAAGGACGTTCCTGCCCCTCAATCTGACGGTGGCTTCCGGGGTAGTTTAGGCTTTTTGCTTCTTTTTGGGGATATAAATAGCCCTTGTACCCCTCAGTTGTAAGCAAGTGATTTATTGTTATTGGAATAGCTAAACTCACAGGTGTGCTCCGGAAGCCTCTCCCCCGGAGAGAGTCTCCCCAGCCGACTCCGGTCGGGAGCGCACCGACAGGACTAGGGCCCCCACAGGGACCCGAACCTGTATAAATCATTGTGTCATTTCTTGTGTTTGTCCGGCGGGGGAGGACCGGTCATCCGGTCAACCCGCGCCGCGTAATCTTCGCTAGGATCGTTCACAAAACCTGCCGGGGTATTCGTAATACCACGACAGTTGGCGCCGACCGTGGGGACTCGTGACAAGACGCCATGGCTGCCCCAAGAACAAGGGCTCGCACCCTTCTCGGTGACGCCGGTCTCGAAGACCCGGCGCCGCCCGTCTGGGACACGGCTGTCCCAGCGCTTCCGCCCAGAGGCGGTCAGTCCCAAGTACCGCCTCCCGCCTTTCCTCTTAACTTAGGTGCTTCTACCTCCAGGTCGCTCCTGGTGACCACGGGGACCTCGGCAGGGACCAGTCTCCCCCCGACGGCTCCCCCAGCTCCCCGGAACGCCCTGCTTGAGGCTCTAGTGGAGGGCCAGCTCCGTGCCCAGCGCTCTATGGATGAGCTGCTCAGTGTGTTGGCGCGGCCTCCGGCCCCCACATTTATGTCGCACCCATACTCGGGGACTATGCCCCCGTTTATGGGTTACCCGGGGACCCCTCCGGCTTCCGGAGGTCTGGGCACCCCGTATGATTCCGCGGGGGGGTTCCCTCCCCCTGCGGGATATACGTCCGGACCCTTCCCGGCACCCGGGCCCGTCCCGGTGCCGGGGGGCTACTTCCTGCCAGGGCCCTTCGTGGCACCAGGGGGGTATCCCGTTCTAGGCCCATTCCCGGGGCCGGGGGCCCATTGCATGCCGGGGGTTTTCATTACGCCGGGAGCCAGTCCCGCCCCTCGCGTCGCGTTTACCGCACCGGGGGCGGCCGACAGAGCAGCTCCCGTGGCTGAGCGAACTCCCCCTCGCATCGGCTCCCCAGTCCCGGACGTCGCCGCGGGGGCGCCCCCCTCGCCGGTTCCGGATGTTATAGGGGCTTCCCCCTTTCTGGTTCCGGTCGTTGCCACGGGGGCTCCCTCCACTTCGGTTCCAAACGTTGCCGTGGGCGCCCCCTCCCCGGTTCCGGATAATACAGGGGCTTCCCGCTTTCCGGCCCCGGGGGTCCTTGCAGGGGGCTCCCCCTAGCCGGCCCCGGAAGCCTCCGGGCCGGTAGCTACAGTGTATAAGCTCCCTCCCTCGGCGGGACAGGTCCGTTTCGCCCGGGGGGAGGTCGAGCGAATGCATTCACCTGAGCGCGGGGAAGAACTTCCCCCCGGCCGCGGCGCGGGGAGCCTCGCTCTCGCACCGATCGGAGGAAGAGACCCGCCGAAGACCCAGCCTCCCCGGGAGAGAGCCCGGACGTCCGGGAACTCAGCCCCGGTCCAGAAGAGAAGCGTCGCTGCCGCCACTCCGGTGGACCTCTTGGACCGGTCCCTGACTCCGACAATGAGGGTCCCATCAAAGAAGACAGCGACCGGGACTCTCCCCGGGAAGTGCAGGGGGCTAACTAGCCCCTGTGCCGAAGACTACGCAGCATCCGGTGGCCGCGGCCCTACTGCCCTCCGCACATCGAGCACTATAACGGTGAGGCAGACCGTTACAAATTTGTGCAGGTTTATTCCACAGCCATCTCCGCGGCCGGGGGGACGAGACGATACAATGCAACGTCTTCCCCCTCTACCTCACCGGCATCGCCCGCTCCTGGTTCTACAACCTGAAGGCCGACTCCATCAAGTCTTTCACGCAGCTCAAGCGGGAGTTCTGTGCGAACTTCCAGGGGAACTATGTGCGCCCCCTGGACTCCTCGCAGCTGTACAATATCCGGCAGAGGACTGGGGAAACCATCAGAAGCTTCTTCAAGCGCTTTGCTCAGGTGAAGATCAAAGTGGCCCACGTCCCCGACTCTACGCTCATCGAAGCCTGCAAAAGCGGCATCCTCCCAGGGGAGCTCCACCGAAGGCTCTCCTGGAGCTGCCCCTCTTCCGCCGATGAGCTCTTCAACGTACTCGAAAAGTACGCTCGGGCGGAGGAAGATGACATCTGGAAGAAGACCCAGGGGGCTCCCGCCCCCGCCGACCGGGGGGCCAGGGATCCCCTCAAGCGCCCTAGGCAGGGGGCGTAACGAGCCACGGCCTCGGGACACCTTTGTCCTCGAGGCCGGAGGCGGCTCGCGCGACCCCCCGAGGGGCAACCGCCCCTTCCCCAAGCCGAAAGGCCATGGGGGAGGACAGTCTTCACGCGGCCGGGAAGGCCCCGCGGGGAGAAGGCAGGAAGGACCGTGGTGCAGCTTCCACGGGTCCAGTACCCACGCTACCCAAGACTGCAGCCAGCTATTGCAGCACTTCGCGGTGTTCCTCGACCAGCGCGGGCAGGGGGAGGGGACTCTGGCCTCCTTGGTCCCTTGGCCAGCTGTTCCGGCCCTTCCCGCTCCCGCGGGGGGTCAGCAGACGCAGGAGGGGGAGCCTTCAGAAGCTCTCCCCTTTCAAACTTCTCAGCGCCGCATCAACGTCATCGTGGGATGGTCCGCCTCCGGGCGGGACTCTAAGCGCCCGCGTAAGGAGTACGCGCGTGAGGTCAAGGTTGTGGGGGTGCTACACGCGTCCCCGCCACCTAAGTGGTCGGACGTCCCCCTCACCTTCACGGCAGAAGACGCGCGAGGAGTTCGCTTCCCCCACGATGACGCGCTCATTATCTCCATGACCATCTACAACTGCCACCTGGCCCGCATCCTTGTGGACGGCGGGAGCTTCGCCGACGTCCTATTCCTGAAGGCCTTCAAAGAGATGCAGGTGGATGAGAAGCTCCTGCAGCCCGCAGCCGGGCCCCTACAAGGTTTTGTCCCTGGGAAGGCGATCCACCCCGTGGGCAAGGTAGATCTTCCTATGACGTTCGGCACCCCGGAGAACTACCGGACCGAGCTGGTCCACTTCGACATAGTGGACCGCCCCTCCTCCTACAACGCGATAATGGGGAGGACCACAATAAACCGGCTGGGGGCTGCCACCCATCAAAACTACCTCTGCATGAAGATCCCTGGGCCGCATGGTGTGATCAATGTCCGAGGAGACCAAGACATGGCCCGTGCCCTATACGAGTGCGCTGCGGCCACAATCGGAAGCGTCAACCTCATAAAGACGCCTGGGGGAGGCTTCTCCCCCGGAACTAGACGCCGCTGCGCCACCGCCCGGGAGGCCCCTCCTCAAGCCGCGTCCGGAAGGGGGCCTCCGAAAGATCCTGCTGCCCCTGGGCGATGAAGACAAAACCGTCCGGATCGGGGCGGAGCTCCCCGAGGAGCATGCAGCGCAACTCGCGGCTTTTCTGCGCGAAAACTCTATTTTTGCGTGGAAGCCTTCGGACATGCGGGGCGTCGCCCGGGAGGTCATTGAGCACAAGCTCGCAGTGGCCCCCGGTCACCCCCCGATCAAACAGAAGACGCGGAAACGCTCCCTCGAGCGCCAAGAAGCAATCAAGGTGGAGATCACCCGGCTCCAAGAAGCGGAGTTCATTCGGGAGGTCCTGCACCCCGAGTGGCTCGCGAACCCCGTCCTCGTCAAGAAGTCAACCGGCAGGTGGCGGATGTGTGTGGACTTCACCGACCTTAACCGCGCCTGCCCCAAAGACAACTTCCCGCTCCCGCGGATTGACCAGCTCGTCGACTCCACTACGGGGTGCGAGCTCATGAGCTTCCTAGACGCCTACTTGGGCTACCATCAAGTCCGGATGGCGGAAGGGGACGAGGAAAAGATGAGTTTCATAACTCCCCACGAAACCATCTGCTATGTCCATATGCCCTTCGGGCTCAAGAACGCGGGGGCGACCTTCCAGCGCCTCATGACGCTGGTCTTCAAAGATCAAGTCGGCCGCAACGTCGAAGTCTACGTAGACGACGCGGTCATCAAGAGTCCCCGCGCAGCCTCCCACATCGACGACCTGGCTGAAACCTTCCGCAACCTCCGCCCATTCGGCCTCAAACTCAACCCGGAGAAGTGCGCCTTTGGGGTGCGCAGGGGGAAGCTCCTATGTTTCCTCGTGTCCCAGCGAGGCATTGAGGCAAACCTCGAGAAGATCCGGGCATTCCTAGATATGCCCCCGCCGCGCTCCGTCAAGGATGTCCAGTGGCTCTCCGGCTTCCTAGCCGCGCTAAGCCGCTTCGTCTCCCGATTGGGGGAGCGGGGCCTCTAGTTCTTCAAGATCCTCCCAGGGCTCGAGGGGTTCCGCTGGACCCCCGAGGCCAAGGAGGCGTTTGACAACCTCAAGAAGTACCTCACGAGCCCTCCAATGCCCGTGAGTCCGTCTCCAGAAGAGCCCTTGCTCGTCTACCTCGCCGCGACCCCCGTCGCCGTCAGCGCGGTCTTGGTGAAGGAGCAAGGGGGGCAGCAGCGTCCCGTGTACTACGTGAGTGAGGCCCTCCAAGGGGCCAAAACTCGGTACACGGAGATGGAGAAGATCTGCTACGCCTCCTGATGGCGTCCCGGAAGCTTTGCCATTACTTCCTGGGGCACCCCATCACCGTCCCGTCGTCCCTCCCCCTGGGGGAGGTACTGCGGAACAAAGAAGCCACCAGCCGGATCGGGAAGTGGGGGGCCGAGCTCGCCCCCTTCTCCCTGTCCCTTACCGGCCGCTCCGCCATCAAGTCGTAGGTCCTCACCGACTTCGTCGCAGAGTGGACTCCTGCTTCTGGGTGTGGGGATGAAGACCTCCCTGTGCCGCCCCGACGCAGTGATCATTGGACTCTCATGTTCGATGGGTCGCTGTGTCTCGCCGGGGCTGGTGCTCGAGTTCCCCGCAACTAACAACGTCGCCGAATACGAGGCTTTGCTCCTCGGGATGCGCCTTGCGCGCTCCCTGGGGATCCGGCGCCTCCTAGTCAAGGGAGATTCTGAGCTCGTTGTTTGCCAAATGGACAAGTCTTACCTGTGCCATGACGCAAACTTATGTCTTTATTTGCAGGAGGTGCGAAAGATGGAGAGGCATTTCGACGGCCTCGAGGCCCGGCATATCCCGCGAAGGGACAATGACCGGGCCGACGCCTTGGCCCGGGCCGCAAGCGCCCGGGAATCGCTCCCCAAGGGGGCTTTCTTGGAAATCATCACGAAGCCCTCGGTGGCCTCCCCGAACACGGGCGACGAGCCTCATGTCCCGGAGGTCGCCGAGATCACTCGGACTCCATCTTGGATGGACCACCTCATCTCCTTCATCAAGGGGGAGGGGGACCCTCCTAGTGAGACCGAGGCTAAACGCCTCCAGGCTAAAGCCCGGGCATATCTCCTGCTGGAGGGGAGGCTCTACATACGGGGGGCTTCCGCCCTCCTGCGCTGCCTCCCCCGGCCGGAAGGACTTCAACTTCTCGAAGACATCCACGCGGGGAGCTGTGGTTCTCACCTAGCCCCGCATGCCATCGCGGCCAAGGCCCTCCGGCAGGGCGTGTACTGGCCCACGGTCATGCGTGATGCACGAGACCTTGTCTCCGCGTGCGAAGCATGCCAGAAGATGGCCAAGGGCTCGAACCTCCCCCCTATAGCACTGCAGACAATCCCCATCAGTTGGTCCTTCGTGCGCTGGGGGATGGACCTCTTAGGGCCCTTCCCCCCAACGCCCGGAGGGTACAAGTATGCGGTAGTCGCGGTCAACTATTTTACAAAGTGGGTTGAGGCGGAGCCTTTGGCCAGCATCACGTCCCGGGCCGTCCAGCGGTTTTTCTGGAAAAATGTCGTATGTTGTTTTGGTGTCCCCCGGGAAATCACCGTGGACAACGGGACCCAATTCGACTCGGCTTATTTCCGGGAATTCTGCGAAGGCCTGGGGCTCGTCATCCACTTCGCCTCAATGGCCCATCCCCGGAGCAATGGGGCTGTCGAGAGGGTCAACGGCGTGATCCTACAGGGGTTGCGCGGGAGACTCGAGCAAACCGCTTCTAAGCGGGGTGCATGGGCAGAGGAGCTCCCTAGCATCCTCTGCTCCATGCGCACGACCCCGTCCTGGGCGACGGGACATACTCCCTTCTCCCTGGTCTACGGGGTGTAGGCAGTCCTCTCCCCGGAGATCGGCTTCCGGTCACTGCAGGTCAAGCTCCTGCAGGGAGCCACGCCCGCAGTGTCCCAGGCCAACGAGGCCAACGAGCACCTGGAGATCGACCTTGTGGAGGAGGAACGCGACCGAGCGCTCCTCCGCCACGCCATCTACGAGCAAGAAATGGCGCGCGCGTACAACCAGCGCGTGCGTGAGAGAGCTTTCCGCCTTGGGGACCTTGTCCTCAAGGGCGTCACAGACCCCCAAGCCCAGGGGAAGCTCTCCCCCAAGTGGGAGGGCCCCTACAGGATCTCCGCTGTCTTGCAAGCTCTCCTCCCCTTTCGCGACTTCGCAGGGGGGGCACTGTACTTCATTTTGTTAGCAATACATAGGTCTTGCTCTTCAACTGTCTCATTGCAGGTTCTTCTCATTACCGCCCCTAACAGCAATGCCCTCCCCGCGAGGATACCCTCCCCGCGAGGACGCCCTCCCCGCGAGGATGCCCTCCCCGCGAGGATGCCCTCCCCGCGAGGAAGCCCTCCCCGTGAGGATGCCCTCCCCGCGAGGAAGTGGGCCCAGACCCAGCAAGTCCCTCCTGTAGGGCGGCTTACGATCAGCCCTCGTGGACTGAGGGTGTAAGCGGCAACCCGGTCCCCAGCGGGCGCGATAACGAGTCACTTTGGAAGACTAGTCCCTTGCCCAAACACTTAAGACCCGTCATCGGGCACTTCCTCCTCCGGGAGTAGACGCTCTCCCCAGTGGGACGTCTAATGGCTTTCTTGGATATCTCTTCCTCCTCCGGGAGTAGACGCTCTCCCCAGTGGGACGTCTGACAGCATTCTTGGATATTCGGTCCCCGGCGACCTTATTCCCGGCTCCCCGTTCTCGCGGTGACCGGTTGATTGCTCCCCGGTGACCTTATTCCCGGCTCCCCTTTCTCACGGTGACCGGATGATTGCCTCCAGGCGACTTTATTCCCGGCTCCCCGTTCTCACGGCAACCGAACGATTGTCTCCCAGAGAAGTTATGGATTTCTCAGACATTTCTTCCCCACAGACCCTATTCCCGGCTCCCCGTTCTCACGGTGACCGGACGATCATCTCCTAGGAAGCTCGTCTCCAGAAATCTCATCGGGTTTTCTTGGATGTTTCTTCCACACGAGGCCTTATTCCCGGCTCCCCGTTCTCACGGCGACTGGACGATTGTCTACCGGAAGATCTTTCCCTTGGAAACCTCTTTTTAAAATTTTCTAACTTCGAAAAATTCCTATGCTACAGGTCGCTTCCACCCCGGGGGCCTTGCTACCCCCACAGCGCGCGGAGTCACCCTCCGGCCCGCTGTGGGCGGGGGGGATAAGGAACCCCCGGGTGTCGACCACACCGCCCACGAGCAAACTTAGCTCATTCTTGTTAAGAGGAGTCGTCCAGACCATCCAAGAAGAAAAAATGAAAAGACAACGAAAGAAGAAGCAAGCAAACAGCTTTATTGAATGTCAAACCCGGAGGACATCCTCCCCCTCCGGTGGGCTTCAGAAACGGTACAACCCGGGCTCTAACCCGGGGGATCCTCTACATCCTAAGGCTCCTACGCCTAATACTCCCGGAGGCTCTCCGCTAGCTCCCGGGCCAAGTCCCGGTACAATGTGCGCACGCGGCGCCGAGCATCCCGGAGCACATCTTCGGGCCAGAACTCGTATCCCGCCGGTGGAAGTATCCGAAGAGGAGGTATCATCCGGAACCCCGGGCGCGGGGGGGACAATTCGGCGAGATGATTGTCAAAATTGTCCAAGTGCCACTCCGGATGCCACCTTAACCGGACGGCCCCCCGGACGGCATCCCCGCTGCACTCCCCGGAGATGAGGCTTAGCAATATTAAAGCCGCTTGGGCGTCCCCCGGAGAGCCCCTCCTGGACCTTCGCCTGGGAGTAACTTCCCGGGAACCCTGGTAACATTGCATTCAATTCAAAGACTCATACTTTTTCATTGGTGTCCTCCCCCCGGGGGGCTTCCACCGGTGCCGGGGCTGGGGCGTCTGCGGCCGGAGGTGCCGTTTGCGGGAACCTCACCCGGATGATCCGGTCGTAGAAGCCCCCGGCGAGCTGCTCCACCTCCCGGCGTGAGGGCTCGAAGAACTCGGGGAAGCTCCGCGGGATGCGGCCCCCGATCGCTCGGGCACCCACTCCCCGGTGCTCGATGAGCCCAGCCGCGGCTGCGACGACGGGGATCGCCTGGCCTCGCGCCCGGGGCATCCACTGCCTCCAGCATCACGGAAACTTGTGGGTTAAGAAAACGCACAGCCTCCATGAGTGTGGCCGGGGGCACCTCCGAGCCACCCCCGGAGCCTAGGCTTACGCCAAGGCTCTCGAGGGCCGAGCTGACGGAGTGGCCCGCGCCCACCACCGCCCGGACGCTCAACCCCTCGAGCTCCCAGGAGGCCTCCTACTTCACCTTCGCCTCCTCCCGGAGACGGCCGTTGACAGTCTCCGAGATGTGGACCTGGGCTCGAACCCGGGCCAACTCCTGGAGAGCTTCGTCCCGCTGGCTCAAGAAGGAGGCGGCCCTGTCCTCCGCGTCCTTGAGCAGCCGGATGACGCGCTGCTCGACGTCCCAGGTAATTTCTGCTCCCTACAAATTCCAGAGTTAGAAAAATTTTGGATGCAGGGAGCCAAAAGAAAGCAACAACCGCTTTGGGTGAATACCTAGGCTTGGAGGCACCGAAGCTCCGCGAAGCGATCGTGGAGCGTCCCCCCCGCGACGAAGGCCTGGACCTTCGGGGTCTGCAGGCCTTCCGCGTAGCGCTCGACCTCCCCTGCGGAAAGCAGGGGGGTCTCCCGCCCGGCGCTGGTCCCGCCGCGGTCGGTAGTGGGCTCCCGGACCTGGGTGCCCGGCACGACCTCGGTCGGGGTGGCGGTCGTAGTCGTCTTCGTTGCGGAGGATGCCCCCCGAGGAAGTGGCCGAGGAAGTCCCGGAAGGGGTCCCTCGCCGGGGGGGGATCATCAACGCTGTCCCCTTCCCGGGCGGGAGGACCCCGGGGCCCCCACTTTCGGCGGGACCTTGTAGACCGAGGGGCTCCCCCCTTCGTCCACGGGCCTACTCCATCCGCGGAGGCGAGGCCTCCGCGAACCTCACCTCCAGCTTCTTCGGCTCCAAGGGGGCCGGGGGTGCTGGCGGGGCCGCTATCGAAGGCGGCGATGGGGCGTAGTTCGCCGAGTCGGAGGCGGCCCCGTCCGCGGCCGGTTCCTTCCCCCGAGCCTCAACGCGATCTCGTCCCGGGGCTTCACCGGTGTCGCAGCCGGCATCGTCGATGGGTCGGGGGCTTTTTGGACTCTGGCCTTCTTAGGCTCAGAGCCCCCGGCCGCGTCCTTCCCCCGCTTGTGTGACCCTGGGGTGGGGAGGGGCTTCCTCTCCGGGAGCTTCAACCCGTAGGCCTCACCCACCATTGGGGCGTATGTCACCTTGTCGTCCCGGACCCAGAGGTAGAACCACCTCCGGATCCAGTCGCCCCAATGGTCCCGGGAGGCTGCCGCCGGGTAGTCGGCCACCCGGGATGGCAGCATCTGCACCATCACCGAGCCGAACGGGGACTTGGGTCCCCCTTCACCAGGTGGGAGCTCCATACGGACGATCCGGACGATCGCGTTCGGGGTGAGGTGGTTGAGGGCCACCCCATACTCCTTCAGAAACTCCCGGAGCATGGGATGCACCGGGAGTCGGAGCCCCGCCTCCAGGAAGGCCTCGAAGGCCACGACCTCTCTGGGCCTGGGGCGGGGGCCTCCGTCTTTCTTCACGGGGACCCGGATGTCCCCGTCCTCCACAACTCCGCGCTCGACCAGGGACTCCGCGTCCTCGGCCGTGAACTTGGACGCCCAGAGGAAGTCCGGAGCGACCTCCTCCGGGGGCACCTCGGTCGTCTTCGCTCGACCCTTCGGTGCCATCAGGTTAGTTTTTCCGGAGACTAACTTTTCAGGAGGCTACGTCTAAAGGTTCCGGACGCTTACTACCGGGCGCTAGCTACCGGGAAAGAGCTACCGGAAGAGAGCTACCGGGAGAGCTAAACTCACTAAGGATGAGCAGTTTGGTATGAAGCTCCCGGGCACCCCAAGGCCCTATTTATAGGGGCGAGCCGTGGTCCAGATGGGCGCCACGTGGCTCCCCGCGGAGCAATCTGGACCGTTGACGTTCAAACCGTGCGCGGGAAACGAAGGGACTGGTGCGCGAATCGAGGCACCGGTTCGAACCGTGAGCGCATTTATGGCGAAGCGGCGCGGCCTTAAGCGCGGGGCACAGAAACCGAAGCGTCACGGCTCCGGTGACTTGGTCCGGAGATTTTCCTAGTAACATATACCATACCCACCGGGGACTTGAGCATCATCCCCGGGGGGGCATGGTGGGCTGCTGTTGGGGGAAATCTCCGCGAGACTAAGTCTAGGTAAGCTGCGTCACGATTCGCCCGGAGACGAGGCCTCCGGGGCCTCCCCAGGCGCCGCATTCTGGCCCCCGGGTCCTGGCCTTAGGCGCCGGTCCCAGTCGCTGCCATTGGCCCGAGGACCTGGCCTCCGATGCCACCCTGGGTGCCACCTTTTGGCCCGCGCAACCTGGCCTCCGACGCCGGTCCCGGGCGCCGCCATTTGCCCGGGGACCTAGCCTCCGGTGCCTCCCCGGGCGCCGCCTTTTGGCCCCCGGGACCTGGCCTCCGGCACCGGTCCTGGGCGCCGCCATTTGCCCGCAGACCTGGCCTCCGGTGCCTCCCCGGGCGCCGTCTTTTGGCCCCCGGTACCTGGCCTCCGGCGCCGGTCCCGGGCGCCGCCATTTGCCCGGGGACCTGGCCTCTGGTGCCTCCCCGGACGCCGCCTTTTGGCCCCCAAGACCTAGCCTCCAGCGCTGGTCACGGGCGCCGCCATTGGCCCGGGGACCTGGCCTCCGGCGCCTCCCCGAGTGCCGCCCTTTTGGCCCCTGGGACCTGGCCTCTGGCGCCAGTCCCGGGCGCTGCCATTCGCCAGGGGACATGGCCTACGGTGCCCCCTTGGGCGCCGCCTTTTTGCCCCTGGGACCTGGCCTCCGGCGCCGGTCCCGGGCCTCATCGCCCTTCTAAAGGTAAAGTCTCGAGTTGTTTATCACGTGCAGGTCACGCGAGGAGAGCCTCAGGAATCAGCGACCACCTGTCAAGCATCCAAGGGGTTTGACCGGGAGAAGGACGTTCCTGCCCCTCAATCCGACGGTGGCTTCCGGGGTAGTTTTGGCTTTTTGCTTCTTTTTGGGGCTGTAAATAGCCCTTGTACCCCTCAGTTGTAAGCAAGTGATTTATTGTTATTGGAATAGCTAAACTCACAGGTGTGCTCCGGAAGCCTCTCCCCCGGAAAGAGCCTCCCCAGCCAACTCCGATCGGGAGAGCACCGATAGGACTAGGGCCCCCACCGGGACCCGAACCTGTATAAATCATTGTGTCATTTCTTGTGTTTGTCCGGCGGGGGAGGACCGGTCATCCGGTCAATCCGCGCCGCGTAATCTTCGCTAGGATCGTTCACAAAACCTGCCGCGGTATTCACAATACCACGACACTACCAAGCGGCTAGGGGGGACGAGATAGTCCAGTGCAATGTCTTCCCCCTCTACCTGACTGGGATAGCTTGCTCATGGTTTTACATTCTGAAGGCCGGCTCCATCAAGCCTTTTGCGCAGCTCAAACGCGAGTTTTGTGTGAACTTCCAGGGGAACTACGTGCGTCCCCTGGATTCATCGCGGCTATACATTGTCTGATAGACGACAGGGGAGACCATCCGCAGCTTCTTCAAGCACTTTGCTCAGTCAAGAGAAAAGTAGCTCACGTCCCCGACTCCACAGTCATTGAGGCGTGCAAGAGCGGGATCCTCCCCGGGGAGCTCCATCGAAGACTCTCCCGAAGCTGCCCCTCCTCCACCGACGAGCTCTTCACTATACTAGAGAAGTACGCTCGGGCAGAGGAGGATGACCTCTGGAAGAAAACCAGGGAGTTCCCGCCCCCATCGACCGGTTGGCTAGGGACCCCCTCAAGTGCCCCAAGAGGAGCAATCGTGGCAAGCCACGGCCTCGGGACACCATTGTCCTCGAGGGCGAAGGCGGCTCGCGCGATGCCTCCAAGGGTCACTGCCCCTTCCCCAAGCCTAAAGGTCGTGAGGGGGGCAGTCGTCCTGCAACCATGAAGGTCCCGCGGTGGGTGGCAAGGAAGGCCTGTGGTGTACTTTCCACAAGTCCAATACCCAAGCTACTCGGGAATGCCACCAACTTCTCCAACACTTCGCCGCATTCCCCGACCAGCCTGGGCAGAGGGGAGACCCTTACCTCCATGCCCTCTCAGCCGGCTTTACCGGACCTTCCTGCCTCCGCGGGGGCTAGCAAGGACAAGCTCGGGAAGGGGACCCGTCATAAACGCTCCCCTTCCAAACCTCCCAAAGGCGTGTCAACGTCATCACGGGAGGGTCTGCCTCTGGGCGAGACTCCAAGCGCCAGCGCAAGGAGTACGCGTGTGAAGTAAAGGTAGTGGGGGTGCTGCATACGTCCCGGCCACCAAAGCGGTCGGACGTCCCCCTCACCTTTACAGCTGAGGACGCGCGCGGTGTTCGCTTCCCCCCATGACGACGCGCTAATCGTCTTGGCCACCGTCTACAACTGCCACCAAGCACGCATCCTCGTCGATGGTGGAAGCTCCGCTGACGTCCTATACCTGAAGGCGTTTAGGGAGATGCAGGTCAACGAGAAGCTAATGCAGCCCACAGTAGGGCCCTTGCAGGGATTCATCCCGGGGAAGATGATCCACCCGGTGGGGAAGGTCGATCTCCCCATGACCTTCAGTACCCCAGACAACTACTGGGCGGAGATGGTCTGGTTCGACGTGGTGGACCTCCCCTCCTCATACAACACAATCATGGGGAGGACCACGATCAACTGGTTGGGGGCCGCAATCCACCAGAGCTATCTCTGCGTGAAGATCCCTGGACCTCCCGGCGTGATCACCGCCTGACCAAGACGTGGACGCGCTTTATACAAGCGCGCCGCCGCAATGATTGGGAGCGTCCACATGATCAAGACCCCGAGGGGAGAGACCACTTCCCTGGCGCTGGACACCACCGCCGTACCCTCCGGGAGGTCTCCCCCCAAGCCGCGTCTGGAAGGGGACCTCCGGAAGGTCCCGCTATGATCCGTTTGAGACCTAGCCTTGGTTTTCGCACTAGGCTCGCCCAGATTCTAATATGCGGAATAACGGGATCTTACTCGGAAATACCGAAATCCAAAGTTTGATCGAAAACAAAACCCAAAGTAATTGCACAACTCTTTATTTCAAATAGGGCTTTACACGTCGAACGTTAGACACACTTGCCTACGTCGAAGGAATTATAAGTGTCTAAAACTCAAATAAGTTCTATGACTCTTCGATGATCTAAATTAGACCTATTACAAGGTATTTATAGTCCAATAGTATGAGTATGTATCAGACTTAGTAACCTAAACGTATTAGACTCATATAACTAACTAACTAATCCTAAATAGATTAGCTAAGTTATATATATTCGGATAGGATTACAATTCCGAACAGAGAACAAATTCCTTTTCATGGTCGCGAACCAATCCATGGTCGCGAAACCTTTCCGAACACGGTTAAGGTCTCGAAGCCGTATGCGATCAGGACTTGATCGCGAATCCGTATGCGATCAGGACTTGAAGATCCTCCCGGATCATGCTATCCCCCGACGACGGAGACCAGACCGTCAAGATCGGGGCGGATCTCCATGAAGAGCACGCGGAGCAACTCACGGCTTTCTTATGCAAGAACTCCGACATTGATCATAAGCTCGGTGGTGACCCTCGGTCACCGCCCAGTCAAACAGAAGCTGAGAAAACTCTCCCTTGAATGCCAAGAGTCAATCAACGCTGAGATCACCAAGCTTAGAGAGGCGGGGTTCATTCGGGAGGTCTTTCACCCCGGATGGCTCGCGAACCCCGTCCTTGTGAAGAAGTCAAATGGCAAGTGGCGAATGTGCATGGACTTCACCGACCTTAACCGCGCTTGCCCCAAAGACAACTTCCCGCTCCCGCGGATCGACCAGCTAGTCGACTCGACCGCGGGGTGCGAGTTATTGAGCTTCCTGGACGCGTACTCGGGATATCACCAAGTCCGTATGGCATAAGGGGACGAGGAAAAGACGAGTTTCATAACTCCCCTCGTAACATTTTGCTACGTCCATATGCCCTTCGGGCTGAGGAACGCTGGAGCGACCTTCCAACGACTCATGATGCTGGTCCTCAAGGACCAGATCAGTCGCAACGTCAAAGTCTATGTCGATGACGCAGTCATCAAGAGCCTCCGCGCGGCCGCTCACATCGACGATTTAGCGGAGACCTTCCGCAACCTCCGAGCATATGGGTTGAAGCTCAACCCGGAAAATGCACCATCGGCGTATGCGGCGGAAAGCCCCTGGGCTTCCTCGTGTCCCAGCGGGGCATAGAAGCCAACCCCGAAAAGATCCGGGCAGTCCTGGATATGCCCCCGCCGCGCTTGGTCAAGGACGTACAATGGCTCACCGGCCGCTTGGACTCGCTGAGTCGCTTCGTCTCGTGATCGAGGGAACGTGGCCTCCAGTTCTTCAAAATCCTCCGAGGCCTCGAAGGGTTCCGATGGACATCCGAGGCCCAGGAGGCATTCGACGACCTGAATAAGTACCTCACGAGCCCCCCAATGCTCGTGAGCCCATCTCCGGAAGAACCCTTGCTCCTTTACCTCGCCGCGACCCCGGCCTCCGTAAGCGCGGTACTGGGAAAAGAGCAGGATGGGCAACAGTGTCCCGTGTACTACGTGAGTGAGGCCCTCCAAGGGGCCAAAATCTGCTACGCCCTTCTAATGGCATCCCGGAAGCTTCATCACTACTTCCTGGGACACCCAATCACGATCCCGTCGTCCCTCCCTTTGGGAGAGGTACTCCAGAATAGAGAAGCCACCAGCCAGATCGGAAAGTGGGGGGCCCAGCTCGCTCCTTTCTCCCTTTCCCTCACTGGGCACTCCGCCATCAAGTCACAAGTCCTCACCGACTTTGTGGTGTAATGGACCCCTGCCTCCTGGTCCGGGGTTGAGAGCATCCCCAAATTGCCCCGACGCAGTCACCATTGGCGCTCATGTTTGATGGCTCCTTATGTCTCGCTCGGGCTGGCACGGGGGTAGTCGTTCGGAGCCCTGAGGGGAGGGAACTGCAGTACGTGGCGCGACTCGAGTTCCCCGCCACGAACAACATTGTCGAATACGAGGCTTTGCTCCTTGGCTTGCACCTCGTGCGCTCCCTGGGGATTCGTCGCCTCCTCGTGAAAGGAGACTCCCCGCTCATAGTTTTCCAAATGGACAAGTCCTACTTGTGCCATGACGCAAACTTGAGTCTCTACTTGCAGGAGGTGCGCACGATGGAAAAGCACTTCGACGGCCTAGAGGCACGGCACATCCCGCGTAGGGACAATGACTGGGCCGACGCCCTCGCCTGGGCGGATGCACTGATCCGGGCGGCTAGCTCCCGGGAACCTCTCCCTCGGGGTGCTTTTTTGGAGATCATCGCGAATCCCTCGGTGACCTCCCCGACGCGGACAACGGGTCCCGCGTCCCGGAAGTCTCTGAGATCACCCGAGTCACGTCTTGGATGGGCCCCCTCATCTCCTTCATCAAGGGGGAGGGGGAACTTCCCAACAAAACCGAGGCTGAGCCCCTCAGAGCCAAGGCCCGGGCATACCTCCTACTGGAGGGGAAGCTCTACAAGCGGGGGGCCTCCGCCCTGCTCCATTGCCTCCCGCAGTCGGAAGGGCTCAAACTCCTCGAGGACATCCACTCGGGGAGTTGCGGGTCCCACCTGGCTCCATGCGCCGTTGCGGCCAAGGCCCTTCGTCACTTGGCCCACAGTGGTTCGTGACGCTCGAGACCTTGTCTCCGCGTGCGAGGCCTGCCAGAAGAAGGCCATGAGTTCCAGCCTCCCCACTGTGGCACTGCAGACTATCCCCATCACTTGGCCCTTCGTGCACTGGGGGATGGACCTCCTGGGCCCTTTCCCCATAGCGCCCGGGGGCTACAAGCATGCGGTAGTCGCAGTTGACTACTTCACCAAGTGGGTAGAGGTCGAGCATCTGGCCAGCATCACGACCCGGACAGTATAGCGGTTTTTCTGGAAGAATGTCGTATGTCATTTTGGGGTCCCCGGGAAATCACTGTCGATAATGGGACCCAATTCGACTCAGAATATTTCTGGGAATTTTGCGAAGGCTTGGGGCTCACCATCCACTTCACCTCGGTAGCTCACCCCCAGAGCAACGGGACCGTTGAAAGGGTTAACGGAATAATCCTACAGGGGTTATGCCAATGAGTGGAACAAGCCGCCTCCAAACAGGGCACGTGGGTGGAAGAGCTCCTTAGCATCCTCTGTTCCATACGTACGACCCCGAGCCGGGCGACGGGACGCACACCCTTCTCCCTCGTGTACGGGGCCGAGGCGGTTCTCCCCCCGCAGATTGGCTTCCGGTCGCTGCGGGTCGAGCTCCTTGACGGAGCTACGACCGCAACGTACCAAGCCAATGAGGCAAATCAGCGACTGGAGGTCGGCCTCGTCGAAGAGGAACGCGACCAAGCGCCCCTCCGCCACTCCATCTACGAGCGTGAAATGACGCGCGCATACAACCGGCGCGTCCGCGAGAGAGCTCTCCGCCTCGGGGACCTTGTCCTCAAGTGCATAACCGACCCCCAAGCCCAGGGCAAGCTCTTCCCCAAGTGGGAGGGCCCCTACAAGATCTCCGCAGTCCTGGGCTCGGGGGCTTACAAGCTCTCCAATCTTTAGGAGAAGGAGCTGAAGCACACGTGGAACGTATGCCTCCACCGTAAGTTCTACATCTAGCCTACGGGCTCGTCCCCTCTCCCAGAGTGATAACGCCAGAGGGGAGGGAGACATTGTAGTCACCGTTCCCTCCCCCATCACGATCTTGCGAGGGGAGGTGTTGTATCTCAAATCCTTGTAAATACAATTGGTTTTTCCTCAGCTTAGGCTCACTGCAGGTCCCTACATTATCGTCTCTCACGGCGATGCCCTCCCCGAGAGGATGCCCTTAGTGAGGATGCCCTCTCTGCGAGGAAGTGGGCTATCACTGTAACACCCCAGTTTTTTTATTATCTTTTCTGCTTGCGAATCAGCATAACTTCTTTGGAAACCCTGATATTTTAACCCTATCTTGATCTTAGGTATGCCACTACCTTAACCTAAAAAGTTGGCTCCTAAACTTCATTGACCAGATCGTTTTCACATTTCAGTCCAAAGGTGTTTCAATTTAGTCCTTTTCAGAAATTTCAGAAAACCCAAAAAGGCTAAAAGTCCCAGATCACCTCAAAATCCAGATCTGATCAAATGATAACCTTTCTTTCATTTTTCTGAACATTTTTCCCTTCTGGAAGAATCCCAGAATCTCGACCAAAACCCTAGTTTCAGTCTCGACAAAAGTTCAAACCCTAATTACCCTAATTACCCTGTTTTCGATTTTTGTCAAAACCACCAGATGTTATCGGATTTCATCATTTTTCCTGCTAGATGAGTCCAAGACATTTAGTAGCACTCATCTGCAAAATCAGAATTTAAATCAGCCCTTCAGATCTTCAGAATTGCAAATAGGCCCAAACTCCCGAGCCAAAACCTTCACAGATCAGTCCAAATCGTTGCAAATAGGTCCAAAGTTCACAACCAGGTCCCTGTGAAGTTTTCAACCAGCAACCGCCAAATTGCCGCGCCGTTAACTCACCGCCGGCGAAGCCCCTCGCGCTGCCACCTCACGGCCACGTAGCCACCAGCCGTGCGCAGTTGTACCGCCACCGTGGAGCGCTCAAACCCCACCGTGCCATCTTCTTCCTCGCGCGCGCGTGCTGCTGCTGCTGCTGCTGCCAGGAGCTTCATGCCACTTGGCCGCCATCCCGAAGATCATCACCACCTCCTGACCAAATCCTGTTTCCCCGCGATTCACCGTCTCTGGCAGAGCCCCGCCACGTCCCGAAGTGCATCGATGACGGTCCCGGCGTCAGAAGAAGATCTCCCCGGTGATTGTTGCTGCTCCCGAGAGCCTCACCCGCGGCTATATAAGCCCCCTCCCTTGCCCAGCATTACCTCGCACCACCCCACAGCTTATTTGCTTTAGCCTTAGCACCAGAGAGCAACCGAGCCCTCAGCGCCGCCGCGAAGCTCATCTTCTCCGGCGAGTCGTTTCTGGAGCTCACGGCGCCAGCTTCGTCCGAAGCTTCTTCCTCCAAACCAACGCCACCAGTAAGCTCCCTACACCTCTCTCTTCGTACCATAGCCATTAATTGGTCCCCGGCGCACCTCAACGCCGGCAATCACCGGAAAACCGAAATCCCCTGTTCCCGCAATGCCTAGCGATTTAGCCCGAATTAACCTTCGTGCCAGTGATAGGAATTGACCAGTGCACCCATTTGAGCAAGCCTGCAAGCTTAGATTTCAAATTTGAGCAGAGATCATGGCCTTTCCGAGGTTTGCGCGCCACCAGTTAGCTGGTCCTCGTCGCCAAGCTTCTCCGGCCACTCCCCGGCCGATTCAATCCCGCAAATAGATCCCTCACCTCACCCTCTCGCTCCCTGAGCAAGGAATCGAGCTCAAACCTCTTAAAACAGAAACGCCCAATTTGGAGGTCATCTTCTCCAGCGCCGGTCGCCGGAATTTATCCCCGGCCGATCTAGCCTCGCTCACCTTGTCATTTAGATAGATCTCAACCCCCTGAGCAATTTTGTCTACTAGCCCGACCTCTGAATCGACCTGAATCAAAAGTTATAGCCATGCCAAGGTTGCTGTCCAGTGGCTCAGTTCATGTCCAGGCCACCGTGTTTGCTCACCGGATTTGGCCACCCTCCGGCCACTTTCAGCCCTTGATCCTGTTGAGAGTTTTGTAGCTGTTATCAATGCCTAAACCCCAGACAAAGTTGTGCATCATTTGGAGCTCTAGATCAAAAGTTATACAATGCCCTAGTTTCTGGCCATGTCTAACACTATGTCAGTGCATGTCCACCTGTGGCATTGGATGATTTAGACTTGTTTCTTTTGAGCAATTGAAATGCCACCTTGTCCACTAAGCCTTTCGAGCCATGTTCTACAACATTCCCTACTATCACATCTCCAGAAAACAAACCTAGAACCGATTTAGGGCAATGTCAAGCCCTTCGTCGAATGTCAGCCCTTCGACATTCAAGCCCTTTGAACCCATCTCTTCAACCAATGTCAAGTGACCTTGTCTAAACCAATTCCCCTGCATGCATGATGTATTTACGTATTATTTTCTAGTGCTTGTATGCTTATATAGTGTGTATGTGTTGTTTGTACCCGTCGTAGAACCAGACGTTGAAGGAGCAGAGGAGATCCCTGAAGATTCATTTGAGCAGCTAGACCCGTCACTGCAAGGCAAGTCTCAAACCCTTGATCATGTCTCACCGCTATTTTGAAATGAAATATGTTAACTGTTTTCCAGTATATGCATGCCTTAGAGTCAAATAAGAATTATGTTTCAATAAAATGACTAGATATGACCTAAATGATTGTAAAGCCCCTTTTTACATTGAATATCCCTGCACCCTTGTTACCCTAGATTATCATGCTTAGGCTATGCTATGCTCATTGATTATATGATAAATGTTGAATGGTCACATATGAGAAAAGCATGTTCAAAACCCCTTTTTGTGAAAGAAAATGTGATTGGAATCGATAGTGAGGATGGTTTGATTGGATGGTGCTGTGTGCGCACTGGGAATTTGAAAGACTCCTCACTAAAGATTCATAAGGACTAGAACCTTGTGTTGTGCTTCTATGCGGCATGAAAAACGTACCAACCACCTGCCTGTTTATGGGATTCCGGTGCCGGTCCCGGGCGCCGCCATTTGCCCGGGGACGTGGCCTCTGGTGCCTACCCCGGGTGCCGCCTTTTGGCTCCCGGGACCTGGCTCCCGATGCCGGTCCCGGGTACCGCCATTTGCCCGGGACGTGGCCTCCGGTGCCTGCCCGGGGCCTCGCCTTTTCGCTCCCGGGACCTAGCTTCCCGTGCCGATCCCTGGCGCCGCCATTTGCCCGGGGACCTGGCCTCCGCTGCGATCCCGGGCACCGCCTTTTGGCTCCTGGGACCAGGCTGCCGGTGCCGGTCGCGGGCGTCGCCATTTGCCCGGGAACGTGGAATCCGGTGCCTGCCCCGGGCGCCGCCTTTTGGCTCCCTCGACCTGGCCTCCGGGGCCATTCCTGGGCGCCGCCTTTTGGCTCCCGGGACCTAGCTTCCAGTTTCGGTCCCGTGCGCTGCCATTTGCCCGGGGACGTGGCCTCTGGTGCCAGCCCCGGGCGACGCCTTTTGGCTCCCGGGACATGGCTTCCGGTGCCGCTCCTGGGCGCTGCCATTTGCCCGGGGACGTGGCATCCGGTGCCTGCCCCGGGCGCCGCCTTTTGGCTCCCGCGACCTGCCCTCCGGTGCCGGTCCTGGGCGCCGCCTTTTGGCTCCCGGGACCTGGATTCCGGTGGCGCTCCCGAGCGCTGCCATTTGCCCGGGCGCCGCCTTTTGGCTCCCGGGACCTGGTTCCTGGTGCCGGTCCCGGGCGCAGCCATTTGCCCAGGGACGTGGCCTCCGTTGCCTGCCCCGGGCACCACCTTTTGGCCCCCGAAACCTGGCTCCCAGTGCAGGTCCCGGGCGCCGCCATTTGCCCGGGGATGTGGCCTCCGGTGGCTGCCTCGGGCGCCGCCTTTTGGCTGCCGGGACCTGGCTCTCATGCCGGTCCCGGGTACCGCCATTTGCCCGGGGACGTGGCCTCTGGTGCCTGCCCCGGGCGCCGCCTTTTGGCTCCCGGGACCTGGCTCCCGATGCCGGTCCCGGGTACCGCCATTTGCCCGGGGACGTGGCCTCCGGTGCCTGCCCTGGGCCTCGCATTTTCGCTCCCGGGACCTAGCTTCCCGTGCCGATCCCTGGCGACGCCATTTGCCCGGGGACGTGGAATCTGGTGCCTGCCCCGGGAGCCGCCTTTTGGCTCCCTCGACCTGGCCTCCGGTGCCATTCCTGGGCGCCGCCTTTTGGCTCCCGGGACCTAGCTTCCGGTTTCGGTCCCGTACGCCGCCATTTGCCCGGGGACGTGGCCTCTGGTGCCGGCCCCGGGCGACGCCTTTTGGCTCCCGGGACCTGGCTTCCGGTGCCACTCCTGGGCGCTGCCATTTGCCCGGGGACGTGGCATCCGGTGCCTGCCCCGGGCGCCGCCTTTTGGCTCCCGCGACATGGCCTCCGGTGCCGGTCCTGGGCGCCGCCTTTTGGCTCCTGGGACCTAGATTCCGGTGGTGCTCCCGAGCGCTGCCATTTGCCCGGGCGCCGCCTTTTGGCTCCCGGGACCTGGTTCCTGGTGCCGGTCCCGGGCGCCGCCATTTGCCCAGGGACGTGGCCTCCGTTGCCTACCTCGGGCGCCTCCTTTTAGCTCCAGGGACCTGGCTCCCAGTGCAGGTCCCGGGCGCCGCCATTTGCCCGTGGATGTGGTCTCCGGTGGCTGCCTCGGGCGCCACCTTTTGGCTCCCGGGACCTGGCTCCCGGTGCCGGTCCCGGGCGCCGCAACTTGCCCGGGGACGTGGCCTTTGGAGCCAGTCCCGGGCGCCGCCTTTTGGCTCCCGGTGTTGCATCTAGGCCTTCATGCCTAACCCTAATTTTGATGATTAATGAAAACAAAGTGTTCCGGACTAGTTGTGCTGTTTGAGATTGATTGATACAGGATCAGTTGGGAAGAAATGCAAGAAGATCAAGATGAACCCAACTTAAAGTAAAGCACAAGACACAGAAGGGCAAGAGACGAGACGTAAATCTTAAAGATGCGAAAGACCTCAGGTATTGCGAGTTTTTATTTTTACCGATCTTGGCGTGTGGAGATGATCGGTTAGGAAAATTCTTTCTATCTTTAACCGTACTATAAAGAGGGGTAGCGAAAGTCCTCTTTTTATCTCCAGCACAAATCGAGAATTCTAGGTCTTTGCATTGCCTCATTTCTGGTTGGATTTGGTTTTGAACTTATTTGGAAAAATCTGTTTTTCAGTTTTGTTTTTGACAGCAGAAGAGTATTTGCTTTTTTCAGAAAGATCTAGACATATATGGCTTTTGCTTATGTTGACAAAAATGTAGCCCTTGAAATTATGTTTCCAACGAGCTATCAAACACCTCTTTTGGATTTCTGGATTTAAAGTTATAGCAGTTTTTGTTCATGCTGACTGTCAGTTTGCATAACTGACTGTCAGTTTGAATGTCAGTTTAGTGTAACTGACAATTGTCCAGAGAGGGTGTTTTTTGTGCTCAAAATTTTTGTACTAAACTGACTGTCAGTTTGTCCATACTGACTGTCAGTTGGGGTTTCGACCAGAGAGTTTTTAACTGAGTTTCTATTTGATTTTGGTCGTGACTATGGTCGAACTGACTGTCAGTTTGTGTAACTGACTGTCAGTTGTGGGTTCCAGCTTTCCTTTTTCGACCACGAACGGCTAGCAAAGTTTTCGTCCGTAAATTTTGTCGGCCGTTGTGCACTAAACTGACTGTCAGTTTGCATAACTGACTGTCAGTTTGGGTTGCTGATTTTCAGCCCTAGCTCCAACGGTTCATTTGTTTCTTGAGGCTATAAATAGGGGCTTTGGGCATATGTTTTTAACAACAAGCAACAGCATTTCATATACACTCTTGGGCATTAGTTTCTTATATAAAATCTTGATCTTTTGATCAAGTCAAGTGCTTTCTGATCCACCGAGAGTTTCAGTTCTTTTGCATTTGCATATACTTAGCTTCTCGGTGCGTGTTTGGAGGTCTAGAGAAGACCTCGCTTCCTGTTACTCATGGTGAGTGCCCTCACCTAGACGGTTCGGAGGCGTGGCCGTTGATCTCTCCGTTCGGAGATTGTCGGAGAGACTCGGCAAGTGTGTACAAGGCATCGGTGCTCGCCTTTCCGGAGTGGACAAGGAGCAACCTTAGTTGATAATACTCTTCGTGAGTATTGAGGCAAGACTCAAGTGATTTGAGTGCTTCAACGAGGATTAGTGGAGACTGGGCGAGTCTCCGATACCTCGGTAAAAACCATTGTGTTCGTTTTCTTTCCCTTGCTTACATTATTTGTTCTTGATTTGTTCTTTATTTGCTTTAAGTTTTAAAGTTTTTAAAACCTCCTATTCACCCCCCCTCTAGTCGGCATCCTTGATCCAACACTCGGGACCTAGCTTCCGGTGCTGGTCCCGGCCGCCGCCCTTTGCCCGGGGACGTGGCCTCCGGTGCCTGCCCCCGGCACCGCCGTTTGGCTCCCGGTGCCGGTCCCGGGCGCCGCAACTTGCCCGGGGACGTGGCCTCTCGTGCCGGTCCTGGGCGCCGCCTTTTGGCTCCCGGGACCTGGCTTCTGGTGCCGCCATTTGCCCGGGGACGTGGCCTCCGGTGCCTATCCCGGGCACCGCCTTTTGGCTCCCGGGACCTGGCTCACTTTGCCGGTCCCGGTCGCCGCCATTTGCCCGGGGACGTGGCCTCCGGTGCCTATCCCGGGTGCCGCCTTTTGGTTGCCAGGACCTGGCTCACTGTGCCGGTCCCGGGCGCCGCCATTTGGCCGGGGACGTGGCCTCCGGTGCCCGCCCCGGGCGCCGCCTTTTGGCTCCCGCGACCTGGCTCCCATTGCCGGTCCCGGGCGCAGCCATTTACACGGGGACGTGGCCTCCAATGCCCGCCCCGGGCGCCGCCTTTTGGCTCCCAAGACCTGGCTCTCGGTGCCGGTCCCGGGCTCCGCGATTTTCCCGGGGACGTGGCCTCCGGTGCCTGCCCCGGGCGCCGCCTTTTGGCTCCCGGGACCTGGCTTCCGATGCCGCTCCCGGGTGCCGCCATTTCCCCGGGGACCTGGCATCCGGTACCTACCCCGGGCGCTGCCTTTTGGCTCCAGGGACCTGGGTCCCAGTGCCGGTCCCGGGCGCCGCCACTTGCCCGGGGACGTGGCCGCCGGTGCAGGTCCCGTGCGCCGCCTTTTGGCTCCCGCGACCTGGCTTCCGGTGCCGGTCCCGGGCGCCGCCATTTGCCCGGGGACGTGGCCTCCGGTGCCTGCCCCCGGCCACCACCTTTGGCTCCCGGTACCTTGCTGCCAGTGCCAGTCCCGGGCGCCGCCACTTGCCCGGGGACGTGGCATCCGGTGCCGGTCCCGTGCGCCGCCTTTTGGCTCCCGCGACGTGGCTTCCGATGCCGGTCCCGGGCGCCACCATTTGCCCGGGGACGTGGCCTCCGGTGCCTACCCCGGGCGCCGTCTTTTGGCTCCCGCGACCTGGCCTCCGGTGCCGGTCCTGGGCGCCGCCGTTTTGTTCCCGGGACTTGGCTTCCGGTTTCGGTCCCGGGCGCCGCCATTTGCCTGGGGACGTAGCCTCCTGTGCCTGCCCTGGGCGACTCCTTTTGCTCCCGGGACCTGGCTTCCAGTGCCGGTCCTGGGCGCCACCATATGCCCGGGGACGTGGCCTCCTGTGCCTGCCCCGGGCGCCGCCATTTGCTCGGGGACGTGGCCTCCGGTGCCGGTCCCGGGCGCCGCCATTTTCCAGGGGACGTGGCCTCCGGTGCCTGCCCCGGGCGCCGCCATTTGCCCGGGGACGTGGCCACCGGTGGCTGCCCCGGGAGCCACCATTTGCCCGGGGACATGGCCTCCAGTGCCTACCACGGGCGCCGCCTTTGGGCTCCCGGGACCTGGCTGCCGGTGCAGGTCCCGGGCGGCGAATTTGCCCGTGGATGTGGCCTGCGGTGCCTGCCCCGGGCGCCGCCTTTTGGCTTCTGGGACCTGGCTCCCGGTGCCGGTCCCGGGCGCCGCCATTTGCCCGGGGACGTGGCCTCCGGTGCCCGCCCCGGGTGCCGCCTTTTGGCTCCCGCGACCTGGCTCTCGGTGCCGGTCCAGGGCTCCGCGATTTTCCCGGGGACGTGGCCTCCGGTGCCTGCCCCGGGCGCCGCCTTTTGGCTCCCGGGACCTGGCTTCCGATGCCTCTCCTGGGTGCCGCCATTTCCCTGGGGACGTGGCATCCGGTGCCTACCCCGGGCGCCTCCTTTTGGCTCCTGGGACCTGGCTCCCGGTGCCGGTCCTGGGCGCCGCCATTTGCCTGGGGACATGGCCTTCGGTCCCTGCCCCGGGCGCCTGCTTTTGGCTCCCGGGACCTGGCTCCCGATGCTGGTCCCGGGCACCGCCTTTTGGCTCCCGCGACCTGGCTTCCGATGCCGTCCCGGGCACCGCCATTTGCCCGGGGACGTGGCCTCAGGTGCCTGCCCCCAGGCACCGCCTTTTGGCTCCCGGTACCTTGCTGCCAGTGCCGGTCCCGGGCACCGCCATTTGCCTGGGGACGTGGCCTCAGGTGCCTGCCCCGGGCGCCGCCTTTTGGCTCCCGTGAGCTGGCCTCCGGTGCCGGTCCTGGGCGCCGCCTTTTGGCTCCCGGGACCTGGCTTCCAGTTTCGGTCCCGGGCGCCGCCATTTGCCCGGGGACGTGGCCTCCGGTGCCTGCCCTGGGCGGCGCCTTTTGCTCCTGGGACCTGGCTTCCAGTGCCGGTCCCGGGCGCCGCCATATGCTTGGGAACGTGGCCTCCGGTGCCTGCCCCGGGCCCCGCCATTTGCCCGGGGACGTGGCCTCCGGTGCCGGCCCCGGGCACCGCCATTTGCCCGGGGACGTGGCCTCCGGTGCGTACCCGGGTGCCGCCTTTTGGCTCCCGGGACCTGTCTCCCGGTGCTGGTCCAGGGCGCCGCCATTTGCCCAGGGACGTGGCCTCCGGTGCCTGCCCCGGGTGCCGCGGTTTGGCTCCCGGGACCTGGCTCCCGGTGCAGGTCTCGGGCGCCGACATTTGCCCGGGGAGGTGGCCTCCGGTGCCTGCCCCGTGCGCCGCCTTTTCGCTCGCGGGACCTGGCCTCCGGTGCCGGTCTCGGGCGCCGCCTATTGGCTCCCGGGACCTGGCTTCCGGTGCCGGTCCCGGGCGCCGCCATTTGACCGGGGACGTGGCCTCCGGTGCCTGCACCCGGCGCCGCCATTTGGCTCCCGGGTCCTGGTTGCCGGTGCCGGTCCAGGGCGCCGCCATTTGCCCGGGGACGTGGCCTCCGGTGCCTGCCCTTGGCGCCACCTTTTGGCTCCCGGGGCTGGTCCCGGGCGCCGCCACTTGCCCTGGGACGTGGCCTCCGGTGCCGGTCCCGGGCGCCGCCTTTTGTCTCTCGGGACCTGGCATCAGGTGCCTACCCCAGGCGCCGCCTTTTGCCTCCCGGGACTTGGCTCCCGGTGCCTGTCCCGGGCGCCGCCACTTGCTCGGGGACGTGGCCTCCGGTGCCGGTCCTTGGCACCTTCTTTTGGCTCCCGTGACCTGGCTTCCGGTGCCGATCACGGGGGCCGCCATTTTCCCACAGACGTGGCCTCCGGTGCCTGCCCCGGGAGCCGCCTTTTGGATCCCGGGACCCGTCCTCTGGTGCCGGTCCCGGGAGTCGCCTTTGGCCCGGGGACCTGGCCTCCAGTGCATGTCCTGGGCCTCATCGCCCTTCTAAAGGTAAAGTCTTTGGTTGTTGATCACGTGCAGGTCACGCAAGGAGCGCCTCAGGAATCAGCGACCACCTGTCAAGCATCCAAGGTGCTTGACCGGGAGAAGGGCGTTGCTACCCCTCAATCCGACAGTAGCGTCTGGGTTAGTTTAGTCTTTTTGCTTTTTTTTGGGGCTATAAATAGCCCTTGTACCCCCTGTTGAAAAGACAAGTGATTCATTATTGTTAAGTAGCCAAAACTCACAATTGTGCTCCGAAAGCCTCTCCCCCGAGAGATCCTCCCCAGCCAACTCCGGTCGGGAGCACGCCGACAGGACTAGGGCCCCCACCGGGAGCCGAACTTGTATAAATCCTCGTGTCAATTCTTAACTTAGGTGCTTCTACCTCCGGGGCGCTCCCGGTGACTGCGGGAACCTCGACCGGGACCAGTCTCCCCCCGACGGCTCCCCCGACTCCCCGGGACGCCTTGTTCGAGGCTTTAGTGGAGGGCCAGCTCCGCATCCAGCGCTTCATGGATGAGCTGCTCAGCGTGTTGGCGCGGCCACCGGCCCCCACATATGCGCCGTACCCATATCCGGGGACCATACCCCCGTTTATGGGTCACTCGGCAGTCCCTATGCCGGAGACTTCACAGCATCCGGTGGCCGCGGCCCTACCGCTCCTGGTTCTACAACCTGAAGGTTGGCTCCATCAAGCCTTTCACGCAGCTCAAGCGGGAGTCTGCGCGAACTTCCAGGGGAACTACGTGCGTCCCCTGGACTCCTCGCAGCTGTACATCGTCCTGCAGAGGACTGGGGAAACCATCAGAAGCTTCTTCAAGCGCTTTGCTCAGGTGAAGAGCAAAGTGGCCCACGTCCCCGACTCTACGGTCATCGAAGCCTGCAAAAGCGGGATCCTCCCGGGGGAGCTGCACCGAAGGCTCTCCGGGAGCTGCCCCTCCTCTGCCGACGAGCTCTTCAACGTACTCGAAAAGTACGCTCGGGTGGAGGAAGACGACATCTGGAAGAAGACCCAGGGAGCTCCCGCCCCCGTCGACCGGGAGGCCAGGGATCCCCTCAAACGCCCCAGGCAGGGGGGGCGTAGTGAGCCACGGCCTCGGGACACCTTTGTCCTCGAGGGCGGAGGCGACTCGCGCGACCCCCTGGAGGGGCAACCGCCCCTTTCGCAAGCCGAAAAGCCATGGGGGAGGACAGTCCTCGCGCGGCCAGGAGGGCCCCGCAGGGAGAAGGCGGGAAGGACCGTGGTGCAGCTTCCACGGGTCCAGTACCCACGCTACCCGAGATTGCCACCAGCTGCTGCAACACTTCGCGGCGTTCCTCGATCAGCGCGGGCAGGGGGGGACTCCGGCCTCCTTGCTCCCTCGGCCAGCTGTTCCGGCCCTTCCCGCTCCTGCGGGGGGTCAGCAGATGCAGACGCAGGAGGGGGAGCCTTTAGAAGCTCTCCCCTTTCAAACTTCTCAGCGACGCACCAACATCATAGTGGGAGGGTCCGCCTCCGGGCGGGACTCTAAGCGCCAGCGTAAGGAGTACGCGCGTGATGTTAAGGTCGTGGGGGTGCTATACACGTCTTCGCCACCCAAGTGGTCCGACGTCCCCCTCACCTTCCCGGCGGAAGAAGCTCGAGGGGTTCGTTTCCCCCACGACGATGCGCTCATCGTCTCCCCGACCATCTACAACTGCCACCTGGCCCACATCCTCGTGGACGGCGGGAGCTCTGCCGACGTCCTATTCCTGAAGGCCTTCAAGGAGATCCAGGTGGATGAGTAGCTCCTGCAGCCCGTAGACGGGCCCCTGCAAGGTTTTGTCCCGGGGAAGGCGATCCACCCCGTGGGCAAGGTAGATCTCCCTATGACGTTCGGCACCCCGGAGAACTACCGGACCGAGCTGGTCCGCTTCGACGTGGTGGACCTCCCCTCCTCCTACAACGCGATAATGGGGAGGACCACAATCAACCTGCTGTGGGCTGCCACCCATCAAAACTACCTCTGCATGAAGATCCCTGGGCCGCATGGCGTGATCAACGTCTGGGGAGACCAAGACATGGCCCGTGCTCTGTACGAGCGCGCTGCCGCCACAATCGGAAGCGTCAACTTCATAAAGACGCCCGGGGGGGAGGCCTCTCCCCCGGATCCAGACGTCGCTGCGCCACCGCCCGGGAGGCCCCACCTCAAGCCGCGTACGGAAGGGGGCCTCCGGAAGGTCCTGCTGTCCCCGGGCGACGAAGACAAAATCGTGCGGATCGGGGCAGAGCTCCCCGAGGAGCATGCAGCGTAACTTGCGGCTTTTCTGCGCGAAAACTCCGTTGTTTTAGCGTGGAAGCCTTCGGACATGCGGGGCGTCGCCCGGGAGGTCATTGAGCACAAGCTCGCAGTGGCGCCCGGTCACCCCCCGATCAAACAAAAGCTGCGGAAACTCTCCCTCGAGCGCCAAGAGGCAATCAAGGTGGAGATTACCCGGCTCCGAGAGGCGGGGTTCATTCAGGAGGTCCTGCACCCCAAGTGGCTCGCGAACCCCGTCCTCGTGAAGAAGTCAACCGGCAGGTGGTGGATGTGCGTGGACTTCACCGACCATAACCGCGCCTGCCCCAAGGACAAGTTCCCGCTCCCGCGGATTGACCAGCTCGTCGACTCCACCGCGGGGTGTGAGCTCATGAGCTTTCTAGATGCCTACTAGGGCTACCATCAAGTCCGGATGGCGGAAGGGGATGAGGAAAAGACGAGTTTCATAACTCCCCTCGGAACCTTCTGCTACGTCCATATGCCCTTCGGGCTCAAGAACGCGGGAGCGACCTTCGAGCACCTCATGACGCTGGTTTTCAAAGATCAAGTTGGCCGCAACGTCGAAGTCTACGTAGATGACGCGGTCATCAAAAGCCCCCGTGCAGCCTCCCACATCGACGACCTGGCTGAAACCTTCCGCAACCTCCACGCGTTCGGGCTCAAACTCAACCCGGAGAAGTGCGCCTTCGTGGTGCGCGGGGGGAAGCTCCTAGGTTTCCTCGTGTCCCAGCGGGGCATTGAGGCAAACCCCGAGAAGATCCGGGCATTCCTCGACATGCCCCCGCCGCGCTCTGTCAAGGACGTCCAGCGGCTCTCCGGCCGCCTGGCCGCGCTAAGCCGCTTCGTCTCCCGGTCGGGGGAGCGAGGCCTCGAGTTCTTCAAGATCCTCCGAGGGCTCGAGGGGTTCCGCTGGACCCCCGAGGCCCATTAAGCCTTCGACGACCTCAAGAAGTACCTCACGAGCCCTCCAATGCTCGTCAGCCCGTCTCCAGAAGAGCCCTTGCTACTGTACCTTGCCGCGACCCCCGTCGCCGTCAGCGCGGTCTTGGTGAAGGAGCAAGGGGGGCAGCAGCGTCCCGTGTACTACGTGAGTGAGGCCCTCCAAGGGGCCAAAACTAAGTACACGGAGATGGAGAAAATCTACTACGCCCTCGTGATGGCGTCCCGGAAGCTTCGCCATTATTTCCTGGGGTACCCCATCACCGTCCCGTTGTCCCTTCCCCTGGGGGAGGTACTGCGGAACAAAGAAGCCACCGGCCGGATTGGGAAGTGGGGGGCCGAGCTCGCCCCCTTCTCCCTGTCCCTCAGAGGCCGCTCCGCCATCAAGTCACAGGCCCTCGCCGACTTCGTTGCAGAGTGGACTCCTTCCTCCGGGTCCGGGGACGAAGACCTCCCTGTGTCGCCCTGACGCAGTGACCACTGGACCCTCATGTTCGATGGGTCGCTGTGTCTCGCCGGGGCTGGGGCGGGAGTAGTCCTCCGAAGCCCCGAGGGGAAGGAACTCGAGTTCCCCGAAACCAACCACGTCGCCGAGTACGAGGCTTTGCTCCTCGGGTTGCGCCTTGCGCACTCCCTGGGGATCCGGTGCCTCCTAGTGAAGGGAGATTCTCAGCTCGTAGTTTGCCAAATGGACAAGTCTTACCTGTGCCATGATGCAAACTTGAGTCTTTATTTGCAGGAGGTGCGGAAGATGGAGAGGCACTTCGACGGCCTCGAGGCCCGGCATATCCAGCGAAGGGACAATGACCGGGTCGACGCCCTGGCCCGGGCGGCCAGTGCCCGGGAATCGCTCCCCAAGGGGGCGTTCTTGGAAATCATCACGAAGCCCTCGGTGGCCTCCCCAGACACGGGCGACGAGCCTCACGTCCCGGAGGTCACCGAGATCACCCGGACTCCATCATGGATGGACCCCCTCATCTCCTTCATCAAGGGGGAGGGGGACCCTCCTAATGAGACTGAGGCTAAGCGCCTCTGGGCCAAAGCCTGGGCATATCTCCTGCTGGAGGGGAGGCTCTACAAGCGGGGGGCTTCTGCCCTGCTGCCCTGCCTCCCCCGGCCGGAGGGACTCCAACTTCTCGAAGACATCCACGCGGGGAGCTGTGGTTCTCACCTAGCCCCGCGTGCCATCGCGGCTAAGGCTCTCCGACAGGGCTTCTACTGGCCCACGTTCATGCGCGACGCGCGAGACCTTGTCTCCGCTTGCGAAGGATGCCAGAAGATGGCCAAGGGCTCGAACCTCCCCCTTGTAGCGCTACAGACTATACCCATCACTTGGCCCTTCGTGCGCTGGGGAATGGACCTCTTAGGGCCCTTCCCCCCAGCGCCCGGAGGATACAAGTATGCAGTGGTCGCGGTCGACTACTTTACAAAGTGGGTAGAGGCGGAACCCTTGGCCAGCATCACGTCTCGGGCCCTTCAGCGGTTTTTCTGGAAAAACGTCGTTTGTTGTTTTGGTGTCCCCCGGGAAATCACCGTGGACAACAGGACCCAATTCGACTCGGCTTATTTCCGGGAATTCTGCGAAGGCCTGGGCTCGTCATCCACTTCGCCTCAGTGGCCCATCCCCAGAGCAATGGGGCCGTCGAGAGAGTCAACGGCATGATCCTACAGGGATTGCGCCGGAGACTTGAGCAAACCGCTTCTAAGCGGCGTGCATGGGCAGAGCAGCTCCCTAGCATCCTCTGCTCCATGCAGACGACCCCGTCCCGGGCGACGGGGCATACTCCCTTCTCCCTGGTCTACGGGGCGGAGGCAGTCCTCCCCCCAGAGATAGGCATCCGGTCGCTGCGGGTCGAGCTCCTAGACGAAGCCACGACCGCAGCGTACCAGGCCAATGAGGCCAACCAGCAACTGGAAATCGACCTCGTGGAGGAGGAACGCGACCGAGCGCTCCTCCACCACGCCATCTACGAGCGGGAGATGGCACGCGCATACAACCAGTGCTTGCGCGAGAGAGCTTTTCGCCTTGGCTCGGGGGCCTACAAGCTCTCCAACCTTCAAGAGCAGGAGCTGAAGCACACGTGGAACTTGTGTTTACTTCGTAAGTTCTATGTTTAGCCTTACGGGCCTGTCCCCTCCCCCGGAGCGATCACGCCGGAGGGGGAGGAGGGATACTGTATTTACTTCGCGGGGGGAGGCACTGTATTTCATTTCGTTATCAATACATAGATCTTGCTCTTCTACTATCTCATTGCAGGTCCTTCTCATTACCGCCCCTAACGGCGATGCCCTCCCCGCGCGAATGCCCTCCCCGCGAGGACGCCCTCCCCACGAGGATGCCCTCCCCGCGACGAAGCCCTCCCCGTGAGGATAGCGGCCGTGGTAACGACTCACTTTGGGAGACTAGTCCCCTACCCAAACACTCAGACCTGTCATCGGGCACTTCCTCCTCCGGGAGTAGACGCTCTCCCCAGTGGGACGTCTAATGGCTTTCTTGGATATCATTTCCCCGGAGACTTTATTCCCGTCTCCCCGTGCTCACGGCGACCGGACGATTGTCTCCCGGAAGGATTTTCTCTGGAATCTTCCTAAGGATTTCTGGCCTTATTCCCGGCTCCCCGTTCTCACGGCGACCGGATGATTGCCTCCCGGAGAAGTTACGGATTTCTCGGACATTTCTTCCCCGGAGACCTTATTCCCGGCTCCCCGTTCTCACGGAGACCGGACGATCAGCTCCCGGGAAGCTCACCTCCGGAAATCTCATCGGGTTTTCTTGGATGTTTCTTCCACACGAGGTTTTATTCCCGGCTTTATTCCCGGGAAGACCGCTGCGTACCAGGCCAATGAGGCCAACCAGCGACCGGTGATTGACCTCGTGGCGGAGGAACGCAACCTAGCGCTCCTCCGCCACATCATCTACGAGATCGAGATGGCGCGTGCATACAACCAGCGCGTGTGCGAGAGAGCTTTTCGCCTTGGGGACCTTGTCCTCAAGCGCGTCATCGACCCCCAAGCCCAGGGTAAGCTCTCCCCCAAGTGGGAGGGCCCCTACAGGATCTCCGTGGTCCTGGGCTCGGGGGCCTACAAGCTCTCCAACCTTCAAGAGCAGGAGCTGAAGCACACGTGGAACTTGCGTTTACTTCGCAAGTTCTACGTCTAGCCTACACAGGCCTGTCCCCTCCCCCGGAGCAATCACGCTGGAGGGGGAGGAGGGACATTCTATTTACCTTTCCCTCCCCTTTCGCGGCTTCGCGGGGGGAGGCGTTGTATTTCATTTCATTGTCAATACAACTGGATTCTTTTCTTCAACTGTCATTGTAGGTTCTTCACAATACCGCCCCTAACGGCGATACCCTCCCCACGAGGATGCCCTCCCCGCGAGGACGCCCTCCCCGCGAGGATGCCCTCCCCACGAGGAAGCCCTCCCCGTGAGGAAGTGGGCCCAGACCCAGCAAGTCCCTCCTGTAGGGCGGCTTACGATCAGCCCTTGTGCACTGAGGGTGTAAGCGGCAACCTGGTCCCCAGAGACCATGGTAACGAGTCACTGTGGGAGACTAGTCCCCTACCCAAACACTCAGGCCTGTCATCGGGCACATCCTCCTCCGGGAGTAGACAGTCTCCCCAGCGGGACATCTCAGGCTTTCTTGTATATTTCTTCCCCGTATATCTTATTCCCGGCTCCCCGTTCTCATGGGGACCGGATGATTGTCTCCCGGAAAAATATTGGATTTCTCGGACATTTCTTTCCCGGAGATCTTATTCCCGGCTCCCCGTTCTCACGGCGATCAGCTGACTGTCTACTCCGGGAAAAATCACGGATTTCTTGGATATTTCCTCTCCGAGGCCCTATTCCCGGCTCCCCGTTCTCACGGCGACCGGACGGTTGTCTCCCAGAAATCTCCTCCGGAAATCTCTCTGGTTTTCTCGGATGTTTCTTCCCCGCAGACCTTATTCCCGGCTCCCCGTTCTTACGGCGACTGGACGATTGTCTCCATGAAAGTTTTTCCCCAAAAACCTCATTTTAGAATTTTCTAACTTGGAAAAATTCTTATGCTACAGGTCATCTTCAACCCGGGGGCCTTGTTACCCCAACAGCGCGCTGAGCTACCCTCCGGCCCGCTGTGAGCGGGGGGGATAAGGAACCCCCCGGTGTCGACCGCACCGTCCACGAGCAAACTTAGCTCATTCTTATCAAAAGGAGTCGCCCAGACCATCCAAGAAAGACATGAAAAGAATACTTACAAAGCAACAACACAACTTTATTCATCATTCAACTGGAGGACATCTTCCCCCTCCGGTGGGCATCGGAAACGATACAACCCGGGTCAAAACCCGGAAACTCTCGACATCCTAAGGCTCCTACGCCTAATACTCCCGGAAGCCTTCCGCTAGTTCCCGGGCCAGGTCCCGGTACAATGCGCGTACGCGGCGCCGAGCTTCCCGGAGCAAATCCTCGGGCCAGTACTCGTAGCCCGCCGGCGGAAGTATCCGAAGAGGGGGGATCATCCGCGACCCCGGACGCGGAGGGGACAATTCGGCGCGATGACTGTCAAAATTGTCCAAGTGCCACTCCGGATGCCACCTTAACCGTATCGGCTCCCGGACTGCGTCCCCGCTACGCTTCCCGGAGAGGAGGCTTAGCAAGATCAAAGCGGCTTGGGCTTCCCTCGGGGGGCACCTGCCGGGGCTCGAAGACCTCACCCACGGGGAACCACCTCCGGACCTTCGCCCGGGAGTAACCTCCCGGGAACCCTGGTAACAATGTTCATTCAAGACTTAGGGAAATTTTAAATTTCTATTGCATTTCAAATGTCCTTTTACAAGTGTCCGTGGCTTCTTCTAAGAAGCTACGGGCAATAAAATCCTAAGAAAGCAAAAGAAGGGTCCTATCTAAGACCCGGGGGGAGGTTCATACTTTGTCATTGGTGTCCTCCGCTGTAACACCCTAGTTTTGGGGGTGAAAAGTTTTGCATGAAAATCCTGCATGCATGTATCCCTGTAGTAGTAGCCAGATCAGCTGAACTCTAATCTCTCCCAAACCCTAAAAATCTCCAAATCTATTCCCTAGATCCAGATCAAGATCTGACTATCCAGATTTAACCTACCAGTTACCCTGAAGATAAAAGTCTTCAGGAGCCAGATCAAATTCTGACCCTAACTCTCAGTACCTAAGCCTCTCTCTGTTTTCGAAAACAGGAAAATTCAGATTTACCCTAAGTACCCCAGTTTCCAGATGATTGAATTATTCTGATTTAACTTTATCCAGACTCAAGTAACCCCTGGAATATGTTCCTAGGCTCATCCTCAACTCACTTCAAAAAGTTGGGAGCCAAATTAATTCATCTAAACACTTTTCGCAGTTTAGTCCAAATTTTACTGCGAATAAGTCCTTTTCTATTTACCTGGAAGCCTGAAAAGGCTAAAATCTGCAAATTAATTCCAACTCCAAAATTTCTTCAGGAAACACCTTCCAAATACTATTTGATACAGATCTCCCTTTTGATCAGACTTCAAAATCTCTCTCCAATCACCAGAATTCGAAATCGACAAAATCCAGACTTATTTTACCCTATTTTCGAAAATAGGTGAAATCCCTCAAATCTTGTCAAATTTTCGCTAAATTTGAGCTGGATGAGTGCTAATAGAAATGTTATACTCAGCCATGAAATCAATTCTCAAATTAACCACCTCTAAGACAGAAATTACAAATCAGTCCAGATTTCAAATAAGAATCCTTGCAATTTGGTCCCTGGTTCGACCAGAGACGCTGTGCACGACCAGCAGCTGTGCACGACCGCGACCACCGCGCTGCCACGCCAGGAACTTCGTCGCCGGTGAAACCCCGTGGTCGCCACCCCTGCCACCGCGTTCCTGCCACGTGTGCGCACGCCGTTTGCCACCGTGGAGCCACCGCGGCCGCACCAGCATCGCCAATTTTGCCCGTGCGCGCACGCCATCGCTGCAGCCACTGCAGAAACACGGTGCCACGTTGCAAGCATGCCGGAGGAGCCCGTCAGTTCGCCGTTGCATCACCCGGGACAGCGCACGCCAGCCTGCAAAGCCGGCACGGCCGCTGTAGCACGTCGCTTCGCTGCTGTCCCGCCCGACCGGTCAACTCGCCATCGATTCGAGCTTCACTTCCCCGTGCAATTCCCGCCGTTGCAAGCCCTTTCTGTGCCTATAAAAGACGCCCCAGCCCAGCACGAAGACGCTCACACCAGAACCACTCAAAACCCCCAACCACGCCGTTGTCTTCGTCTTCTTCGGCGAGCTCGAGAAGAGGCTCACGGTGCCAAGCCTCTACACTGCTTCCTCCTCGATTCCAGCTACTGCAGTAAGCTCCTCTTACCTCCCTCATCGTACTCGAGCATGTAATTGACTCCAAACCTCTCCAGTCGCCGGCAATTCCCGTTTCTCTCCAGCAACTCCGGCGAGCAATTAAACTCTATCCAGAACGATTTAGCTCTCGAGCCTGTGATCAATATTGCTCAGTGAACTTATCTAAGCATCCCTAAGCAACCAGAATCGAAGAATTTGCTAAAATATGAAAAACCCCAAATTGGAACTTTGCTTGTAAACTGAGCTTGCTGTTTAAGCTTTTCTGGTGCATCTCTAGTCAATCTAACTTCACCAGTAGCACTCTTATGCCCCAGAGACCATCCTCAAGCAAGGAATTAAGTTTATTTGCCCTAGATCAGAAATGCCCAAATCAGGTTTGAGTTAATCTTTTCTCCGGCCAATATCTCCTAAATCCAGCCAATCCAGCCATAGAAACCTTGCCATCTAGATGTTTTGGACCATTCTGAGCAACTTTGTCTTCTATCACGACTCCTAATTCGGCCTAGATTGTGAGATATAGCTATACCCTAGTTTGCTGTACTGTTCACACTACATGTGCTCCAGGCCAGCCAACTTCTTCGCCGGTTTTCATCACTTTCCGGCCATCTCCTGCCCTAGGTCCTGTTAAGACATTTGTTCCTGTTACCAATGCCTAACCACCAGACAAAGTGGTGCATCATTTGGAGCCCTGAGTCAAAAGATATGGCTAACCCTAGTTTCTGGCCGTGTCAAGCCTATGCCAGGCTATGTCAGCCAGTGGCATTGAGCCTTTTCACCCACTTCCAGCCATGCACTTTGAAAATAACTTTGTCCCTTAGACTCCTGATGTTGTGATCTACACTTTTCTCTACTGTCACAACTTGAGTTGAGCCCTCTATCACCAATCGACCTTATGTCGATGCCTTGAACCGAATGCCAACCTAAAGACATTCGCTGTTTTTGGGCGAACCAGTCACCACCTTGATATCACCCTGATATTTTGGAACCTTGTAAACCTTAACAACTAATCTTAACCCTAGTTACTGTAGTTAAACTCAAATCGCTTCAAAACCTTGTATCACCAGAGTATTTTCTCCTTGCATCTTTGCATGTAGTGAGTTAGTAAGAATAGGATTGATTGTAATGCCTGTTTGCTTGTTTGATCTTGTTCAGAGCAAGAGTCCGGGGTTGAAGATCTTGTCGCTGAACCGTCATCGACTGCTCATACTTACGACGCGGAAGGCAAGTCATACTTTGATCATGTTGAAACCCATATTTTATGAATTGCTATGCTATTCCATGAGTAGATATCTCATTAATATTGGATGTGTTGAGATCAATGATATTATGGCAGTGATAGATTGAATACTTGAGAAATGTGAACTTGATAAGATAGCAAGCCACGAACTAATAAAAGTATAAACATGTACATTTATATTCATGAAATAGAACCCCTAGCCGTGACCAGTATTTTGGTATGGAATGGTGGTAGCACTGGAGGTGCTTGGCTGCACTGAATGTGCAGGCACTGAAGGTGCATGGTTGTGGTATGATCTGGTCACTGGCACGTAAGGACTAGAACCTTGTGTTATGCGTCTAGTGGCATGAAAAACGTACCAACCACTTACCTGGTATGGGACAGGCGCAACCTTGTAGCTTCTTAGTATTATCAGTTCCCTGCATGGCTTGTCGATCCGGTTTCTCGCGTGGAAACTGGTGGGACGCAGTTCGTCCATGAGTGATGTGAGATCAGAAAAATGATGAGAGAATAAGGTGTAAAGAAGGAAGACGCCCTACGCCAGATTAAGTCGTGCGCGACTGTAATCAAAAGAGATTATGTGTCTTGCGGGAATATAGACCCAGGCTGGGAAGTAAGGCAGTGGGGAGGACCCACAACGGTACTTGGGACGGTATTGTCCATTTACCGGGCAGGGATACTGTTAATACTAGACTGCAAAAACGTTGTGTGATCTCGGCCTTGTCACATGCGTATAAGTCGCATGGAGTTGGCCCGACTTGGAAGTCGAGTGAAAAAGTGGATTTAAAAACAGGTACATCTCTGCAGAGTTTAAAAATGTATTCGAATACTTCGTGCTCCCGAGTTTTAGGAGTATGCCGCGGTGGATTAAATCCATGGGGTGTGACACAAGTATTGTTTTATAAACTAAAATTTGTTAGCTCAAGATTACCCAAATGGCATGTGTTGTCATGATAAGGGGCGTTGCCGTGGGCTGTCATGTGTTGACGTGTCGCGGTAACACCATAATATAGAGATCATGTGATAACTAAGAGGCATGTGGATTTATGCCCTAAAGTATACGAAATACTGTTATGAATATGAGATTGAAAGGCTTGAATAAAAATAATGTGATATGAGGTTATATCGCCTTGGATATGAGATATATGTATCACCATCAATATGATTTATTTACTGCCATGGGTATGATCAGAAGTTGAGTAAGAATTGAGAAAGAAATGTATTTTGGGAAAAACCTTTCACTCTTTCCCCAATAGCATAGGTTCATGCTGTATATATGTATGTATCTCTACCTTCCCTATGACTTGCTGAGTACGTAAGTACTCACCCTTGCAACAACTCATCAATAGATGGAGCGTTCTACGACCTTGGAGGATACCCTGAAGATGCTGCGGACCCAGGAGATGATGAGCAGTTTCCTCCGGAGCCCTGATGCGGTGCTGTCTCGCTGTCAACCTCTGCTTCCTGTGGATTGCTTTTGGGCCTAGCTTCCGCCGACTAGATGTATTATTTTGTTAGACCCTTGTGCCTTGTGCGGCACTGTACCTCGTCTTGTACTAAGGCCTGATGGCCATACAATTATGACTATTGTACTATTTGCTGCTGCAATGTAATCCTGTGATTGACTCATCCTGGGAAGTCAAGTGGTTTATGGGACCAGCTGCACCGAGCTGGGCCCCTCACAGGTGATGTCACAGTCGTGGCAGACGTGACATAAAATAGTGGTATCAGAGCAGCACAGACCTTGACTGTAGGACGGTACCCTTAGGGCTTGGTAGCGCCAGGACATCGTAAATTATTTAAAAATTATTTCTGAAAAATTTTATTTTTATTATTTTTTTTTTTGCAAAAGGTTGTTCTGCTCTTATAAAAATGTTGATTTCAAAATCTTATTTTGCTTCCAAAATTTCTCGGCAGGATGGCCAAGGAGCGTTTCAGCTACATCGAGCGTCTCGGTGGATGGGCCACATTGCTGTGGCATATGGCTCAGTTCCTAGGGATTGATGAGCGGCCGATCTGCGAGACTATTTGGGACTATTATGAGGGGCGTCGCTATGGCTTCAAGGCCAAAGTGCTGGTGCACGCTCTCGATAGTCGTGAGGGACAGGTGATCAGGGTGGAGGCCAGCAGGGCAAGCCGACTGGATGCTATCCAGGACGCAGCTCGAGAGGCGGTGCATCGGGTACGCCAGGTGTACTCATGCCGGCTCCAGGAGTCACCTTTCCGTCACGTGCCTTCATCTCCCTCTGGGTTGTCACCCATTGTGGAGTACCCGGACCCGTGTCTGGCAGGCACCGTAGGTCTGTTGAGGACCCTCGACTCGCGCTACTCTACCTTGCTTGCTGAGCATCAGGAGCTCCGCAAGGAGTTGGAGGAGCAGAAGAAACGTGGCCGAACCGCTTCTCCGTCGTTCACCTCTCAGCCTGCAGATCAGAGACGCCGCACCGTAGAGGAGGTTGCTCCGACAGTTGTCGCCCCAGCTTGTACCTTTGGACCCAGTGCGGGACCTAGCCTGATTCCTCGGAGGGTTGCTAATGCAGCTGGGTACCGACGCTCGTTCTCTACCCCTAGCACCCGCCGGGCAGAGGGCAGTGGGTCAGCACTACGGTTCCATGAGTCTGGACCACCCGGGTTTGTCACTCTGGAGGAGTCCGACGACGAGATGGAGCCAGAGGAGGTTGAGCCCTGTGGGAGCAGTTAGTTGCCTGTTCTTTTAGATCCTCAGGCCAGGGTAGATCTTCTAGGTTTGGTGATGCTTTTGGTTGTTATCATCACCATTACTTGCATTTTGATTGTATCAGACTAAGGCGCTTAGCCGCTTTTGTATTAACTACTTGTGCATTAATGAATCAGTTTCGCATTAATTTCTGCATTAGTACCTTAATTCTCTCTAGTTAGTTAGACCTGTCTGCTTCTCTCTTCAGAAGATCAGAATGGTTCACACAAGGAGAAGGACTCAAGATGACCAAGAGGGCCAAGACCCAGTTACACCACGAAGAGGATCCACACCTCATCCAGGATCCCAGAGCTCACTACCACCACAAGCGGACTCACCAAGTCTCCAGGAAATTCTTCTTTCAATGGAGAGGAACCGCCAAGAAGCCCAGGCTGCACATACCCAGTTGCTAGCTCAAGTCATTCAGAAAATGCCAGGGACTGCTGAAGGTACTGCCGTCGGAACTCGACTCTCGGACTTCCAGAAGACGCGACCGCCAACCTTCGCAAGCGCGACCGACCCAATCGTCGCAGACGACTGGCTGCGGGACATTGAAAGGAAACTGGACACTGTTCGTTGCAATGATCGAGAGAAGGTGTTATTCGGATCACACCAACTCACTGGAGCAGCAGCTGCTTGGTGGATGAATTATCAAGAAGCACACATGGACAAAGACAACATCACTTGGACGGAATTTAAGGATCAGTTCCGAAAATTCCATATCCCTACAGGCGTCATGGCAGCCAAACGCCGAGAATTCCGGAACTTGACTCAAGGGAACCGGACTGTCACTGAGTACCTACACCAATTCCACCATCTAGCTCGGTATGCGTCCAACGACATCGACACGGAAGAGAAGAAGATCGAACGCTTCACCGAAGGACTTCAGCACTATTTGCAGTATCAGATTGCCTCCCATGAGTTCACAGAATTCCAGACTCTAGTGAATCGAGTATTAAAGATAGAAGAAAAGCGAGGCCTCGGAGAAGAAAATCGGAAGAGAAAGATGATGCAACAGTCGCGACTGCCAGCTAGCTCATCTAGGGGAAGGGCCCCAGCATCTCCAAATTTTCGTCCGCCCTACCCGGCGCCAAGACCACAATTCACGCCAATATGCCCCAACTGCAGAGGAGCACACTATCAACGGGATTGCCCTCAGGCAAGGACTCAATGCTATCATTGCGGACAGATGGGACACCGCAAAGACAGTTGCCCGTGGATCCAACTCCCAACGGCGATAGCAAGATCGCAAGCTGGAACACAAGCGATGGCACCTAGAACCACAGCTTCACCACCATTGCAGAGCCCCAGAGGAGGTTTGCCCAACAGAGGGGGAAATGCAGCAGGCCGAGGACGAGGGCGAGGAGGAAGACCAATGGCAGGCCGAGGGGCCGACTGAACTTCACCTCCCTTCAAGAAGCAAACAATGCCTCTGACATTCTCCTAGGTAGATTCTTGATCCAATCTGCATCTGCTTTAATACTGTTTGATCCTGAAGCTACAAACTCGTTCATATCAGAAGATTTTGCATTTAAAGTGGGAATACCTATGGTACCTCTAAAGTACCCTATGGCTATACAGACCCCAGGAGCTAAGCTGCCTGTATATTCAGCTTGTCGTCATATAACCTTCAGAATAGATGGGATAGAGTTCTGGGCTAATCTATTAGTCCTAGAACTGCAAGGTCTAGACATTATAATAGGAAAGGATTGGTTATCCCAGCATAAAGGTCTAGTGGATTGTGAGAAGAAAACTCTAAGCCTTGTTAGTAACCAAGGGAAGGAAGTCCTATTCCATGCGGAAAGATCATCGGTCGAAAAATTGCAAGGATCAGTCCATGCACTTCAGGAAGTATGCTTGGATCAAGTGCCCACAGTACAAGAATACCCAGATGTATTCCCAGAAGAACTCCCAGGGATGCCACCTGACAGGGAGATAGAGTTTACCATTGAGCTTAAACCAGGAGCGGCACCTATAGCCAAGAGACCATATAGGATGCCGGTAACGGACTTAGAAGAGTTGAAAAACCAGTTAGAGGAACTGGAGGGTAAAGGATTTATCCGACCCAGTGCTTCACCTTGGGGAGCCCCAGTTTTGTTTGTAAGGAAGAAAGACGGAACTTTACGGATGTGTGTAGACTACCGAGCTTTGAATGAAGTCACTATTAAGAACAAGTACCCATTGCCAAGAATTGATGACTTGTTCGACCAACTTCGAGGAGCCAAAGTATTTTCCAAGATAGATTTGAAATCTGGATATCATCAGCTGAAGATCAAGAAGGAAGATATATCGAAGACTGCTTTCACTACCAGATATGGTTTATACGAGTTTACAGTAGTACCCTTTGGATTGACCAATGCTCCGGCAGCTTTCATGAACATCATGAACAGTACGTTTATGGATTATCTTGACAAGTTTGTCATAGTATTCATAGATGACATTCTGATATATTCCAAGAGTACGGAAGAACATGAGCAACATTTACACCTAGTCTTGGGAAGGCTACGAGAGAGGCAATTTTATGCCAAGTTTGATAAATGTGAATTTTGGATGTCAAGAATTTCATTTCTTGGACATGTGTTGACAGCAGAAGGAATTTCAGTAGATTCGGCTAAAATCTCTGCAATCAAGGAGTGGAAGCAACCTACCTCAGTTTCAGAGATTAGAAGTTTCTTGGGATTAGCAGGATATTATAGGAGATTCATTGAAGGATTTTCCCAAATAGCCAAACCCCTCACGAACCTGCTAAAGAAGGATGTTGCATTTGAATGGACCATCAAGTGTGAAGAAAGTTTTCAGAAGCTGAAGCAGAAATTGACCACAACACCGGTCCTCACATTACCGGACAGCAAAGAAGATTTTGTAGTTTACTGTGATGCTTCAAAGCAAGGAATAGGCTGTGTGTTAATGCAGCAAGGTCGAGTAGTAGCTTATGCTTCACGCCAATGGAGACCTCATGAGGAAAATTATCTGACTCATGATTTGGAGTTAGCGGCAGTGGTACACGCTTTAAACATATGGCGGCATTATCTCATTGGACATAAGTGTGAGATCTTTACAGATCATAAAAGCCTCAAGTATATCTTCACACAGGCAGAGCTCAATATGCGTCAGCGCCGATGGCTCGAGCTGATCAAGGACTACGACCTCAGCATACTCTACCATCCAGGGAAAGCCAACGTAGTGGCAGATGCCTTGAGCAGGAAGGCTTATACCCTACAAGGAGCTACACCTAAGAACCCGTGCTTACGGCAGGAATTTCAGAATCTTGAAGTAACCATAGTGCCATCTGGGATGTTAGCTACATTGACTATGGAGTCTCGACTCCAAGAGCAGATTGAGGATGCTCAGAAAGAAGATGAGGAGATACATAAGATCAAGAGCCACATCAGATCAGGAAAAACCCAGGATTTCATTGAAGATCATCAAGGAATTGTGTGGTATCGGGGAAGGATTTGTGTACCCCGAAATACAGACCTTAAGGAATTAATTCTTTCCGAAGCTCATAAAACCCCATATTCGCTACACCCTGGAAACACCAAGATGTACAAGGATCTGAAGACGCAATTCTGGTGGAATGGAATGAAGAGGGAAATCGCGGAATATGTCGCAAGATGTGACACTTGCCAAAGGATTAAGGCCGATCATCAGAAGATAGCCGGAAAGCTGCAACCCTTACCAGTGCCAACTTGGAAATGGGAAGAGATTGGTATGGATTTTATCACAGGACTTCCCAGAACACAAGGGGGATATGATTCCATATGGGTCATTGTGGACAGACTCACGAAAGTTGCTCATTTTATACCAGTCAAGAAAACGTATAATGGCAACAAATTAGCGGAACTATACCTGCAGCGAATAGTGACACTGCATGGTATCCCGAAGAAGATCGTTTCAGATCGAGGAACACAATTCACATCCAAATTCTGGAACCGACTCCACGAAGCTTTGGGGACCCAATTGCAGTTCAGCGCTGCATATCATCCACAGACAGGAGGACAGACGGAACGGGTAAATCAAATCTTGGAAGACCTTCTCAGAGCTTGCATCTTAGATTATGGAACCTCTTGGGAGAAATGCTTACCATTTGCGGAGTTTACTTATAACAACAGTTACCAAGCTAGTCTGCAAATGGCACCCTTTGAAGCTTTGTATGGGCGCAAGTGCAGAACTCCACTACATTGGGACGAGCCAGGAGAAAGGCAAGTCATTGGACCCGAACTCATCGAAGAAGCTGAAGCACATGTCAAGCTCATCAGAGAACGATTAAAGGCAGCACAGTCACGCCAGAAGAGCTATGCCGACAACCGAAGAAGGGAATTATCGTTTGCACCAGGCGAATCAGTTTATCTCAAGGTTACACCGTTAAAAGGGATGAGAAGATTCCATCAGAGAGGAAAACTGTCCCCAAGGTACATTGGACCATTCAAAGTCCTTAAGAGGAAAGGAGAGGTATCTTACAAACTGGAATTACCATCAGATCTTGGAGAAATTCATGACGTGGTTCATGTCTCGCAACTCCGTAAGTGCCTCAAGGAAACAACGGATCAGATAGAACACCAGGGAATTCCGCTTCAGAAGAATCTAACCTATCTCACTCAACCGCTGCAAATACTGGCTAGTGATGAGCGTCAACTCAGAAGGAAGAAAATCAAGCTTTGCAAGGTTCAATGGGAAGATCACTCAAAGGAAGAAGCGACTTGGGAGAAAGAGGATGATCTGCGGCAGGCTTATCCCTACCTCTTCCCTTCTCTAGGTAAATCTCGGGGCGAGATTTCTTTAAGGAGGGTAGGCTTGTAACACCCTAGTTTTGGGGGTGAAAAGTTTTGCATGAAAATCCTGCATGCATGTATCCCTGTAGTAGTAGCCAGATCAGCTGAACTCTAATCTCTCCCAAACCCTAAAAATCTCCAAATCTATTCCCTAGATCCAGATCAAGATCTGACTATCCAGATTTAACCTACCAGTTACCCTGAAGATAAAAGTCTTCAGGAGCCAGATCAAATTCTGACCCTAACTGTCAGTACCTAAGCCTCTCTCTGTTTTCGAAAACAGGAAAATTCAGATTTACCCTAAGTACCCCAGTTTCCAGATGATTGAATTATTCTGATTTAACCTTATCCAGACGCAAGTAACCCCTGGAATATGTTCCTAGGCTCATCCTCAACTCACTTCAAAAATTTGGGAGCCAAATTAATTCATCTAAACACTTTTCGCAGTTTAGTCCAATTTTACTGCGAATAAGTCCTTTTCTATTTACCTGGAAGCCTGAAAAGGCTAAAATCTGCAAATTAATTCCAACTCCAAAATTTCTTCAGGAAACACCTTCCAAATACCATTTGATACAGATCTCCCTTTTGATCAGACTTCAAAATCTCTCTCCAATCACCAGAATTCGAAATCGACAAAATCCAGACTTATTTTACCCTAATTTTACCCTATTTTCGAAAATAGGTGAAATCTCTCAAATCTTGTCAAATTTTCGCTAAATTTGAGCTGGATGAGTGCTAACAGAAATGTTATACTCAGCCATGAAATCAATTCTCAAATTAACCACCTCTAAGACAGAAATTACAAATCAGTCCAAATTTCAAATAAGAATCCTTGCAATTTGGTCCCTGGTTCGACCAGAGACGCTGTGCACGACCAGCAGCTGTGCATGACCGCGACCACCGCGCTGCCACGCCAGGAACTTCGTCGCCGGTGAAACCCCGTGGTCGCCACCCCTGCCACCGCGTTCCTGCCACGTGTGCGCACGCCGTTTGCCACCGTGGAGCCACCGCGGCCGCACCAGCATCGCCAATTTTGCCCGCGCGCGCACGCCATCGCTGCAGCCACTGCAGAAACACGGTGCCACGTTGCAAGCATGCCGGAGGAGCCCGTCAGTTCGCCGTTGCATCACCCGGGACAGCGCACGCCAGCCTGCAAAGCCGGCACGGCCGCTGGAGCACGTCGCTTCGCTGCTGTCCCGCCCGACCAGTCAGCTCGCCATCGATTCGAGCTTCACTTCCCCGTGCAATTCCCGCCGTTGCAAGCCCTTTCTGTGCCTATAAAAGACGCCCCAGCCCAGCACGAAGACGCTCACACCAGAACCACTCAAAATCCCCAACCACGCCGTCGTCTTCGTCTTCTTCGGCGAGCTCGAGAAGAGGCTCACGGTGCCAAGCCTCTACACTGCTTCCTCCTCGATTCCAGCTACTGCAGTAAGCTCCTCTTACCTCCCTCATCATACTCGAGCATGTAATTGACTCCAAACCTCTCCAGTCGCCGGCAATTCCCGTTTCTCTCCAGCAACTCCGGCGAGCAATTAAACTCTATCCAGAACGATTTAGCTCTCGAGCCTGTGATCAATATTGCTCAGTGAACTTATCTAAGCATCCCTAAGCAACCAGAATCGAAGAATTTGCTAAAATATGAAAAACCCCAAATTGGAACTTTGCTTGTAAACTGAGCTTGCTGTTTAAGCTTTTCTGGTGCATCTCTAGTCAATCTAACTTCACCAGTAGCACTCTTATGCCCCAGAGACCATCCTCAAGCAAGGAATTAAGTTTATTTGCCCTAGATCAGAAATGCCCAAATCAGGTTTGAGTTAATCTTTTCTCCGGCCAATATCTCCTAAATCCAGCCAATCCAGCCATAGAAACCTTGCCATCTAGATGTTTTGGACCATTCTGAGCAACTTTGTCTTCTATCACGACTCCTAATTCGGCCTAGATTGTGAGATATAGCTATGCCCTAGTTTGCTGTACTGTTCACACTACATGTGCTCCAGGCCAGCCAACTTCTTCGCCGGTTTTCATCACTTTCCGGCCATCTCCTGCCCAAGGTCCTGTTAAGACATTTGTTCCTGTTACCAATGCCTAACCACCAGACAAAGTGGTGCATCATTTGGAGCCCTGAGTCACAAGATATGGCTAACCCTAGTTTCTGGCCGTGTCAAGCCTATGCCAGGCTATGTCAGCCAGTGGCATTGAGCCTTTTCACCCACTTCCAGCCATGCACTTTGAAAATAACTTTGTCCCTTAGACTCCTGATGTTGTGATCTACACTTTTCTCTACTGTCACAACTTGAGTTGAGCCCTCTATCACCCATCGACCTTATGTCGATGCCTTGAACCGAATGCCAACCTAAAGACATTCGCTGTTTTTGGGCGAACCAGTCACCACCTTGATATCACCCTGATATTTTGGAACCTTGTAAACCTTAACAACTAATCTTAACCCTAGTTACTGTAGTTAAACTCAAATCGCTTCAAAACCTTGTATCACCAGAGTATTTTCTCCTTGCATCTTTGCATGTAGTGAGTTAGTAAGAATAGGATTGATTGTAATGCCTGTTTGCTTGTTTGATCTTGTTCAGAGCAAGAGTCCGGGGTTGAAGATCTTGTCGCTGAACCGTCATCGACTGCTGATACTTACGACGCGGAAGGCAAGTCATACTTTGATCATATTGAAACCCATATTTTATGAATTGCTATGCTATTCCATGAGTAGATATCTCATTAATATTGGATGTGTTGAGATCAATGATATTATGGCAGTGATAGATTGAATACTTGAGAAATGTGAACTTGATAAGATAGCAAGCCACGAACTAATAAAAGTATAAACATGTACATTTATATTCATGAAATAGAACCCCTAGCCGTGACCAGTATTTTGGTATGGAATGGTGGTAGCACTGGAGGTGCTTGGCTGCACTGAATGTGCAGGCACTGAAGGTGCATGGTTGTGGTATGATCTGGTCACTGGCACGTAAGGACTAGAACCTTGTGTTATGCGTCTAGTGGCATGAAAAGCGTACCAACCACTTACCTGGTATGGGACAGGCGCAACCTAGTAGCTTCTTAGTATTATCAGTTCCCTGCATGGCTTGTCGATCCGGTTTCTCGCGTGGAAACTGGTGGGACGCAGTTCGTCCATGAGTGATGTGAGATCAGAAAAATGATGAGAGAATAAGGTGTAAAGAAGGAAGACGCCCTACGCCAGATTAAGTCGTGCGCGACTGTAATCAAAAGAGGTTATGTGTCCTGCGGGAACATAGACCCAGGCTAGGAAGTAAGGCAGTGGGGAGGACCCACAACGGTACTTGGGACGGTATTGTCCATTTACCGGGCAGGGATACTGTTAATACTAGACTGCAAAAACGTTGTGTGATCTCGGCCTTGTCACATGCGTATAAGTCGCATGGAGTTGGCCCGACTTGGAAGTCGAGTGAAAAAGTGGATTTAAAAAGAGGTACATCTCTGTAGAGTTTAAAAATGTATTCGAATACTTCGTGCTCCCGAGTTTTAGGAGTATGCCGCGGTGGATTAAATCCATGGGGTGTGACACAAGTATTGTTTTATAAACTAAAATTTGTTAGCTCAAGATTACCCAAATGGCATGTGTTGTCATGATAAGGGGCGTTGCCGTGGGCTGTCATGTGTTGACGTGTCGCGGTAACACCATAATATAGAGATCATGTGATAACTAAGAGGCATGTGGATTTATGCCCTAAAGTATACGAAATACTGTTATGAATATGAGATTGAAAGGCTTGAATAAAAATAATGTGATATGAGGTTATATCGCCTTGGATATGAGATATATGTATCACCATCAATATGATTTATTTACTGCCATGGGTATGATCAGAAGTTGAGTAAGAATTGAGAAAGAAATGTATTTTGGGAAAAACCTTTCACTCTTTCCCCAATAGCATAGGTTCATGCTGTATATATATGTATGTATCTCTACCTTCCCTATGACTTGCTGAGTACGTAAGTACTCACCCTTGCAACAACTCATCAATAGATGGAGCGTTCTACGACCTTGGAGGATACCCTGAAGATGCTGCGGACCCAGGAGATGATGAGCAGTTTCCTCCGGAGCCCTGATGCGGTGCTGTCTCGCTGTCAACCTCTGTTTCCTGTGGATTGCTTTTGGGCCTAGCTTCCGCCGACTAGATGTATTATTTTGTTAGACCCTTGTGCCTTGTGCGGCACTGTACCTCGTTTTGTACTAAGGCCTGATGGCCATACAATTATGACTATTGTACTATTTTGCTGCTGCAATGTAATCTTGTGATTGACTCATCCTGGGAAGTCAAGTGGTTTATGGGACCAGCTGCACCGAGCTGGGCCCCTCAAAGGTGATGTCACAGTCGTGGCAGACGTGACATCCGCCCGGGGGGCTTCTGCCGGGGCCGGGGCCGGGGCGTCCTCTGCCGGAGGCGTCGGTGCCAGGAACCTCACCCGGACAATCCGGTTGTAGAAGCCCCCTGCAGCTTGCTCCACCTCCCGGCGCGAGGGCTCGAAGAACTCGGGGAAGCTCCGGGGGAAGCGGCCCCCGATCGCCCGGGCACCGACCCCCCGGTACTCAAAAAGCCCCGCCACGGCCGCAACGACGGGGATCGCCCGGCCCTGTGCCCGGGCATCGGCGGCCTTCAGGATGACGGAGACCTGTGTGTTGAGAAAACGCACAGCCTCCGCGAGGGTAGCCGGGGGCACCTCCGAGCTGCTCCCGGAGACTAGGCTCACGCCAAGGCTCTCGAGGGCTGAGCAGACGGAGCGACCCGCGTCCGTCACCGCCCAGACGCTCGAGCCCTCGAGCTCCCGGAACGCCTCCTCCTTTACCTTGGCCTCCTGTCGAAGGCTGCCGTTGACGGCCTCGGAGACGTGGACCTGGGCCCGGACCTGGGCCAGCTCCTGGAGGGCTTCGTCGCTCTGCCCCAGGTAAGTTGCAGCCCTCTCCTCCACGTCCTTAAGCATCCGGCCGATCCTCTGCTGAAGGCCCCAGGTAATGGCCGCCGCCAGCAAACTGTAGAGCTAGAAAAAATTCGTGTAGGGGCCGGAAAGAAAGCGTCACCGACTCGAGTAAGTACCTGGGCTTGGAGAGATTGAAGCTCCCCAAAAAGCTCATGGAGCGTCCCCTCCACTACTAAGGCCTGCACCTTCCGGGTCTCCAGGCCCTCCGTGTAGCGGGCGACCTCCCCCGAGGAGAGCAGGGGGTCTCCCGCTCGACTGCCGGCCCCGTAGCGGCTGGCGAGGGGTCCCCGGGCCTGGGCGACAGGCAGTGTGGATGGCGTCTTCGTCGCCGAGGAGGTGGCCTCCATGGAAGTGCCCGAAGAGCTCTTGGAAGGGGTCCCTGCCTGGGGAGGAACCATTAGGCCCTTACCCTTCTCGGGCGGGAGGGCCCCCGGGGCCCCCACTTCCGGAGGGACCTCGTAGACTGAGGGGCTCCCCCCCTCGTCCAACGGCCACTCGACCCGCGGAGGCGAGGCCTCCGCGAATCTCACCTGCAGCTTCTCTGGCTCCAAAGGTACCGGGGGCGCAGGGAGGGCCGCTACCGAAGGCGGCAAGGGGGCGTAGTCCGTCGAATTGGATGCCGCCCCGCCCACGGCCGGTTGCTTCCCCCGAGCCTCAACGGGCCTCTTCGAGGGAGGGGGTGTTGTTTCTTTCCGGGTCGGGGTCCGGGCGCGCCCGGTCCCGGGTTCTTGTCCCGGGCCTTCGCCGGTGTCGAAGCCGGCGTCGTCAATGGGCCGGGGGCTTTTTGGACCATGGCCTTCTTACGCTCAGAGCCCCCGGCAGCGTCCTTTCCCCATTTGTGCGATCCGGGGGTAGGGAGGGGCTTCCTCTCCGGTAGCTTTAGCCCGAAGGACTCGGCTACCAAGTTCCATGGAGGGCCCTCCCCCACGACGAGCACGATGCGCTCGTCCTCGTCGGCGAAGTACCTCCCCAGGAGGTTCTCCGCCTTTTCCCGTGCCGCCCGGTACGGCCGAACTGTGAAAGGTAAGAGAGTCAAATTTTCAAAAATTTGTAACTGCAATGAACCAGGTAAGAGGCTTACGTCGGGTCACCGGCTTGACCGGGGGCCGCTTCTCCGGTCCCATCCCGATCCCCCTTCTCCCGCGCGAGAAGGGGAAGATCCTCAGGGGCATCATCTCCTCGGCGGCGTCCCGCATTGAGCGGGTGCCCCGGGAGATACTGACCTTGCCGAGGAGCTCTAGCTCCTCGTCCGTCCACACCGGGGGCTTCAGCGCGGATGACCTGCTGTAGGCAGGGGCCTCCGGGGCGTACACCACGTCATCATCCTGGACCCGGAGGTAGAACCACCTCTAGATCCAGTCGCCCCAGTGGTCCCGGGAGGCCGCCGCCAGGTAATTGGCCGCCCGGTACGGCAGCATCTGCACCATCACCGAGCCAAAGGGGGACTTGGGTCCCCCCTTGACCAGGTGGGAGCTCCTCGCCACCGGTTCGTAAAAGTACCGGAAAGCTCGTAAGGTTGGCTCCCGCCCGGTCGCCGTCTCAAAGAGCCAAATGAAGAGGCCCATCCGGACGATGGCGTTCGGCGTTAGGTGGTTCAGCGCCACCCCATACTCCTTCAGAAACTCCCAGAGCAAGGGGTGCACCGGGAGCTGGAGCCCCTCCTCGAGGAAGGCCTCGAAGGCCACAATCTCTCCGGGCCTGGGGTGGGGGGCTCCGTCCTTCTTCACGGGGACCCTCGCGTTCGACCAGGGACTACAAGTCCCCGGTCGTGAACTCCGATGCCCAGAGGAAATCCGGAGCGATTTCCTCCGGGGGCACCTCCGTGGTCTTCGCTCGACCCTTCGGTGCCACCAGGTTTGGTTTTTTCTGGTGACTAAAGTTTCAGGGAGCTACACCTAGAGGTTCTGGACGCTTGGCTACCGGGAGAGAGCTGCTAGGAGAGAGCTACCGGGAGAGCTAAAGGAACTGGGGTTGGAAGTTTCGAATGAGGTTCCCGGGCCCCCCAAGGCCCTATTTATAGGGGCGAAGCAAGGCTGAGAGGGGCGCCACGTGGCACTTCGCGGCACAATCTGGGCCGTTGAAGTTCAAACCGTGCGCGGGAAATGAAGGGACTGGCGCGCAAACTGAGGCTGCAGTTCAAAACCGAGTGCATTTATGGCGAAGCGGCGCGGTCATAAGCGTGCGGCACGGGAACCAAGCGCATTCATGGCTCCGGTGGCTTGGTCCGGAGATTTTCCTGGTGACATGTACCATACCGACCGGGGACTCGAGCATCGTCCCCGGGGGGCATGGGGGGCTACTGTTGGGGGAAATCTCCACGAGACTAAGTCCAGGTAAGCTGCGTCACATTTCCCCGGGGACATGGCCTCTGGTTCCTGCCCCGGGCGCCGCCTTTTGGCTCCCGGGACCTGGCCTCCGGTGTCGGTCCCGGGCTCCGCCTTTTGGCTCCCGGGACCTGGCTTCCGGTGCTGGTCCCGGGCGCCGCCATTTGCCCGGGGACGTGGCCTCCGGTGCCTGCCCCAGGCGCCGCCTTTTGGCTCTCGGTGCCGGTCCCGGGCGCCGCCATTTTCCCGGGGATGTGGCCTCCGGTGCCTGCCCCGGGTGCCGCCTTTTGGCTCCAGGGACCTGGCTTCCGGTGCCGATCCCAGGCGCCGCCATTTGCCCGGAGACGTGGCCTCTGGTGCCTACCACGGGTGCCGCCTTTTGCCTCCCGGTGCCGGTCCTAGGCTCCGCCATTTGCCCGGGGATGTGGCCTCCGGTGCCTGCCCTGGGCGCCGCCTTTTGGCTCCCGGGACCTGGCCTTTGGTGCCTGCCCCGGGCGCCACTTTTTGCCTCCCGGTGCCAGTCCTGGGCGCCGCGATTTGCCCTGGGACATAGCCTCCGGTGCCTACCCCGGGCGCTGCCTTTTGGCTCCTGGGACCTGGCCTCCGGTGCCGGTCCCAGGCGCCGCCATTTGCCCGGGGACTTGGCCTCCGGTTCCTGCCTCGAGAGCCGCCTTTTGGCTCCCGGGACCTGGCGCCTGGTGGCGGTCCCGGGCGTCGCCATTTACCATGGGACGTGGCCTCCGGTGCCTGCCCCAGGCGCCACCTTTTGGCTCCCGGGACCTGGCCCTTGGTGCCGGTCTCGGGCACCGCCATTTGCCCAGGGACGTAGCCTCTGGTGCCTGCCCCGGGTGCTGCCTTTTGGCTCCTGGGACCTTGCCTCCGATGCCGGTCCCAGGCGCCGCCATTTGCCCGGGGACGTGGTCTCCGGTTCCTGCCCCGGGCGCCGCCTTTTGGCTCCCGGGTCCTGGCGCCCGGTGCCGGTCCCCGGGCGTCGCCATTTGCCCGGGGACGTGGCCTCCGGTGCCCACCCCGGGCGCCGCCTTTTGGCTCCCGGGACCGGCCCTCCGGTGCCGGTCTCGGGCGCCGCCATTCGCCCGGGGACGTGGCCTCCGGTGCCTGCCCCGGGCGCCGCCTTTTGGCTCCCGGGACCCGTCCTCCGGTTCCGGTCCCCGGAGCCGCCTTTGGCCCGGGGACCTGGCCTCCGGTGCATGTCCCGTGCCTCATCGCCCTTCTAAAGGTAATATCTTTGGTTGTTGATCACGTGCAGGTCACGCGAGGAGCGCCTCAGGAATCAGCGACCACCTGTCAAGCATCCAAGGCGCTTGACCGGGAGAAGGACGTTGCTACCCCTCAATCCAACGGTAGCGTCCTGGGTAGTTTAGTCTTTTTGCTTCTTTTTGGGGCTATAAATAGCCCTTGTACCCCCTGCTGTAAAGACAAGTGATTCATTATTGTTAAGTAGCCAAACCTCAGGTGTGCTCCAGAAGCCTCTCCCCCGAGAGAGCCTCCCAACCGACTCTGGTCGGGAGCACGCCTATAGGACTAGGGCCCCCACTGGGACCCGAACCTGTATAAATCCTCGTGTCAATTCTTGTGTTTGTCTGGCGGGGGAGGACCGGTCACCCGGTCAGCACACGTCGCGTTTTCTTAGCTAGGATCGTTCACAAAACCTGCCGGGGTATTCGCAATACCACGACAATCCTATCCTTACCTCTTGAGTTAATGTCAGCATTCTGCTTGCATCCCTGTGTGTGATTCTTTCCGAATCAGCATCTCTATCCTTGACCTCCTGTTTAAATAGGATGGTTAATATGCGTGGAAGAACCCAAGAAAGAGAACTTGAAGGAAACCCTGGCAATGCAAGGGCCACACCAGGAACAAGAGACTGTGCTAACCCAGACCGACTAGGATCATCATCAACTAAGCCACAAGGAGGCAACATCAATGATGTGCTAATATGGATGGAGCAAAACAGACAAGAGTCAGCAACTGTGCAAAATCAGATCTTAGGACAGTTAATGCAACATTTAGCATCTAGACAAACTGAAGGACCAACAATTGGTGCGAAGTTGACTGATTTGCAGAAAACGGATCCTCCAACCTTCTCAAGTACCGAGGACACCATCGTGGCCGACGATTGGCTAAGGGATGTAGAAAGAAAGTTGAACACCGTTAGGTGCAGTGGCGAGGAGAAACTTCTGTACAAATCACATCAACTGGCTAGACCCGCCGCCGCCTAGTGGGAAAATTATCAGACTGTGCACTCCAACAGAAACTCAATCACATGGAATGAGTTCAAGGAAGAATTTCGCAAGTACCACGTCCCGAAAGGCATTATTCAAGCGAAGCGCCGAGAGTTCATGAATCTAAGACAAGGAAACAAGTCCATCAAACAGTACCTGCACGAATTCATTCAACTGGCAAGGTACGCTCCCAAAGATATTGCAACGGAGGAGAGAAAGATCGATAGATTCTGTGAAGGTCTACAAAACTCCTTGCAATACCAGCTGTCATCCCATGAGTTTACGAATTTCCATATTCTGGTTAATGGACTTCTCAAAATGGAAGAAAAGAGGGGAGTGATTGAAGAAGACCAAAGAGGAAGGCTTTGCCCAACTCTTATCAAAGAAATGCTAGTCGAGGAAGACCGATGCCCACTTATTGGTCAGCCTTCAGACTGCCACAGAGACCCCAGAGGCCTGCGCCAACTACAACACCGGAGTGTACCGGATGAAAAGGAAACAATTTCCTCAAGGATTGCCCATGAAGAATGTAGAATGCTTTCTTTGCAAAAGAAAGGGACATCGCAAGCACACTTGTCCACTGCAACACTTGCTGTTCAATGTTTCCCGAGCTCATGCCGCAAGACCCCCTATTCCAACTCAAGGCTTCGCCAGAGGTGTTCCACCCTCCAGAGGAGGAAGAATCCAGAATAGCCAAGGAAGAGGAACGCCTGCCGCAGGTTGTGGCAGACTCAACTACACATCCGCCATTGAAGCGTGAGAAGCATCTGATGTTGTGATCGGTAGGATCTTGATCCATTCTGAACTTTCAGTTGCATTGTTTGACCCTGGTGCTACTCATTCTTTTGTGTCAATAACTTTTGTGCTCAAAAATGAGTTACCCGTGTCTGCATTAGAGTTTCCTATCTTAATCCAATCCCCCGGGGCTAGAATGCCTGTCAACTCTATCTGTAGAAATATCGCCTTTAGTATTGGCAACATAGAATTCCTAGCGAACTTACTAGTTTTGGACCTTCAAGGATTAGATGTTATCCTTGGAATGGACTGGTTAGTGAAGCATAAAGGTTAGATGGACTGTGAGAAGAAAGCAATAACCCTGACAAACGCTGAAGGAAAACAAGTCACATTCTACACGGAAAGGTCCATAGTGAACGACCAAGTATACAGTTTGGACAGTTTGGAAGGGATTGAGTTTGAAAAGGTTCCAATAGTGAATGAATACCCAGAAGTTTTCCCCAAAGAACTTCCTCGAATTCCACCAGATCGAGATATAGAGTTCTCAATTGAATTAAAGCCTGGATCTGCTCCGTATGCAAGAAAGCTTGCATGCATGATGAGTGAAGAGCAAGAGGAGTTAAGGAAGCAAGTAGAAGAATTGGAAAGGAAAGGGTTTATCAGGATGAGTTCCTCACCTTGGGGAGCCCCTGTGCTCTTCACCAAGAAGAAAGATGGCAGTCTACAACTTTGTGTCGACTACCGAAAGCTGAACGACATGACAATCAAGAACAAGCACCCTCTGCCAGGGATCGATGATCTCTTTGATCAACTCAGAGGAGCTAAGATATTTTCGAGGATTGACCTGAGCTCCGGATATTATCAATTGAAGATTCGAGAGGAGGACATCCCAAAGACTGCATTCATAATAAGATATGGACTGCATGAGTTTACCATGGTGCCATTCAGTTTAACAAATGCTCCAGCAATGTTTATGAACTTGATGAACAAAGTCCTTATGGAATTCTTAGACAAGTTTGTGATTATATTCGTCGATGACATTCTTATCTAGTTGGGCAAATCTCCGCGGGACCAAGTACAGGAAAGAGGCCGCCATTTGCCCGGGGACAAGGCCCCCCGGTGGCTTGTCCCGAGTGCCTTGTCTCGGGCGCCGCCTTTAGCCAGGGGACAAGGCCCCCCAGTGGCTTGTCCTGGGGGCCGCCTTTGGCTCGAGGACAAGGCCCCGGACGCTTGTCCCGGGCTCCGCCATTTGCCCGGGGACAAGGCCCCCCGGTGGCTCGTCCCGGGTGCCGCCTTTTGCCCGGGGACAAGGCCCCCCCAGTGGATTGTCCCGGGTGCCGCCTTTTGCCTGGGGACAAGGCTTGTCCCAGGCACCGCCTTTTGCCCGAGGACAAGGCCCCCCGGTGGCTTGTCCCGGGGGCGTCGGCGTTCTTCCGAAGGCAAGGGTCCCTGGTCCCGGGTCACGGGAAGATCACGCGAGAAGCACCTTGGGAACTGGCGGACACCTGCCAAGCATCCAAGGCTCCTGACCGGAAGAAGGACGCTAGTGCCCCTCGATCCGATGGTGGCTAGTGGGGTAGTTTAGTCTTTTGGCATCTTTTGGGCTTATATAAGCCCTTGTAACCCCTCATGTGAGGACGACAATTAATTTTTACTCTAATAGACAATCAAATAGGTGTGCTCCAGAGCCATCTCTCCCCCGAGAGAGCTCCCCTAGCCAACTCCGGTTGGGAGCATGCCGACAGGAGTAGGGTCTCCACTGATGCCCGAACCTGTATAAACCTTCATGTCACTTACTGTGTTTGCACGACGGGAGAGGACCAGTAACACGGTCAGCTCCCGTCGCCTTTTCTTCGTTAGGAACCTCCACAATACCTGCTGTGATATTCGCAATACCAGCATAGTTGGCGCCGACCGTGGGGACTCGTGATGAATCGCCATGGCTCCCTCGAGAACGAGGGCTCGCACCCTTCCCGGCGACGCCGGTCCCTGTGACCCGGCGCCACCCGTTCGAAGCACGGCCGTCCCGGCACCGACGTCCGGACACGGCCAAACCTAGGTAGCACCTCTAACTCTCCTGTACTTTCTGGTGGACAGGGCTCCGGGTCCAACCCAGCGACCTCGGACGCTCCCAGGGGGGCCGGCTTTCCCCCGGTGGCTTCGCCGGCTTCCCGGGACGCACTGCTCGAAGCTTTGGTGGACGGCCAGCTCCACGCCCAGCGCATGATGGACGAGCTCCTCCGCGTTCTGGCACGGCCACCGGCCCCCATCTACCCGCAGTTCCTGTTCATGGGGGCAAAGCCCCCATTTATTGGGCATCCGGTGGCCCCTCCAACTTTCGGGGGTCAGGGCGCTCCCGGAGCCTGTGGCTCCAACGGGGGCTACGCTCTGGTAGGCCCGTCATCCGGAGCCTTCCCGACCCTGGGAGCATTCCCGGGGCAGGGGTCTTACCCCATCCCCGGGGTCTTCCCCGCGCGAATGGTTCACTCCGGGCCCGGGGCAATCCCAGGGCCGGATGCTGGCTTCTCCCAGCCGGTCGTGCCTATCATTCTGGAGGTAGCCTGCCGAGTGAGTCCCGCGCCGTCGCCAGACCTTCCTCGACAGAGCGCCCACTGTCCTGTCCCGGACGATACAACCGGGGACCGCCCGTTAATGAACACCCGCGCCCCGGTTGCGCCTCCCACACCTGCAGTCGACGCGCATGAGCTCCCTCCTCCCCCGGGGCCAGCCCCGAGGGCTCCCCCATTGGATCAAGTTCATGTCACCCGGGAGGAGGTTGAGCGAATGCGTACCACCAAGTCTGGGGAAGAGCCTCCCCTGGGTTGTGGACGCGCGGAGCCTCGCTCCCGCTCTGGCCAGGGCAAGAGACCCGCCGAAGAACCCCCCACCCCCGGGGGGTGCCCGGACATCCTGGAGGTCAGCTCCACCAACCCGAGGGAGAAGCGGTGCTACCGCCATGACGGCGGTCCTCTTGGGCCCCTCGCCGACTCCGACAACGAGTGCGCGTTCCCTGTCAAAGGGGACAGCGATCGGGACTCCCCCCGAGAAGTGGAAGGGGCTAACCAGCCGCTGCACATCGAGGACTACAACGGTGAGGCCGACCCCTATGAATTTGTGGAGGTGTATTCCATAGCCATCTCGGCGGCTGGGGGGGACGAGACAGTTCAGTGCAATGTCTTCCCCCTCTACCTGACCGGGATCGCCCGCTCGTGGTTCTACAACCTGAAGGCCAGCTCCATCAAGTCCTTCACGCGGCTCAAACGCGAGTTCTGCGCAAACTTCCAGGGAAACTATGTGCGTCCCCTGGATTCCTCGCAACTGTATACCATCCGACAAAGGACGGGGGAGACCATCGACAGCTTCTTCAAGTGCTTTGCTCAGGTCAAGAGCAAAGTAGCTCACGTCCCTGACTCCATAGTCATTGAGGCGTGTAAGAGTGGGATCCTCTCGGGAGAGCTCCACCAGAGACTCTCCCGAAGCTGCCCCTCCTCCACCGACGAGCTCTTCAACGTACTTCAGAAGTACGCTCGGGCGGAGGAGGACGACCACTGGAAGAAGATCCAGGGGCCCCCGCCCCCGTCGACCAGGGGGCCAGGGACCCCCTCAAACGCCCCAAGGGGGGAAATCGTGGCGAGCCACGGCCTCAAGACACTTTTGTCGTTGAGGGTGGAGGCGGCTCGCGCGATGCCTCCAAGGGCAACCGCTCTTCCCCAAGCCGTACCATGGTCGCGAAAGCCCCGCGGCAGGAGGCAGGGAAGGCCTATGGTGTACCTTCCACAAGTCCAATACCCATGCCACCCAGGAATGCCATCAACTGCTCCAACACTTTGTCGCATTCCTCGACCAGCATGGGTAGGGGGGACTCCTACCTCCTTCCCCTCTCAGTAGGCCTTACTGGCCCTTCCTGCCCCCAGGGGGGGACAACAGGGACAAGAGCGGGAGGGGGAGCCGTCAAAGACTCTCCCCTTCCAAACCTCCCAAAGGCATGTCGACGTCATCAAGGGAGGATCCGCCTCCGGGCGAGACTCCAAGCATCAACGCAAGGAACAAGCACACGAAGTAAAGGTGGTGGGGGTGCTACACACGTCCCGGCCACCCAAGTGGTCGGACGTCCCCCTCACTTTTACGGCGGAAGAGGCAACGTGAGCCGATTACCGGTGGCGCGCGAGAAGGGGAAAACTCCAATTTGAACTTAATTTATTCCACTACAGTGAAAGCTAATTTGAACTGGAATAGATGCAATTACTGGAACAGGGTGTTTGCTAATTACGGTGATCGCTGACAACAAGGTGCATGTGAACTCAATTCAAAGCTACAGCACAATAAGGGAGATAGGAGGACCTTACTGGTGCTGTTAATTTGGATGGAGGGGCTGCGGTTGAAGCTATCACCGTGAGCCTCCTTCTGTGCTCGTCGGAGAAGATGACGAGGACGGCGGAATTAGAGATTTAGCTGATTCTGGTGTAAGAGAAGTTAAGCTGAGTATGGGGTGGCTTTTGTAGGCACAGTTAGAAGTTTGCTATGCTGGGGCTAAGGAACTTGTGCCGATGAAGCTTCGAGTTGAAGCAACGGCAAGCAACAAGCAGGCAAAGCTTCTTTCTGGCCAGCGAGCTGCTGGTGAGCTGGACAAGGTTGCCACAACAATGACTGAGGTGCAAACACGTGCATCCATGCAAACTCAAGTGAACACGAGCACTGCACGGCGGTGACAATCACGACGACGAGGCGCTCCTGGTCGCGGTCGCAATGGCACTGATCAAAGCGGAACACTACACTGCGGTTGAGGTTGCTGAAGCTACTGATTTGGTCGCATGAGATTGCTCCAATCGTGAACAGCAGATGTGGTCGAAGAAGCTGGGAGCTCTGGTCACGTGCTGGTCGAGAACTGCAGCTCTGGTCGATGGCATCTCGTGATTGTTGGTCAAAAACAACCAGTTGGACTGAATTGCAAAATCTAAAAATTGGCTTTGGACTGAATTGTAATTTCTGACTTGGAGATAGGTAATTTGCAATCTAATTTCATAGATGAGAATAAAATTATACCTTATTGACAAGGATTGACACCTGAGTCAGTTCAAATAAATGCACTGTTGGTTCAAGACAGATTCGAGCCAGACATGTGCCCGGTGGTGTGAACTCAAGTCATTTCTGGGAAGCATCAGCCCGAGGTCGCAGGCTTTGTGCGATCAGATCACAGCTAGTGCGCGGTCGGAAGTTCGTGTGCTGTGCATAGACAGAAGGTCAAAAATGTTGCACGGTCAACCAACATCGCGCGGTCAGGACATCTTCGACCAGGGAACGTGGGAGTATTCTTTTCCTATAACAGGAATATCCCAAGTACCTCGAAGATTCTTCCACGTGGGGATTAACCGTCAGGTGGTTAATGCGTGTAGTTATCCACAAATAACACATGTTAAACATTCGTGGGAGTTAAAGGTGGTTCTCCAAATCGCATCCAAGCAACTGTTTGATGCAGTTACGACTTGGCACCCTTTCAAATGGTATAAAAGAGGTGGCAAGATGTATCAAACAGGGGGAGATAAATCAATAAATCAAGATACAACTCAAACAGCCAAGACTACGGTTTAGACTATATAATTTCTGTAAGCCTCTCTGGCCTTTTTTGTACATTTATATAGGAAAAACCTTCGCCTGTGAAGGTTTTTTCCCGCTACTTTGTAACTATTTACTACAAATAGTGCAATCCCAACAGGACGTAGGGCTATTACTCTCACCATCGAGGGCCCGAACCTGTATAAACCTCTCTGTGCACCAGTTCTCCATAGTTTTACATACCTTCCCGGAGGGTCACCTTGAAAGGTCTCATTATTATAAATTTTGCATAAGTTCGGCTGTGGACCCCGACACTAGTACAGAAAAGCTTTCTTCTATCGGTAAAAAACACCCTTGTACTATCGGTTTTCGTACCGATAGAGATAGACACGATAGAACAAGACAGAACATTTCTATTGGTAAATAATCGATAGAAGAACTTCACAATTCTATCGGCATATTAGGAGTGTACCAATAGAAAACCCGTCGTAGTCTGACATTTAGCGGTGGGAAAAGTACCACTATTCTAACGGTTAATTACAAGATTACCGACAGCAAAAAGCTTACTATTCTATCGGCACCTTATGAGTGTACCATAGAAAACCCGTCGTAGTCTAACGTGCAGCGGTGGGAAAAATACTACTATTCTAACGGTTAATTACAGGATTACCGACAGCAAAAAGCTTACTATTCTATCGGGACCTTATGAGTGTACCGATAAAAAACCCGTCGTAGTCTGACGTGTGGCGGTGGGAAAAATACCACTATTCTAACGGTTAATTACAAGTTTACCAACAGAAAAAAGCTTAGTATCTCTCGGTTGGAAATGAGATAACTGATAGAAAAAATCTTAGTACTCTCTCGGTTGTGTATGAGTTCACCGGCAGGAAAAGTCACACTATTCTGACGGTTAATTTCTAGTTTACCGATAGAAAAAGTGGTAGTAGTCTCTCGGTTGTGGATGAGTTTACCGATAGAAAAGTGGTGGTAGTCTGTCAATTGTGAATGAATTTACCGATAGAACATTCACATATACAGTACATTATTTACATTCACATATACAGTACAGATGCAATACATTATAGATTGGATACACAATACAGTACAGATGCAAAGAAGGGTAAATTCACAAAACAGATTGACACATTAGACAGTTATTCACATTTATCCACATATATATGGAGAAATACAACTTACAATCCAATGTGGACATTTATTGACATATATATTTATTCACATGTATATAAACAGTCTATGCACAGAGTACACGAAAAAGAGAAAATTATCATGGCAGATGCTTGGGCGCAACTTCCTCCATGACATATTGAGCCCAGATTTGTCGAAGATCTCTAATCTTTGCATTTTCGTATGAGTCTTTCGACATGGCGATCTGCAAGCATGTGTGAATACTTAGTAACTAACTTTCTAATTTAGAACGTGACACCCAATTTTCAAATTTGAGTTACCTGGGGGAATTGGGCAAAGTTTGTCTCCACTAGGTCGTACATGTAGCGCAACACATAAAACCCGCATTACCACGATTGCGGCTGCTGATGGCACTGAGATAATTGCATATGCGAAGACATATTAGCTATTGTTTCCATAAACTAATTAAGCATAAACAAAAAGTCTCGTGAGTACCTTATATTCTTTTGCAAGCTAGTAGGGAGCCCTGCGGTGCGGCATGCCTCCCTCCAGTGGACACATATTTATCAAAAGCCCTGCATTTCAGTTAGTATTGCCAGTTAATGTATTATCATTAGCTAGTGAGGTGAAAATTTAAATCAAACATATAAGTTACTTACGCCTCCATATTCCCCTTGACCACATATTCGATCGATAATCTGTCACACATCGAATCGAGGTAGTACACCTCGTTCCTCGGCGGACAGATCACTATGAGGATCCAGTGGCCCCTACATTGTACGTAAAAGAGGACCACTAGCTCAAAGTATATCTCAGGTGTAACATATAAGATCGAGTTAAATTAGTACGAAATGCACTAAAATTTGGTGGTACGGCACCAGAATGAACTCCCTGTCCTGCTGCGCCATCAGCGCCTTGGATATGTACTGCTCAGCGTGCGCGGCATCGTGCTCTAGCATCGTGAGGCTTATTTTCTCTGGGTCGAGGAAACCCACCTTGTCACACGCAGCCTCCGATGCTAGCCTATACATGCACCTGCATGCAAAGGACGACATTAGGATTGCACAGAAAGTTACTACATTTCAAATGAACTACAACAATGCAGAGTTAGCAAACAGAGTTAGAAAACACCAATACATAGCATCAGCAAACTCACAGGACTCCAATCCGTATGATGGACATATCGAGCTCTCGACAGTTGTAGAGGTCGAACAGATCCTCGTGTGCCACGGATATACTCCCGGGCTCACGGTGGAACTGCCCAGGCCTGTAGGGAACTAAGAAGTTCAGATTGCGGAAAGCTCGGTGTAGGTACCACTCGTGGAGGTCTCTGGTTGATCGATCCAAGTTGCGCAAAGCTGCCTCTGACATGAGTGGGAACCCGTTCCTGAACCTCTCCGGCTGTCCCTGTCGCCCTTTTCCCTTGCCTTTGCCCTTGCCTGTCGTGGTTTTGCGAATACCCCAGCTGGTTTTGTGAACGATCCTAACGAAGAGAACGCGATGCGGGCTGACCGGGTGACCGGTCCTCCCCCGCCGGACAAACACAAGAATTGACACGAGGATTTATACAGGTTCGGGTCCCGGTGGGGGCCCTAGTCCTGTCGGCGTGCTCCCCACCGGAGTCAGCTGGGGAGGCTCTCTCCGGGGGAGAGGCTTCCGGAGCACACCTGTGTGTTTTGGCTATTCCAATAAAATGAATCACTTGCTTACAACTGAGGGGTACAAGGGCTATTTATAGCCCCAAAAAGAAGCAAAAAGACCTATCTACCTCGGAAGCCACCGTCGGATTGAGGGGTAGCAACGTCCTTCTCCCGGTCAAACGCCTTGGATGCTTGACAGGTGGTCGCTCATTCCCGAGGCACTCCTCGCGTGACCTGCACGTGATGAACAACCAGAGAATTTACCTTTAGAAGGACGACGAGGCCCGGGAAACTCACCGGAGGCCAGGTCCCCGAGCCAAAGGCGGCTCCCGGGACCGGCGCCGGAGGCCGGGTCCCGGGAGCCAAAAGGCAGCGCCCGGGGCAGCCCCCGGAGGCCACGTCCCCGGGCAAATGGCGGCACCCGGGGCCGGGTCCCGGGAGCCAAAAGGCGGCGCCCAGGGCAGGCACCGGAGGGCATGTCCCCGGGAAAATGGCGGCGCCCGGGACCGGCGTTGGAGGCCGGGTGCCGGGAGCCAAAAGGCGGCGCCCGGGGCAGGCACCGGAGGCCAGGTCCCGGGAGCCAAAAGGCGGCGCCCGGACGCCACGTCCCCGGGCGGGTGTGACGCAACTTACCTGGACTTAGTCTCGCGGAGATTTCCCACAACAGCAGCCCCCCATACCCCCTGGGGACGATGCTCGAGTCCCCGGTGGGAATGGTACATGTCACCGGGAAAATCTCCGGACCAAGCCACTGGAGCCGTGACGCTTCGATTCCCATGCCGCGCGCTTATGACCGCCGCTTCACCAGAAATGCGCCTCGGTTTGTGCGCCAGTCCCTTCGTTTCCCGCACACAGTTTGAACTGCAACGGTCTAGATTGCTCCGCGAACTACTACGTGACGCTCATCTGGATCACGGCTCGCCCCTATTAATAGGGCCTTGGGGGGCCCCGGAAGTTCATTCCAAACTTCTCAACCTTAGCGCATTTAGCTCTCCCGGTAGCTCTCTCCTGGTAGCTCTCTCCCGTTAGCTAGCTCCCGGTAGCAGGCGTCCGGAACCTTTAGGCGTAGCCTCCAGAAACGTTAGCCACCGGAAAAGACAAACCTGATGGCACCAAAGGGTCGAGCGAAGACGACCGAGGTGCCCCCGGAGGAGGTCGCTCCAGACTTCCTCTCGGCGTCCGAGTTCACGGCCGAGGACGCGGAGTCCATGGTCGAACGCTGCATCGTTGAGGACGGGGACATCCGGGTCGCCGTGAAGAAGGACGGAGCCCCCCGCCCCAGGCCCGGAGAGATCGTGGCCTTCGAGGCCTTCCTGGAGGCGTGGCTCCGGCTCCCGGTGCATCAACCACCTCACCCCGAACGCGATCGTCCGGATGGGCCTCTTCATTTGGCTCTACGAGACGGCGACCGGGCAGGAGCCCACCCTACGCGCCTTCTAGTACTTCTACGAACCGGCAGCGAGGAGCTCCCACCAGGTGAAAGGGGGACCCAAGTCCCCCTTTCGCTCGGTGATGGTGCAAATGCTGCCGTCCCAGGTGGCCGATTACCCGGCGGCGGCCTCCCGGGACCACTGGGGCGACTGGATCCGGAGGTGGTTCTACCTCCGGGTCCGGGACGACGAGGTGGCGTATGCCCCGGAGCCCCCCACTTACAGCAGGTCGTCCGCGCCGAAGCCCCCGGTGTGGACGGACGAGGAGCTCGAGCTCCTCGGCAAGGTGATCATCTCCCGCCGGACCAGCTCTATGCGGGACGCCGCCGAGGAGATGATGCTCCTGAGGATCTCCCCCTTCTCACGCGGGAGAAGGGGGATCGGCATGGGCCCGGAGCAGCGGCCCCCGGTCAAGCTGGTGACCCGACGTAAGTCCGTTACCTGCTTCATTGCATTTACAAATTTTTGGAAATTTGACTAACTCTTTACCTCTTGTAGTCCGGCCGTACCCGGCGACGCGGGAGAAGGCGGAGAACCTCCTAGGGAGGTACTTCGCCGACGAGCACGAGCGCGTTGTGCGCCTCGTGGGGGAGGGCCCTCCCCGGAACTTGGTAGCTGAGGCCTACGGGCTGAAGCTGCCGGAAAGGAAGCCCCTCCCCACCCCCGGGTCGCACAAGCGGGGGAAAGACGTCGCCGAGGGCTCTGAGCATAAGAAGGCCAGAGTTCAAAAAGCCCCCGGACAATCGACGACGCCGGCTTCAACACCGGCGAAGCCCCGGGAAGAAACCCCCGGGACCGGGCGCGCCCTGGCGCCGGCCCGGAAAGAAGTGACACCCCCTCCCCCGAAGAGCCCCGTTGCGGCCCGGGGGAAGGAGCCGGCCGCGGGAGGGGCGGCGTCCGATTCGGCGGACTACGCCCCGTCGCCGCCTTCGGTAGCGGCCCTTCCGGCGCCCCCGGCACCCTTGGAGCCGGAGAAACCAGAGGTGAGGTTCGCGGAGGCCTCGCCTCCGCGGGTGGAGTGGGCCATGGATGAGGGGGGGAGCCCCTCGGTCTATGAGGTCCCCCCGGAAGTGGAGGTTCCGGGGGCCCTCCCGCCTAGGGAAGGGGAAAGGTCTGATTATCCCCCCCCCGGAAAGGGGCCCCCTCTGAAACGTCCTCAGCCACTTCCTCGGGCGGTACTTCGGCGACGAAGACGACGACGACTGCCACCCCGACCGAGGACATGCCGGGCGCCCAGGTTCGGGAGCCCGTTACCGGCTGCGGCGGGACCAGTGTCGGGCGGGAGACCCCCCTGCTTTCCGCAGGGGAGGTCGAGCGTTACGCGGAAGGCCTGCAGACCCCAAAGGTCCAGGCCTTCATCGCGGAGGGGACGCTCCACGAGTGCTTCGCGGAGCTCCGGTCCCTTCAAGTCCAGGTATCCACCCAGAGTGGTTGTCGCTTCCTTTTGGCTCCCTGTATCCAAAATTTTTCTAACTCTGGAATTTGTACGGGGCGGCAATTACCTGGGGCGTTGAGCAGCATGTCATCCGGCTGCTCAAGGACGCGGAGGACAGGGCCGTCTCCTTCTTGGGCCAGCAGGACGAAGCTCTCCAGGAGCTGGCCCGGGTTCGAGCCCAGGTCCACGTCTCGGAGGCCGTCAACGGCCGCCTTCGGGAGGAGGCAAAGGCGAGGGAGGAGGCCTTCCGGGAGCTCGAGGGGTCGAGCATCCGGGCGGTGGTGGACGCGGGCCGCTCCGTCCGCTCGGCCCTCGAGAGCCTTGGCATAAGCCTAGGCTCCGGGGGAGGCTCAGGAGGTGCCCCCGGCCACGCTCGCGGAGGCTGTGCGTTTTCTTAACGCACAAGTCTCCGTGATCCCGGAGGCAGGCGGACGCCCTGGGCGCGAGGCCGAGCGATCCCCGTCGTCGCAGCTGCGGCCTGACTCGTCGAGCACCGGGGGATGGGCGCCCGGGCGATCGGGGGCCGCATCCCCCGGAGCTTCCCTAAGTTCTTTGAGCCCTCGCGCCGGGAGGTGGAGTAGCTCGCCGGGGGCTTCTACGACTGGATCATCCGGGTGAGGTTCCCGGCATCGGCGCCTCCGGCAGCGGATGCTCCAGCCCCTGCACCGGTCGAAGTCCCCCGGGGGGAGGACGCCAATTAAAAAGTATGAGCCTCCCCCCCGGTCTTAGTTAGGACCCTTTTGCTTTTTTTAGAATTTTGATCCCGGTAGCTTCTTAGAAGAAGCCCCGGACACTTGTACAAAGACATTTTGAATGCAATAGAGTTAGAAATTTTTCTAAGTCTTGAATTGAATGCAATGTTACCAGGGTTCCCGGGAGGTTACTCCTGGGCGAAGGTCCGGGAGGGGCTCCCCGGGGGACGCCCAAGCGGCTTTAATCTTGCTAAGCCTCATCTCCGGGAGCGTAGCGGGGACGCAGTCCGGGAGCCAATCCAGTTGAGGTGGCGTCCGGAGTGGCACTTGGACAATTTTGACAATCATCGCGCCGAATTGTCCCCTCCGCGTCCGGGGTTCCGGATGGTCCCCCCTCTTCGCATTCTTCCACCAGCGGGCTACGAATACTGGCCCGAGGATGTGCTCTGGGAAGCTCGGCGTCGCGTCCGCGCATTGTACCGGGACTTGGCCCGGGAGCTAGCGTAGGGCCTCCGGGACTATTAGGCATAGGAGCCTTAGGATGTAGAGAATCCACCGGGTTAGAGCCCGGGTTGTACCGTTTTCGCTGCCCACCGGAGGGGGAAGATGTCCTCCGGGTCATGATCAATAAAGCTGTGTTGTTGCTTTCTTTGAGTCCTTTTATTTTCTTCTTGGATGGTCTGGACGACTCCTTTTGACAAGAATGAGCTAAGTTTGCTCGTGGCTGGTGTGGTCGACACCCGGGAGTTCCTTATCCCCCCCGCCCACAGTGGGCCGGAGGGTAGCTCCGCGCGCTGGGGGGGTAGCAAAGCCCCCGGGGTGAAGATAACCTGTAGCATAAGAATTTTTCCAAGTTAGAAAATTCTAAAACGTGGTTTCCAAGGGAAATACTGTAACACCCTGAGTTTAGGGGTAAAAACTTTCTTTTCATGAACACCATGCATGCATGATACCATGTATCTGTAGTAGTAACAAGATCAGTTCAACCCTTTTACCCCAATCTATCCCAAACCCTAAAATTTCAAAATCTTCCCTGTGAACCCAAATCAAGATCAGATTATTCGGATGTGATCTATCAGTTACTCTGAACATAAAAGTCTTCAGAAGTCAGATCAACTCCATCTCTAACTTTCAAACTTATCAATTTCTTTCTGTTTTCGAAAACAGAAATTCAAATTACTATTTTAATTACCCTAAATATTCTGAACTCAGATTTAGCTAAATCTTGACCTAATTCAGATCAGATTACTCTTGGACTATGATCATGTGTATGCCAATACCTTAATCCAGAAAGTTGGCAGCCAAATTATATCATCTAAGCCTTTTACACATATCAGTCCAAATTATATTGCAAATTAGTCCTTTATCTGATATTTGGAAACCCAGAAAAGGCTAAAATCTTCAGATCAACTCCAAATTCAATATTTCTTTAGCAAATCATTTCTAAATGCTATTTGATACAAATTTTCCTTCTGTCCAGATTACAAAATTACATCTTAAAGGCCAGAATTCGAAATCGACAAAACTCAGATTCTATTGTACCCTAAAGTACCCTATTTTCGATTTATGTCGAAAATCATCAAATCGTACCAGATTTCATCAAATTTCTTGCTAGATGAGTATAAGGTATAAGTTTATACTCAGCTGTGAAATCAGATTGCAAATCAACTATCTCTAAGTCAGAAATTACAATGCAGTCCAAAGCAAATTTCCAGATTTTACAATTTAGTCCAAATGGCTGTTTTCGACCTCACCTGCTGTACACGACCAGGGAAGCTACAGTTCACGTCGAGTAGTGCACGGCGACTTCGACCACAGCCGGCACCGTGTTGCTTCGACCTCAGCTAGCGTGGAACAGTACCTCCGCGACCGCGACAAAGAGCACCTCGTCGTCGTGATCGTCGCCGTTGAACAACGCCGCTTTAGCCGTGATTTCGCAACCGCCTTTGCATGCACACGTGTTTGCTCTTCAGTTGTTGCCGTAGCCACCTCCATCCAGCACACCAGCTGCTACATGCCAGAGAGAAGCTTTGCTTGCTTGTGCTCGCTGTTGCTTCAGCGCGAAGGTGCACTGGCGCAAGCATCTTAGCTCCAAGCCGTTAGCCAGAGCTTCACTTCACTTTGCTTTGCTTTGCCTATAAATAGCAGCCCCATACTACCAGTACTGCTTTTCAGAGATTCGTAGCAATTAAGCGAAGTTCTATTCACTGTTGCCTTCTTCTCCGGCGAGCCGCCGAGGAGGTCAACGACGCCAGCCTCAACCGCAGCCTCAATTCCCAAATTGACACCACTAGTGAGTTCCTCGTATCTCACTATCTGTGCTATAGCATTTAATTGAACTTTTATGCACTTCATCGCCGGTGATCGCCGGCAATTGCTGAAATTAGTGAAATGCCCTGTTCCAGATGCACAAGTCAAATTAGCCCGAATTAGCCTTCGATTCAATAGACAAAAATGATCAGCGAGCTGTTTTAAGCAAGCCTGTGAAGTCAAATTGTGAAATTGACCAAGAACGGAAGCTTTTCCCTAGCCCGAGCTCCACCAGCCGCCGGCGAACGTCGCCAGCCTCCTCCGGTGATTCTCCGGCCAATTCAATCGTGCCAGAAGCTTTCTTATACCTTCTAGATGCTCTCCAAGCAAGGAATCGAGTTCAAACTTCGTGTAGCCAAAACCCCCAATATCAGTGTCTTTTTCAATGCGCCGGCCACCGGAAAACCATTCCCGGCCGATCCAGCTCCAGAAACCTTTTCCACCAGATGCGCCTTGATCTCCTGAGCAACTTTTCCTACTAGCTCGACTTCCAATTCGGCCTAAATCAGAAGATATAGCTATGCCCTAATTCCTGTCCAGTGCTATGATCAGAAACTCCAGCCACCAAGTTCATCGCCGATTTTCATCACTTTCCAGCCATCTCCTGCCCTAGGTCCAGTTGAATGAATTGTTCCTGTTACTGAGGCCTACCTCCCAGACAAAGTGGTGCACCAATTGGAGCTCTAGATCAAATGTTATGGCAAGCCCTAGTTTCTGGCCATGTCAGCGCAATGCCAGGCTATGTCAGCCAGTGGCATTAGCCCTTTTCACTTCCTTCCTGATGTGTATTTTGAGCATGACTTTGTCCCTTAGACTCCTGAGGTTGTGATCTACAATTTCTTCTTCTATCACAAGTTGATTTGAGCCCTTGAACTGCATTTTATGATTAGCCCAAGATTTTGACATTGTCAGCCCAGTGTCAGAGCATGTCAGTCAGTGGCATTAGCTCATTTCACCTCTTTCCAGTTATGCAAATTGAAAATAACTTTGTCCATCAGACTTGTGGAGTTGTAATCTACATTTCATTCTATTGTCACAAGTTGAGATAATCCTTCTATCATCCATCAACCCTATGTCGATGTCTTGAACCGAATGTCGACCTGAAGTCGTTCGCTGTTTTTGAGCGAATCAGTCGCAACCTTGATATCATTATGATATTTTGAGACATTTGGAACCTTGTAAACCTTCGACAACTAATCTTAACCTTGGTTTCCATATCTTAGCCCTAATCAACTTCTAAACCTAATCATTTCATAATCGTCTAATCATTTCAGAATCATCGGGACATGCATCTTTGCATTATTGCATATAGTATAGTAATTGTAACACCCCTGTTTTTGCCAAACCCTAAAATAGCCAAAATCCACATCTTGACCCCAAACCCTAATCTGCTTCAGCCATTCCCTTCTAAATGTTGTTCAGAGCTTTTTTCCCTTCGGGACCATCTCCAAAATCTCACCCTAAAACTGAGTTTCAAGCCTCGCCATTTTAAAACCCTAATTACCCTATTTTACCCTAAACTGTTTTCCCCAATTTTGTCGAAACCCTTCAGATCCTGCCTGATCTTACCAAACTTTGGCCAGATAAGTTCTATTAATCTTTTGCAACTTAGCTGCGAAATCAGATTTCAGATCGGACCCTCAGATCTCCAAATTTGCAAACAGGCCCAAGTTCTATTCAAGTTTTCTTCACAAGACAGCCCCTGGAGTAAGTTTCAAAATTTCAAATCGGCCCAAACATTCTTTTCAGGTCCACTCGACCAGCCCTGGTCGTTGCTTTCGACCAGTGCACGTCGCCGTTGCCGCAGCCGTGGTTCTCGCCGCGTTTGCTCGCCGCCGGCTATCGTTTCTTGTCGCCTGCATTGTGAACAACCGAGCCACCTCCCGCGCACGTGCCAGCACAGTTGCATCGCCTTGCCCAGTGGTTAAACGGCCGCGCTCCCGTAGCGTTTCACGCGCGCTCCGTTGCCGTGGCAGTTGCATGCGTGTACGTGTCGTTGCCGGAGCTACGCTGTCGCCTCCACATCTGCGCCGTCCCGGACGAAGTCCCAAGGCAACTGGCAAAGCTGCAGCACCGCCTGAGTGCGATCACGTCGCCGTCGCCGTCGTTGCGCCTGCGCCCGACAAGTTTCTCCCCGGCGCAAGCAACCGTTGTCGCGTTCTCCCTCGCAAGCTCCGTCCCCGTGCCTATTTAAACCCCCCCCCTCAGTGCTGTGAAGAAGCACAACCTCAGGACTTAGCCAAATTTCCAGTTTCTCGCCGTTTTCGCTTTCTTCTCCGGCGAGCCAGTGAGTGAGCTCACGGTGCCAGCCCATTCCACTGCCCCTTTCTCCAATCCAAGTTCACCAGTGAGTTCCCCTCGTTCCCCTCTCTGTGTCATAGCAGCCAATTGCACCAGATCGATCCCCATCGCCGGTGATCGCCGGATTCCCGATTTGCCCTGTTCCCCCAATGCCGTTCGATTCAGCCCAAATTAACCCTCAATCCTGTAGAAGAAGTTGATCAGTAAGCTTAGTAGAGCAAGCCTGTAGAATCAGAATCCCCAATTGAGCTCAAATCGAAGAAATCCCAAACTGGAACCTCAGCCGTTCGCCGGACCTCGTCGCCGAGCCCCTCCGGCCAATCTCCAATGAAATTAACCCCTCCAGTAGCCTTGTTGTACCCTAGAGATCATCCCCAAGCTTGGAATTGAGCTCATTCGCCCTGTATCAAAAATCCCCGAGCTCCAGTGTCGTCTTCTCCAGCGCCGGTCGCCGGAATTCTTTCCCGGCCGATCTAGCCCCTGAAACCTTGTCCCTTAGCTTTGCCTCACCTCCCTGAGCAATTTCTTCCACTAGCTCGACACCTGGATCTGCCTAGATTGTGAGTTATGCCTATGCCAAGATCACTGTCCAGTAGCTCAGTTCATGTCCAGGCCACCGTAGTTCATCGCCGGATTTGGCCACCCTCCGGCCATTTCCAGCCCTTGTGCCTGTTGAGTATATTGTTCCTGTTAGTAATGCCTACCTCCCAGACAAAGTGTTGCATCAATTGGAGCCCTGGATCAAAAGTTAAGCCATGCCCTAGTTTCTGGCCATGTCCAGCACTATGTCAGTGCATGTCAGCCACTGGCATTAGCCTTGTTTGACCCCTTCTGGTTGAGCAATTGAAATGCCACCTTGTCCTTTAGATTCCTGGAGTTGTGTTCTACAACTTTCTCTACTATCACTTCTCCAGAAAACCATCCTAAGGTCAGTTTGAAGTTATGCCAAAGCCATGAACTGAATGTCGACCCTTCGACGTTCAATCCTTTTTAGCCGTTTCTTCGACCAGAGCCCTTGTGACCTTGCCCTAACCTTTTCCCCTGCATGCATGACTTATTTACTTAATACTTTCTATAGAAACTATTTTCAGTATGCTTATGTGGTATGTGTTTGTGTGTTATTTGATTGCCGCAGAGTCAGAAGCTGAAGGAGCGGAAGAAGTCTTTGAAGATCCGTCTGAGTTTTTAGACCCAACATTGCAAGGCAAGGCTCATTCCTTTGATCATGTCTCACCCAATATTTTCATATGAAATATATTCACTGTTTCTTACTATGCATGCTTAGTTGAAATACAAGTTATGTTTGAATGACATGAGTAGATATTCCCTAATGAATTATGAAACCCCTTTTTGTTATTGAACCTTCTTATATATGCTTTTGTCACCCTAGGACTCATATACTGAATATTCACATTAAACTTGAAATGGTCAAATACATGAGAAGTTATGAAAACCGTTTTGTCAAAAAACTGATAAAAGGGATCAGTAGTGAGGATTGGATTGTATGGAGAGGGTGCGGTGCGCACCAGGGAATGTGAATGTTCCTCACTATTGGTTCATAAGGACGAGAACCTTGTGCTGTGTCTCTATACGAATTGTAAACGTACCAACCACTTGCCTGGTATGGGACAGGCACAACTCAGTAGCTTTTTGGTATTAGCAGTTCCCTGCATGGTTTGACGATCTGGTTTCTCGCATGGAAACTGGAAGGCCAAGGTTCGGCCACGAGTGATGTGAGTTCAGAAAAATGATGAGAGGAAAAGGCGTAAAAGAAGGAAGGCGCCCTAGACCTGATTAAGCCGTGAGCGGCTGTAATCTTAGATGGTCATATGTCTCGCGTGGACATAGACCAAGGCTATGTGTCCTGTGGGAACATAGACCAGAGAGGCTAGGAAGTAAGGCAGTGGGGAAGACCCACAACGGTACTTGAGACTTAACTGTCTATTTACCGGGCGGGGATACTGTTAATCCTGAACTGTAAAAGCGTTGTGTGATCTCGGCCTTGTCACATGTGTATAAGTCACATGGAGCTGATCCGACTTGAAAGCCGAGTGAACCAGTGGATTTAAAAAGAGGTACACCTTTGCAAAGTGTAAAAGAAGTATCAGATACTCTGTACTCCCAGGTTCAGGAGTCTTTTCGTAGTGGATGTTATCCATGGGTTATAGCACAAGTAATGTTTTGGAATGTTTTCATAATGCGGTTAACAAAGTAGTGACTCATGGGAGACCACTACATCTAATGTTTTATTGAAAACCTGTTTAATGTTTAAGCTATCATTTTCATGACAAAAGTACTGTTTTACTGAACAAATGACTTGGGAATCTATATCTTTCTATCCAGATGAAACTGAAACCCCGGAATCATATATTTCACCCTCATGTAAGTATAATTGCAATAATCCCCGGAATGAGTGTTGCTGAGCACCAAGTGCTCACCCTTGCATTTACATCCAACTGTAGAAGAGGGATCCGAGGATCCCGATTCCTTCAGTTATGAGTTCCCGGCAGAAGATGGAAGTGCCCCAGACGAGCCCACGTTCTAGAAGGATTGCGCACCAAGTCAAGTCAGATGTGGGAGAAGCCCCTCCAACCCCGCTGCGGATGGAAGTCAAGCTTTTCGTCGTTGCCTTGTGCTTTATGCTGTGTGTTCGGTACTTGGATACCGATTCTGGTTCTGATAAACTGGTTATTTTCTTAGCAACTCTACTTAGTACCATTTTCGGTGCTTTCGCTATGTAATATTGGCCATGTTGGCCTGATACTTGTTTAATGTTATTACTATGCTTGTGTGGTTTGGAGCTCATGTGACATCCTGCTGTGTGTAACCTACCTGGGCGGTTACCAAGGTGATCCTCAAATGGGGGTCTCACAGCGAATGGTATCAGAGCATTAAGCTTGACTGTAGGTCGTGACCCTTACTAGAATGGGCGTCCCTAAAGTAGAGAATCGCTAGATTATTTGGTAAAAATCTAATTGTGAAAAACCTAATTTGTTTAAGAAAAGCATAATGAGTATTATTTGAAAACTTTCAAAACCGTTTTCCTACTTTTAAGTGTTCCGTGTCTCATCATCGCAGATGGCCCCTGGTAAGAAGCTAATTCACGGGACGAGTTGGGATCATGGGCGCTGATGCTTTGGATGATGTTGCAATTTCTGGGAGCAAGAGACAACCAGCGACCCGTATACTACGTTCGTCGAGAAGAAGTCGATGGCAGACCTTTTGGTTTCCATGCCTCGGTGATTGTGTACGAGATTCCAGAGATCGGGAGAGGATCAACAAGAAAGGAAGCTCGTAGAGAAGAAGAAGATGATGCTATCCAAGACGCTGCTCATCGTGCTATAGGTACCATACGCCAGCTGTACGATGACTTTCTTATAGGTTCTCCTTTCTGTTTTGTACCCTACCAAGTTCCCGGATCGGATCGTCGAACTGTTCATCCCTCCACCAACCAGAGAGACGCCATCCTGACCAAAACCAGAGATGTAGTCCAAGTTTTGGAGTCAAGCTACACTCGGTTGTTGCGTGAGCATGAAAATGCTCGGGATGACTGTCACTATCTCGAAGGAGCGCTTGCAAAGGTTCGCTCAGAACTCCAAGAGAAAGAGAAACAGATTCAAGAGTTGGCTGAACCTAGCAGAGCACGAGAAGTCGAAGACGAAGGGTCGGTGAACAAAAAGAACCGCTTGAAGATAAGACTCACAGCCCGCAAGAGTGTGGGAAGACCTAGGGATTACCTGGGTTATTTCACGCCTGCTTCGCGTGGCATTGTGATCAACACCCCTGCACCAGAATATCCTACTCTCGCGAAAGGGAAAGAAGTTCCTGAAGGCAAAGGAAAAGAGATTGCTACATGCAACACCAACGATTCATCTGAGGAAGAAGAGGACAATGATATGCAATGGGACCCTATGGATGCCGATGAAGATCAAGAAGAGGAAGACCCTGAAGAAGTGGAACCTTGCAGTTCTTCCAAGACCGACAGGAGATCCTAGTTTTCTCTTCAGCTTGACCCTTCTGCTTTAGCCCTTGTAATCGCTAGCCTTTAGCTCTTGTTGTGGTAGTTGCTTTGTTTGTATTGTTTGTTGGTAACTCTAAGGCTGTAAAGGTGAAAACCTTGTATCTTTTGAAAACCTTTGAAAATGGCAATTGCATGTTCCAATCCAATCTCTTGGGTTGATCTTTCATTTCAGCTTGTGTTCAATCTGTGCTCTCTTGAATTAGTAGTCTTTTCTCAATTATCTTGTCAGAACAGAATGGTGAACACCAGAGGTAGAATCCAAGGCTCGGAGGAAGTCCCAAGAAACACATCAACAAGAAGGACTAGAGATACCTCAGATCAGCCAAATTCGTCGACCTCAGTACCGCAAGGAGGAAATCTGACAGAAATACTGATATGGATGGAGCAAAACCGACAGAGATCTGCGGAGGTACAAAGTCAAATTCTGGAACAGTTGATGCAAAACTCCGCAACACGACGTGAGGAAGGCTCGAACATTGGAGCAAGACTGACAGACTTTCAAAAGACGCGTCCTCCAACTTTCTCCAGCACTGAAGACCCGATTGTGGCAGACGATTGGTTAAGAGAAATTGAGAGGAAATTAGACACTGTCAGGTGTAATGATGAAGAGAAGCTGCTATATGGACCCCATCAGCTCACAGGATCGGCTGCAGCATGGTGGGAAAATTACAAGACGGTACACCCTGATCAGAATTCCATTACCTGGAATGAATTCAAGGAACAGTTCCGTAAGTACCATGTCCCCAAAGGAGCTATTCAAGCAAAACGCAGAGAATTCTTGAATCTGAGGCAAGGAGGAAGGACGGTGAAGCAGTATTTACACGAATTCATCAAATTGGCCAGGTATGCACCAGAAGATATCATGACGGAAGAGCGGAAGATCTACAGATTTTGCGAAGGCCTGCAAAACTCATATCAATATCACCTATCAACGCACGAGTTCACAGACTTCCAAGTCCTAGTGAATCGAGTGCTTAAAATGGAGGAGAAAAGAGGCATAGTAGAAGAAGACCGCAAGAGGAAAAGTATAGCATACCCTTTTCAAGGAAATTCTAGTCGAGGAAGACCAGCGCCATATGCCAGAGCCACTTTCAGACCACCTGCACCTCCAAGACCCCAGAGGACTTCATCACCAACAACTCTAACATGTCCCGGATGCAAAGGGAGTCACCTCTATAGAGATTGTACACTAAAGAATGCAGAATGTTTCCATTGTGGCAAAAGAGGACATCACAGAGAGACTTGTCCATTTCGACATTTACCTCCCAGCGTTGCTAAAGCTCAGGCAGCCAAATCCCCTGCACCTGCAAAGACTATTGCCAGAGGAGCACCACAAGCCAGAGGAGGAAGATTCCAAACCAACAGAGGGAGAGGAGCACCAACCACCGGAGGAAGACTCAACTTCGTGACTGCTACAGAAGCAGGAGAGGCAACTGACGTCGTGATCGGTAGACTCTTGATCTCCTCTCAGATTTCAGTTGTTTTATTTGATCCCGGTGCAACTCATTCATTCGTGTCAAAAGATTGCTTGTTGAGTAATAACTTGCCTGTGGTTGCTTTAGAGCATCCTATCATCATTCAGTCACCTGGTGCTAGGATGATTGTTAATTCTATCTGTAGAAATGTTGCCTTCTGTATCGGCAATCTAGAATTCCTGGCAGACATGCTAGTTCTAAACCTTCAAGGATTAGATGTCATTCTTGGAATGGATTGGCTGGCCAAGCATAAGGGATTGATGGATTGTGAGAAGAAAACAATCATCCTGACAAATGCCAGTGGAAAGCAAATTACATTCCATGCAGACAGAACTCCAATCTGCGACCACCTGCAGAGATTGAACTGCATTGAAGAAGTGAAGCTTGAAGAGGTACCGATTGTCAACGAGTACCCGGAAGTCTTTCCAGAAGAACTTCCCGGATTGCCACCAGATAGGGATATAGAGTTCACTATTGAACTGAAACCCGGATCTGCTCCGTATGCTAGGAAGTTGTTTCGGATGACAGGCCATGAGCAAGAGGAATTGAAGAAGCAGATAGCTGAATTGGAAGAAAAAGGATTCATCAGATCAAGCTCATCACCATGGGGGGCCCCAGTGCTCTTTGTTAAGAAGAAAGATGGTAGCATGAGACTTTGCATAGACTACCGTAAGCTGAACGACATGACCATTAAGAACAAATACCCCTTACCAAGGATAGATGACCTTTTTGACCAGCTCAGAGAAGCAAAAGTGTTCTCAAGAATAGACCTGAGATCGGGATACCACCAGCTAAGGATCCGAGAACAGGACATCCCTAAAACTGCTTTCGTGACCAGATATGGGTTGCATGAGTTCACAGTGATGCCCTTCGGATTAACCAATGCACCCGCGGTATTCATGAATTTAATGAATAAGATCCTCATGGAATTCCTGGATAAGTACATCACTGCATTTGTAGATGTGTCGTGCCCCGAGACTGGGACAACGACTACTCCTGTAGAGACCTAGCTCGCTGCAGCTAGTCTCAACCACAACCCTTTGACTTCCCAGGATGAGTCAAACACAGGAGTATATTACATTGCAACAGAGTACTTACAAAATATTAAGCAGTGTGGCCTGCTGGCCTTAATATTACATAAAGAGGATTACAATGTGTCGCGCCCCGAGACTGGGACAACGACTACTCCTGTAGAGACCTAGCTCGCTGCAGCTAGTCTCGACCACAACCCTTTGACTTCCCAGGATGAGTCAAACACAGGAGTATATTACATTGCAACAGAGTACTTACAAAATATTAAGCAGTGTGGCCTGCTGGCCTTAATATTACATAAAGAGGATTACAATGCCTGCAAGGCATTCAGGGTTTAACAAAATATTTAGCTACACAGCAGAAGATAGGTGACCCTCCCACAAAAGAAGTTGACGGCAGAACAACACACTTCAGGGCTCTGGCGGAACTGATTCTCCTCCTTCTGGATCCACGTAGTACTCCGTGCCATCATCTTGATCAAAGTAGGCTCCATCTATTGAGTTGAATGTTGCAAGGGTGAGCACTTACGTACTCAGCAAGTCATAGGTAAGAGTAGATACATATAGTAGTGATGATATGAACCTAGACTAGTCAAGAATTATGGATATTTATAAAATAATCCTTTTTCTTTCATACCTCATCTCATGGCAGCACTTTTTATAATATAACATCATCATTCATGTTCACTAGATTATAGCACTACTGCGACACGTCGACACACGACAGCCCACGGTAGCACTCCTTATCATGACAACACATGTCATTTGGGTAATCTTGATTTAAACATATTTTATTTAGAAAATAGTACTTGTGTCACACCCCGTGGATTTAATCCACCGCAGCAGACTCCTATAAACCCGGGAGCTCGGAGTATTCGAATACATTTTTAACTCTGCAGAGAGGTACCAATTTACCCGCAAGATATTCCACTTTCAAACCTTTCCTATCATAACAAAATGATTGGACCCCTGACTCACTTCATACTGTGAGCGGCAAGGTGGAAATAACAAGAACTTTTGTTATGTATCACTTACAATTCACCCCCGACCCTGTGGCTCTCAGCGAGGCACAGTTGTGGCAGGTTGTATCCAAACCTCCACCCCATTGCTTATTCCCATTACTGGGTCAGCGTGCTTGATCACCTTCAGTGATATGTGTGGGAGCCGCGCTCCGTGTTTATCGTGCATCACAACACATCTCATGCAGGGGTTTCATGTGCGATCCACATAATTACTTGTTCAGGCCTGTCCCATACCAGGCTTGCGGTTAGCACGTTGTTCATGCCACTAGACGCACAACACAAGGTTCTAGTCCTTATATGCCAGTGACCAGACCATCCACAACCCTGCACCTTCAGTGCCTGCATTCCTTTGCAGTCTAGCACCTCCAGTGCTACAGCCATCCATACCATTTTTCTAGTCACGGCTAGGGGTTTTATTTCATGAATATAAGTATATAGATACATATAATAGTTCATAGCTCAAAACTTGTTTATTTCACATTTCACAGATAACCAGTCTAGTACTGCCAATTTATAAATCAACCATTCTCAATCTTTCACATGCAATATTGCCTATATTCAAGGTTATATTATAGCAACATTTAAAATATAGGTTCAAGATGACCAAGGATATGACTTGCCTTCCGCGTCGTAAAATACAGCAGTTGACGTCGGATCCGCAATGAAGTCCTCGAACTCGGGCTCTTGATCTGCTCTCCCAACAAACAAACAACCAATAATCATAATCTTTTCAATACATTATTATACTATATGCAATGATGCAAAGATGAAGTCTTGATGATTCTGAAATGATTGGGTTAAGAGGCTGATTAGGGTTAAGTTAAGGAAACCAATGTTAAGATTAGCTGTCAAAGGTTTACAAGGTTCCAAATGTCTCAAAATATCAGAATGATGTCAAGGTTGCGACTGGTTCGCTCAAAAACAGCGAACGTCTTTAGATCGACATTCGGTTCAAAGCATCGACATAGGGTCGATGAATGATAGAGGGGTTATTTTAACTTGTGGTAGTAGAATAAAATGTAGATCACAACTCTACAAATTTAGTGGACAAAGTGATTTTCAAATTGCACAACCAGAAGTGGGTAAATAAGGTCAATGCCACTGGCTGGCAAGCTCTGGCATAGAGCTGACAATGCCAAAAACTAGGGCTTAGCATAACTTTTGATCTGGAGCTCCAAATGATGCACCACTTTGTCTGGGAGGTAGGCATTGATAACAGGAATAAATCATTCAATAGGATCTATGGCTGAAAATGGCTGGAAAGCAAGAAATTTGATGATGAACAGAGATGAACTGGCTGCACTGGAGCAGTTCTGGACACAAACTTGGCATGGCTATAACTTCCAATCTAGGCCGATCTAGGTGTCGAGCTAGAAGACAAAAATACTCAGGAGGCTAAGGCACATCTAAATGACAAAGTTTCGAGGGCTGAAATGGCCGGGAACACTTTTCCGGTGAACTGTGCCGGAGAAGAACACTGCTATTTGGGGGTTTTTGCTACAGTCCGAGAGAACTTAATTCTTTGCTTGGAGAGCATCTAGGAGGTATAGGGAAGCTTCTGGTAACATCAAATTGACTGGAGGATCACCGGAGAAGCCTGGCGACGATCGCCGGTTTTCTGGTAGAGCTTGAATTTGGGAAAAGCTTCGAATGATGTTTAATTAAGGATTCTAAGCTTACAGGCTTGCTTGAAATAACCCACTGATCAATTTGCTTCACAGGTTCGAGGGCTAATTCGAATTGATTTGGCCTGCATTGCCGGAACAGGGCAATCTTCGATTTTCAGCCAATTCCGGCGATCACCGGCGACTGGATGCAATATAAACCAATTAGATGGTACAGCACGATGAGAGAGATAAGGGGAACTCACTGGTGCGGTTAATTTGGCAGGAGATGCTGTGGTTGAGGCTGCCACCGGTGAAGCTCCTCGATGGCTCGCCGGAGAAGAAGACCAAGACAAGAGAATTTCGAGACTTAGCTGATTTCCAGTGAAGGAAAGGAGTTGCTGAGGGTACAGTAGTGTTTAAATAGGCCAGGCGCAACTTGCAAGGAGGGAGCAGCGAAGTGATTAGCAGCCGGTGATAAGATTGGTTGCGTGCTGAACATCAGCGGCGAAGACACAGCAAGAACGGTGATGCGACGGCGACAAGCTCTCAGCTGATCACAATGTCGCCTCATCGGGACCTGGCAAAGTTGTAGCAAGCGGTGGCGACAACACTGGCGCGGCAAAGCGACGTGGCGAGGAGTTGCTGACAAAAAGCCGTTGATCGCGCGCTGGAGCAGCACTGGTCGTCGACGTAGCAGCAGCCTTGCCACGGCACTAGCTGGAGTGGGGACACGTGCGCACCGGCATGCATGGTCACGAGCGCGGGCGAAGCCTCACCGGCGATGAGCAACCACGACGCACAAGCACGGCAGTTCCTGGTCGTGCGCACAGTAGCTAGCCTGGTCGAAATTGGGCTGATTTGCAATATTTGATTTTCACAATTGGACCAATCTGTAATTCTGGAGATTTGGAAGGTTAGAGTTGAATTTGATTTCACTAATCTGGTAGATTATATTCAACAGGTTAATTGGCAATGATAATTGATAAAATATGATACGTTTGAATAGTTTTTGATACAAACTGAAAATAGGGTAATTTAGGGTAATTGAAATCTGAATTTCATTTGGTTTTGAATTCTGGTACTTAGGATGAGATTTTGGAATTTGAACAGAAGAGAAACTTGTGACAAATAGCATTTTGAGAAGATTTGCCGAAGAAATTTTGAATTTGGAGTTAATCTGGAGATTTTAGCCTTTTTGGATTTTCAAATAACAGATAAGGACTATTTTGCGATAATTCTTGGACTGATTTGTGAAAAGAGTCTAGATGGTGAAATATGGCTGTCAACTTTTTATATTAAGGTATTGACATACCCATGATCATATTCCAGAAATAATCTGGTCTAAACTTGGTCAAGATTTAGGTTAAATCTGTATTTCTGAAACTTAGGGTATTTGGGTAATATAAAGTAATTCTGTTTTCGAAAACAGAATGGAGTTGATAATTCTGGGATTTAGAGATAGAATTGGATCTAGGTTCTGAAGGCTTTTAAGTTCAAAGAAACTGATAGATCATATCTGAACAATCTGATCTTCATTTGAGGTCACAGGATAGATTTTGGAGATTTCAGGGCTTGAGATAAAAACTGATCTGGCTATTACTACAGATACATGCATGCATGCTATTTATGAAAAAGGAAATTTTCACCCCTAACTCAGGGCGTTACAGATCTACCCTCCCTAAAGAAATCTCGCCCCGAGATTTACCTAAGACAGGAAAAGATAAGGATAGGTTTGCTTAAGATCTTCTTCCTTCTCCCAAGTAGCCTCTTGCTCTGAATGATTCTTCCATTGAACTTTACACAATTTGATTTTCTTCCTTCGGAGCTGACGTTCATCAGTGGCTAGGATTCTGATTGGGTGCTCAAGATAAGTGAGATTCTTCTGTAATGGCACATCTTGTACATCTATCTGGTCAGTTGGTTCCTTCAAACATTTCCGGAGCTGAGAGACATGAAACACATCATGCACTCCTGCTAATCCCTCAGGTAATTCCAATTTATATGATACTTCTCCCTTTCTCTTGATTATCTTAAATGGTCCAATGTATCTTGGGGATAACTTTCATTTCACTTGGAATCTTTGTAATCTTTTGAATGGTGTAACCTTGAGATACACAAAATCTCCTGGTTCAAAAGATAATTCTCTTCGTCGTTTATCTGCATAGCTCTTTTGTCGTGATTGTGCTGTTTTCAACCTTTCTCTGATGAGTATGACATGAGCTTCTGCTTCTTCTACTATCTCTGGTCCAATGACTTTTCGTTCTCCTGGCTCATTCCAATGTAATGGAGTTCTGCATTTACGTCCATATAAAGCTTCAAATGGTGCCATCTGTATACTAGCTTGATAACTGTTATTATATGTAAATTCTGCAAATGGTAAACATTTGTCCCATGATGTCCCATAATCTAGTATACAAGCTCTTAGAAGATCCTCTAGGATTTGGTTGACTCTTTCTGTCTGTCCTCCCGTCTGTGGATGATATGCAGTACTGAAATCCAACTGGGTTCCTAGAGTTTCATGCAGTCTATTCCAAAATTTGGAGGTAAACTGTGTTCCACGATCTGAGACTATCTTTTTAGGAATACCATGCAATGCCACTATTCTTTGCATGTATAACTCTGCTAATTTACTGCCATCATAAATCTTTTTAACTGGTATGAAATGAGCTACTTTAGTAAGTCTGTCCACAATAACCCATATGGAATCATATCCTCCTTGATTTTTAGGTAATCCTGTAATAAAATCCATACCAATTTCTTCCCATTTCCATAATGGTATTGGTAGAGGTTGTAGCTTTCCTGCTATTTTCTGGTGTTCTGCTTTAACTCGTTGGCATGTATCACAGTTTGCAATATACTCTGCAATATCTCTCTTCATATTATCCCACCAGAATCTGGTCTTCAAATCTTGATACATCTTTGTGTTACCAGGGTGTATTGAGTATGGAGTTTTATGTGCTTCATGGAGAATTATTTCCTTAAGATCTGCGTTTTGAGGTACACAGATTCTTTCTCGATACCATACAATCCCTTGGTTATCTTCAATAAAGCCTTGAGCCTTTCCTAACTTGATTCGACTCTTGATCTTACAAATTTCTTCATCTTCCTTCTGGGCATTTCCTATCTGTTCTTCAAGTTGAGATCTTATTGTTAAAGTAGCTACCGTTCCCTGCGGTACTATTTCCACTTGATGATTCTGCAACTCTTGTTGTAGGTAAGGGTTCTTCAACATAACCATTCCTTGAAGGTTGTAAACTTTTCTGCTTAGGGCATCAGCCACTACATTAGCTTTCCCTGGATGGTACTGAATACTAAGATCATAATCTTTGATCAACTCCAGCCATCGTCGTTGACGCATGTTGAGCTCCGTCTGAGTGAAGATATACTTGAGGCTCTTATGATCGGTAAAGATCTCACACTTACGCCCAATGAGATAATGCCGCCATATCTTTAAAGCATGCACTACTGCTGCTAACTCCAAATCATGGGTCGGATAATTTTCCTCATGTGGTCTCCATTGACGTGAAGCATAAGCCACTACTTGACCTTGTTGCATTAACACACAGCCTATTCCTTGCTTTGAAGCATCACAGTAAACTACAAAATCTTCTTTGCTGTCTGGTAGGGTGAGGACTGGTGTTGTTGTCAATTTCTGCTTTAGCTTCTGAAAACTCTCCTCGCACTTGGTGGTCCAATCAAATGCAACATCCTTCTTTAGCAGGTTTGTAAGAGGTTTGGCAATTTGGGAAAATCCTTCGATGAATCTCCTATAATACCCTGCTAATCCCAAGAAACTTCTAATCTCTGAAACTGTGGTAGGTTGCTTCCACTCCTTGATTGCAGAGATTTTAGCTGAATCCACTGAAATTCCTTCTGCTGTCAACACATGTCCAAGAAACGAAATTCTTGACATCCAAAACTCGCATTTATTAAACTTGGCATAGAATTGCCTTTCTCGTAGCCTTTCTAAGACTAGATGTAGATGTTGCTCGTGCTCTTCTGAATTCCTGGAATATATCAGAATGTCATCTATGAACACTATGACAAACTTGTCAAGGAAATCCATAAATGTACTGTTCATGACATTCATGAATGCTGCTGGAGCATTGGTCAAGCCAAAAGGTACTACTGTAAACTCATATAAACCATATCTGGTAGTGAAAGCAGTCTTCAGGTATATCTTCCTTCTTGATCTTCAGCTGATGATATCCAGATTTCAAGTCTATCTTGGAAAATACTTTGGCTCCTCGAAGCTGATCGAACAAGTCATCAATTCTTGGTAATGGATACTTGTTTTTAATAGTGACTTCATTCAAAGCTCGGTAGTCTACACACATTCGTAGAGTTCCGTCTTTCTTCCTCACAAACAGAACTGGGGCTCCCCATGGCGAAGCACTGGGTTTGATAAATCCCTTGTTTTCCAAGTCTTCGAGTTGATTCTTGAGCTCCTCCAAATCTGTAACTGGCATCCTATAGGGACGTTTTGCTATAGGTGCTGCTCCTGGTTTAAGTTCAATACTGAATTCTATTTCTCTGTCAGGTGGCATTCCCGGAAGTTCTTCTGGAAACACATCAGAATATTGTTGCACTACAGGCACTTGTTCCAGGCATAATTTTTGCAATGCTTGAACAGATCTTAGCGGTCTCTTGACTGCTGATCTTTCTGCATGGAATAGAACTCTCTCCCCTTGGCTACTGACAAGACTAAGGGTTTTCTCTTCACAATCTACTAGACCTTTATGTTGGGACAACCAATCCATTCCCAAAATAATGTCTAGACCTTGCAGTTCTAGAACTAGTAGATTTGCCTCAAATTCTACCCCTTCTATATTGAAAGTTACATTTGGGCAGATCGAGTAGACAGATAATCTAGCCCCTGGAGTTTGTATAACCATAGAGTACTCTAGTGGTACTTGGTCTACATGCATTTCAACTTCAGATGCAAATGCTTTTGACATGAATGAATTTGTAGCACCAGGATCAAACAATATTAAGGCAGATGCAGATTGAATCCGAAATCTACCTAGAAGAATGTCGGTGGCGTTGCCCGCTTCTTGAATTGAAGTATAGTTTAACCTTCCTCCTTGGGTTGCAGCTGGTGCTCTACCTCTTCCTCTTCCTCGATTTAGCCATGTTTCCTCCTCTTCCTGCTGAATTTCCTCTAAAATTCTGCGATGGTGATGCTCTGGTTACTACTGGCTGTGATCCTGCTTGAGATCTGGCAATGGACATCGGAAGTTGTATCCAAGGACAGAATTCTTTACGGTGCCCACGCTGTCCACAATGATAACACTCAACACGAGGATGAGGGCAATCCTTCTGAGAATGATTTCCACGGCAATTGGGGCACAATGTCGTTGCTGGTCTGGGATTCTGATAAGATGGTCGAAAATTGGGAGTGATAGGAACTCTTCCTCTGATTGGATTTGGCTGTGGTCTTGTTTGCTGGAACATCCTCCTCTTTCGGCTTTCTTCTCCCATATTCTTCTTTTCTTCCACCTTTAAAGCTCTGTTCACTAGGGTTTGAAATTCCGTCAGTTCATGAGAATGCAATTTGATACTGTAAATAGTGTTGAAGTCCTTCTGTGAAGCGCTCTATCTTCTTCTCTTCAGTATCCACATCTCCAGGTGCATATCGAGCCAAATGAGTAAATTGGTGTAGATACTCAGTGACTGACTTACTTCCTTGAGTTAAATTCCGAAATTCCCGACGCTTAGCTGCCATAACACCAGTAGGTATATGAAATTTCCGAAATTGATCCTTAAATTCCCTCCAAGAGATATTATCTTTATCAGGGTGGGCTTCCTGGTAATTCATCCACCATGCAGCGGCAGCTCCTGATAACTGATGAGATCCAAACAAAACTTTCTCTCGTTCGCTGCATCGGACCGTGTCTAGTTTCCTCTCGATATCCCGTAACCAATCATCGGCAACCATAGGATCGGTCGCACTAGAGAATGTTGGTGGACGGGTCTTTTGGAAATCTGTTAATCTTGCTCCTACAGCAGAAGTGGTTCCTTCTGTTGTTCCAGTAGGCAGTTTCTGAACTATCTGGGCTAACAACTGGGTATGAGCTATCTGAGCTTCTTGTCGGCTTTTCTCCATTGACAACAGAATTTCCTGAAGACTGGGTTGTTCATTCTGAGGTGGATTAGAACTCTGAGATCCTTGCTGAAACAAAGGGTCTCTTGTCATAGTTTCTTCTTCTTGCGGAGTCTGACCTATATCTTCTCTTCCACTTCGAGATCTCCTTCTGGTGTCAACCATGGTGGCTCTGAAAAAGTTTAGACGGATCTAACTAACTAAGGCCAACTAAAACAGCAATGCAGAAATTAATGCAACTACTTTAATGCATAAAATTACTTAGGCTACTAGCCATAATACACAAATTAACCATTGCAAAGGCAACAGCGAATCACAAAGCTATTAAGAGCATCCACTAACTCTGTCTACACCAACCTCTAAGATACTCTGGAACAGAACGCACTCTCACAATCTTACCGAATTTTAGAAATCCTAATATAATTTTGAAATGAAGGTTTTCAAGAGCCACAAAGCTCATTATTTTTACCAAAATAAAATTTCCACAAATAGTTTCTAAATAAATTACGTCTTCCTGGCACGGCCAATTTCCTAAAGGTGTCGTCCTACAGTCAAGTTCTCATGTTGCTCTGATACCAACTTTCCTTTGTCGCGCCCCGAGACTGGGGCAACGACTACTCCTGTAGAGACCTAGCTCGCTGCAGCTAGTCTCGACCACAACCCTTTGACTTCCCAGGATGAGTCAAACACAGGAGTATATTACATTGCAACAGAGTACTTACAAAATATTAAGCAGTGTGGCCTGCTGGCCTTAATATTACATAAAGAGGATTACAATGCCTGCAAGGCATTCAGGGTTTAACAAAATATTTAACTACACAGCAGAAGATAGGTGACCCTCCCACAAAAGAAGTTGACGGCAGAACAACACACTTCAGGGCTCTGGCGGAACTGATTCTCCTCCTTCTGGATCCACGTAGTACTCCGTGCCATCATCTTGATCAAAGTAGGCTCCATCTATTGAGTTGAATGTTGCAAGGGTGAGCACTTACGTACTCAGCAAGTCATAGGTAAGAGTAGATACATATAGTAGTGATGATATGAACCTAGACTAGTCAAGAATTATGGATATTTGTAAAATAATCCTTTTTCTTTCATACCTCATCTCATGGCAGCACTTTTTATAATATAACATCATCATTCATGTTCACTAGATTATAGCACTACTGCGACACGTCGACACACGACAGCCCACGGTAGCACTCCTTATCATGACAACACATGTCATTTGGGTAATCTTGATTTAAACATATTTTATTTAGAAAATAGTACTTGTGTCACACCCCGTGGATTTAATCCACCGCAGCAGACTCCTATAAACCCGGGAGCTCGGAGTATTCGAATACATTTTTAACTCTGCAGAGAGGTACCAATTTACCCGCAAGATATTCCACTTTCAAACCTTTCCTATCATAACAAAATGATTGGACCCCTGACTCACTTCATACTGTGAGCGGCAAGGTGGAAATAACAAGAACTTTTGTTATGTATCACTTACAATTCACCCCCGACCCTGTGGCTCTCAGCGAGGCACAGTTGTGGCAGGTTGTATCCAAACCTCCACCCCATTGCTTATTCCCATTACTGGGTCAACGTGCTTGATCACCTTCAGTGATATGTGTGGGAGCCGCGCTCCGTGTTTATCGTGCATCACAACACATCTCATGCAGGGGTTTCATGTGCGATCCACATAATTACTTGTTCAGGGCTGTCCCATACCAGGCTTGCGGTTAGCACGTTGTTCATGCCACTAGACGCACAACACAAGGTTCTAGTCCTTATATGCCAGTGACCAGACCATCCACAACCCTGCACCTTCAGTGCCTGCATTCCTTTGCAGTCTAGCACCTCCAGTGCTACAGCCATCCATACCATTTTTCTAGTCACGGCTAGGGGTTTTATTTCATGAATATAAGTATATAGATACATATAATAGTTCATAGCTCAAAACTTGTTTATTTCACATTTCACAGATAACCAGTCTAGTACTGCCAATTTATAAATCAACCATTCTCAATCTTTCACATGCAATATTGCCTATATTCAAGGTTATATTATAGCAACATTTAAAATATAGGTTCAAGATGACCAAGGATATGACTTGCCTTCCGCGTCGTAAAATACAGCAGTTGACGTCGGATCCGCAATGAAGTCCTCGAACTCGGGCTCTTGATCTGCTCTCCCAACAAACAAACAACCAATAATCATAATCTTTTCAATACATTATTATACTATATGCAATGATGCAAAGATGAAGTCTTGATGATTCTGAAATGATTGGGTTAAGAGGCTGATTAGGGTTAAGTTAAGGAAACCAATGTTAAGATTAGCTGTCAAAGGTTTACAAGGTTCCAAATGTCTCAAAATATCAGAATGATGTCAAGGTTGCGACTGGTTCGCTCAAAAACAGCGAACGTCTTTAGATCGACATTCGGTTCAAAGCATCGACATAGGGTCGATGAATGATAGAGGGGTTATTTTAACCTGTGGTAGTAGAATAAAATGTAGATCACAACTCTACAAATTTAGTGGACAAAGTGATTTTCAAATTGCACAACCAGAAGTGGGTAAATAAGGTCAATGCCACTGGCTGGCAAGCTCTGGCATAGAGCTGACAATGCCAAAAACTAGGGCTTAGCATAACTTTTGATCTGGAGCTCCAAATGATGCACCACTTTGTCTGGGAGGTAGGCATTGATAACAGGAATAAATCATTCAATAGGATCTATGGCTGAAAATGGCTGGAAAGCAAGAAATTTGATGATGAACAGAGATGAACTGGCTGCACTGGAGCAGTTCTGGAGACAAACTTGGCATGGCTATAACTTCCAATCTAGGCCGATCTAGGTGTCGAGCTAGAAGACAAAAATACTCAGGAGGCTAAGGCACATCTAAATGACAAAGTTTCGAGGGCTGAAATGGCCGGGAACACTTTTCCGGTGAACTGTGCCGGAGAAGAACACTGCTATTTGGGGGTTTTTGCTACAGTCCGAGAGAACTTAATTCTTTGCTTGGAGAGCATCTAGGAGGTATAGGGAAGCTTCTGGTAACATCAAATTGACTGGAGGATCACCGGAGAAGCCTGGCGACGATCGCCGATTTTCTGGTAGAGCTTGAATTTGGGAAAAGCTTCGAATGATGTTTAATTAAGGATTCTAAGCTTACAGGCTTGCTTGAAATAACCCACTGATCAATTTGCTTCACAGGTTCGAGGGCTAATTCGAATTGATTTGGCCTGCATTGCCGGAACAGGGCAATCTTCGATTTTCAGCCAATTCCGGCGATCACCGGCGACTGGATGCAATATAAACCAATTAGATGGTACAGCACGATGAGAGAGATAAGGGGAACTCACTGGTGCGGTTAATTTGGCAGGAGATGCTGTGGTTGAGGCTGCCACGGTGAAGCTCCTCGATGGCTCGCCGGAGAAGAAGACCAAGACAAGAGAATTTCGAGACTTAGCTGATTTCCAGTGAAGGAAAGGAGTTGCTGAGGGTACAGTAGTGTTTAAATAGGCCAGGCGCAACTTGCAAGGAGGGAGCAGCGAAGTGATTAGCAGCCGGTGATAAGATTGGTTGCGTGCTGAACATCAGCGGCGAAGACACAGCAAGAACGGTGATGCGACGGTGACAAGCTCTCAGCTGATCACAATGTCGCCTCATCGGGACCTGGCAAAGTTGTAGCAAGCGGTGGCGACAACACTGGCGCGGCAAAGCGACGTGGCGAGGAGTTGCTGACAAAAAGCCGTTGATCGCGCGCTGGAGCAGCACTGGTCGTCGACGTAGCAGCAGCCTTGCCACGGCACTAGCTGGAGTGGGGACACGTGCGCACCGGCATGCATGGTCACGAGCGCGGGCGAAGCCACACCGGCGATGAGCAACCACGACGCACAAGCACGGCAGTTCCTGGTCGTGCGCACAGTAGCTAGCCTGGTCGAAATTGGGCTGATTTGCAATATTTGATTTTCACAATTGGACCAATCTGTAATTCTGGAGATTTGGAAGGTTGGAGTTGAATTTGATTTCACTAATCTGGTAGATTATATTCAACAGGTTAATTGGCAATGATAATTGATAAAATATGATACGTTTGAATAGTTTTTGATACAAACTGAAAATAGGGTAATTTAGGGTAATTGAAATCTGAATTTCATTTGGTTTTGAATTCTGGTACTTAGGATGAGATTTTTGGAATTTGAACAGAAGAGAAACTTGTGACAAATAGCATTTTGAGAAGTTTTGCCGAAGAAATTTTGAATTTGGAGTTAATCTGGAGATTTTAGCCTTTTTGGATTTTCAAATAACAGATAAGGACTATTTTGCGATAATTCTTTGACTGATTTGTGAAAAGAGTCTAGATGGTGAAATATGGCAGTCAACTTTTTATATTAAGGTATTGACATACCCATGATCATATTCCAGAAATAATCTGGTCTAAACTTGGTCAAGATTTAGGTTAAATCTGTATTTCTGAAACTTAGGGTATTTGGGTAATATAAAGTAATTCTGTTTTCGAAAACAGAATGGAGTTGATAATTCTGGGATTTAGAGATAGAATTGGATCTAGGTTCTGAAGGCTTTTAAGTTCAAAGAAACTGATAGATCATATCTGAACAATCTGATCTTCATTTGAGGTCACAGGATAGATTTTGGAGATTTCAGGGCTTGAGATAAAAACTGATCTGGCTATTACTACAGATACATGCATGCATGCTATTTATGAAAAAGGAAATTTTCACCCCTAACTCAGGGCGTTACACAATGCCTGCAAGGCATTCAGGGTTTAACAAAATATTTAACTACACAGCAGAAGATAGGTGACCCTCCCACAAAAGAAGTTGACGGTAGAACAACACACTTCAGGGTTCTGGCGGAACTGATTCTCCTCCTTCTGGATCCACGTAGTACTCCGTGCCATCATCTTGATCAAGGTAGGCTCCATCTATTGAGTTGAATGTTGCAAGGGTGAGCACTTACGTACTTAGCAAGTCATAGGTAAGAGTAGATACATATAGTAGTGATGATATGAACCTAGACTAGTCAAGAATTATGGATATTTGTAAAATAATCTTTTTCTTTCATACCTCATCTCATGGCAGCACTTTTTATAATGTAACATCATCATTCATGTTCACTAGATTATAGCACTACTGTGACACGTCGACACACGACAGCCCACGGTAGCACTCCTTATCATGACAACACATGTCATTTGGGTAATCTTGATTTAAACATATTTTATTTAGAAAATAGTACTTGTGTCACACCCCGTGGATTTAATCCACCGCAGCAGACTCCTATAAAACCCGGGAGCTCGGAGTATTCGAATACATTTTTAACTCTGCAGAGAGGTACCAATTTACCCGCAAGATATTCCACTTTCAAACCTTTCCTATCATAACAAAATGATTGGACCCCTGACTCACTTCATACTGTGAGCGGCAAGGTGGAAATAACAAGAACTTTTGTTATGTTTTACTCACAATTCACCCCCGACCCTGTGGCTCTCAGCGAGGCACAGTTGTGGCAGGTTGTATCCAAACCTCCACCCCATTGCTTATTCCCATTACTGGGTCAGCGTGCTTGATCACCTTCAGTGATATGTGTGGGAGCCGCGCTCCGTGTTTATCGTGCATCACAACACATCTCATGCAGGGGTTTCATGTGCGATCCACATAATTACTTGTTCAGGCCTGTCCCATACCAGGCTTGCGGTTAGCACGTTGTTCATGCCACTAGACGCACAACACAAGGTTCTAGTCCTTATATGCCAGTGACCAGACCATCCACAACCCTGCACCTTCAGTGCCTGCATTCCTTTGCAGTCTAGCACCTCCAGTGCTACAGCCATCCATACCATTTTTCTGGTCACGGCTAGGGGTTTTATTTCATGAATATAAGTATATAAATACATATAATAGTTCATGGCTCAAAACTTGTTTATTTCACATTTCACCGATAACCAGTCTAGTACTGCCAATTCATAAATCAACCATTCTCAATCTTTCACATGCAATATTGCCTATATTCAAGGTTATATTATAGCAACATTTAAAATATAGGTTCAAAATGACCAAGGATATGACTTGCCTTCCGCGTCGTAAAATACAGCAGTCGACGTCGGATCCACAGTGAAGTCCTCGAACTCGGGTTCTTGATCTGCTCTCAAATCAAACAAACAACCAATAATCATAATCTTTTCAATACATTATTATACTATATGCAATGATGCAAAGATGAAGTCTTGATGATTCTGAAATGATTGGGTTAAGAGGCTGATTAGGGTTAAGTTAAGGAAACCAATGTTAAGATTAGTTGTCAAAGGTTTACAAGGTTCCAAATGTCTCAAAATATCAGAATGATGTCAAGGTTGCGACTGGTTCGCTCAAAAACAGCGAACGTCTTTAGATCGACATTCGGTTCAAAGCATCGACATAGGGTTGATGAATGATAGAGGGGTTATTTTAACTTGTGGTAGTAGAATAAAATGTAGATCACAACTCTACAAATTTAGTGGACAAAGTGATTTTCAAATTACACAACCAGAAGTGGGTAAACAAGGTCAATGCCACTGGCTGACAAGCTCTGGCATAGAGCTGACAATGTCAAAAACTAGGGCTTAGCATAACTTTTGATCTGGAGCTCCAAATGATGCACCACTTTGTCTGGGAGGTAGGCATTGATAACAGGAATAAATCATTCAATAGGATCTAGGGCTGAAAATGGCTGGAAAGCAAGAAATTTGGTGATGAACAGAGATGAACTGGCTGCACTGGAGCAGTTCTGGACACAAACTTGGCATGGCTATAACTTCCAATCTAGGCCGATCTAGGTGTCGAGATAGAAGACAAAAATACTCAGGAGGCTAAGGTACATCTAAATGACAAAGTTTCGAGGGCTGAAATGGCCGGGAACACTTTTCCGGTGAACTGTGCCGGAGAAGAACACTGCTATTTGGGGGTTTTTGCTACAGGCCGAGAGAACTTAATTCTTTGCTTGGAGAGCATCTAGGAGGTATAGGGAAGCTTCTGGTAGCATCAAATTGACTGGAGGATCACCGGAGAAGCCTGGCGACGATCGCCGGTTTTCTAGTAGAGCTTGAATTTGGGAAAAGCTTCGAATGATGTTTAATTAGGGATTCTAAGCTTACAGGCTTGCTTGAAATAACCCACTGATCAATTTGCTTCACAGGCTCGAGGGTTAATTCAAATTGATTTGGCCTGCATTGCCGGAACAGGGCAATCTTCGATTTTCAGCCAATTCCGGCGATCACCGGCGACTGGATGCAATATAGCTCAATTAAATGGTACAGCACGATGAGGGAGACGAGGGGAACTTACTAGTGCGGTCAATTTGGTGGTTGAGGCTGCGGTTGAGGCTGTCACCGTGAGGCCTCGAACTGGTCTCGCCGGAGAAGAAGACTAAGACAGAAAATCTGAGTCGTGGATGATTTCCAGTGAGGTTTGAGGGAGCTGCTGAGCACAGGGATGCTTAAATAGGCAGGCGAAGCATGCGAAGAGAAAACAATGAAGAGATTGGCTGCTGGTGACTTGACTGGTTGCGTGCTGGAGCAACAGCGGCGAAGACACAGCGAAGAACGGTGATGCGACGGCGACAAGCCTTCAGCTGATCACAATGTCGCCTCATCGGGACCTGGCAAAGTTGTAGCAAGCGGTGGCGACAACACTGGCGCGGCAAAGCGACGTGGCGAGGAGTTGCTGACAAAAAGCCGTTGATCGCGCGCGGGAGCAGCACTGGTCGTCGACGTAGCAGCGGCCTTGCCACGGCACTAGCTGGAGTGGGGACACGTGCGCACCGGCATGCATGGTCACGAGCGCGGGCGAAGCCTCACCGGCGATGAGCAATCACGGCGCACAAGCACGGCAGTTCCTGGTCGTGCGCACAGTAGCTAGCCTGGTCGAAATTGGGCTGATTTGCAATATTTGATTTTCACAATTGGACCAATCTGTAATTCTGGAGATTTGGAAGGTTAGAGTTGAATTTGATTTCACTAATCTGGTAGATTATATTCAACAGGTTAATTGGCAATGATAATTGATAAAATATGATACGTTTGAATAGTTTTTGATACAAACTGAAAATAGGGTAATTGAAATCTGAATTTCATTTGGTTTTGAATTCTGGTACTTAGGATGAGATTTTGGAATTTGAACAGAAGAGAAACTTGTGACAAATAGCATTTTGAGAAGATTTGCCGAAGAAATTCTGAATTTGGAGTTAATCTGGAGATTTTAGCCTTTTTGGATTTTCAAATAACAGATAAGGACTATTTTGCGATAATTCTTGGACTGATTTGTGAAAAGAGTCTAAATGGTGAAATATGGCTGTCAACTTTTTATATTAAGGTATTGACATACCCATGATCATATTCCAGAAATAATCTGGTCTGAACTTGGTCAAGATTCGGATTAAATCTGTATTTCTGAAACTTAGGGTATTTAAGTAATAGAAGGTATTTCTGTTTTCGAAAACAGAAGGAGCTGATAAATCTGAGAGTTAGGGATAGAATTGGATCTAGGTTCTGAAGGCTTTTAAGTTCAAAGAAACTGATAGATCATATCTGAACAATCTGATCTTCATTTGAGGTCACAGGATAGATTTTGGAGATTTCAGGGCTTGAGATAGAAACTGATCTGGCAATTACTACAGATACATGCATGCATGCTATTTATGAAAAAGGAAATTTTCACCCCTAACTTAGGGCGTTACAGATCTACCCTCCTTAAAGAAATCTCGCCCCGAGATTTACCTAAGACAGGAAAAGTTAAGGATAGGTTTGCTTAAGATCTTCTTCCTTCTCCCAAGTAGCCTCTTGCTCTGAATGATTCTTCCATTGAACTTTACACAATTTGATTTTCTTCCTTCGGAGCTGACGTTCATCAGTGGCTAGGATTCTGATTGGGTGCTCAAGATAAGTGAGATTCTTCTGTAATGGCACATCTTGTACATCTATCTGGCCAGTTGGTTCCTTCAAACATTTCCGGAGCTGAGAGACATGAAACACATCATGCACTCCTGCTAATCCCTCAGGTAATTCCAATTTATATGATACTTCTCCCTTTCTCTTGATTATCTTAAATGGTCCAATGTATCTTGGAGATAACTTTCCTTTCACTTGGAATCTTTGTAATCTCTTGAATGGTGTGACCTTGAGATACACAAAATCTCCTGGTTCAAATGATAATTCTCTTCGTCGTTTATCTGCATAACTCTTTTCTCGTGATTGTGCTGTTTTCAACCTTTCTCTGATGAGTCTGACATGAGTTTCTGCTTCTTCTACTATCTCTGGTCCTATAACTTTTCGTTCTCCTGGCTCATTCCAATGCAATGGAGTTCTGCACTTACGTCCATATAAAGCTTCAAATGGTGCCATCTGTATACTAGCTTGATAACTATTATTATATGTAAATTCTGCAAATGGTAAACATTTGTCCCATGATGTTCCATAATCTAGTATACAAGCTCTTAGAAGATCCTCTAGGATTTGGTTAACTCTTTCTGTCTGTCCTCCCGTCTGTGGATGATATGCAGTACTGAAATCCAACTGGGTTCCTAGAGTTTCATGCAGTCTATTCCAAAATTTGGAGGTAAACTGGGTTCCACGATCTGAAACTATCTTCTTAGGAATACCATGCAATGCCACTATTCTTTGCATGTATAACTCTGCTAATTTACTGCCATCATAAATCTTTTTAACTGGTATGAAATGAGCTACTTTAGTAAGTCTGTCCACAATAACCCATATGGAATCATATCCTCCTTGAGTTTTAGGTAATCCTGTAATAAAATCCATACCAATTTCTTCCCATTTCCATAATGGTATTGGTAGAGGTTGTAGCTTTCCTGCTATTTTCTGGTGTTCTGCTTTAACTCGTTGGCATGTATCACAGTTTGCAATGTACTCTGCAATCTCCTTCTTCATATTATCCCACCAGAATCTGGTCTTCAAATCTTGATACATCTTTGTGTTACCAGGGTGTATTGAGTATGGAGTTTTATGTGCTTCATGGAGAATTATTTCCTTAAGATCTGCGTTTTGAGGTACACAGATTCTTTCTCGATACCATACAATCCCTTGGTTATCTTCAGTAAAGCCTTCAGCTTTTCCTAACTTGATTCGACTCTTGATCTTACAAATTTCTTCATCTTTCTTCTGGGCATTTCCTATCTGTTCTTCAAGTTGAGATTTTATTGTTAAAGTGGCTACCGTTCCCTGCGGTACTATTTCCACTTGATGATTCTGCAACTCTTGTTGTAGGTAAGGATTCTTCAACATAACCATTCCTTGTAGGTTGTAAACTTTTCTGCTTAGGGCATCAGCTACTACATTAGCTTTCCCTGGATGGTACTGAATACTAAGCTCATAATCTTTCATCAATTCGAGCCATCGTCGTTGACGCATGTTGAGCTCTGTCTGTGTGAAAATATACTTGAGGCTTTTATGATCTGTAAAGATCTCACACTTACGCCCAATGAGATAATGCCGCCATATCTTTAAAGCATGCACTACTGCTGCTAACTCCAAATCATGGGTCGGATAATTTTCCTCATGTGGTCTCCATTGGCGTGAAGCATAAGCCACTACTTGACCTTGTTGCATTAACACACAGCCTATTCCTTGCTTTGAAGCATCACAGTAAACTACAAAATCTTCTTTGCTGTCTGGTAGGGTGAGGACGGGTGTTGTTGTCAATTTCTGCTTCAGTTTCTGAAAACTCTCCTCGCACTTGGTGGTCCATTCAAATGCAACATCCTTCTTTAGCAGGTTTGTAAGAGGTTTGGCAATTTGGGAAAATCCTTCGATGAATCTCCTATAATACCCTGCTAATCCCAAGAAACTTCTAATCTCTGAAACTGAGGTAGGTTGCTTCCACTCCTTGATTGCAGAGATTTTAGCTGAGTCCACTGAAATTCCTTCCGCTGTCAATACATGTCCAAGAAATGAAATCTTTGACATCCAAAACTCGCATTTATTAAACTTGGCATAGAATTGCCTTTCTCGTAGTCTTTCTAAGACTAGATGTAGATGTTGCTCGTGCTCTTCTGAATTCCTGGAATATATCAGAATGTCATCTATGAACACTATGACAAACTTGTCAAGGAAATCCATAAATGTACTGTTCATGACATTCATGAATGCTGCTGGAGCATTGGTCAAGCCAAAAGGTACTACTGTAAACTCATATAAACCATATCTGGTAGTGAAAGCAGTCTTCGGTATATCTTCTTTCTTGATCTTCAGCTGATGATATCCAGATTTCAAATCTATCTTGGAAAATACTTTGGCTCCTCGAAGCTGATCGAACAAGTCATCAATTCTTGGTAATGGATACTTGTTTTTAATAGTGACTTCATTCAAAGCTCGGTAGTCTACACACATTCGTAGAGTTCCGTCTTTCTTCCTCACAAACAGAACTGGGGCTCCCCATGGCGAAGCACTGGGTTTGATAAATCCCTTGTTTTCCAAGTCTTCGAGTTGATTCTTGAGCTCCTCCAAATCTGTAACTGGCATCCTATAGGGACGTTTTGCTATAGGTGCTGCTCCTGGTTTAAGTTCAATACTGAATTCTATTTCTCTGTCAGGTGGCATTCCCGGAAGTTCTTCTGGAAACACATCAGAATATTGTTGCACTACAGGCACTTGTTCCAGGCATAATTTTTGCAATGCTTGAACAGATCTTAGCGGTCTCTTGACTGCTGATCTTTCTGCATGGAATAGAACTCTCTCCCCTTGGCTACTGACAAGACTAAGGGTTTTCTCTTCACAATCTACTAGACCTTTATGTTGGGACAACCAATCCATTCCCAAAATAATGTCTAGACCTTGCAGTTCTAGAACTAGTAGATTTGCCTCAAATTCTACTCCTTCTATATTGAAAGTTACATTTGGGCAGATTGAGTAAACAGATAATCTAGCCCCTGGAGTTTGTATAACCATAGAATACTCTAGTGGTACTTGGTCTATATGCATTTCAACTTCAGATGCAAATGCTTTTGACATGAATGAATTTGTAGCACCGGGATCAAACAATATTAAGGCAGATGCAGATTTAATCAGAAATCTACCTAGAAGAATGTCGGTGGCGTTGCCCGCTTCTTGAATTGAAGTATAGTTTAATCTTCCTCCTTGGTTTGCAGTTGGTGCTCTACCTCTTCCTCTTCCTCGATTAGCCATATTTCCTCCTCTTCCTGCTGAATTTCCTCTAAAATTCTGTGATGGTGAAGCTCTGGTTACTACTGGATGTGTTCCTGACTGAGATCTGGCAATGGACATTGGAAGCTGTATCCAAGGACAGAATTCTTTACGGTGCCCACGCTGTCCACAATGATAACACTCAACACGAGGATGAGGGCAATCCTTCTGAGAATGATTTCCTCGGCAGTTGGGGCACAATGTCGTTGCTGGTCTGGGATTCTGATAAGATGGTCGGAAATTGGGAGTGATAGGAACTCTTCCTCTGATTGGATTTGACTGTGGTCTTGTTTGCTGGAACAACCTCCTCTTTCGGCTTTCTTCTCCCATATTCTTCTTTTCTTCTACCTTTAAAGCTCTGTTCACTAGGGTTTGAAATTCTGTAAGTTCATGAGAAGCAATTTGATACTGTAAATAGTGTTGAAGTCCTTCTGTGAAGCGCTCTATCTTCTTCTCTTCAGTATCCACATCTCCAGGTGTGTATCGAGCCAAATGAGTAAATTGGTGTAGATACTCAGTAACTGACTTACTTCCTTGAGTTAAATTCCGAAATTCCCGACGCTTAGCTGCCATAACACCAGTAGGTATATGAAATTTCCGAAATTGATCCTTAAATTCCCTCCAAGAGATATTATCTTTATCAGGGTGAGCTTCCTGGTAATTCATCCACCAGGCAGCTGCAGCTCCTGATAACTGATGAGATCCAAACAAAACTTTCTCTCGTTCGCTGCATCGGACCGTGTCTAGTTTCCTCTCGATATCCCGTAACCAATCATCGGCAACCATAGGATCGGTCGCACTAGAGAATGTTGGTGGACGGGTCTTTTGGAAATCTGTTAATCTTGCTCCTACAGCAGAAGTGGTTCCTTCTGTTGTTCCAGTAGGCAGTTTCTGAACTATCTGGGCTAACAACTGGGTATGAGCTATCTGAGCTTCTTGTCGACTTTTCTCCATTGACAACAGAATTTCCTGAAGACTGGGTTGTTCATTCTGAGGTGGATTGGAACTCTGAGATCCTTGCTGAAACAAAGGGTCTCTTGTCATAGTTTCTTCTTCCTGCGGAGTCTGATCTATATCTTCTCTTCCACTTCGAGATCTCCTTCTGGTGTCAACCATGGTGGCTCTGAAAAAGTTTAGACGGATCTAACTAACTAAGGCCAACTAAGACAGCAATGCAGAAATTAATGCAACTATTTTTTTTGCATAAAATACTTAGGCTACTAGCCATAATACACAAATTAACCATTGCAAAAGCAACAGCGAATTACAAAGCTATCAAGAGCATCCACTAGCTCTGTCTACACCAACTTCTAAGACACTCTGAAACAACAGAACGCACTCTCACAATCTTACCGAATTTTAGAAATCCAAATAAAATTTTGAAATGAAGGTTTTTCAAGAGCTACAAAGCTCAATATTTTTACCAAAATAAAATTTCCACAAATAGTTCCTAAATAAATTACGTCTTCCTGGCACGGCCAATTTCCTAAAGGTGTCGTCCTACAGTCAAGTTCTCATGTTGCTCTGATACCAACTTTTCTTGTCGCGCCCCGAGACTGGGACAACGACTACTCCTGTAGAGACCTAGCTCGCTGCAGCTAGTCTCAACCACAACCCTTTGACTTCCCAGGATGAGTCAAACACAGGAGTATATTACATTGCAACAGAGTACTTACAAAATATTAAGCAGTGTGGCCTGCTGGCCTTAATATTACATAAAGAGGATTACAATGCCTGCAAGGCATTCAGGGTTTAACAAAATATTTAACTACACAGCAGAAGATAGGTGACCCTCCCACAAAAGAAGTTGACGGCAGAACAACACACTTCAGGGTTCTGGCGGAACTGATTCTCCTCCTTCTGGATCCACGTAGTACTCCGTGCCATCATCTTGATCAAGGTACGCTCCATCTATTGAGTTGAATGTTGCAAGGGTGAGCACTTACGTACTCAGCAAGTCATAGGTAAGAGTAGATACATATAGTAGTGATGATATGAACCTAGACTAGTCAAGAATTATGGATATTTGTAAAATAATCTTTTTCTTTCATACCTCATCTCATGGCAGCACTTTTTATAATATAACATCATCATTCATGTTCACTAGATTATAGCACTACTGTGACACGTCGACACACGACAGCCCACGGTAGCACTCCTTATCATGACAACACATGTCATTTGGGTAATCTTGATTTATACATATTTTATTTAGAAAATAGTACTTGTGTCACACCCCGTGGATTTAATCCACCGCAGCAGACTCCTATAAAACCCGGGAGCTCGGAGTATTCAAATACATTTTTAACTCTGCAGAGAGGTACCAATTTACCCGCAAGATATTCCACTTTCAAACCTTTCCTATCATAACAAAATGATTGGACCCCTGACTCACTTCATACTGTGAGCGGCAAGGTGGAAATAACAAGAACTTTTGTTATGTTTTACTCACAATTCACCCCCGACCCTGTGGCTCTCAGCGAGGCACAGTTGTGGCAGGTTGTATCCAAACCTCCACCCCATTGCTTATTCCCATTACTGGGTCAGCGTGCTTGATCACCTTCAGTGATATGTGTGGGAGCCGCGCTCCGTGTTTATCGTGCATCACAACACATCTCATGCAGGGGTTTCATGTGCGATCCACATAATTACTTGTTCAGGCCTGTCCCATACCAGGCTTGCGGTTAGCACGTTGTTCATGCCACTAGACGCACAACACAAGGTTCTAGTCCTTATATGCCAGTGACCAGACCATCCACAACCCTGCACCTTCAGTGCCTGCATTCCTTTGCAGTCTAGCACCTCCAGTGCTACAGCCATCCATACCATTTTTCTGGTCACGGCTAGGGGTTTTATTTCATGAATATAAGTATATAAATACATATAATAGTTCATGGCTCAAAACTTGTTTATTTCACATTTCACCGATAACCAGTCTAGTACTGCCAATTCATAAATCAACCATTCTCAATCTTTCACATGCAATATTGCCTATATTCAAGGTTATATTATAGCAACATTTAAAATATAGGTTCAAAATGACCAAGGATATGACTTGCCTTCCGCGTCGTAAAATACAGCAGTCGACGTCGGATCCACAGTGAAGTCCTCGAACTCGGGTTCTTGATCTGCTCTCAAATCAAACAAACAACCAATAATCATAATCTTTTCAATACATTATTATACTATATGCAATGATGCAAAGATGAAGTCTTGATGATTCTGAAATGATTGGGTTAAGAGGCTGATTAGGGTTAAGTTAAGGAAACCAATGTTAAGATTAGTTGTCAAAGGTTTACAAGGTTCCAAATGTCTCAAAATATCAGAATGATGTCAAGGTTGCGACTGGTTCGCTCAAAAACAGCGAACGTCTTTAGATCGACATTCGGTTCAAAGCATCGACATAGGGTTGATGAATGATAGAGGGGTTATTTTAACTTGTGGTAGTAGAATAAAATGTAGATCACAACTCTACAAATTTAGTGGACAAAGTGATTTTCAAATTACACAACCAGAAGTGGGTAAACAAGGTCAATGCCACTGGCTGACAAGCTCTGGCATAGAGCTGACAATGTCAAAAACTAGGGCTTAGCATAACTTTTGATCTGGAGCTCCAAATGATGCACCACTTTGTCTGGGAGGTAGGCATTGATAACAGGAATAAATCATTCAATAGGATCTAGGGCTGAAAATGGCTGGAAAGCAAGAAATTTGGTGATGAACAGAGATGAACTGGCTGCACTGGAGCAGTTCTGGACACAAACTTGGCATGGCTATAACTTCCAATCTAGGCCGATCTAGGTGTCGAGATAGAAGACAAAAATACTCAGGAGGCTAAGGTACATCTAAATGACAAAGTTTCGAGGGCTGAAATGGCCGGGAACACTTTTCCGGTGAACTGTGCCGGAGAAGAACACTGCTATTTGGGGGTTTTTGCTACAGGCCGAGAGAACTTAATTCTTTGCTTGGAGAGCATCTAGGAGGTATAGGGAAGCTTCTGGTAGCATCAAATTGACTGGAGGATCACCGGAGAAGCCTGGCGACGATCGCCGGTTTTCTGGTAGAGCTTGAATTTGGGAAAAGCTTCGAATGATGTTTAATTAGGGATTCTAAGCTTACAGGCTTGCTTGAAATAACCCACTGATCAATTTGCTTCACAGGCTCGAGGGTTAATTCAAATTGATTTGGCCTGCATTGCCGGAACAGGGCAATCTTCGATTTTCAGCCAATTCCGGCGATCATCGGCGACTGGATGCAATATAGCTCAATTAAATGGTACAGCACGATGAGGGAGACGAGGGGAACTTACTAGTGCGGTCAATTTGGTGGTTGAGGCTGCGGTTGAGGCTGTCACCGTGAGGCCTCGAACTGGTCTCGCCGGAGAAGAAGACTAAGACAGAAAATCTGAGTCGTGGATGATTTCCAGTGAGGTTTGAGGGAGCTGCTGAGAACAGGGATGCTTAAATAGGCAGGCGAAGCATGCGAAGAGAAAACAATGAAGAGATTGGCTGCTGGTGACTTGACTGGTTGCGTGCTGGAGCAACAGCGGCGAAGACACAGCGAAGAACGGTGATGCGACGGCGACAAGCCTTCAGCTGATCACAATGTCGCCTCATCGGGACCTGGCAAAGTTGTAGCAAGCGGTGGCGACAACACTGGCGCGGCAAAGCGACGTGGCGAGGAGTTGCTGACAAAAAGCCGTTGATCGCGCGCGGGAGCAGCACTGGTCGTCGACGTAGCAGCGGCCTTGCCACGGCACTAGCTGGAGTGGGGACACGTGCGCACCGGCATGCATGGTCACGAGCGCGGGCGAAGCCTCACCGGCGATGAGCAATCACGGCGCACAAGCACGGCAGTTCCTGGTCGTGCGCACAGTAGCTAGCCTGGTCGAAATTGGGCTGATTTGCAATATTTGATTTTCACAATTGGACCAATCTGTAATTCTGGAGATTTGGAAGGTTAGAGTTGAATTTGATTTCACTAATCTGGTAGATTATATTCAACAGGTTAATTGGCAATGATAATTGATAAAATATGATACGTTTGAATAGTTTTTGATACAAACTGAAAATAGGGTAATTGAAATCTGAATTTCATTTGGTTTTGAATTCTGGTACTTAGGATGAGATTTTGGAATTTGAACAGAAGAGAAACTTGTGACAAATAGCATTTTGAGAAGATTTGCCGAAGAAATTCTGAATTTGGAGTTAATCTGGAGATTTTAGCCTTTTTGGATTTTCAAATAACAGATAAGGACTATTTTGCGATAATTCTTGGACTGATTTGTGAAAAGAGTCTAAATGGTGAAATATGGCTGTCAACTTTTTATATTAAGGTATTGACATACCCATGATCATATTCCAGAAATAATCTGGTCTGAACTTGGTCAAGATTCGGATTAAATCTGTATTTCTGAAACTTAGGGTATTTAAGTAATAGAAGGTATTTCTGTTTTCGAAAACAGAAGGAGCTGATAAATCTGAGAGTTAGGGATAGAATTGGATCTAGGTTCTGAAGGCTTTTAAGTTCAAAGAAACTGATAGATCATATCTGAACAATCTGATCTTCATTTGAGGTCACAGGATAGATTTTGGAGATTTCAGGGCTTGAGATAGAAACTGATCTGGCTATTACTACAGATACATGCATGCATGCTATTTATGAAAAAGGAAATTTTCACCCCTAACTCAGGGCGTTACAAGATGATATCCTCGTCTATTCCAAGACGGAGGAGGAGCACGCACATCACCTGAGGATAGTGCTACAGAAACTGGCAGACCACCAGCTATATGCCAAGTTTAGCAAATGTGCTTTTTGGCTGAAGAAGATCTCTTTCTTGGGACACATCATCTCAGGAGAGGGAATATTTATGGATCCGTCGAAGATACAAGCTGTTACTGAGTGGAAACAGCCTGAAACCGCAACAGAAGTTAGAAGTTTCTTAGGATTAGCGGGATATTATCGAAGGTTCGTAGAAGGATTCTCGAAGATCACCAAACCACTGACCCAGCTACTGAAGAAAAACGCCTCTTTTAATTGGACCGAGGAGTGCGAAAGAAGTTTTGAGGAATTGAAGAAAAGACTGACAACTGCACCAATCCTTATACTGCCAGACGTCAAAAAGGATTTTCAAGTCTACTGTGACGCCTCCAAACAAGGATTAGGATGCGTGTTGATGCAAGAAAGGAAGGTGATAGCTTATGCTTCTAGACAACTACGACCTCATGAGGAGAATTATCCAACACATGATTTGGAGTTAGCTGCGGTCGTACATGCACTAAAGATATGGAGACACTACTTACTAGGCAGTAAGTGCGAAATTTATACGGATCATAAGAGCCTGAAGTATATCTTCACGCAACAGGAATTGAATATGAGGCAGAGAAGATGGCTAGAACTGATCAAAGATTATGATCTAGAGATCCACTATCACCCGGGAAAAGCCAATGTAGTAGCTGATGCTTTGAGCAGGAAGTCTCGTTGCAACCAGATAACCCAGCTAGAAGTACCGACACAACTGATCAAGGACTTCGAAAGGTTGCAATTGGAATTAGTGGACCAAGGAACCATCACTACCCTGAAGATGGAATGTGAGTTGAAGGATAAGATCCGGCAAGCTCAAGCAATTGACCCAGACCTTCAAGAAATGAAGGAGGACATGAAGAGCAAAGATACAACCAACCTTCGAGAAGATGAACAGGGAATTCTATGGTACGATGACCGTATATGCATTCCAAATGACCATGAGATCAAAGGCCTGATCATGCAAGAGGCTCATCAAACCCCATATTCCATACACCCAGGCAGCACCAAAATGTACAAGGACTTAAAGAAAAATTTTTGGTGGAAAGGAATGAAGAGAAAAATTGCCAAGTTTGTCGCAACTTGTGACACATGTCAAAGAGTGAAAGCAGAACATCAAAAGCCTGCGGGACCGCTACAACCTCTACAAATCCCAGAGTGGAAGTGGGATGAAATCGGAATGGATTTTATTGTGGGGCTACCAAGGACGAGAAAAGGATTCGATTCTATATGGGTCATAGTAGATAGATTAACAAAAGTGGCACACTTTCTCCCAGTAAAGACCATATATACAGCTAAGGACTTAGCAGAGCTGCATCTCAACAGAATAGTCGTACTGCACGGAGTGCCGAAGGCTATCGTTTCCGACAGAGGAGCCCAGTTCGTTTCAAGATTTTGGCAAGAGTTGCAGAAAGCCCTGGGCACAAAGCTAAAGTTCAGTACCGCTTACCACCCTCAAACTGGAGGTCAGACTGAAAGGGTAAACCAAATTTTGGAAGATATGTTGAGGGCTTGTGTTTTGGATTATGGAGACTCTTGGGAGTTATTTCTACCATATGCAGAGTTCACATACAACAACAGTTTCCAAGCAAGCCTACAAATGGCACCATATGAAGCTCTATATGGAAGAAGATGCCGCACGCCTCTGTATTGGACAGAAATTGGTCAAAGGCAACATCTAGGACCCCAGTTGATAGAAGAAGCCACAGCCCATGTCAGGATCATACAAGAAAAACTGAAAACAGCTCAATCTAGACAGAAAAGCTATGCAGATAATCGTAGAAGAGAGCTATCATTTGAAGAGGGCGATTATGTGTATCTCAAGGTTATGCCATACAAAGGAGTTCGAAGATTCCAGATGAAGGGAAAGTTAAAACCTAGATATGTGGGACCATATCGAATTCTGGAAAAGCGAGGTGAAATGGCATACAAGTTGGAATTGCCACTAGAACTGACCGGAATTCATGACGTATTTCATGTATCTCAGCTGAAGAAATGCTTGAGAAAACCAACAGAACAGATATCCCCTGCAGAGATCGAGATTCAACCAGACTTATCTTGTCAAGAATACCCTGTCAAAATTCTGGAAATCAGAGAGAAAGTGCTGAAGTCAAGAACCCTCCGATTATGCAGAGTCCAGTGGAATAATCACTCAGAGGAGGAGTCAACTTGGGAAAAAGAAGAAGATCTCCGACGGGAATTTCCCTTCCTATTTTCCGACCTGCCCTAATCTCGAGGACGCGATTGTTTCTAAGGTGGGTAGATTTGTAACACCCCTGTTTTTGCCAAACCCTAAAATAGCCAAAATCCACATCTTGACCCCAAACCCTAATCTGCTTCAGCCATTCCCTTCTAAATGTTGTTCAGAGCATTTTTCCCTTCGGGACCATCTCCAAAATCTCACCCTAAAACTGAGTTTCAAGCCTCGCCATTTTAAAACCCTAATTACCCTATTTTACCCTAAACTGTTTTCCCCAATTTTGTCGAAACCCTTCAGATCCTGCCTGATCTTACCAAACTTTGGCCAGATAAGTTCTATTAATCTTTTGCAACTTAGCTGCGAAATCAGATTTCAGATCGGACCCTCAGATCTCCAAATTTGCAAACAGGCCCAAGTTCTATTCAAGTTTTCTTCACAAGACAGCCCCTGGAGTAAGTTTCAAAATTTCAAATCGGCCCAAACATTCTTTTCAGGTCCACTCGACCAGCCCTGGTCGTTGCTTTCGACCAGTGCACGTCGCCGTTGCCGCGCCGTGGTTCTCGCCGCGTTTGCTCGCCGCCGGCTATCGTTTCTTGTCGCCTGCATTGTGAACAACCGAGCCACCTCCCGCGCACATGCCAGCACAGTTGCATCGCCTTGCCCAGTGGTTAAACGGCCGCGCTCCCGTAGCGTTTCGCGCGCGCTCCCGTTGCCGTGGCAGTTGCATGCGTGTACGTGTCGTTGCCGGAGCTACGCTGTCGCCTCCACATCTGCGCCGTCCCGGACGAAGTCCCAAGGCAACTGGCAAAGCTGCAGCACCGCCTGACCGCGATCACGTCGCCGTCGCCGTCGTTGCGCCTGCGCCCGACAAGTTTCTCCCCGGCGCAAGCAACCGTTGTCGCGTTCTCCCTCGCAAGCTCCGTCCCCGTGCCTATTTAAACCCTCCCCTCAGTGCTGTGAAGAAGCACAACCTCAGGACTTAGCCAAATTTCCAGTTTCTCGCCGTTTTCGCTTTCTTCTCCGGCGAGCCAGTGAGTGAGCTCACGGTGCCAGCCCATTCCACTGCCCCTTTCTCCAATCCAAGTTCACCAGTGAGTTCCCCTCGTTCCCCTCTCTGTGTCATAGCAGCCAATTGCACCAGATCGATCCCCATCGCCGGTGATCGCCGGATTCCCGATTTGCCCTGTTCCCCCAATGCCGTTCGATTCAGCCCAAATTAACCCTCAATCCTGTAGAAGAAGTTGATCAGTAAGCTTAGTAGAGCAAGCCTGTAGAATCAGAATCCCCAATTGAGCTCAAATCGAAGAAATCCCAAACTGGAACCTCAGCCGTTCGCCGGACCTCGTCGCCGAGCCCCTCCGGCCAATCTCCAATGAAATTAACCCCTCCAGTAGCCTTGTTGTACCCTAGAGATCATCCCCAAGCTTGGAATTGAGCTCATTCGCCCTGTATCAAAAATCCCCGAGCTCCAGTGTCGTCTTCTCCAGCGCCGGTCGCCGGAATTCTTTCCCGGCCGATCTAGCCCCTGAAACCTTGTCCCTTAGCTTTGCCTCACCCCCCTGAGCAATTTCTTCCACTAGCTTGACACCTGGATCTGCCTAGATTGTGAGTTATGCCTATGCCAAGATCACTGTCCAGTAGCTCAGTTCATGTCCAGGCCACCGTAGTTCATCGCCGGATTTGGCCACCCTCCGGCCATTTCCAGCCCTTGTGCCTGTTGAGTATATTGTTCCTGTTAGTAATGCCTACCTCCCAGACAAAGTGTTGCATCAATTGGAGCCCTGGATCAAAAGTTAAGCCATGCCCTAGTTTCTGGCCATGTCCAGCACTATGTCAGTGCATGTCAGCCACTGGCATTAGCCTTGTTTGACCCCTTCTGGTTGAGCAATTGAAATGCCACCTTGTCCTTTAGATTCCTGGAGTTGTGTTCTACAACTTTCTCTACTATCACTTCTCCAGAAAACCATCCTAAGGTCAGTTTGAAGTTATGCCAAAGCCATGAACTGAATGTCGACCCTTCGACGTTCAATCCTTTTTAGCCGTTTCTTCGACCAGAGCCCTTGTGACCTTGCCCTAACCTTTTCCCCTGCATGCATGACTTATTTACTTAATACTTTCTATAGAAACTATTTTCAGTATGCTTATGTGGTATGTGTTTGTGTGTTATTTGATTGCCGCAGAGTCAGAAGCTGAAGGAGCGGAAGAAGTCTTTGAAGATCCGTCTGAGTTTTTAGACCCAACATTGCAAGGCAAGGCTCATTCCTTTGATCATGTCTCACCCAATATTTTCATATGAAATATATTCACTGTTTCTTACTATGCATGCTTAGTTGAAATACAAGTTATGTTTGAATGACATGAGTAGATATTCCCTAATGAATTATGAAACCCCTTTTTGTTATTGAACCTTCTTATATATGCTTTTGTCACCCTAGGACTCATATACTGAATATTCACATTAAACTTGAAATGGTCAAATACATGAGAAGTTATGAAAACCGTTTTGTCAAAAAACTGATAAAAGGGATCAGTAGTGAGGATTGGATTGTATGGAGAGGGTGCGGTGCGCACCAGGGAATGTGAATGTTCCTCACTATTGGTTCATAAGGACGAGAACCTTGTGCTGTGTCTCTATACGAATTGTAAACGTACCAACCACTTGCCTGGTATGGGACAGGCACAACTCAGTAGCTTTTTGGTATTAGCAGTTCCCTGCATGGTTTGACGATCTGGTTTCTCGCATGGAAACTGGAAGGCCAAGGTTCGGCCACGAGTGATGTGAGTTCAGAAAAATGATGAGAGGAAAAGGCGTAAAAGAAGGAAGGCGCCCTAGACCTGATTAAGCCGTGAGCGGCTGTAATCTTAGATGGTCGTATGTCTCGCGTGGACATAGACCAAGGCTATGTGTCCTGTGGGAACATAGACCAGAGAGGCTAGGAAGTAAGGCAGTGGGGAAGACCCACAACGGTACTTGAGACTTAACTGTCTATTTACCGGGCGGGGATACTGTTAATCCTGAACTGTAAAAGCGTTGTGTGATCTCGGCCTTGTCACATGTGTATAAGTCACATGAAGCTGATCCGACTTGAAAGCCGAGTGAACCAGTGGATTTAAAAAGAGGTACACCTTTGCAAAGTGTAAAAGAAGTATCAGATACTCTGTACTCCCAGGTTCAGGAGTCTTTTCGTAGTGGATGTTATCCATGGGTTATAGCACAAGTAATATTTTGGAATGTTTTCATAATGCGGTTAACAAAGTAGTGACTCATGGGAGACCACTACATCTAATGTTTTATTGAAAACCTGTTTAATGTTTAAGCTATCATTTTCATGACAAAAGTACTGTTTTACTGAACAAATGACTTGGGAATCTATATCTTTCTATCCATATGAAACTGAAACCCCGGAATCATATATTTCACCCTCATGTAAGTATAATTGCAATAATCCCCGGAATGAGTGTTGCTGAGCACCAAGTGCTCACCCTTGCATTTACATCCAACTGTAGAAGAGGGATCCGAGGATCCCGATTCCTTCAGTTATGAGTTCCCGGCAGAAGATGGAAGTGCCCCGGACGAGCCCACGTTCTAGAAGGATTGCGCACCAAGTCAAGTCAGATGTGGGAGAAGCCCCTCCAACCCCACTGCGGATGGAAGTCAAGCCTTTCGTCGTTGCCTTGTGCTTTATGCTGTGTGTTCGGTACTTGGATACCGATTCTGGTTCTGATAAACTGGTTATTTTCTTAGCAACTCTACTTAGTACCATTTTCGGTGCTTTCGCTATGTAATATTGGCCATGTTGGCCTGATACTTGTTTAATGTTATTACTATGCTTGTGTGGTTTGGAGCTCATGTGACATCCTGCTGTGTGTAACCTACCTGGGCGGTTACCAAGGTGATCCTCAAATGGGGGTCTCACAGCGAATGGTATCAGAGCATGAAGCTTGACTGTAGGTCGTGACCCTTACTAGAATGGGCGTCCCTAAAGTAGAGAATCGCTAGATTATTTGGTAAAAATCTAATTGTGAAAAACCTAATTTGTTTAAGAAAAGCATAATGAGTATTATTTGAAAACTTTCAAAACCGTTTTCCTACTTTTAAGTGTTCCGTGTCTCATCATCGCAGATGGCCCCTGGTAAGAAGCTAATTCACGGAGACGAGTTGGGATCATGGGCGCTGATGCTTTGGATGATGTTGCAATTTCTGGGAGCAAGAGACAACCAGCGAGTCGTATACTACGTTCGTCGAGAAGAAGTCGATGGCAGACCTTTTGGTTTCCATGCCTCGGTGATTGTGTACGAGATTCCAGAGATCGGGAGAGGATCAACAAGAAAGGAAGCTCGTAGAGAAGAAGAAGATGATGCTATCCAAGACGCTGCTCGTCGTGCTATAGGTACCATACGCCAGCTGTACGATGACTTTCTTATAGGTTCTCCTTTCTGTTTTGTACCCTACCAAGTTCCCGGATCGGATCGTCGAACTGTTCATCCCTCCACCAACCAGAGAGACGCCATCCTGACCAAAACCAGAGATGTAGTCCAAGTTTTGGAGTCAAGCTACACTCGGTTGTTGCGTGAGCATGAAAATGCTCGGGATGACCGTCACTATCTCAAAGGAGCGCTTGCAAAGGTTCGCTCAGAACTCCAAGAGAAAGAGAAACAGATTCAAGAGTTGGCTGAACCTAGCAGAGCACGAGAAGTCGAAGACGAAGGGTCGGTGAACAAAAAGAACCGCTTGAAGATAAGACTCACAGCCCGCAAGAGTGTGGGAAGACCTAGGGATTACCTGGGTTATTTCACGCCTGCTTCGCGTGGCATTGTGATCAACACCCCTGCACCAGAATATCCTACTCTCGCGAAATGGAAAGAAGTTCCTGAAGGCAAAGGAAAAGAGATTGCTACATGCAACACCAACGATTCATCTGAGGAAGAAGAGGACAATGATATGCAATGGGACCCTATGGATGCCGATGAAGATCAAGAAGAGGAAGACCCTGAAGAAGTGGAACCTTGCAGTTCTTCCAAGACCGACAGGAGATCCTAGTTTTCTCTTCAGCTTGACCCTTCTGCTTTAGCCCTTGTAATCGCTAGCCTTTAGCTCTTGTTGTGGTAGTTGCTTTGTTTGTATTGTTTGTTGGTAACTCTAAGGCTGTAAAGGTGAAAACCTTGTATCTTTTGAAAACCTTTGAAAATGGCAATTGCATGTTCCAATCCAATCTCTTGGGTTGATCTTTCATTTCAGCTTGTGTTCAATCTGTGCTCTCTTGAATTAGTAGTCTTTTCTCAATTATCTTGTCAGAACAGAATGGTGAACACCAGAGGTAGAATCCAAGGCTCGGAGGAAGTCCCAAGAAACACATCAACAAGAAGGACTAGAGATACCTCAGATCAGCCAAATTCGTCGACCTCAGTACCGCAAGGAGGAAATCTGACAGAAATACTGATATGGATGGAGCAAAACCGACAGAGATCTGCGGAGGTACAAAGTCAAATTCTGGAACAGTTGATGCAAAACTCCGCAACACGACGCGAGGAAGGCTCGAACATTGGAGCAAGACTGACAGACTTTCAAAAGACGCGTCCTCCAACTTTCTCCAGCACTGAAGACCCGATTGTGGCAGACGATTAGTTAAGAGAAATTGAGAGGAAATTAGACACTGTCAAGTGTAATGATGAAGAGAAGCTGCTATATGGACCCCATCAGCTCACAGGATCGGCTGCAGCATGGTGGGAAAATTACAAGACGGTACACCCTGATCAGAATTCCATTACCTGGAATGAATTCAAGGAACAGTTCCATAAGTACCATGTCCCCAAAGGAGCTATTCAAGCAAAACGCAGAGAATTCTTGAATCTGAGGCAAGGAGGAAGGACGGTGAAGCAGTATTTACACGAATTCATCAAATTGGCCAGGTATGCACCAGAAGATATCATGACGGAAGAGCGGAAGATCGACAGATTTTGCGAAGGCCTGCAAAACTCATATCAATATCACCTATCAACGCACGAGTTCACAGACTTCCAAGTCCTAGTGAATCGAGTGCTTAAAATGGAGGAGAAAAGAGGCATAGTAGAAGAAGACCGCAAGAGGAAAAGTATAGCATACCCTTTTCAAGAAAATTCTAGTCGAGGAAGACCAGCGCCATATGCCAGAGCCACTTTCAGACCACCTGCACCTCCAAGACCCCAGAGGACTTCATCACCAACAACTCTAACATGTCTCGGATGCAAAGGGAGTCACCTCTATAGAGATTGTACACTGAAGAATGCAGAATGTTTCCATTGTGGCAAAAGAGGACATCACAGAGAGACTTGTCCATTTCGACATTTACCTCCCAGCGTTGCTAAAGCTCAGGCAGCCAAATCCCCTGCACCTGCAAGGACTATTGCCAGAGGAGCACCACAAGCCAGAGGAGGAAGATTCCAAACCAACAGAGGGAGAGGAGCACCAACCACCGGAGGAAGACTCAACTTCGTGACTGCTACAGAAGCAGGAGAGGCAACTGACGTCGTGATCGGTAGACTCTTGATCTCCTCTCAGATTTCAGTTGTTTTATTTGATCCCGGTGCAACTCATTCATTCGTGTCAAAAGATTGCTTGTTGAGTAATAACTTGCCTGTGGTTGCTTTAGAGCATCCTATCATCATTCAGTCACCTGGTGCTAGGATGATTGTTAATTCTATCTGTAGAAATGTTGCCTTCTGTATCGGCAATCTAGAATTCCTGGCAGACATGCTAGTTCTAAACCTTCAAGGATTAGATGTCATTCTTGGAATGGATTGGCTGGCCAAGCATAAGGGATTGATGGATTGTGAGAAGAAAACAATCATCCTGACAAATGCCAGTGGAAAGCAAATTACATTCCATGCAGACAGAACTCCAATCTGCGACCACCTGCAGAGATTGAACTGCATTGAAGAAGTGAAGCTTGAAGAGGTACCGATTGTCAACGAGTACCCGGAAGTCTTTCCAGAAGAACTTCCCGGATTGCCACCAGATAGGGATATAGAGTTCACTATTGAACTGAAACCCGGATCTGCTCCGTATGCTAGGAAGTTGTTTCGGATGACAGGCCATGAGCAAGAGGAATTGAAGAAGCAGATAGCTGAATTGGAAGAAAAAGGATTCATCAGATCAAGCTCATCACCATGGGGGGCCCCAGTGCTCTTTGTTAAGAAGAAAGATGGTAGCATGCGACTTTGCATAGACTACCGTAAGCTGAACGACATGACCATTAAGAACAAATACCCCTTACCAAGGATAGATGACCTTTTTGACCAGCTTAGAGAAGCAAAAGTGTTCTCAAGAATAGACCTGAGATCGGGATACCACCAGCTAAGGATCCGAGAACAGGACATCCCTAAAACTGCTTTCGTGACCAGATATGGGTTGCATGAGTTCACAGTGATGCCCTTCGGATTAACCAATGCACCCGCGGTATTCATGAATTTAATGAATAAGATCCTCATGGAATTCCTGGATAAGTACATCATTGTATTTGTAGATGATATCCTCGTCTATTCCAAGACGGAGGAGGAGCACGCACATCACCTGAGGATAGTGCTACAGAAACTGGCAGACCACCAGCTATATGCCAAGTTTAGCAAATGTGCTTTTTGGCTGAAGAAGATCTCTTTCTTGGGACACATCATCTCAGGAGAGGGAATATTTATGGATCCGTCGAAGATACAAGCTGTTACTGAGTGGAAACAGCCTGAAACCGCAACAGAAGTTAGAAGTTTCTTAGGATTAGCGGGATATTATCGAAGGTTCGTAGAAGGATTCTCGAAGATCACCAAACCACTGACCCAGCTACTGAAGAAAAACGCCTCTTTTAATTGGACCGAGGAGTGCGAAAGAAGTTTTGAGGAATTGAAGAAAAGACTGACAACTGCACCAATCCTTATACTGCCAGACGTCAAAAAGGATTTTCAAGTCTACTGTGACGCCTCCAAACAAGGATTAGGATGCGTGTTGATGCAAGAAAGGAAGGTGATAGCTTATGCTTCTAGACAACTACGACCTCATGAGGAGAATTATCCAACACATGATTTGGAGTTAGCTGCGGTCGTACATGCACTAAAGATATGGAGACACTACTTACTAGGCAGTAAGTGCGAAATTTATACGGATCATAAGAGCCTGAAGTATATCTTCACGCAACAGGAATTGAATATGAGGCAGAGAAGATGGCTAGAACTGATCAAAGATTATGATCTAGAGATCCACTATCACCCGGGAAAAGCCAATGTAGTAGCTGATGCTTTGAGCAGGAAGTCTCGTTGCAACCAGATAACCCAGCTAGAAGTACCGACACAACTGATCAAGGACTTCGAAAGGTTGCAATTGGAATTAGTGGACCAAGGAACCATCACTACCCTGAAGATGGAATGTGAGTTGAAGGATAAGATCCGGCAAGCTCAAGCAATTGACCCAGACCTTCAAGAAATGAAGGAGGACATGAAGAGCAAAGATACAACCAACCTTCGAGAAGATGAACAGGGAATTCTATGGTACGATGACCGTATATGCATTCCAAATGACCATGAGATCAAAGGCCTGATCATGCAAGAGGCTCATCAAACCCCATATTCCATACACCCAGGCAGCACCAAAATGTACAAGGACTTAAAGAAAAATTTTTGGTGGAAAGGAATGAAGAGAAAAATTGCCAAGTTTGTCGCAACTTGTGACACATGTCAAAGAGTGAAAGCAGAACATCAAAAGCCTGCGGGACCGCTACAACCTCTACAAATCCCAGAGTGGAAGTGGGATGAAATCGGAATGGATTTTATTGTGGGGCTACCAAGGACGAGAAAAGGATTCGATTCTATATGGGTCATAGTAGATAGATTAACAAAAGTGGCACACTTTCTCCCAGTAAAGACCATATATACAGCTAAGGACTTAGCAGAGCTGCATCTCAACAGAATAGTCGTACTGCACGGAGTGCCGAAGGCTATCGTTTCCGACAGAGGAGCCCAGTTCGTTTCAAGATTTTGGCAAGAGTTGCAGAAAGCCCTGGGCACAAAGCTAAAGTTCAGTACCGCTTACCACCCTCAAACTGGAGGTCAGACTGAAAGGGTAAACCAAATTTTGGAAGATATGTTGAGGGCTTGTGTTTTGGATTATGGAGACTCTTGGGAGTTATTTCTACCATATGCAGAGTTCACATACAACAACAGTTTCCAAGCAAGCCTACAAATGGCACCATATGAAGCTCTATATGGAAGAAGATGCCGCACGCCTCTGTATTGGACAGAAATTGGTCAAAGGCAACATCTAGGACCCCAGTTGATAGAAGAAGCCACAGCCCATGTCAGGATCATACAAGAAAAACTGAAAACAGCTCAATCTAGACAGAAAAGCTATGCAGATAATCGTAGAAGAGAGCTATCATTTGAAGAGGGCGATTATGTGTATCTCAAGGTTATGCCATACAAAGGAGTTCGAAGATTCCAGATGAAGGGAAAGTTAAAACCTAGATATGTGGGACCATATCGAATTCTGGAAAAGCGAGGTGAAATGGCATACAAGTTGGAATTGCCACTAGAACTGACCGGAATTCATGACGTATTTCATGTATCTCAGCTGAAGAAATGCTTGAGAAAACCAACAGAACAGATATCCCCTGCAGAGATCGAGATTCAACCAGACTTATCTTGTCAAGAATACCCTGTCAAAATTCTGGAAATCAGAGAGAAAGTGCTGAAGTCAAGAACCCTCCGATTATGCAGAGTCCAGTGGAATAATCACTCAGAGGAGGAGTCAACTTGGGAAAAAGAAGAAGATCTCCGACGGGAATTTCCCTTCCTATTTTCCGACCTGCCCTAATCTCGAGGACGCGATTGTTTCTAAGGTGGGTAGATTTGTAACACCCCTGTTTTTGCCAAACCCTAAAATAGCCAAAATCCACATCTTGACCCCAAACCCTAATCTGCTTCAGCCATTCCCTTCTAAATGTTGTTCAGAGCATTTTTCCCTTCGGGACCATCTCCAAAATCTCACCCTAAAACTGAGTTTCAAGCCTCGCCATTTTAAAACCCTAATTACCCTATTTTACCCTAAACTGTTTTCCCCAATTTTGTCGAAACCCTTCAGATCCTGCCTGATCTTACCAAACTTTGGCCAGATAAGTTCTATTAATCTTTTGCAACTTAGCTGCGAAATCAGATTTCAGATCGGACCCTCAGATCTCCAAATTTGCAAACAGGCCCAAGTTCTATTCAAGTTTTCTTCACAAGACAGCCCCTGGAGTAAGTTTCAAAATTTCAAATCGGCCCAAACATTCTTTTCAGGTCCACTCGACCAGCCCTGGTCGTTGCTTTCGACCAGTGCACGTCGCCGTTGCCGCGCCGTGGTTCTCGCCGCGTTTGCTCGCCGCCGGCTATCGTTTCTTGTCGCCTGCATTGTGAACAACCGAGCCACCTCCCGCGCACGTGCCAGCACAGTTGCATCGCCTTGCCCAGTGGTTAAACGGCCGCGCTCCCGTAGCGTTTCGCGCGCGCTCCCGTTGCCGTGGCAGTTGCATGCGTGTACGTGTCGTTGCCGGAGCTACGCTGTCGCCTCCACATCTGCGCCGTCCCGGACGAAGTCCCAAGGCAACTGGCAAAGCTGCAGCACCGCCTGACCGCGATCACGTCGCCGTCGCCGTCGTTGCGCCTGCGCCCGACAAGTTTCTCCCCGGCGCAAGCAACCGTTGTCGCGTTCTCCCTCGCAAGCTCCGTCCCCGTGCCTATTTAAACCCCCCCCTCAGTGCTGTGAAGAAGCACAACCTCAGGACTTAGCCAAATTTCCAGTTTCTCGCCGTTTTCGCTTTCTTCTCCGGCGAGCCAGTGAGTGAGCTCACGGTGCCAGCCCATTCCACTGCCCCTTTCTCCAATCCAAGTTCACCAGTGAGTTCCCCTCGTTCCCCTCTCTGTGTCATAGCAGCCAATTGCACCAGATCGATCCCCATCGCCGGTGATCGCCGGATTCCCGATTTGCCCTGTTCCCCCAATGCCGTTCGATTCAGCCCAAATTAACCCTCAATCCTGTAGAAGAAGTTGATCAGTAAGCTTAGTAGAGCAAGCCTGTAGAATCAGAATCCCCAATTGAGCTCAAATCGAAGAAATCCCAAACTGGAACCTCAGCCGTTCGCCGGACCTCGTCGCCGAGCCCCTCCGGCCAATCTCCAATGAAATTAACCCCTCCAGTAGCCTTGTTGTACCCTAGAGATCATCCCCAAGCTTGGAATTGAGCTCATTCGCCCTGTATCAAAAATCCCCGAGCTCCAGTGTCGTCTTCTCCAGCGCCGGTCGCCGGAATTCTTTCCCGGCCGATCTAGCCCCTGAAACCTTGTCCCTTAGCTTTGCCTCACCCCCCTGAGCAATTTCTTCCACTAGCTTGACACCTGGATCTGCCTAGATTGTGAGTTATGCCTATGCCAAGATCACTGTCCAGTAGCTCAGTTCATGTCCAGGCCACCGTAGTTCATCGCCGGATTTGGCCACCCTCCGGCCATTTCCAGCCCTTGTGCCTGTTGAGTATATTGTTCCTGTTAGTAATGCCTACCTCCCAGACAAAGTGTTGCATCAATTGGAGCCCTGGATCAAAAGTTAAGCCATGCCCTAGTTTCTGGCCATGTCCAGCACTATGTCAGTGCATGTCAGCCACTGGCATTAGCCTTGTTTGACCCCTTCTGGTTGAGCAATTGAAATGCCACCTTGTCCTTTAGATTCCTGGAGTTGTGTTCTACAACTTTCTCTACTATCACTTCTCCAGAAAACCATCCTAAGGTCAGTTTGAAGTTATGCCAAAGCCATGAACTGAATGTCGACCCTTCGACGTTCAATCCTTTTTAGCCGTTTCTTCGACCAGAGCCCTTGTGACCTTGCCCTAACCTTTTCCCCTGCATGCATGACTTATTTACTTAATACTTTCTATAGAAACTATTTTCAGTATGCTTATGTGGTATGTGTTTGTGTGTTATTTGATTGCCGCAGAGTCAGAAGCTGAAGGAGCGGAAGAAGTCTTTGAAGATCCGTCTGAGTTTTTAGACCCAACATTGCAAGGCAAGCCTCATTCCTTTGATCATGTCTCACCCAATATTTTCATATGAAATATATTCACTGTTTCTTACTATGCATGCTTAGTTGAAATACAAGTTATGTTTGAATGACATGAGTAGATATTCCCTAATGAATTATGAAACCCCTTTTTGTTATTGAACCTTCTTATATATGCTTTTGTCACCCTAGGACTCATATACTGAATATTCACATTAAACTTGAAATGGTCAAATACATGAGAAGTTATGAAAACCGTTTTGTCAAGAAAACTGATAAAAGGGATCAGTAGTGAGGATTGGATTGTATGGAGAGGGTGCGGTGCGCACCAGGGAATGTGAATGTTCCTCACTATTGGTTCATAAGGACGAGAACCTTGTGCTGTGTCTCTATACGAATTGTAAACGTACCAACCACTTGCCTGGTATGGGACAGGCACAACTCAGTAGCTTTTTGGTATTAGCAGTTCCCTGCATGGTTTGACGATCTGGTTTCTCGCATGGAAACTGGAAGGCCAAGGTTCGGCCACGAGTGATGTGAGTTCAGAAAAATGATGAGAGGAAAAGGCGTAAAAGAAGGAAGGCGCCCTAGACCTGATTAAGCCGTGAGCGGCTGTAATCTTAGATGGTCGTATGTCTCGCGTGGACATAGACCAAGGCTATGTGTCCTGTGGGAACATAGACCAGAGAGGCTAGGAAGTAAGGCAGTGGGGAAGACCCACAACGGTACTTGAGACTTAACTGTCTATTTACCGGGCGGGGATACTGTTAATCCTGAACTGTAAAAGCGTTGTGTGATCTCGGCCTTGTCACATGTGTATAAGTCACATGGAGCTGATCCGACTTGAAAGCCGAGTGAACCAGTGGATTTAAAAAGAGGTACACCTTTGCAAAGTGTAAAAGAAGTATCAGATACTCTGTACTCCCAGGTTCAGGAGTCTTTTCGTAGTGGATGTTATCCATGGGTTATAGCACAAGTAATGTTTTGGAATGTTTTCATAATGCGGTTAACAAAGTAGTGACTCATGGGAGACCACTACATCTAATGTTTTATTGAAAACCTGTTTAATGTTTAAGCTATCATTTTCATGACAAAAGTACTGTTTTACTGAACAAATGACTTGGGAATCTATATCTTTCTATCCATATGAAACTGAAACCCCGGAATCATATATTTCACCCTCATGTAAGTATAATTGCAATAATCCCCGGAATGAGTGTTGCTGAGCACCAAGTGCTCACCCTTGCATTTACATCCAACTGTAGAAGAGGGATCCGAGGATCCCGATTCCTTCAGTTATGAGTTCCCGGCAGAAGATGGAAGTGCCCCGGACGAGCCCACGTTCTAGAAGGATTGCGCACCAAGTCAAGTCAGATGTGGGAGAAGCCCCTCCAACCCCGCTGCGGATGGAAGTCAAGCTTTTCGTCGTTGCCTTGTGCTTTATGCTGTGTGTTCGGTACTTGGATACCGATTCTGGTTCTGATAAACTGGTTATTTTCTTAGCAACTCTACTTAGTACCATTTTCGGTGCTTTCGCTATGTAATATTGGCCATGTTGGCCTGATACTTGTTTAATGTTATTACTATGCTTGTGTGGTTTGGAGCTCATGTGATATCCTGCTGTGTGTAACCTACCTGGGCGGTTACCAAGGTGATCCTCTAATGGGGGTCTCACAGTAATGTATTAAAAAGATTGTAATTCTTGGTTGTTTGTTTGATTGGAGAGTAGATCAAGAGCCAGAGTTTGAGGACTTCACTGCTGACCCGACATCAACTGCTGTTTCTCACGACGCGGAAGGCAAGTCATAGTCTTGATCATCTTGAACCTATATTTTATAAATTGCTATGATATGACCTTGAGTATAAGTAGTATTGCATGAGAATGGATGAATTGTGAATTGGCAGTACTAAGCTGGATGCTTGTGAAATGTGAATTGATTAAATAGTGAACCTTGAACTATTATATGTATTTATATATATTCATGAAATAAAACCCCTAGCCGTGACCAGAAAATGGTATGGAGGGCGGTAGCACTGGAGGTGCTAAACTGCGAAGGATAGTAGGCACAGAAGGTGCATGCATGCGGATGGTCTGGTCACTGGCATATAAGGACTAGAACCTTGTGTTGCGCGTCTAGTGGCATGAACAACGTGCTAACCGCAAGCCTGGTATGGGACAGGCCTGAACAAGTACTTATGTGGATCGCACATGAAACCCCTGCATGAGTTGTGTTGTGATGATTGACAGGGAGGAGGACTCCCACTATCACTGAAGGTGATCTGATATCTGACCCAGCAATGGGAGCATGAGAAGGGTGGAGGGAGTCCCTCCACAACTGTGCTTCGCGAGAGATTCACAGGGTCAGGGGTGAAATGTGAGTGATACATAACAAAAGTTCTTGTTATTTCCACCTTGCCGCTCACAGTATGAAGTGAGTCAGGGGTCCAATCATTATTATGTTATGATAGGAAAGGCTTGAAAGTGGAATATCTTGCTGGTAAATTGGTACCTCTCTGCAGAGTTAAAAACGTATTCGAATACTCCGAGCTCCCGGGTTTATAGGAGTCTGCTGCGGTGGATTAAATCCACGGGGTGTGGCACAAGTATATTTTCTAAATAAAATTTGATAAGTCAAGACCCTAGTACAGAAATGCAGTATACTAACCCCTATCTTCTATCGGTTATTAGCGATTTAGTTGAAAACCGATAGAAAATGTGCCTCGCGGTCATAAAAGGGCGACGGGTGTATTTTTCCTATCGGTTTGTAAGGAACTTAACGATAGAATAAATAGTATGATTTACTCTAGCGGTGATGAACATATTTGCCGTTAGAAGAGATGCATAAGTACTGACGGGAGAATGTTGTGCGCCGATAGGACTGGTCGACTTCTACAACTAGACTTATTCTATCGGTACTGTATGAATATACCGACAGAGTATATTAAAAATTCCTATCGGCAATATGTAGTGCGCCGATAGAATCGTTAGCCTTCTACAAATATTTTTATTCTCGGTAATGGATTCTTTTACCGTTAGAATATATAGAAAATTGCTTAGAACTGTTCGTCTTCAAATAGTTTTATTCTATAGGTAATGAATGTTTATACCGGTAGAATATTGCAAAAAATATCTTAGAACTGTTGGCCTTCTACAACTAGTAATATTCTATCGGCAATGTACGTACACACCGATAGAGTACAAAAATTCCTATCGGTAATATTTATTGTGCCGATAGAACCATTCACCTTCTACAGATGTTTTTATTACTAACGGTATTCTGTTTTCGTACCGATAGAAAATATATATTTGTATAAATACACGGGTATGTCTCTTTCATTCTCACAGTTCATCTGGGGCTCGTAGTCCTAACCCGTAAGCTTCATGGACGGCCGACGCACCTCTACAGGGGACCGCTGCACCTCCGCACCTCCATCGACGCCCTCTAGATGTCGGCATCCCAAGGAAGGTACGTAAAATTTCTGCAATATTGTTAGATTATTCTAATCCGATTATGGCAATAATTCTGCTTTTTTTGTATCCTTCATTTTGATGTGTCTTCTTTTCAATATGATTATGATCTGTTCAGGTCCTTGGATGATGCTCATGAGGGGCAACGTATTTCATGGTTCTTCACCGCAGTACGCTGCCTACGTTGGCTTGTTGGCGAAAGAAATGGTGAAGATCACCGTCGAGAGCTGGAAGGACGTGAAGGGCGAGATCTTGGTTGGCTCGGTCGAGAAGATGCTTAAGCCCGGCGTGTTTCTCAAATCAGGACCTATAGAAAGCATCTTACATTTTTTTGCATGCACCACCTTGTGGCCAGATGCTTACCTGCTTGGAGAAGAAGAATTGTTGTTATTTGCACAGCCGTTCTACACCATCACTACACAGAACAACATCTTGGAAGGTAGGTTCTTTTTGTTAATAGAGTTGAGTTGAGTTGAGTTGAGTTGAGTTGATCGAGTTTGAGTCCGAGGAAATCACCAATACGTACAAATGTATGTCGACGACAGTTCCAGCTCCTTCGGCGTCTTCGAACTGAACTCCTATGGTTAAGTCCAATGTGGTTCAGACATTTGCTGTTTTGGATGAATGGATTTGTGATGTATGAGGTCTAACTTGTAGTCGGTAGTTGCATTGTGGCAACCTGCAAAGGTTCTCTTTTATGTAAAATGTATGGGCCACTGGGTCCTCGTCGTGATCTGTTGTTAATTTCAGATGTGGCTTTTCTAATATACATCAAATGTGTGAATTGTTGTATTTGTATATTGTTGTATATTTGTGTATCATGTATTGCTAATTGGGACATGAACTTGAATGTGCAGGGAGTATTTGTGTATTTAATTGTATTGGTAGGTAGGTGTGTATTTGTACTGCTGTTTCAGACATGCACTTGAATTTGTGAACTGGCATGTGTATGTTTGTACCTGAATTTGTATTGGTGAACTGGCATGTGTATGTTTGTACCTGAAGTTGTATTGGTGAACTGGCATGTGTATGTTTGTACCTGAATTTGTGAACTGGCATGTGTAATTTCTTTGGCAAGATGAAGTCCCAAGTACCTAAGAAAAGTATTTTTGTGTCTCCTAGTTAATTCACAAATTAGCATTTCTTGAAATATATTGCTTTATCTTCTAGTTAAGATCCGTTTGATGTAAGATCTGTTTGATGTTTCATTGATATGATTCCTTGAATGTGAGAAATGGCATGTGCATGTTTGTCCCAGTTTTGTACCAGTACCTCCTCTAACGGTAAGTACACATATTTACCGATAGGAAAACACATATATTTGCTCAGTCATGCATATTCTAATGGTAAATACACATATTTACCGATAGAAAAACTCTTGCTCGTGTGTCATGCATCATCTAACGGTTCGTACACATATCTACCGATAGAAAAACTCATGTACGTGCTGTGTCATGCATGATCTAACGGTCAATACACATATTTACCGAAAGAAGAAGTCCTGTACTTGCTCGGTAATGTACATTCTCTAACGGTATGTGTGTGTATTTACCGATAGAATATGTGAGCGGCAAATTACCTAAGTTAGTCTAACGGTTATTTCATGTATTTACCGTTAGAAAAATGTCCATTATAAGGAAAACCCCACTCGTGCATTGCTGTGCTGCTCTTTAATTTGTTCTGTTGCACTCTGTGTCCCTCTGTTTGTGACGAAAGTTCCAGCTACAGTGCTAGGGTGATCAGCGCAGGCTAGAGGGAAGTTGATTGCGCCCCTCTCTTTAAGGTACGCTTAATCGTCGACACTTATCTCTCTCTCCCTCTAGATCTCCCTTCCTCTCTACTTGCAAGCTAGCTGTATTGTGTAGTTCCAAGTTTGTAGCTCTAAGCTTGGGAGCTTGGTAGCTGGAAATGCGTCATATTTTAAGAGCTAACTAGCTTGTATTGTGTAGTTAGCTAGGTTAATTAGTGTTAATTTCGTCAAGCTAGGGTTCAACACATGTATCTGTCGTAAGAGGCTGTACATGTACATATACATAACTTAATCGGGCAGGTTTCATGCATGGCTTACTCGTTAAATTTTGTTAATTGTAGATGGACAGGAAATATTGGATGTATGGAATAAAACGTACTACTCTTGAATATTTGGATGGTGTGAATGAGTTTATTAAATTTGCTGAGCAACAAAAGGAGAGGAAGGGAGAGAAAAATATGCTCTGTCCTTGTACAGATTGATGAACTTGAAGAGGTTTAGCAACTCTGATCAAATTAAGAGTCATTTGATTCGTCGTGGTTTTAACGCGCGATACACCCGTTGGATATGGCATGGCGAAGATCTTGAGGAAACAAGCACCACTACTACCAATCAGCACGACTCGGATGTGGATTGCAATAATATCGATGATCATCCCAATTTTGGTAATGTTCATTCCGATGTGCACGTAGATGATGATAATGACATCTAGATGAGATGTTACGTGATGTAGAGGAAGATTACAACGAAAATGACTTCTGTGAATTTGAGAAACTGATTGCTGACTCTGAGAAGCCTCTGTTCCCTGGATGTGCAACATTTACAAAACTGTCTTCTGTGCTGAGATTATATAACTTGAAGGCAGGAAACGGTTGGAGTGATAAGAGTTTCACGGCACTATTAGATCTTCTAGCGGACATGCTTCCAGAGGGAAATGAGTTGCCAAGATCTACTTACCAAGCCAAAAAACTGTTGTGTCCGTTGGGAATGGAAATCGAAAGAATACACGCATGCCCAAATGATTGTGTGTTGTACCGTAGCGACTACTCCAGTTTGCATGTTTGTCCAAGATGCGGCGCATCGAGGTATACGCGTAGGGACCGGATTGACAGTGAACGTCACGAGATAAGGAAAGGACCCCCGGCAAAAACTGTGTGGTATTTGCCTGTGATACCTAGATTGAAGCGGCTGTTTGCAAATCCGAAAGTCGCGAAGCACTTGTGTTGGCATGCTGAAGCCCGGAAACAAGACAGAAAACTGAGACACCCAGCTGATTCTATTCAATGGAGAAACATCAACAGAACATTTGCTGAGTTCGGTGGCGAACTTAGGAATGTAAGCTTCGGGCTGAGTACAGATGGTATGAACCCACATGGTAATATGAGCAGCCGGCACAGCACTTGGCTGGTTCTTTTATGCATCTACAATCTTCCTCCTTGGTTATGCATGAAGCGCAAGTACATCATGATGGCATTACTAATCTTAGGACCCAGACAACCCGGAAATGATATTGACGTGTTTCTAGCGCCTTTAATCGAGGACTTACAAAAATTGTGGAGCGAGGGTGTGCAGGTGTGGGATGCATACAAGAAAGAGAATTTCATCTTGCGGGCCCTGATATTTTGCACCATAAATGATTTTTCGGCCTACGGCAATTTGTCGGGGTATAGTACGAAAGGAGCCACGGCTTGCCCTATTTGCCTAGATGAAACTGAGAGCATGTGGCTGCGAAACTGCCGGAAAACAGTGTACATGGGTCACCGCAGGTTTCTTCCGGTGCATCACACGTACCGTAAGAAGAGGAAATCATTTAACGGGAAGCCTGAGAAGGGATCGGCTCCAGTATTTCTGACCGGTAAGGAGATTTACTCGCGCGTGAACGACATCAAAGTTGACTTCGGTAAGCATTCTAAACCTCGAGAAAAAAATGTTTGGAAGAAGAGATCGATTCTCTGGGATCTACCGTACTGGGAGCACTTACAAGTTCGACATTGCATTGACGTCATGCATGTAGAGAAAAATGTCTGTGACAGTTTGATTGGTTTGTTGTTGAACATTCTGGGAAAGACAAAGGATGGTGTGAAAGGTCATCGTGACATGGTGGAAATGGGGATAAGGACTGAGCTTGCACCTTTAGAGAATGGAAAGCGTACATACCTCCATCCGGCCTGCTATACGTTGTCCAAGAGCGAAAAAATAGATCTCTGTCGGTGCCTGCACGGTGTTAAAGTTCCATGTGGGTACTCCGCGAACTTGAAAAAACTTGTGTCCATGAAGGACCTAAGACTGGTTGGCACGAAGTCCCACGACTGTCATGTCCTGATGTCACAAATGCTTCCCATTGCTATCAGAGGCATTCTCCCAATTAAAGTCAGAGAGACAATCACAAACCTATGTTATTTCTTCAACGCAATATCTTGCAAGGTAAGTACGTGCACTCGTACTATCAGTTCATTACCTCCATCTGTGGAGCTTAATTAGAAGATTTTTCTGATATGAATATTTGGCGCAACTGTGTCCTCGTAGGTAATTGATCCGGATGGATTGGACGCTTTGCAACGCGACGTGGTTACAACTCTTTGTCAGCTCGAGATGTATTTCCCTCCATCCTTTTTTGATGTTATGGTCCATCTCATTGTTCACCTTATCAGAGAAATTAAGTTTTGTGGACCCATGTGCCTGCGCTACATGTATCCATTTGAGAGATTTATGGGTGTATTGAAGGGATACGTAAGGACTCGTCGTCGACCCGAGGGGAGTATCATGGAAGGTTATGCCGCCGAGGAGGTGATTGAATTTTGCACAGATTATATGGACGGGATTGACCCAATTGGCGTTCCTAGGTCCCGACACGAGGGTAGGCTTCAGGGAATCGGAACGAATGGATTCAAAGCTATCGTCCCCGCTCGTGATGTGTACGCAAAATCACATTTTTGGGTCTTACAACACATGACGGAGGTCGAGCCATACATACACGAGCACAAGGTAATGTTACGGTCACAGAATCCTTCGAAGTCAGACGTTTGGGTCAGCAGAGAACATAACAGGAAATTTGCTGAGTGGATCCAAGAAAGAGTCACGTGAGCTGCCGAGGGCTCCGTAAGTGAAACTGTGACATGGTTGGCTAGAGGCCCAAGATTCACTGTAGGGACTTGGCAGGGGTACGACATCAATGGGTATTCATTTTACACAAGAGCTCAAGACGCCAAGAGTAGCACGCAATGTAGCGGAGTGACACTGTTTGCTATTTCCGAGGATGCCAGGTCAGTAAGGGCGCTGAACTCATATTACGGTGCTATTGACGAAATATGGGAGCTCGATTACGGATTACTTAAGATTCCCCTGTTTCGATGCCAATGGGTCGAAATCCCTCGAGGTGTTCAAGTTGACAGTTACGGGTTTACTCTCGTTGATCTTGGTAGAGTCGGACACCAAGACGATCCATTCATACTTGCAAACCAAGCCACACAGGTATTCTACATAATTGACCCGGCCAATCCAAACTTGCATGTTGTCCTCCACAGCAAGAGACGTATTGTTGGGGTCGAAGATGTTGTCGACGAAGAGGAGTATAACCAATTCGATGAAATACCTCCATTTTTAGAGGACATTCAATCTATCCGTACTGAAGATATCGACGAAACAACGTATCTGCGAGATGACCACGAAGAAGGATTATGGGTTGAGAACCATTGATGATTAATTTCTATTTCAGGGATAAATGCCAAGCAAACAGCCCACAAGTTCTGCAGCAAGGTGAGGAACTTATCATTAATACATCAGGCAGTACATTTTTCTTTAGAACTTAATGATAAGCTCTGCCACTTTGAATTCTAACATGTACAGTACCTTTATCCTGTAAATACTTAATTCTTCCCTTCAAATAGCACTTGCAAAAATCTCATCGCAGTCTCTTGCTTCTTCAAATTAAGTTCTGCAAAAATCCCTTTTTTCTGACGGTATTTTGTTATTTATACCGATAGAAAAGGACATCCGCTACTTTCATGTGTCTCAGGCACTTCTCTCAGGCACTTCAAAACGTTTTCTATCGGTATTGTTCTATTTTACCGTTAGAATAAATTCGTTAGTCTCACGGTATTTGTTGTCTGACGGTTTTTTCCTGTTTTTACCGATAGAAGAATACTCTGCCGCTTTGAATTCTCAACCGTGTCGCCATGCGTCGCCTTGGAAACTCTATAAGTACCTCGCCATGCGTCGCGGTATTTTGTTGTTTTTCTAATTCTCGAACGGTTCGACTCCTCATCTTCTCTTTCACAATAGCAACCTCCATGGGATCGTCAGCCACGCCCTCCCCGGTAAGAACTCTAAATCTCCTCGGTTTACCCCTGTATTGTTAATCCATGTTCAGTTCATTCTTGACCTGTTGATTTGCACAGGGAATGGTAGTCGTGGAAGACACTGCCAAAGTGAAGGCCGACCTGAGGGCCCTCCAGGAGGAGCACAAGCTCCTTACAGACAAGCACACTCAGCTACGGCTTGACCTTGACGATCTCTTCCAGTGCATTAAGTGCATGAAGACGGATGGTGACAATGCTAGGGCGAGGACGAGGCGTCTTCACGAGGAGAAGAAAGCCGCGGATATGACCATCGCTGGCTGCGGTTTGACTATGAAGGATACCATAGCGAAGTTGAGGGAGGTCGCAAGCCTTCTCGACGCGGTAGTAGTTGATCCTAGGGACAACTTGTCGCTAGAGGAGTCCTGCGTCCTGGCTGCAAGTCTAACTGACTCTATTCTACATGCAGCCAGGGCTAAGACCACCCCTTGACCTAGCATTTTGGGTTTTATTTTTTTTTGTAAGTGATAAAACAACAATGAATGAACAATTTCTTTTTATGTCAATTTTCCAATTTTCCGGCTATCTTCCCTCTTTCTTTATCATTCTGCAGCTTTCAACCACGGTCTGTTTGATGTTAAATTGTGTGTACCTTTTCATTACTCTGACGGTATTTTGTTTTTTTACCGATAGAAAAAGGGCACCCAATACTATAATCTCAAGCACTTAATTAAAAAAATTTTCTGGGGAAAATTGGTCTCATGGGATTTTATTGTTCATACCGATAGAAAAAAGCATCCACTACTTCAAATATTTTTCCGGGAAATTTACTTGTTCTATCAGTACTATTTTGTTGTACCGATAGAAAATTACATAATTCTATCGGTATCAATTTGTTGTACCGATAGAAAAGTTCCTCCACTGTTTTATTACTCGTACACGGCCCTTGGGTTATCCTCCACTCGAACAGTTCCACCTTAGAGCACTGCGTCTCTTCGAGAGTGAAGAAAACCACAACCTCCGCTGTGACCACTCACTTCCTCTCTCCCACACGACGATCGCCGGCTGGACACTGGTTAGCCACTGCCACCGGTTATTATTTTTGTCCTTCGCCGGCCGCCGCTGCGTTCTACACCGCCTCTCCATCACCAGAACTGATCGCCGCCGTAAATAACCTAATTCGTCGTTCTATTTCCAGCATCTTCCTTATTTGATCCTAGTGTTTTGCACGTACTAATTCTTCGAGTTTTGCAATTACACTAGGGTTCCCTATTGTGTTGGATTATGTACATTCCGCAGGCAATGTTGATTTAAATTAGGGTTTACATAATATGTTCCAGTGCTGTAATGAACCTGTTTTGAGATTTGAACTTATCTATACTGCTGTATGTGTGATCAATTGTATCCAACTGCCATGTAATGCACATTATATGTTGGAGGTGTTCTTACACATATTCTATCGGCAGCTCATGTGTTTACCGATAGAAAATATTTCTGCACAAGTAGTAAAACTTAATTTGGATCTGGAAGGACATGAGCCATGCAATGTACTAGTTTGGTTGGGAATTTTTACTCACTTGGTGTCGTGGTATTACGGATACCCCGGCAGGTTCGGACGTGCGCAGCACGAGTACAGCGGCGCGAGCAGACCTAGTTACTGGTCTCCTCCCGCCGGGCAACACAGAAAGTGACACAGGGGTTTATACAGGTTCGGGTCCCAGTGGGGGCCCTAGTCCTGTTGTCGTGGTATTACAGATACCCCGGCAGGTTCGGATGTGCGCAGCACGAGTACAGCGGCGCGAGCAGACCGAGTTACTGGTCTCCTCCCGCCGGGCAACACAGAAAGTGACACAGGGGTTTATACAGGTTCGGGTCCCAGTGGGGGCCCTAGTCCTGTTGGCTCTCTCCAGACGCGAGTCCGCTGGGGAGGTGTGCTCTCGGGGGAAGGTCTCCAAGAGAGCCGGATATTGCGTTAATATAAATGAATTGGCCACCCTGAAAAAGGGTACAAGAGGGGTATATATAGCCCCCAAGAAACACAAAAGACAAAAATGCCCTCGCTGCGACCGTTGGACGGAAGGGCGAAGACGTCCTTTGGCCTGATGGACAGCTTGGAAGTTCGACACGTGGCGCCACGGGCTTCCTAGAGGCCCCACGGTCAGCAACAGCTCTCCATGGGCCCGGAAGCTCTCCGGGCCTCACCAGGTATCACCGGGGTCCCGAAGACCCTCCAGATCTCACTGGGGTCCCGGAGGCTCTCCGGATCTCACCGGGGTCCCGGAGACCCTCCGGATCTCACCGGGCGCCCGGTGGCCCTCCGGATCTCACCGGGGGCCCGGTGACCCTCCGGGTCTCACCGGGGTCCCGGAGACCCTCCGGATCTCACCGGGTTTTACCGGGGTTCCAGAGACCCTCCGGATCTCAACGAGGTCCCGGAGACCCTCCGGATCTCACCGGGCGCCCGGTGACCCTCCGGATCTCACCGGGGGCCCGGTGACTCTCTGGGTCTCACCGGGTTTCACCGGGGAGTCCTTGGGACTTCGTGGGACCACTGGGGATTCCCCCAACAGCAGCCCCCCAGGCCCTCGAGGGCTCTTGGTGCCTCCGATGGGTATGTGAATCTCCAAACTGTGACGCTTCGTATTCCATGAAGTCCTTTACGCTCGCAGCGGCGCTTCGGCTTCCTAACCATCCCTCCGCGGGACGCGTCTATCCGTGAACCAACGCATCGTTCCGATGCGCCCAAGCCCACGTCGCCTCATTTTGCGCGTGACGGTTCAGTTCTGCGGCTCTGATGGCTTCGTTGACACGTGTCGGGCATCCGGGTCCCCCCTCGATCACCTATAAATAGGGGGGAGGGGCCCTCATTTTGAGCATGCCCACAAGCCCTTGAAATCCCACAAATTCCAGTTGTCTCCCGGTAGTTTCCGGTAACTTTGTCCGGAAACGCCCGGTAGTTTCCGTTGACTTTTGTCCGGAAGCGCCCGGTGGTTCCCGGTAGTTTCCGGTAACTTTGTCCGGAAACGCCCGGTAGTTTCCGGTGACTCTTGTCCGGAAGCGCCCGGTGGTTCCCGGTAATTTCTGACGGTTTCTTCAAAGCTCGTCCCTGATGGCGCCGAAGAGTCGCGCCAAGGTTTCCGAGCTGCCTGCAGAGGAGGTGACCTCTGATTTCCTCGGGGCCACCGAGTTCTCCTCGGGGGCCCTTGAGGCCTTCTTGGAGCGCGGCTACTTCCAGGCGGGAGACATCAGGATCCCTGGCCCGACGGAGCAGGTGCCGAGCCCCCGGGAAGGGGAGGTGGTGGCTTTCGAGGCCTTCTTGGAGGCCGGCCTTCGGCTTCCAGTGCACTCACTGCTACGAGACTTCCTGCAGGTATATGGCCTCGCGCTCAACCACCTCACCCCGAACACCCTTGTTCGGATGGGTTTGTTCATATGGTTGTGCGAGACGACAGCCGTGACGCCCACCATGCGGCTCCTACGGCACTTCTATGAGCCGGCGGCGAGGGGCCCGGTGGTGAGGAGGGGCGGCCCTAGGTCGGCCTTCGGCTCCATCATGATCCAGCTGACTCCGGGCCGCGTCGACGAGTACCTGGTGCTGGCCTCCCGGGACCACTGGGGGGACTGGCTCTGGCATTGGTTCTACCTCCGGGTAGGAGACCCGAGGGTGACCTACTCTCGGGAGCCATCGACGTACTCGCGATCTAGTGGCCCGGTGGCTCCCGAGTGGACTGTGGCGGAGATGAGTCTCGTCTCCGCGATGGCGGAGGCTCGATCCTGGTGGTCCATGCGGGATCTCGCGGAGGAGATGGCCCTCCTCCGAGTGGCACCGTTCCACACCCGTCGAGGGAGGGGAATGTCGCCGGCGCATAGACCACCCCGGATGGCGGTGGCGGACCGTAAGTATTCGGACTCTTTCTCCCCGCCGGCGGATTCTTCCTAATATTTGCTTCATTTTTTGCTCTTGCAGTTAGGTCCTATGGTCGGGCCAAGGAGGTCGCGGCGACCCTCGTTGGCCGGTACTACGAGGATGAGCATGAGAGGGTGCTGCGCGTCATCGGGTAGGGCCCTCCCCGAAACGTCATCGCGGAGGCGTTCGGGTTGAGGCTCCCAGCCCGGGCCCCTCTGCCTACCCCTGCTTCACGCAAGCTGGGGAAGGAGGTCACCGGCGGACCCTCGAAGCGGTCTTGTCCGTCTGGCAGCCCCGCGGAGTCCCTGTAACATCCCTATTTTTGGTTATCTTTTCTGCTTACGAGTCAGCATATATTCTTTGGAATCCCTGTTGTCTCAACCCTATCTTGATCTTAGGTATGCCACTACCTTAACCTAAAAAGTTGGCTGCTAAACTTCATCTCCCAGATCGTTTTTACAATTCAGTCCAAAAGTGCTTTAGTTTAGTCCTTTTTGAAATCCCAAAAAGGCTAAAAGTCTCAGATCATCTCCAAATCCAGATATGATCAAGTGATTACCTTTCCTTCGTTTTTCTGAACATTTTTCCCTTCTGGAAGAATTCCAGAATCTCGACCGAAACCCTAGTTTCAGCCTCGACAGAACTTTCAGACCCTAATTACCCTGTTTACCCTAAATACCCTGTTTTCGATTTTTGTCAAAACCACCAAATCTTATCGAATTTTACCATTTTTCCTGCTGGATGAGTCTAAGACATTTTGTAGCACTTAGCTGCAGAGTCAAAGTTCAAATCAGCCCTTCAGATCTCCGAATTTACAAATAGGCCCAAATTCCCGAGCCAAAACCTTCACGTTTCAGTCCAAAACCTTGCAAACAAGCCCCTGGCCTTTTCTTCGACCATGACCAGGAGACCGCGTGCACGACCGCGACCAGTGCTCGTTCGACCAGCGCCCTGCCGCTTTGCCGCGCCGTTGAGCTCGCCGCCGGCGAAGTCCCTGCGCTGCCACCTTCACGGCCACGTAGCCACCAACCTTGCACAACTGTACCGCCACCGTGGAACGCCTCAACCACACCGTGCCGTGTTCTTCCCCGTGCGCGCGCGTGCCCGCTGTTGTCAGGAGCTTCACGCCACATGGCTACCATCCCGGAGATCGTCGCCACACCACCCTGACGGAATCCTGATTTCCCGCGATTCATCGTCTCTAGCAGAACCCCGCCGTGTCCCCAAGTGCCTCGTTGACCGCTCCAGCGCCAGAAGAAAAATCCCCGGCGATTGCTGCTGCTCCCGACAGCTTCACCCGTGGCTATATAAAGCCCCCCCTTCACCCAGCGTCTCCTCACACCACCTGCATTTGTAAGCTTTAGCTTCCTTCACCAGAGAGTAGTCCAGTTCTCCAGCGCCACCGCGAAGGTCTTCTTCCCCGGCGAGCAACCTTTGAAGATTACGGCGCCAGCTTCGCCCGAAGCTTCTTTCTCCAAACCAACTCCACCAGTAAGCTCCCTTCACCCCTCTCTTCGTACCAAAGTGTTTAATTGATCCCCGGCGAGCCTTCATGCCGGCAATCATCGGAAAACCGAAATCCCCTGTTCCCGTAATGCCGAGTGATTTAGTCCGAATTAATCGTCGTGCCAGTGATAAGAATTGACCAGTGCACCCAATTGAGCAAGCCTGCAAACTTAGATTTCAAATTTGAGCAGCGATCATAGCCTTTCCGAAGTTTGCGCGCCACCAGTGAACTGGTCCTCGTCGCCAAGCTTCTCCGACCATTCTCCGGCCGAATTAACCTTGCAATTAGACCCCTCACCTCACCCTCTCACTCCCTGAGCAGTGAATCGACCTCAAACCTTTTAAATCAGAAACGCCCAATTCAGGAGTCGTCTTCTCCAGCGCCGGTCGTCGGAATTTTTCCCCAGCCGATCTAGCCCCGTACACCTTGTCCTTTAGATAGATCTCAACCCCCTGAGCAATTTTGTCTACTAGCCTGACTTCTGAATCGACCTGAATCAAAAGTTATGGCCATGCCAAGGTTGCTGTCCAGTGACTCAGTTCATGTCTAGGCCACCGTGATTGCTCACCGGATTTGGCCACTTTCCAGCCACCTTCTGCCTTTGAGCATGTTGAGAGTTTTGTAGCTGTTATCAATGCCTAAACGCCAGACAAAGTTTTGCATCAATTGGAGTCCTGAGTCAAAAGTTATACAATGCCCTAGTTTCTGGCCATGTCTAGCACTATGTCAGTGCATGACCACCAGTGGCATTGGATGATTTAGACTTGTTTCATTTGAGCAATTGAAATGCCACTTTGTCCAGTAAGTCCTTTGAGCCATGATCTACAACATTCCCTACTATCACATCTCCAGAAAACAAACCTAGAACAGATTTAGAGCAATGTCAAGCCATGAGTCGAATGTCAACCCTTCGACATTCAAGTCCTTTTGAGCCCATCTCTTCGACCAGTGTCAAGTGACCTTGTCTAAACCATTTCCCTGCATGCATGATGTATTTACATATTATTTTCTAGTACTTGTATGCTTATATAGTGTGTATGTGTTGTTTGTATCCGCCGTGGAACCAGACGTTGAAGGAACCGAGGAGATCTTCGAGGATTCATTTGAGTAGCTAGACCCATCACTGCAAGGCAAGTCTCAAACCCTTGATCATGTCTAGCCTATTATTTTGAAATGAAGTATGTTATCTGTTTTCAAGTATATGCATGCCTTAGGTTCAAATAAGAACTATGTTTCAATAAAATGATTAGGTATGACCTGAACGATTGTAAAGCCCCTTTTGACATTGAATACCCCTGCACCCTTGTTACCCTAGAATATTATGCTTAGGTTATGCTATGCCCAAGATTATATGATAAATGTTGAATGGTCACATATGAGAAAAGCATGTTCAAAACCCCTGTTGTGAAAGAAAGTATGATTGGAATCGACAGTGAGGATGGTTTGATATGATGGTGCTGTGTGCGCACTGGGAATGTGAAAGACTCCCCACTAGAGATTCATAAGGACTAGAACCTTGTGCTGTGCTTCTATGCGGCATGAAAAACGTACCAACCACTTGCCTGTTTATGGGACGGGCGCAACTTAGTAGCTTTCTTTAGTATTAGCTTTTCCCTGCAATGGTTGTCGATCCAGTGTCTTGCGAGAACTGGTGGGCCGCAGAAGGCCATGAGTGATGTGAGTTCAGAAAAATCATGAGAGGAAAAAGGTGGAAAGAAGGAAGACGCCCTATGCCAGATTAAGTCGTGCGCGACTGTAATCAAGAGAGGCTATGTGTCTTGCGAGAGCATAGACCCAGGCTAGGAAGTAAGGCAGTGGAGAGGACCCACAACGGTACTTGAGACTTAACTGTCTATTTACCGGGCAGGGAAATAGTTAATGCTAGGACTGTAAATTGTTGTGTCATCTCGGCCTTGTCACATGCGTAAGAGTTGCATGGAGAGGTACCGACTTGAAAGCCGAATGATCGGTGGATTAAGGTGGTACACCTTTGCAAAGTTTAAAAAGTATCGGATACTCTGAGCTCCCAGGTCATGGAGTCTGCGCGCTGTGGATTCTATTCACGTCGATGCAGCACAAGTAGCTTTTGGAAAGTTTTCACAAAATCAGGATAAAGTGGTGACTCATGAAAGACCGCCACACGCAACATTTTCTAAGAATTTAGCTTAGGATTTTAAAAGCACTGCTTTTGAAAATAAAAGTCTTTTCTCCAAAAACCAAGTGAAAATCTATCCTATATACATATACAAAGCCAAAGAGCTATTCTGTGAGAGATTTCCCCCTCATCTATATATACACTTGCATTCTTATTTGGAACTTGTTGAGCACCATGTGGACAATGTGCTCACCCTTGCTTTTACAACGAATTTAGAAGAAGGATTCATCGACCCTGAATCTTACGGTCTTGAACCCAATGTGGAACAAGAAGAAGAAACTGAAGACCCATCAGGTTAAAGGGTTATGCACCAAGGTGGAGTTCGATGTGGAGAAGGCCCGTGCAACACCGCTGCTGCTGAAAAAGAAGACCAATGAACTCCTTTTGTTTATCATTACTGTTTTATTTTGTGCCGACCCTTGTGTCGAAAACTCCTTAATTTGTATTAACAATTAAGTGCGTCATTTTGGCGCTAAGTTATTGTGATGTTGGTCCTTCTGATCCGCACTTGTGTTTTTAATTACTCTCATTTTTATATAATGCATCTTGTTATTGTGAGCTGCAATGTACCTTTTCTGAGTGCAATCCACCTGGGCGGTTGCCACTGGAATCCTCAAATGAGGGTCCCACAGTCCCGGGCCCAGAGTCCCGCGAGGCCCCGGTCTTCTCCTCCACCTTCTCCCGCGAAGGAGACTGCGGCGGCGGTTGCCGGGCCATCTGGCGCCGCTCCCGACACCCCGGGTGGGCCGGATCCCTTGGGCGGCATCCCGGCCGGAGAGGGTCAGGGCTCGGACTCGGAGATGTACGCCTCGAGTCCTTCGCCTCCTCCGGCCCCTGCGGCGACCAGGCCGCAGCCCTCGTCTAGCGAGGTCTCCGTCTGATTTCGGATGCCGGGCGGCCTGCCGATGGCCTCGATTCTGGCCCCAGAGACAGGTTCGTCGGCGGTTCAGCCTGCGACGGCGGCACTCCCTGTACCCGGGAGGGGTAAGGGCCTGTTCGTCCGCCCCGGGGTTTCAGCGCCGCCGGATCAGGCTTCCGGCTCCTCCGACGGTGGGACTTCAGAGGGTGCTCTGCCTGGTAGGGAGGCCTCCCGAGGGAGCGACCCGGGGGGCGACGAGGGCGACGTCGACGCGGTTATCGCCTCCGGACTTCGGGTAAGTTACTTGAGTCTCATACTCCTTCGTTAGTTGTGCTCTAATCACGGTTTCTATGCAGACGGTCGCCTTAGCCCGGGGCTTCAGGGCCCGGCTCACCACGCTCCTCCGGGCCGCCGAGGACATAGTGGCCTTCGAGCGCGCCGGGAAGGAGAAGGCGCTCAGGGATGCGGCCTCGGAGCGCTCCGAGAAGGAGCGGGCGCTCGGGGAGCTCACCGCGGTGCAGGCTCGACTCGCCGCCGCTGAGGACACGGCCTCTCGGCTACGGAGGGAGCTGCAGGTGGAGTGAGAGGCCGCAGCCTCGGGTGTCCAGGCCATGGTCGCAGGGTGTAGGGCGATCCGCACTACCCTCGAGGAGCTCGGGATCGAGCTCGGTCGGGGGGCAGGCCCTGACCCGGCTCTGACGTCGGTCGGGGAGGCCGCGCACTTTCATGGTGCGCAGGTCGCCTTGATCCCGGTCGCTGCGGAGGCGCGGGCGCGAGGCCTCACCGTCCCGGTGATCGCCTTGGCGGCGGCGCTTGTTGAGCATCGCGGGGAGGGTGCCCGAGTCATCGGGGAGCTTGTCCCCCGGAGCTTCCCCGCCTTCTTCGACCCTCGGCGGGCTGAGCTGGAGCGGTCTGCCGAGGTCCTCTTCGACCGGCTCACCGGCGCCATGGAGACGGGCGGGCGGCGCTCAGGTCAGGGCACGTCGGCCAGCACGGAGAGATTGGGCTTCTATTTTTGGGTCTTTTTTGCTCCGGGTGGCTTCCTTAGAAAGAGCCTCGGAATCTTGTAAATATCTTTCAACTGGAATAAAGTAGTTCTTTCGTTAAATGTGTTCAACTTGTCGGCAGGTATCTTTAGACGTCGCTTTTCCAGGGCTTTCTTGCCCTGAAGACCATTTTTTGGAGAGCGATCGAGGGTTACCCGGGGGGTCTAGCTCAGGTGGTGCTCGGGCGGCCTGGATTTTACCAAGTCTGGCAGCCGGGGGAGCATCCTTCGGGTCAGTTTCCGAGTCCGTTCATGCCGACTTCGCGAAGGAAGGTTCCTCCGGGGAGCCGGCCCTGCTGCGTTGGCTCCCGGAGTGGCACTTGGGAAACTTCGACGATTGTCGCGCCGAGCTGTCTCCACCGAGGTCGGGGGCTCTAAATGTCCCCCCGCTCGGGATACTCCCCCCGGCCGGCTACGAATGTTGGCCGGAGGATCTCCTTCGGCGGGCTCTTCGGCGTATGAGGAGTTTGTATAAGGATCTCTCCTGGGAGATCTCAGAAGGTCTCCGAGATTATTAGCTGTAGTTGCTTGTTGGGAATCGTTCTTCGAGGCATTTTCCTGCGGGAGCCTTACTCCCCGGGCCATACTCGCGCGCCCGGGTTTCACCCGGGGGGCACTTTCGCCCTACTGGGGGGGGTTGTTCCCTAGTGTGATGTTGTATCAATTAAGACGTAGACTTGTTTATTCGTCGTGCCTTTGCTTCAGAAACTTCGAAACCTTCCGCGTAAAGTCGTTGTTTTTCTGTTCGGGTCTAGGGTTTTCCTCCTCCCCCCCCCCACAGCGGGGTGCAGCTCAGCTCCGCGCGCTGTGGGTAAGGAGTGAAGGGGCCTGGATTGCACCGGGTGCTTAGTTTGCGTAGTCCCTCGTCGGGAGTCCCGGGGGTTGGCGGGGGTGTCCACCGAAAACGTTCGCGGTTCCCCGGCGGGAGTCCCGGGGGCTTATGGATGGTGCGCAACCGAGAAGCTGGTCGGTCTATGTTTTGAGAGAGCAAACTCCGAAAGCCAAATTCTCCAGCTGCCGCGGGGGGCAATGGATATTCCCTTAGGAGGGTTCCGCAACCCGGTAGCAGGTGTAGAGTGTTCGAGGGGGGACTAATCTCTCGAAGTGACTCGTTACCGCAGTTTGTGAAAACTGGGTTGCCGCTTACCCCCTCAGTCCACGAGGGGTTACTGTAAGCCGCCCAATGGGAGCTGTGCTCCTGTCGTAGGGACTTTAGGCTGTGGTAGCCCACTTCCTCACGGAGAGGGGATTTTTACAGAGGGGACGTTGCCTTTTAGGCGGAAGAAAAAACTCCTGTAAGAGAACTCCAGCGGTGACGTACAAAAAAGCCATTCAATTTAATGAAGACGTAAAAATTCCAGAGTTGAGCACAAAATCCACTTGTATTAACATGCGACGAGATACAACGCCTCCCGCCGCGAAAGCGCGGCCGGGGAGGGAACTAAGTACATAAACCTCCCCCCGCGGAAGCGCGGCGGAAGAGGTGGCGAGCCCGGAGGCTAAACATAAAACTTGCAGAGCAAGGTTATATTCCAGGTGTGCGTCAGCTCTTGGTCTTCAAGTGTGGAGAGCTTGTAGGCTCCCGAGCCCAGGACCGTGGAGATCATGTATGGGCCCTCCCACTTGGGGGATAGTTTGCCCTGGGCTTGGGGGTCTGTCACGCGCTTGAGGACCAGATCCCCAAGGCGGAAAGCCCTTTCGCGCACGCACTGGTTGTACGCACGTGCCATCTCGCGCTCGTAGATGGTGTGGTGGAGAAGCGCTCGGTCGCGTTCTTCTTCGACGAGGTCGACCTCCAACCGTTGATTATCCTCGTTGGTTTGACGCGCTGCGGTCGTAGCTCCGTCAAGGAGCTCGACCCGCAGCGACTGAAAACCAATCTCCGAGGGGAGAACTGCTTCGGCCCCGTAGACGAGCGAAAAAGGCGTGCGCCCTGTCGCTCGGCTAGGGGTCGTGCGCATGGAGCAGAGGATGCTTGGAAGCTCTTCTGCCCACGCGCCTCGCCTGGAGGCGGACTTTTCAACCCATCGACGCAGGCCTTGCAGGATCATGCCGTTGACTCTTTCAACGGCTCCGTTGCTTTAGGGATGAGCCACAGAGGCAAAATGGAGGGTAGTGCCCAAGCCTTCGCAGAATTCCCGGAAATATGCCGAGTCGAATTGGGTCCCATTGTCGACGGTGATTTCTTGGGGGACCCCGAAGCGACATACAACATTTTTCCAGAAAAATCGTTGCACTGCCCGGGAAGTGATGCTGGCCAAGGGCTCAGCCTCCACCCACTTGGAAAAGTAATCCACGGCGACCACCGCGTACTTGTAGCCCCCGGGTGCTGGGGGGAAGGGACCAAGGAGATCCATCCCCCACAGCGCGAATGGCCAAGTAACAGGGATGGTTTGGAATATTGCGGAGGGGAGCTTGGTGCCCTTCGCCATCTTTTGGCAGGCCTCACACGCGGAGATTAGATCCCGTGCGTCGCGGACCAACGTGGGCCAATAAAACCCATGGCGAAGGGCCTTTGCCGCGACCGCCCGCGGAGCCAAGTGCGATCCGCAGTTCCCCGAGTGTATGTCCTCGAGGAGCTGGAGTCCGTCGGCCCGCGGGAGGCAGCGAAGAAGGGCAGAAGCCCCCTGCTTGTAGAGCTTTCCGTCTAGCAGAACATATGCCCTGGCCTTGGCACGGAGACGCTTGGCGTCAGCGTCACCGGAAGGTTCCCCCTCGTCCCTTATGTAGGAGATGAGGGGATCCATCCATGATGCAGTCCGAGTGATCTCGGACACCTCCGGGACGCAAACCCCCGGGTTCACGTCCGGAAGGGTTATAGAGGGCGTCGTGATGATTTCCAGAAAAGCGCCCTTGGGAAGAGGTTCTCGGGCACTGGCTGCCCGGGCAAATGCGTCAGCCCGGGTGTTATCTCGTCGGGGGATGTATCGGGCCTCCAAGCCTTCAAAGTGTCTTTCCATGTTCCGCACTTCCCCCAAGTATAGACTCAGGTTCGCGTCGTGGCACAAGTAGGACTTGTCCATTTGGTTGACCACCAGTTGGGAATCTCCTTTCACCAGGAGGTGGCGGATTCCCAGGGAGCGCGTGAGGCGCAATCCCAGGAGCAAGGCCTCGTACTCGGCGACATTGTTGGTAGCCGGGAACTCGAGCCTGGCAGAGTACTCCAGCATCTTCCCCTCGGGACTCCGAAGAACCACCCCCGCACCGGCCCCGGCAAGGCACAAGGAGCCATCGAACATGAGTGTCCAATGGTCCTGGCACTCGGAGGGGGCGAGGGGAATCCCTCCGTCCGTCTTAGCGGTCGGAGTCCATTCCGCCACGAAGTCAGCGAGGACTTGCGACTTGATGGCAGAGCGGCCCATGAAGGTGAGGGAGAAGGGAGTGAGCTCGGCCCCCCACTTGCCAATCCGACCGGTGGCCTCCTTGTTTCTTACCACTTCTCCCAGCGGGAGAGATGACGGGACCATGAGCGGGTACCCTAGGAAGTAGTGGCGGAGCTTTCGCGACGCCATAAGGAGGGCATAGCACAGCTTCTCCACCTTAGTGTACCGCATCTTAGCCCCATGAAGGGCCTCGCTGACGTAGTACACAGGGCGTTGTTGCCCATCCTGTTCTCTCACGAGCACCGCGCTCACTGCGACGGGGGTCGCAGCAAGGTATAGTAGCAAAGGTTCCCCCGGGGACGGGCTCACGAGCATCGGAGGGCTCGTGAGGTACTTCTTTAGTGCGTCGAACGCCGTCTGGGCCTCAGGGGTCCACCTGAACCCCTCGAGATCCCGGAGGATTTTGAAGAACTGGAGTCCGCGTTCTCCAGACCGCGAGACGAAATGACCCAACGCGGCCAGGCGGCCTGCAAGCCTCTGCACGTCTTTGACAGAACGCGGGGGAGGCATGTCCAGCAGGGCCCGAACTTTTTCGGGATTCACCTCAATGCCCCGCTGGGACACCAAGAAGCCAAGCAGCCTCCCGCCGCGTACGCCGAAGGCGCATTTTTCCGGGTTGAGCTTCAACCCGTACTTGCGGAGGTTGCAGAAGGTCTCCGCCAAGTCGTCGATGTGTGCGGCGGTGCGAAGGCTTTTGACGACCGCATCATCAACGTAGACCTCGACGTTGCGGCCGATTTGGTCCTTCAGGACCAGCGTCATAAGACGCTGGAAGGTTGCCCCAGCGTTTTTCAACCCGAAGGGCATGTGAAGATAGCAGAAGGTGCCGAGGGGAGTTATAAAACTCGTCTTTTCCTCGTCCTCTGCAGCCATTCGAACCTGATGATATCCCGAATATGCATCGAGGAAACTCATCAGCTCGCACCCTGCGGTCGAATCGACCAGTTGGTCGATCAGCGGGAGTGGGTAGTTATCTTTTGGGCAAGCGCGGTTGAGACCGGTGAAGTCCACGCACATCCTCCACTTGCCACTTGACTTCTTTACGAGGACAGGGTTTGCCAACCATTCGGGATGGAGGACTTCTCGCACGAACCCCACCTCTGGAAGCTTGGAGACCTCTACCTTGATGGCGTCTTGGCTCTCGAGGGATAACTTCCTCAACTTCTGCTTGACCGGGGAGCGGCCGAGGATCACAGCGAGCTTATGCTCAATGATGTCCCGGGCGACGCCCAGCATGTCCGAGGGTTCCCACACAAAAACATCTGAGTTTTTGCGAAGGAAAACCGCAAGCTGGTCGGCGTGTTCCTCGGTGAGGTCTGCTCCGATCCTGACGGTTCTCTCTTCATCTCCCGTGGACAGTTGGACTTTCCGAAGGTCTCCCTCGGGGCGTGGCCTCGAAAATGGCCTCCCGAGGGGAACGGCCAGGGCAGCATGAGGTTCAGGGGGGCGCTCCCCCCGGAGTCTTGATCACGTTGATGTTCCCGATGGCGGTGGTGGCGTGTTCGTAAAGAGCGCGGGCCACGTTCTGGTCGCCTCGAACGGTGATTGCACCATGAGGCCCAGGGATTTTCACGCAGAGATAGTTCTGGTGAATCGCCGCCCCCAGGGGTTGATCGTGGTCCTCCCCATAATAGCGTTGTATGAAGAGGGGAGGTCCACCACATCGAATCAGACCATCTCCGTCCGGTAGTTTTCCGGGGTGCCAAAAGTCGTTGGTAGATCGACCTTCCCCACCGGGTGGATGGTCTTCCCAGGAATGAAGCCTTGTAACGGCCCGAGTGCGGGCTGCAGTAGCTTCTCATCGACTTGCATTTCCCTGAACGCCTTCAGGTATAAGACGTCAGCGGAGCTCCCACCGTCGACGAGGATGCGTGCCAGTTGGTAGTTGTAGACTGTAGCCGAAACGATGAGCGCATCGTCATGCGGGAAGCGAACCCCGCGCGCGTCTTCCGCTGTGAAGGTGAGGGGGACGTCCGACCATTTTGGTGGCAGAGACGTATGCAGCACCCCCACCACCTTCACCTCTCGCGTGTACTCCTTGCGCTGACGCTTGGAGTCCCATCTCGAGGCAAATCCCCCCGTGATGACGTTTATACGTCTTTGGGAGGTTAGAAAGGGGAGCTCCTGGGCCGAGCTCCCTTCTTGCGTCTTTCTTTGCTGCTCGCCCACAGGAGCGGGGAGCGCTGGCAAAGCCGTCGAGGGAGGCAAGGAGGCAGGGCCCCCTCCCCCCTGGCCGCGCTGGTCGAGAAAAGTAGCGAAGTGTTGTAGAAGCTGATGGCATTCTTGAGTAGCGTGGGTACTCGACTTGTCGAAGGTGCACCACACATTGGCTGTGCCCTCCTTGCTCTCCTTGGGGCGGCTCTCGCGCCCGCGGGAGGATTGTCCTCCCCCGTAGCCTTTTGACTTAGGAGGGGCACGACTGCCTTTGGCGCTGTCGCGCGAGCCGCCTCCGCCTTTTGACTTAGGAGGGTCACCGGGCGCTCGGTGAGGCCGTGGCTCACGGCGATCACTTCTTCGGGGACGTTTGCTGGGGGGATCTCTGGCCTCCCGGTCGGCGCCAACTGTCGTGGTATTACGGATACCCCGGCAGGTTCGGACGTGCGCAGCACGAGTACAGTGGCGCACGCAGACCGAGTTACTGTTCTCCTCCCGCCGGGAAACACAGAAAGTGACACAGGGGTTTATACAGGTTCGGGTCCCAGTGGGGGCCCTAGTCCTGTTGGCTCTCTCCGGACGCGAGTCCGCTGGGGAGGTGTGCTCTCGGGAGAGGTCTCCAAGAGAGTCGGATATTGCGTTAATATAAATGAATTGGAATCCTTAAAAAGAGGTACAAGAGGGGTATATATAGCCCCTAAGAAATACAAAAGACTAAAGAGCCCTCGCTGCAACCGTCGGATGGAAGGGTGGGGACGTCCTTTGGCCTGATGGACGGCCTGGATGTTCGATACGTGGCGCCACGAGCTTCCTAGAGGCCCCACGGTCAGCAACAGCTCTCCATGGGCCCGGAGGCTCTCCAGGCCTCACCGGGTCTCACCGGGGTCCCAGAGAACCTCCGGATCTCACCGGGGTCCCGGAGGCTCTCCGGATCTCACCGGGGTCCCAGAGACCCTCAGGATCTCACCGGGTGTCACCGGGGTCCCGGAGACCCTCCGGATCTCACCAGGCGCCCGGTGGCCCTCCGGATCTCACCGGGGGCCCGTTGACTCTCTGGGTCTCACCGGGTCTCACCGGGCTCACCGGGCGCCCGGTGACCCTCCGGATCTCACCAGGTCTCACCGGGTTTCACCGGGTCTCACCGGGTTTCACCGGGGTCCCGGAGACCCTCCGGATCTCACCGAGCGCCCGGTGACCCTCCAGATCTCACCGGGGGCCCGGTGACTCTCCGGGTCTCACCGGGTTTCACCGGGGACTCCTTGGGACTTCGTGCGACCGCTGGGGATTCCCCCAACACTTGGTATGAATATATGGCAATGTGGATGGGTCTTCGATGTATATGTTTCAAATGCCTATACATGACTTTTCCCAACCTAATAGATGTGAAGTCCTGATGACTCACATACAGGCTAAAGATTATGCACTGTGGCACTTAGATGCTTGTGTGCATATTTATGTGTGAAATAATAATGCTGGCCCATGAATATTAGTATAGCAAATCTTCGAGAATGTTATGTGATGACAGTGAATGGTGGCTTGTCAACAAAATTTCATATGTAGAGAACATTGTTATGTTCTATCGGTATCTCACGGGTTTGCCGATAGAAACATTGTCTTCTGTGGAGGTAATTGTTATGGTCTATCGGCAGCTCATGTGTTTACCGATAGAAAATATTTCTGAACAGTTCAGGAAGTAATTTATGCATGTCTTTCTTTTTGTATTATTTTCCCTTTTGCCGCCCTAGTTAGTCTCCAGTCCTGGGCTGAGTTATGGAACTCCAAGGCGAATTAATTGCCATATGGTTTGTTGAAGGTTTTGTAGGGGAAGACATGTCGTCGTCTTCATCGGATGGTACTAGTGGTTCGACTAGGGCCAACCCCATCGTAACTACTGAAGATGCAGCTGTTACATCCCAGCGCAGGAGGGTGGGGCGAGGCGCGACGATGTTGGGGCGTTTGGCCAAACGCACAGATCTTTCTTGTGAGTTCAACCAATTTGGGAGGCGGATTGGAAAGAATGCTGGGAGGTACACGGCCTACGTTGGGCTGTTGGCGAAAGAAAGGGTGAAGATCACCGACCAGAGCTGGAAGGACGTGACGGCGGACGAGAGGGATAGGTTGTGGGCGGAAGTGAAGGTTAAATTAACTGAAATCGCTGAACTCTTTCGTAATCACGTTCTCTTGGCTTATACTAAAGTTTAACTAACTCGTGATTAATTGTATGCATTTTTCGGAAACAGGCTAAGTGGAACATCCCCGACGATACACCTAGGACTGCCTGCTTGAAGGACATGAACGGAACATGGAAAACCTTTAAGAGCTGGCTCGTCAGTAACTTCCTCGCTGCGGGGAAATCTCCTTGCGAGAAGTACCCCTTCATATCGGAGGAGGTATGGGAGGAATTCACCAAGCAGAAGGGGACTGAGGAGTTCAAGGCCCTTAGCGAGAAGAATAGGGCGATCCAGAAGAGGAACGACCACCCGCATCGGCTCGGATCCCAGGGCTATGCGGGGAAGGAGGAGCAGTGGAAGAAGGAAGACGAGCAAAATCCTGTCATCGACACCCCTGAGTTGCCGCTCTCCGAGATCCGGGATGAGAGGTGCAAGCGATGGTGGAGGGGGAGGGGGTCCGTGTCGTCCACGGGGTCTGTGCAGTTCGCAACCCCTGGGGACGCCGACGTTGTGAGGCGAATGGTAAGTTGGCTAACCTCGTAAACTGTGTGCGCACAAGTGTATATAAGGCAATTTGTCTCACAAGGTACCTTTAAATGTAACAGATCTCTTTTGAGAAGGAGGCAGCGGAGGGATTGTTTACCCCGCAGAGGGAGAACGACATCCTCACCCAGGCTCTAGGAAATAAGGAGCATCCCGGGCGGACACGGGCCGTGGGAGCCATTGTGTCGTGGAAGGCCGGTTTCGTAGATCCGGCTCCACGGAGGAAGAAGGCCCGCTCCTGGAAGGAAAAGGAAGCTGACCTCTCCGATAAGATACGGGCTGAGGTACGGGAGGAGATACGGGCGGAGATGCGGGCTGAGATACAGGCTGAGGTGCAGTCCGAGGTCGCACAAATGAGGGAAGAGTTTGCACGGTTGAGAGAAGCATTGCTGGCCAAGAGTGCAGATGCGGATCCCCAGGACGATGGTACCCCGCGGGGTCGGATAAGCAGTTGCGCTTCGAAGGTACTCACGGATCCAGTGGATCTACTTGAGGTACTGCAAGCCTTCATCTGTTCACTTAAGTTGATGCCACTCCCATTCTATTAGAGTTGTCTCGCTAACTTGTTTTAATTGTTACAAATTTGCAGAAGCCGGAGGACAGCATCCTACAGAATCACGTAGGCGCCGGGCAGGAAGTGGTTGGACACGGCTTCGTATATCCGTCTGGGCCGGATGTCCGGGTCCACTGTGTATCTCTGCGGTTGGGATTCGCAAAGGTACAGGTGGACATGGCCATGACGGGCTACAACGATTCTCCGTTGCCAGTCCCAACAGAGGAACTGCAGACACTGGCGGAGGCAGTGGGCTCCTACGTACAGTGGCCCAAGAAGTGTCTTGTAATACAACCGGTAAATCCTACACATTTTAGATTACATCCTACTCAGTACACTCAACTTGCATAATCTAACATACGTGCTCATTAATTGAAGTGGCCAGCCGCTGGGCTACCAGGGGACTGCGCCCCTAGCTTGGGGCATGGGGCCCGATCTCGTGCAACCCTGGACACACCAAAGACGGCCTCGACCCCACCCAGCGCATCCACACCTTCACCTCGGAAGAAAGCCGCCATCACCTCGCCCTTGCCTTCGAAGGTACGCGCTCAGTCCCCGACAAAAGGCAAGGGCAAAGGCAAGGGAAAAGGGCGACAGGGACAGCCGGAGAGGTTCAGGAACGGGTTCCCACTCATGTCGGAGGCAGCTTTGCGCAAATTGGATCGATCAACCAGAGACCTCCACGAGTGGTACCTACACCGAGCTCGGCGCAATCTGCACTTCTTAGTTCCCTACAGGCCTGGGCAGTTCCACCGTGAGCCCGGGAGTATATCCGTGGCACACGAGGATCTGTTCGACCTCTACAACTGGCGGGAGCTCGATATGTCCATCATACGGACTGGAGTCCTGTGAGTTTGCTGATGCTATGTATTGCTGTTTTCTAACTCTGTTTGCTAACTCTGCATTGTTGTAGTTCATTTGAAATGTAGTAACTTTCTGTGCAATACTAATGTCGTCCTTTGCATGCAGGTGCATGTACAGGCTAGCATCGGAGGCTGCGTGTGACAAGGTGGGTTTCCTCGACCCAGAGAAAATAAGCCTCACGATGCTAGAGCACGACGCCGCGCACGCTGAGCTGTACATATCCAAGGCGATGATGGCGCAGCAGGACAGGGAGTTCATTCTGGTGCCGTACCACCAAAGGTTAGTGCATTTCGTACTAATTTAACTCGATCTTGTATATTACACCTGAGATATACTTTGAGCTAGCGGTCCTCTTTTACGTACAATGCAGGGGCCACTGGATCCTCATCGTGATCTGTCCGCCGAGGAACGAGGTGTACTACCTCGATTCGATGCGTGACAGATTATCGATCGAATATGTGGTCAAGGGGAATATGGAGGCGTCAGTAACTTATATGTTTGATTTAAATTTTCACCTCACTAGCTAATGATAATACATTAACGGGCAATACTAACTGAAATGCAGGGCTTTTGATAAATATGCGTTCGCTGGAGGGAGGCATGCCGCACCACAGGGCTCCCTACTAGCTTGGAAAGAATATGAGGTACTCACGAGACTTTTTGTTTATGCTTAATTAGTTTATGGAAACAATAGCTAACATGTCTTCTCATATGCAATTATCTCAGTGCCATCAGCAGCCGCAATTGTGGGAATGCGGGTTTTATGTGTTACGCTACATGTACGACCTAGTGCAGACAAACTTTGCCCAATTCCCCCAGGTAAGCATCGATAGCTAACGCAAATTTGAAAATTGGGTGTCACGTTCTAAATTAGGAAGTTACTTACTAAGTATTCACACATGCTTGCAGATCGCCAGGTCGAAAGACTCATACGAAAATGCAAAGATTAGAGATCTTCGACAAATCTGGGCTCAATATGTCATGGAGGAAGTTGCGCCCAACCATCCGCCATGATAATTTTCTCTTTTTCGTGTACTCTGTGCATAGACTGTTTATATACATGTGAATAAATATATATGTCAATAAATGTCCACATTGGAATGCAATTTGTATTTGTCCATATATATGTGAATAAATGTGAATAACTGTCTAATGTGTCAATCTGTTCTGTGAATTTACCCTTCTTTGCATCTGTACTGTATTGTGTATCCAATCTATAATGTATTGCATATGTACTGTATATGTGAATGTACTGTATTGTAAATGTAAATAATGTACTGTATATGTGAATGTTCTATCGGTAAATTCATTCACAGCTGACAGGCTACTACAAATTTTCTATCGGTAAACTCATCCACAACCGAGAGACTACTACCCATTTTTCTATCGGTAAACTTGAAATTAACCGTCAGAATAGTGTGACTTTTCCTGCCGGTGAACTCATCCACAACCGAGAGACTACTGTAGTTTTTTCTATCGGTAAACTTATAATTAACCGTTAGAAGAATGTGATTTTTTCTGTCGGTAAACTTGTAATTAACCATTAGAATATGGGTATTTTTCCCAATGATAAACGTCAGATGACGACGGGTTTTCTATCGGTAGAATCATAAGGTGCCGATAGAATAGTAATATTTTTCTGTCGGTAATCATGTAATTAACCGTTAGAATAGTGGTACTTTTCCCACCGTTAATCGTCAGACTACGACGGGTTTTCTATCGGTACACTCCTAATATGCCGATAGAATAGTTAATTTCTTCTGTCGGTTATTTACCGATAGAAAATGTTCTGTCTTATTCTATCGTGTCTATCTCTATCGATACGAAAACCGATAGTAGAAGGGTTTTTTTTACCGATAGAAGAAAGCTTTTCTGTACTAGTGAGATTACCCAAATGACATGTGTTGTCATGATAAGGGGTGCTGCCGTGGGCTATCGTGTGTCGACGTGTCGCGGTAGTGCTATAATCTAGTGAACATAAATATCGAGGTTATGTTATGAAAGGTGCTGCCATAAGATGAGATGAGATGTGATGAGACATGAAAGTAAAGATTACTTTACAAACATCCATAATTCTTGACTAGTCTAGGTTCATAACAATACTACTATATGTATCTACTCTTCCCTATGACTTGCTGAGTACGTAAGTACTCACCCTTGCAACTTACAACCCAGAAGATGGAGTGTACCAAGATCAAGAGGAAGACGTGGAGAACTTCTTGAATCCAAACGAAGGAGAGCCAGATCCGTCGAATCCTTGATGTGTTGTTCTACCGTCAACTTCTTACTGTGGAAGGGACACCCATCATCCGCTGTGTAGAAGTTTTATTTTGCTTTAACTAAATCTTGAATGCCGCGAAGGTATTGTAATCTTTTTATGTAATATTACGGCCAGCAGGCCACACTGCTTAATATTTTGTAAGTTTTTCTGCTGCAATGTGAATATACTCCTGTGCTTGACTTATCCTGGGAAGTCAAAGGTATGCTTGTATGGGACTAGCTATAGCAAGCTAGGTCTCCACGGGAGTAGTCGTAGTCCCAGTTTCGGGGCGCAACAAAGACCTTCCAGGAGACAATCATCCGGTCGCTGTGAGGACGGGGAGCCGGGAATAAGGCCTCGTGTGGAAGAAACCCAAGAAAACCATATGAGATTTCCGGAGGCGAGTTTCCTGGGAGACGATCGTCCGGTCGCCGTGAAAACGGGGAGTCGGGAATAGGGTCTCCGGGAAAGAAATGTCCGAGAAATCCGTAACTTCTCCGGGAGACAATCATCCGGTTGCCGTGAGAACGGGGGGCCGGGAATAGGGTCTCCGGGAGGCAATCATCCGGTCGCCGTGAGAACGGAGAGCCGGGAATAAGGCCAGAAATCCTGAGGAAGATTCCGGAGAAAATCCTTCTGGGAGACAATCGTCCAGTCGCCGTGAGAACGGGGTGCCGGGAATAAAGTTTCCGGGGAAAAGATATCCAAAAAAGCCATTAGACGTCCTGCTGGGGAGAGCGTCTACTCCCGGAGGAGGAAGTGCCCCATGACGGGTCTGAGTGTTTGGGTAGGGGACTAGTCTCCCAAAGTGACTCGTTACCACGGCCACTGGGGACCGGGTTGCCGCTTACACCCTCAGTCCACGAGGGCTAATCGTAAGCCGCCCTACAGGAGGGACTTGCTGCGTCTGGGCCCACTTCCTCACGGAGAGGGCATCCTCACAGGGAGGGCTTCCTCACGGGGAGCGCATCCTCGCGGGGAGGGCGTCCTCGCGGGGAGGGCATCGCCGTTAGGGGCGGTAATGATAAGAAGGACGTGCAATGAGACAGTTGAAGAGCAAGATCTATGTATTGATAACAAAATGAAATACAGCGTCTCCCCCTGCGAAGCCGCGAAGGGGGAGGGAAAAGCAAATACAGTGTCCCTCCTCCCCCTCCGGCGTGATCGCTCCGGGGGAGGGGACAGGCCCGTAAGGCTAAACATAGAACTTGCGAAGTAAACTCAAGTTCCACGTGTGCTTCAGCTCCTGCTCTTGAAGGTTGGAGAGCTTGTAGGCCCCCGAGCCCAGTACCGCGGAGGTCCTGTAGGGGCCCTTCCACTTGGGGGAGAGCTTACCCTGGGCTTGGGGGTCCGTCACGCGCTTGAGGACAAGTTGCCCAAGGCGAAAAGCTCTCTCACGCACGCACTGGTTGTATGCGCGCGCCATCTCGCGCTCGTAGATGGCGTGGCGGAGGAGCGCTCGGTCGCGTTCCTCCTCCACGAGGTCGATTTCCAGTTGCTGGTTGGCCTCATTGGCCTGGTATGCTGCGGTCGTGGCTCCGTCTAGGAGCTCGACCCGCAGCGACCGGAAGCTTATCTCTGGGGGGAGGACTGCCTCCGCCCCATAGACCAGGGAGAAGGGAGTACGCCCCGTCGCCCGGGACGGGGTCGTGCGCATGGAGCAAAGGATGCTAGGGAGCTCCTCTGCCCATGCACCTCGCTTAGAAGCGGTTTGCTTGAGTCTCTGGCGCAATCCCTGTAGGATCACGCCGTTGACTCTCTCGACGGCCCCATTGCTCCGGGGATGGGCCACTGAGGCGAAGTGGATGACGAGCCCCAGGCCTTCGCAGAATTCCCGGAAATAAGCCGAGTTGAATTGGGTCCCGTTGTCCACGGTGATTTCCCAGGGCACACCAAAACGACAAACGACGTTTTTCCAGAAAAACCGCTGAACGGCCCGGTACGTGATGCTGGCCAAGGGTTCTGCCTCTACCCACTTTGTAAAGTAGTCGACCGCAACCACCGCATACTTGTATCCTCCAGGCGCTGGGGGGAAGGGCCCTAAGAGGTCCATCCCCCAGCGCACGAAGGGCCAAGTGATGGGGATAGTCTGCAGCGCTACAGGGGGGAGGTTCGAGCCCTTGGCCATCTTCTGGCATGCTTCGCACGCGGAGACAAGGTCTCGCGCATCGCGCATGACTGTGGGCCAGTAGAAGCCCTGTCGGAGAGCCTTAGTCGCGATGGCACGCGGGGCTAGGTGAGAACCACAGCTCCCCGCGTGGATGTCTTCGAGGAGTTGGAGTCCCTCCGGCCGGGGGCGGCAGCGCAGGAGGGCGGAAGCCCCCCGCTTGTAGAGCCTCCCCTCCAGGAGGAGATATGCCCGGGCTTTGGCCCGGAGGTGCTTAGCCTCGGTCTCATTAGGAGGGTCCCCCTCCCCCTTGATGAAGGAGATGAGGGGGTCCATCCATGACGGAGTCCGGGTGACCTCGGCGACCTCCGGGACGTGAGGCTCATCGCCCGTGTCCGGGGAGGCCACCGAGGGCTTCGTGATGATTTCCAAGAAGGCCCCCTTGGGGAGCGATTCGCGGGCACTGGCCTCCCGGGCCAGGGCGTCGGCCCGGTCATTGTCCCTTCGCGGGATATGTCGGGCCTCCAGGCCGTTGAAGTGCCTCTCCATCTTCCGCACCTCTTGCAAATAAAGACTCAAGTTTGCGTCATGGCACAGGTAAGAATTGTCCATTTGGCAAACTAAGAGCTGAGAATCTCCCTTCACTAGGAGGCGCCGGATCCCCAAGGAGCGCGCAAGGCGCATCCCGAGGAGCAAAGCCTCGTACTCAGCGACAATTAAAAACAAGTGCTGATCACAAGGACCAACATTACAATAACTTAGCGCCAAAAGGACGCATTTAATTGTTGATACAAATTAAGGAGTTTTCGACACAAAGGTCGGCACAAAATGAAACAACAATAATAAGCAAAACGACTTCGTCAGTCTTCTTCTTCTGCAGCAGCGGTGTACGGGCCTTCTCCACATCTGACTCCACCTTGGTACATAACCCTTTAACAAGTTTGGTCTTCAGTTTCTTCTTCTTGTTCCACATTGGGTTCAAGACCATAAGATTCAGGGTTGACGAATCCTTCTTCTAAATTTGTTTATAAAAGCAAGGGTGAGCACATTGTCCACATGGTGCTCAACAAGTCCCAAATAAGAATGCAAGCATATATAGATGAGGGGGAAATTTCTCAAAGAATAGCTCTTTGGCTTTATATATGTATATATGTAACACCCTAGTTTTGGGGGTGAAAAGTTTTGCATGAAAATCCTGCATGCATGTATCCCTGTAGTAGTAGCCAGATCAGCTGAACTCTAATCTCTCCCAAACCCTAAAAATCTCCAAATCTATTCCCTAGATCCAGATCAAGATCTGACTATCCAGATTTAACCTACCAGTTACCCTGAAGATAAAAGTCTTCAGGAGCCAGATCAAATTCTGACCCTAACTCTCAGTACCTAAGCCTCTCTCTGTTTTCGAAAACAGGAAAATTCAGATTTACCCTAAGTACCCCAGTATCCAGATGATTGAATTATTCCGATTTAACCTTATCCAGACTCAAGTAACCCCTGGAATATGTTCCTAGGCTCATCCTCAACTCACTTCAAAAAGTTGGGAGCCAAATTAATTCATCTAAACACTTTTCACAGTTTAGTCCAAATTTTACTGCAAATAAGTCCTTTTCTATTTACCTGGAAGCCTGAAAAGGCTAAAATCTGCAAATTAATTCCAACTCCAAATTATCTTCAGGAAACACCTTCCAAATACTATTTGATACAGATCTCCCTTTTGATCAGACTTCAAAATCTCTCTCCAATCACCAGAATACGAAATCGACAAAATCCAGACTTATTTTACCCTAATTTTACCCTATTTTCGAAAATAGGTGAAATCCCTCAAATCTTGTCAAATTTTCGCTAAATTTGAGCTGGATGAGTACTAATAGAAATGTTATACTCAGCCATGAAATCAATTCTCAAATTAACCACCTCTAAGACAGAAATTACAAATCAGTCCAGATTTCAAATAAGAATCCTTGCAATTTGGTCCCTGGTTCGACCAGAGACGCTGTGCACGACCAGCAGCTGTGCACGACCGCGACCACCGCGCTGCCACGCCAGGAACTTCGTCGCCGGTGAAACCCCGTGGTCGCCACCCCTGCCACCGCGTTCCTGCCACGTGTGCGCACGTCGCTCGCCACCGTGGAGCCACCGCGGCCGCACCAGCATCGCCAATTTTGCCCGCGCGCGCACGCCATCGCTACAGCCACTACAGAAACACGGTGCCACGTTGCAAGCATGCCGGAGGAGCCCGTCAGTTCGCCGTTGCATCACCCGGGACAGCGCACGCCAGCCTGCAAAGCCGGCACGGCCACTGGAGCACGTCGCTTCGCTGCTGTCCCGCCCGGCCAGTCAATTCGCCGTCGATTCACAGCTCCAAGTCTCCAGGCATTTTCCAGCCGTTGCAGCCTCCCCAAATCGCCTATAAATAACCCTCAGGACTTAGCCAACTTCACCACTTAGCAAAGCACCAGAAATCGCCACACTCCACCGTGTCTTCTTCTTCTTCGGCGAGCTCGAGAGGAGGCTCACGGTGCCAAGCCTCTACACTGCTTCCTCCTCGATTCCAGCTACTGCAGTAAGCTCCTCTTACCTCCCTCATCATACTCGAGCATGTAATTGACTTCAAACCTCTCCAGTCGCCGGCAATTCCCGTTTCTTTCCAGCAACTCCGGCGAGCAATTAAACTCTATCCAGAACGATTTAGCTCTCGAGCCTGTGATCAATATTTCTCAGTGAACTTATCTAAGCATCCCTAAGCAATCAGAATCGAAGAATTTGCTAAAATATGAAAAACCCCAAATTGGAACTTTGCTTGTAAACTGAGCTTGCTGTTTAAGCTTTTCTGGTGCATCTCTAGTCAATCTAACTTCACCAGTAGCACTCTTATGCCCCAGAGACCATCCTCAAGCAAGGAATTAAGTTTATTTGCCCTAGATCAGAAATGCCCAAATCAGGTTTGAGTTAATCTTTTCTCCGGCCAATATCTCCTAAATCCAGCCAATCTAGCCATAGAAACCTTGCCATCTAGATGTTTTGGACCATTCTGAGCAACTTTGTCTTCTATCACGACTCCTAATTCGGCCTAGATTGTGAGATATAGCTATGCCCTAGTTTGCTGTACTGTTCACACTACATGTGCTCCAGGCCAGCCAACTTCTTCGCCGGTTTTCATCACTTTCCGGCCATCTCCTGCCCTAGGTCCTGTTAAGACATTTGTTCCTGTTACCAATGCCTAACCACCAGACAAAGTGGTGCATCATTTGGAGCCCTGAGTCAAAAGATATGGCTAACCCTAGTTTCTGGCCGTGTCAACCCTATGCCAGACTATGTCAGCCAGTGGCATTGAGCCTTTTCACCCACTTCCAGCCATGCACTTTGAAAATAACTTTGTCCCTTAGACTCCTGATGTTATGATCTACACTTTTCTCTACTGTCACAACTTGAGTTGAGCCCTCTATCACCCATCGACCTTATGTCGATGCCTCGAACCGAATGCCAACCTAAAGACATTCGCTGTTTTGGGTGAACCAGCCACCACCTTGATATCACCCTGATATTTTTGGAACCTTGTAAACCTTAACAGCTAACTTTAACCCTGGTTTCCATAATTAAAACCACATCACTTTCGAACCTTGTATCACCAGAGTATTTTCTCCTTGCATCCTTGCATGTAGTGAGTTAGTAAGAATAGGATTGATTGTAATGCCTGTTTGCTTGTTTGATCTTGTTCAGAGCAAGAGTCCGGGGTTGAAGATCTTGTCGCTGAACCGTCATCGACTGCTGATACTTACGACGCGGAAGGCAAGTCATACTTTGATCATATTGAAACCCATATTTTATGAATTGCTATGCTATTCCATGAGTAGATATCTCATTAATATTGCATGTGTTGAGATCAATGATATTATGGCAGTGATAGATTGAATACTTGAGAAATGTGAACTTGATAAGATAGCAAGCCACGAACTAATAAAAGTATAAACATGTACATTTATATTCATGAAATAGAACCCCTAGCCGTGACCAGTATTTTGGTATGGAATGGTGGTAGCACTGGAGGTGCTTGGCTGCACTGGATGTGCAGGCACTGAAGGTGCATGGTTGTGGTATGATCTGGTCACTGGCACGTAAGGACTAGAACCTTGTGTTATGCGTCTAGTGGCATGAAAAACGTACCAACCACTTACCTGGTATGGGACAGGCGCAACCTAGTAGCTTTCTTAGTATTATCAGTTCCCTGCATGGCTTTTCGATCCGGTTTCTCGCGTGGAAACTGGTGGGACGTAGTTCGTCCATGAGTGATGTGAGATCAGAAAAATGATGAGAGAATAAGGTGTAAAGAAGGAAGACGCCCTACGCCAGATTAAGTCGTGCGCGACTGTAATCAAAAGAGGTTATGTGTCCTGCGGGAACATAGACCCAGGCTAGGAAGTAAGGCAGTGGGGAGGACCCACAACGGTACTTGGGACGGTATTGTCCATTTACCGGGCAGGGATACTGTTAATACTAGACTGCAAAAACGTTGTGTGATCTCGGCCTTGTCACATGCGTATAAGTCGCATGGAGTTGGCCCGACTTGGAAGTCGAGTGAAAAAGTGGATTTAAAAAGAGGTACATCTCTGCAGAGTTTAAAAATGTATTCGAATACTTCGTACTCCCGAGTTTTAGGAGTATGCTGCGGTGGATTAAATCCATGGGGTGTGACACAAATATTGTTTTATAAACTAAAATTTGTTAGCTCAACATTACCCAAATGGCATGTGTTGTCATGATAAGGGGCGTTGCCGTGGGCTGTCATGTGTTGACGTGTCGCGGTAACACCATAATATAGAGATCATGTGATAACTAAGAGGCATGTGGATTTATGCCCTAAAGTATACGAAATACTGTTATGAATATGAGATTGAAAGGCTTGAATAAAAATAATGTGATATGAGGTTATATCGCCTTGGAGATGAGATATATGTATCACCATCAATATGATTTATTTACTGCCATAGGTATGATCAGAAGTTGAGTAAGAATTGAGAAAGAAATGTATTTTGGGAAAAACCTTTCACTCTTTCCCCAATAGCATAGGTTCATGCTATATATATATGTATGTATCTCTACCTTCCCTATGACTTGCTGAGTACGTAAGTACTCACCCTTGCAACAACTCATCAATAGATGGAGCGTTCTACGACCTTGGAGGATATCCTGAAGATGCTGCGGACCCAGGAGATGATGAGCAGTTTCGTCCGGAGCCCTGATGTGGTGCTGTCTTGCTGTCAACCTCTGTTTCCTGTGGATTGCTTTTGGGCCTAGCTTCCGCCGACTAGATGTATTATTTTGTTAGACCCTTGTGCCTTGTACGGCGCTGTACCTCGTTTTGTACTAAGGCCTGATGGCCATACAATTATGACTATTGTACTATTTTGCTGCTGCAATGTAATCCTGTGATTGACTCATCCTGGGAAGTCAAGTGGTTTATGGGACCAGCTGCACCGAGCTGGGCCCCTCACAGGTAATGTCACAGTCGTGGCGGACGTGACATAAAATAGTGGTATCAGAGCAGCACAGACCTTGACTGTAGGACGGTACCCTTAGGGCTTGGTAGCGCCAGGACATCGTAAATTATTTAAAAATTATTTCTGAAAAATTTTATTTTATTTTTTTTTTGCAAAAGGTTGTTCTTGCTCTTATAAAAATGTTGATTTCAAAATCTTATTTTGCTTCCAAAATTTCTCGGCAGGATGGCCAAGGAGCGTTTCAGCTACATCGAGCGTCTCGGTGGATGGGCCACATTGCTGTGGCATATGGCTCAGTTCCTAAGGATTGATGAGCGGCCGATCTGCGAGACTATTTGGGACCACCGCGCGCAGACTCCATAACCTAGGAGCTCAGAGTATCCGATACTTTTTAAACTTTGCAAAGGTGTACCACCTTAATCCACCGATCATTCAGCTTTCAAGTCGGTACCTCTTCATGCGACTCTCACGCATGTGACAAGGCCGAGATAACACAACAGTTTACAGTCCTAGCATTAACTATTCCCTGCCCGGTAGAGAGACAGTCAAGTTTCAAGTACCGTTGTGGGTCCTCCCCATTGCCTTACTTCCCAGGCTGGGTCTATGTTCCCGAAAGACACATAGCCTCTCTTGATTACAGTCGCGCACGACTTAATCTGGCATAGGGCGTCTTCCTTCTTTCCACCTTTTCCTCTCATGATTTTTCTGAACTCACATCACTCATGGCCTTCTGCGGCCCACCAGTTCTCGCAAGACACTGGATCGACAACCATTGCAGGGAAAAGCTAATACTAAAGAAAGCCACTAAGTTGCGCCCGTCCCATAAACAGGCAAGTGGTTGGTACGTTTTTCGTGCCGCATAGAAGCACAACACAAGGTTCTAGTCCTTATGAATCTCTAGTGGGGAGTCTTTCACATTCCCAGTACGCACACAGCACCATCCACTCAAACTATCCTCACTATCGATTCCAATCACATTTTCTTTCACAAAAGGGTTTTGAACATGCTTTTCTCATAGGTGACCAGTCAACATTTAACATATAATCTTTAAGCATAGCATAGCCTAAGCTTGATATTCTAGAGTGACAAGGGTGCATGGATGTTCAATGTCAAAAGGGGCTTTACAGTTATTTAGGTCATATCTACTCATTTTATTGAAACATAGTTCTTATTTGAAGCTAAGGCATGCATATACTTGAAAACAGTTAACATACTTCATTTCAAAATAGTAGGCTAGACATGATCAAGGATTTGAGACTTGCCTTGCAGTGATGGGTCTAACTGCTCAGATGAATCCTCGAAGATCTCCTCCGTTCCTTCAACGTCTGGTTCCATGGCGGATACAAACAACACATACACACTATATAAGCATACAAGTACTAGAAAATATCATGTAAACATACCATGCATGCAGGGAAAGGGTTTGGACAAGGTCAGTTGACATTGGTCGAAGAGATGGGCTCAAAAGGTCTTGAATGTCGAAAGGCTGACATTCGGCTCATGGCTTGACATAGCCCTAAATTGGTTCTAGGTCTGTTTTCTGGAGATGTGGCAATAGGAAATATTGTAGAGCATGGTTCAAAAGGCTTAGTGGACAAAGTGGCATTTCAATTGCTCAAAAGTAACAAGTCTAAATCATTCAATGCCACTGGTGGACATGCACTGACATAATGCTAGACATGGCCAGAAACTAGGGCATTGGATAACTTTTGACTCAGGACTCCAATTGGTGCACAACTTTGTCTGGGGTTTAGGCCTTGATAACAGCTACAAAACTCTCAACAGGATCAAGGGCAGAAAGTGGCCGGAGTGTGGCCAAATCCGTTGAGCAAACACGGTGGTCTGGACATGAACTGAACCACTGGACAGTAATCTTGGCATGATCATACCTTTTGATCTAGGCTGATTCAGGGTTCGAGCCAGTGGAGTAAATTGCTCAGGGGGTTGAGTCCTAGCTAGATGACAAAGTTTCATCGGCTGGTCTGGCCGGAAAATGAACTCCGGCAATCGGGGCCGAAGACGAAGGCACCGATTTGGGCGTTTTCGTTCCAGGGCGTTTGAACTTAATTCCACGCTCGGGAAGCATCTAGGGGTCATCACGAAGCTATTGGCGTACTCAATTTTGCCAGAGAATGGCTGGAGAAGCACGGCGGCGTTCTGCGGCGAACTGCCGAGGCTCGAACATGGGATTTCGACGCCCGGGGCAAAATTGGCGATTCTAAGCTTACAGGCTCGTTCCTCCTAGCACACTGGTCATTATTGCCTACTGGCACGAGGATCAATTTGGCTTGAATCGCTCGGCATTAGGGGAACAGGGGATCACGGCTTTTCCGGTGATTGCCGGCGTTGAGTTTCGCCGGGGGTCAATTAACGGCTATGAAACACACAGAGGGATGAGGGGACCTTACTGGTGGTGTTGGCTTGGAGGGGGAAGCTACGGGCGAAGCTGGCGCCGTGAGCTTCAATGGTTGCTCGCCGGGGAAGAAGGCCTTCGCGGCGACGCGGATGAACTGGATTACTCTCTGGTGGAAGAAGCTAAGGCTTGAAGTTGCGGAATGGTGTGAAGAGATGCTGGGCGAAGGGGGCCTTATATAGCCGCGGGATTGAGCTCTCGGGAGTTGCATCAATCGCCGGTGAGATTTCTTCTGGCACTGGAGCGGTCAACGAGGCACGTTGGGACATGGCAGGGCTCTGCCAGAGGCGAAGCATCGCGCGAAATCGGGATTTCGTCAGGACGGCGAGATGATGATCTCCGGGATGGCAGCCATGTGGCGTGAAGCTCCTGACAACAGCAGGCACGTGCGCGCGCGGGGAAGAACACGGCACAGCGCGGGTGAACTGCTTCCTCGGTGGCGATACAGTTGTGCGCAGGTGGAGGCTACGTGGCTGTGAAGGTGGCAGCACGGGGAACTTCACCGGCGGTGAGTTCAACGGCCAGGCAAAACGGCGGGGCGCTGGTCGAACGAACGCTGGTCGTGGTCGAAAACGGTATAGGGACCTGGTTGCAAGCTTTGGACTGATTTGCGAAGATTTGGACTAAACTGCGAGGGTTTTGGCTCAGGAATTTGGGCCTATTTGCAATTCTGAAGATCTGAAGGGCTGATTTGGATTTCGACTTTGCAGATGAGTGTTACTAAATGTCTTAGACTCATCCAGTAGGAAAAATGGTAAAATCCAATAAGATCTGGTGGTTTTGACAAAAATCGAAAACAGGGTAATTAGGGTAAACAGGGTAATTAGGGTTTGAAACTTTTATCGGGGCTGAAACTAGGGATTCGGTTGAGATTCTGGAACTCTTCCAGAAGGGAAAAACGTTCAGAAAAATGAAAGAAATATAATCACTCGATCAGATTTGGATTTGGAGATGATCTGGGACTTTTAGCTTTTTGGGCTTTTTGAAAATTCTGAAAGGACTAAATTAAAGCACTTTTGGACTGGAATGTGAAAACGATCTGGGAGATGAAGTTTAGCTGCCAACTTTTTAGGTTAAGGTAGTGGCATACCTAAGATCAAGATAGGGTTGAGACATCAGGGATTCCAAAGAACATATGCTGACTCGTAAGCAGAAAAGATAGCCAAAAATAGGGATGTTACAACCTACCCTCCTTAGGGATAATCTCGTCCTCGAGATTCCAATGAGTCTGAGAACAGGTAGGGAAAATTCTGACGCAGTTCTTCCTCTCTTTCCCAAGTCGATTCTTCTTCGGTGTGGTTATTCCATTGGACTCTGCAGAACTTTATGGTCCTTGATTTTAATCTCCTTTCACTGACCTCTAACACCTTGACTGGGTATTCCTGATATGTTAGATCTGGTTGAACCTTTGTTTCTATTGGAGACACTTGCTCCATTGGTTCTCTCTAACATTTCCTTAGTTGGGATACGTGAAAGACATCATGGACTCCTGCTAATCCAGGCGGTAGCTCCAGTTTTTATGCTACTTCTCCTCGTCTTTCCAAAATCTTGTATGGTCCTACGTATCTCGGACTTAGCTTTCCTTTTATTTGGAATCGTCGAACTCCCTTGTAGGGTGTTACTTTGAGATATACGTAATCACCTATCTCGAAGGATAATTCTCTCCTTCTTCTGTCGGCGTAACTTTTCTGTCGAGACTGGGCCGTTTTCAATCTCTCTTGTATGATCTTCACGTGGGCTGTGGCATCCTCCACTAATTGCGGTCCTAAAAATTGTTTCTGTCCCACTTCGGTCCAATATAGTGGCATGCGGCACTTTCTTCCATAAAGCGCTTCATAAGGAGCCATTTGTAGAGTCACTTGATAACTATTGTTGTAGGTAAATTCTGCGTACGGTAGAAATTGTTCCCAAGAATTTCAATAATCTAAAGCACACGCTCTCAACATGTCTTCTAAAATCTGGTTCACTCTTTCCGTTTGACCTCCAGTTTGCGGGTGGTAAGCTGTACTGAACTTCAACTTCGTTCCTAGGGACTTTTGTAATTCTTCCCAAAATCTTGATACAAATTGTGCTCCTCTGTTTGAGACGATTGTTTTTGGCACTCCATGTAGCGTGACAATTCTGGTAAGATATAGTTCTGCAAGCTTTTTCGTCGTGTATTGCGTTTTTACAGGTAGAAAATGAGCTACTTTCGTCAATCTATCGACTATGACCCATATAGAATCGTATCCTTGCTGGGTTCTTGGTAAACCAACTACGAAATCCATTCCAATCTCGTCCCATTTCCACTCTTGGGGTTGGTAGGGGTTGCAGCGGTCCTGCAGGTTTCTGGTGTTCTGTTTTCACTCTTTGACAGGTATCACAAGAAGCTATAAACTCGGCAATTTCCTTTTTCATCCCTTTCCACCAAAACCGATCCTTTAGATCTTGGTACATCTTTGTACTGCCCGGGTGAATAGAGTACGGAGTGCAATGGGCTTCTTGCAATTTCATGTTCGTGATTTCCTTGTCTTCTGGGACACAGATTCGGTTATGATACCACAAAATTCCTTCCTCATCCTCACGAAGGTCAATTACATCTTCGTATTTCATGTCCTCTTTCATCTTTTGAATACTCTGATCTACTTCCTGAGCCCTTCGGATTTGGTCCTTCAGCTCGCAATTCATTGTTAACGCGGCGACGGTTCCTTGTTCAACAAACTCTAAATTCAACTTCTCGAAATCTCTAAGCAATTGGGGTGGTATTCCTAATGTCTTCTCTTGATTGCAATAGGATTTTCCGCTCAAGGCGTCAGCTACTACATTTGCTTTTCCAGGGTGGTAGTGTATTCCAAGGTCATAGTCTTTAATCAGCTCTAGCCATCATCGCTGTCTCATGTTCAAGTCTTGTTGGGTAAAGATGTATTTCAAACTCTTGTGGTCCGTGTAGATTTCACATCTATTTCCAAGTAGATAGTGTCGCCAAATTTTTAGCGCATGAACAACGGCGGCTAATTCCAAATCATGAGTTTGATAATTCTCCTCATGTGGTCGCAATTGTCTTGATGCATAAGCTACGACTCTCCCTTCTTGCATAAGGACACAGCCTAGTCCTTGCTTTGATGCATCGCAGTAGACTTCAAAATCCTTTTTGTTATCTGGTAACGTAAGGACAGGTGCGGTTGTTAATATCTTCTTTAATTCCTCAAAGCACTTTTCACATCCTTCTGTCCAGTCGAATGGAACATCTTTCTTTAGTAGTCTGGTGAGTGGCTTTGTAATCTTGGAGAATTCTTTGACAAATCTCCGGTAATATCCGGCTAATCCTAGGAAACTTCTTACTTCAGTCACTGTCTCCGGTTGTTTCCATTCCAAGATAGCCTGAATTTTCGATGGATCCATTGAGATTCCTTTGCCAGAGATAATGTGGCCTAAGAATGAGATTTCTTTTAACCAAAAGGCACACTTATCGAATTTGGCATACAGTCGATGTTCTACTAACTTTTCCAACACCATCCTAAGATGTTGTGCGTGTTTTTCCTCTGACTCCGAAAAGATGAGAATGTCGTCGACAAACACAATGACAAACTTGTCCAGAAATTCCATGAGAACCTTGTTCATTAAATTCATGAACACTGCTGGTGCATTCGTTAAACCAAATGGCACCACGGTAAACTCATGCAATCCATATCTCGTTATGAATGCAGTTTTTGGAATATCTTGTTCTCGAATCTTCAGTTGGTGGTATCCGGACCTCAGGTCGATCCTTGAAAATATCTTTGCTCCTCTTAGTTGATCAAAGAGATCATCAATCCTTGGCAAAGGGTACTTGTTCTTGATCGTCATATCATTCAGTTTCCGGTAGTCGACACAAAGTCGTAGACTGCCGTCTTTCTTTTTAGCGAAAAGTACAGGGGCTCCCCAAGGTGTGGAACTTGTTCTAACAAATCCCTTTCTTTCCAATTCTTCCACTTGCTTTCTTAATTCTTCTTGTTCTTCACTTCTCATATGTGCAAGCTTTCTTGCGTAAGGGGCAGATCCAGGTTTTAATTCGATTGAGAACTCAATGTCCCGATCTGGTGGCATTCCAGGAAGCTCTTCAGGAAAAAATTCTGGATATTCATTTACCATTGGAACTCCTTCAAACTCAACTCCTTCTAAACTGTTCAAACTACACACTCGGTTGTTCATCATTGATCTCTCTGCGTGGAATGTGACTTGTTTTCCTTCAGCATTCGTCAGGGTTAGTGCTTTCTTTTCACAGTCCATCTGACCTTTATGCTTGGCTAACCAATCCATTCCAAGGATGACATCTAATCCTTGAAGGTCCAAAACTAGCAGGTTTGCTAGGAATCCTAGATTGCCAATACTAAAGGCGATATTTCTACAGATAGAGTTGACATGCATCCGAGTTCCAGGGGATTGAATTAAAATAGGGAACTCTAATGCGGATACTGGCAACTTATTTCTGAGCACAAAGGGTCTTGACACAAATGAATGAGTAGCACCGGGGTCAAATAATGCAATTGAAAGTTCAGAGTGAATAAAGATCCTACCGATCACGACGTCTGATGATTCTCCTGCTTCAACGGCAGATGCGTAGTTGAGTCTTCCGTGACCTGCCGCAGGCATTCCTCTCCCTCGGCCATTCTGGAATCTTCCTCCTCTGGAGGGTGGAGCATTTCTGGCGAAACCTTGGGTTGGAACAGGGGGTCTTGCAGCTTGCATTCGAGCAACATTGGATGGTAGGTGTTGTAGCGGACAAGTGTTCCTGCGATGTCCCTTTCTTCCACAGTGAAAGCATTCTTCATTCTTCAGGGGACAATCCTTCAAGAAGTGGTTTCCTCTACATCCGGTACATTGTGCGATTGCAGTAGGCGCACGCCTTTGGGGTCTTTGAGGCAGTCTGAAGGCTGGTCGGTAAGTAGGCATTGGTCTCCCTCGACTGGCACTTCCTTGGTAAGAGTTGGGCAAAGCCTTCCTCTTTCGGTCTTCTTCAATTATTCCTCTTTTCTCCTCCATCTTAAGCAGCCGGTTTATCAGGACGTGGAAGTCCGTAAATTCATGAGATGATAGCTGGTATTGCAAGGAGTTTTGTAGTCCTTCGCAAAACCTGTCGATCTTCCTTTCCTCTGTCGTAATATCTTCAGGGGCATACCTCGCCAGTTGAATAAATTCATGCAGGTACTGTTTCACGGTCTTGCTTCCTTGTCGCAGATTCACAAACTCTCGGCGTTTTGCTTGAACAACACCTTTTGGGACGTGGTATCTATGGAATTCCTCCTTGAATTTGTTCCAGGTGATCGAATCTCTGTTGGAATGTACAGTCTGGTAATTCTCCCACCAAGCAGCAGCGGGTCTAGCTAATTGATTTGATCCATACAGAAGCTTCTCTTCGTCGCTGCACCTAACAGTATTCAATTTCCTCTCCACGTCTCTTAACCAATCGTCGGCTACTATAGGGTCTTCTGTACTCGAAAAGGTCGGGGGGCGTGTTTTCTGAAAGTCAGTTAACTTTGCGCCCGTTGCGGATCCTTCAGCTTGTCCAGATGCGATATGTTGCATTAACTGTCCCAAAATTTGGTTCTGTACAGTTGCTGATTATTGTCGGTTTCGCTCCATCCATAGCAGTACATCATTGATGTTGCCTCCTTGCGGTATCGTCGAAGATCCTGGTCTATCTGGGTTGGTGCGGCTTCTCATTCCGGGTGTAGCCCTTGCATTGCTAGGGTTTCCCTCTAGCTCTCCTTCCTGGGGTCTTGCTCGCGTGTTAACCATCCTACTCAAACAGGAGGTTAAGAATAGAGACATTGATTCGGAAAGAATCATTTACACAGGTGCTAGCAGAATGCTGGAATTAACTCAAGAAGTAAGAATAAGGATATGCAAAATGACCTTTTCATAAATCAGCTTTTCAAAAGATACAAAGCTTCTAGCCTCATCGGCTTACAGAGCTCATCTAACATCCAGCATACATCAACCACACTAAAACAACAACTTCAACAAAAGGAAATCTAGCGTCTGCTGGGTTAGGCACAAAAGGTCGAATCGAAGGAAGTTTGCAGTCACTCCTCAGCATCATCAGAAGAATCACAAGGCTCTACCTCCTCGGGATCCTCCTCCTTATCGTCATCTGCATCCATCGGATCATCTTCCTTGTCGTCGTTGATGTTGAAAATCTCCTTCCCTTTTCCCTCAGGGGTCTTCTCCTTCTTTGCAGTGCAGGGAAGCTCGATCGTCTGACCGTTGATTACTATGCCACGCGACGCAGGCATGAAACCGCTGAGATACTCTTTCAAGTTTCCTACCTTCTTGCGAGCGGTGATCTTCAACTTTGGGTGACTCTTCTTGGTTACTGACTCCGCAGCTTCGAGGTCCTTCTCTCCACTTGATTCAGCCAATTCTTGAATTTTTCTTTCCTTTTCTTGGAGACTCGCACGAGCCCTAATAAGCATGCCCTCAAGGTAGTGGCGATCATCGCGAACACGCTCGTAGTCTCGAAGTAGGCGGGTGTATCCGATCTCCGAAGCACGAACAACGTCTCGAGTCTTCGTCAGAATAGCATCCTCCCGGTCGCTGGACGGAAGAACAACTCGGTGCTCTGATCCGGGGACCTGGTAAGGCACGAAGCGGTAGGGGGAATCTGAAAGGTAGTCGCTGTACAACTGCCGGACGGTACCTACGGCACGACGGGCAGCGTCTAAGATAGCATCTTCTTCTTCTTCTCTGCGGGCTTGACGTCTTACTGAGCCTCTCCCGTGCTCGGGTATCTCATAGACAATCACTGAAGCCCGACAACCAATGGGTCGTCCGTTGATCTCATCCTGCCAGACACAATACACTGGCCTCTGACTATCCCGTGCTCCAAGAAATTGCAGCATCATCCACAGCAACAGTGCCCACGATCCAAGCTCGTCTCCGTGAAGGTATCTCCTGTCGGAAGCCATCTGAAGACAGAACGAAAGGCATCTATGAGTTTAAAGAGAAGTCTAAAGCCTTTTTTCCAAAAATCGAAAATAACATTTTTCTTAAGGAAACTAGGTTTTCGTAAACAAATTTTTGACAAAGAACTAGCGAACTTTTCTTCTAGGGATGCCAAGGTCTATCTAAGGGTTACAACCTACAGTCGAGCCTTTTGCTCTGATACCAGATTCTGTGGGACCCTCATTTGAGGAATCCGGTGGCAACCGCCCAGGTGGGTTGCACTCAGAAAAGGTACATTGCGGCTCACAACAACAAAATGCATTATATAAAAATGCGAGTAATTAAAAACAAGTGCTGATCACAAGGACCAACATTACAATAACTTAGAGCCAAAATGATGCATTTAATTGTTGATACAAATTAAGGAGTTTTCGACACAAAGGTCGGCACAAAATGAAACAACAATAATAAGCAAAAGGACTTCGTCAGTCTTCTTCTTCTGCAGCAGTGGTGTACGGGCCTTCTCCACATCTGACTCCACCTTGGTACATAACCCTTTAACAAGTTTGGTCTTCAGTTTCTTCTTCTTGTTCCACATTGGGTTCAAGACCACAAGATTTAGGGTCGACGAATCCTTCTTCTAAATTTGTTTGTAAAAGCAAGGGTGAGCACATTGTCCACATGGTGCTCAACAAGTCCCGAATAAGAATGCAAGCATATATAGATCAGGGGGCAATTTCTCAAAGAATAGCTCTTTGGCTTTATATATGTATATAGGATAGATTTTCACACTTGGTTTTGAAGAAAAGATCTTTACTTTCGAAAGCGATACTTTTGAAACCCTAAGCTAAATTCTCAGAAAATGTTGTGTGTGGCGGTCTTTCATGAGTCACCACTTTATTCTGATTTTGTGAAAACTTTCCAAAAGCTACTTGTGCTGCATCAACATGAATAGAATCCACAGCGCGCAGACTCCATAACCTGGGAGCTCAGAGTATCCAATACTTTTTAAACTTTGCAAAGGTGTACCACCTTAATCCACCGATCATTCGGCTTTCAAGTCGGTACCTCTCCATTCCACTCTCACGCATGTGACAAGGCCGACATGACACAACAGTTTACAGTCCTAGCATTAACTATTCCCTGCCCGGTAGAGAGACAGTCAAGTCTCAAGTACCGTTGTGGGTCCTCCCTACTGCCTTACTTCCTAGCCTGGGTCTATGTTCCCGCAAGACACATAGCCTCTCTTGATTACAGTCGCGCACGACTTAATCTGGCATAGGGCGTCTTCCTTCTTTCCACCTTTTCCTCTCATGATTTTTCTGAACTCACATCACTCATGACCTTCTGCGGCCCACCAGTTCTCGCAAGACACTGGATCGACAACCATTGCAGGGAAAAGCTAATACTAAAGAAAGCTACTAAGTTTCGCCCGTCCCATAAACAGGCAAGTGGTTGGTATGTTTTTCGTACCGCATAGAAGCACAACACAAGGTTCTAGTCCTTATGAATCTCTAGTGGGGAGTCTTTCACATTCCCAGTGCGCACACAGCACCATCCACTCAAACCATCCTCACTATCGATTCCAATCACATTTTCTTTCACAAAAGGGTTTTGAACATGCTTTTCTCATATGTGACCATTCAACATTTAACATATAATCTTTAAGCATAGCATAGCCTAAGCATGATATTCTAGAGTGACAAGGGTGCATGGATGTTCAATGTCAAAAGGGGCTTTACAGTTATTTAGGTCATATCTACTCATTTTATTGAAACATAGTTCTTATTTGAAGCTAAGGCATGCATATACTTGAAAACAGTTAACGTACTTCATTTCAAAATAGTAGGCTAGACTTGATCAAGGATTTGGGACTTGCCTTGCAGTGATGGGTCTAACTACTCAGATGAATCCTCGAAGATCTCTTCCGTTCCTTCAACGTCTGGTTCCATGGCGGATACAAACAACACATGCACACTATATAAGCATACAAGTACTAGAAAATATCATGTAAACATATCATGCATGCAGGGAAAGGGTTTGGACAAGGTCAGTTGACATTGGTCGAAGAGATGGGCTCAAAAGGTCTTGAATGTCGAAAGGCTGACATTCGGCTCATGGCTTGACATAGCCCTAAATTGGTTCTAGGTTTGTTTTCTGGAGATGTGGCAATAGGAAATATTGTAGAGCATGGTTCAAAAGGCTTAGTGGACAAAGTGGCATTTCAATTGCTCAAAAGTAACAAGTCTAAATCATTCAATGCCACTGGTGGACATGCACTGACATAGTGCTAGACATGGCCAAAAACTAGGGCATTGGATAACTTTTGACTCAAGACTCCAATTGGTGCACAACTTTGTCTGGGGTTTAGGCCTTGATAACAGCTACAAAACTCTCAACAGGATCAAGGGCAGAAAGTGGCTGGAGGGTGGCCAAATCCGGTGAGCAAACACGGTGGTCTGGACATGAACTGAACCACTGGACAGTAATCTTGGCATGATCATAACTTTTGATCTAGGCTGATTCAGGGTTCGAGCCAGTGGAGTAAATTGCTCAGGGGGTTGAGGCCTAGCTAGATGACAAAGTTTCATCGGCTGGTTTGGCTAGAAAATGAACTCCGGCGATCGGGGCCGAAGACGAAGGCACCGATTTGGGCGTTTTCATTCCAGCGCGTTTGAACTTAATTCCACGCTCGGGAAGCATCTAGGGGTCATCACGAAGCTATTGGCATACTCAATTTTGCCAGAGAATGGCTGGAGAAGCACGGCGGCGTTCTCCGGCGAAGTGCCGAGGCTTGAACATGGAATTTCGACGCCCAGGGAAAAATTGGCGATTCTAAGCTTATAGGCTCGTTCCTCCTCGCTCACTGGTCATTATTCCCTACTGGCACGAGGATCAATTTGGCTCGAATCACTCGGCATTAGGGGAACAGGGGATCACGGCTTTTCTGGTGATTGCCGGCGTTGAGGTTCGCCGGGGGGTCAATTAACGGCTATGAAACACACAGAGGGATGAGGGGACCTTACTGGTGGTGTTGGCTTGGAGGGGGAAGCTACGGGCGAAGCTGGCACCGTGAGCTTCAAAGGTTGCTCGCCGGGGAAGAAGGCCTTCGCGGCGGCGCGGATGAACTGGATTACTCTCTGGTGGAAGAAGCTAAGGCTTGAAGTTGCGGAATGGTGTGAAGAGATGCTGGGCGAAGGGGGCCTTATATAGCCGCGGGATTGAGCTCTCGGGAGTTGCAGCAATCGCCGGTGAGATTTCTTCTGGCGCTGGAGCGGTCAACGAGGCACGTTGGGACATGGCGGGGCTCTGCCAGAGGCGGAGCATCGCGCGAAATCGGGATTTCGTCAGGACGGCGAGATGATGATCTCCGGGATGGCAGCCATGTGGCGTGAAGCTCCTGACAACAGCAGGCACGCGCGCGCACGGGGGAGAACACGGCACAGCGCGGGTGAACTGCTTCCTCAGTGGCGATACAGTTCTGCGCAGGTGGAGGCTACGTGCTTGTGAAGGTGGCAGCGCGGGGAACTTCACCGGCGGTGAGTTCAACGGCCAGGCAAAACGGCGGGGCGCTGGTCGAACGAACGCTGGTCGTGGTCGAAAACGGTACAGGGACCTGGTTGCAAGCTTTGGACTGATTTGCGAAGATTTGGACTAAACTGCGAGGGTTTTGGTTCGGGAATTTGGGCCTATTTGCAATTCTGAAGATCTGAAGGGCTGATTTGGATTTCGACTTTGCAGATTTGTGTTACTAAATGTCTTAGACTCATCCAGTTGGAAAAATGGTGAAATCCGATAAGATCTGGTGGTTTTGACAAAAATCGAAAATAGGGTAATTAGGGTTTGAAACTTTTGTCGAGCCTGAAACTAGGGTTTCGGTTGAGATTCTGGAACTCTTCCAGAAGGGAAAAACGTTCAGAAAAATGAAAGAAATATAATTACTCGATCAGATTTGGATTTGGAAATGATCTGGGAGTTTTAGCTTTTTCGGGCTTTTTGAAAATTCTGAAAGGACTAAATTAAAGCACTTTTGGACTGGAATGTGAAAACGATCTGGGAGATGAAGTTTAGCTGCCAACTTTTTAGGTTAAGGTAGTGGCATACCTAAGATCAAGATAGGGTTGAGACATCAGGGATTCCAAAGAACATATGCTGACTCGTAAGCAGAAAAGATAGTCAAAAATAGGGATGTTACAACGTTGGGACGGTGATGGGGTGTCCCAAGAAGTAATGGCGAAGCTTCCAGGACGCCATCAGGAGGGCGTAGCAGATCTTCTCCATTTCCATGTATCGAGTTTTGGCCCCTTGGAGGGCCTCACTCATGTAATACACGGGACGCTGCTGCCCCCCTGCTCCTTCGCCAAGACCGCGCTGACGGCGACGGGGGTCGCGGCAAGGTAGAGAAACAAGGGCTCTTCTTGAGACGGGCTCACGAGCATTGGAGGGCTCGTGAGGTACTTCTTGAGGTCGTTGAAGGCTTCCTGGGCCTTGGGGGTCCAGCGGAACCCCTCGAGCCCTCAGAGGATCTTGAAGAACTGGAGGCCTCGCTCCCCCGACCGGGAGACGAAGCGGGTTAGCGCGGCCAGGCGGCCAGAGAGCCGCTGGACGTCCTTGATGGAGCACGGCGGGGCATGTCGAGGAATGCCCGGATCTTCTCGGGGTTTGCCTCAATGCCCCGCTGGGACACAAGGAAACCTAGGAGCTTCCCCCCGTGCACCCGGAAGGCGCACTTCTCCGGGTTGAGTTTGAGCCCAAACGCGCGGAGGTTGCGGAAGGTCTCCGCCAGGTCATCGATGTGGGAGGCTGCGTGGGGGCTTTTGACGACCGCGTTGTCTACGTAGACTTTGACGTTGCGGCCGACTTGATCTTTGAAAACCAGCGTCTTGAGGCGCTGGAAGGTCGCTCCCGCGTTCTTGAGCCCGAAGGGCATATGGACATAGCAGAAGGTTCCGAGGGGAGTTATGAAACTCGTCTTTTCCTTGTCCCCTTCCGCCATCCGGACTTGATGGTAGCCTGAGTAGGCGTCTAGGAAGCTCATGAGCTCGCACTCCACGGTGGAGTCGACGAGCTGGTCAATCCGCGGGAGCGGGAAGTTGTCTTTGGGGCAGGCGCGGTTAAGGTCGGTGAAGTCCACGCACATCCGCCACCTGCTGGTTGACTTCTTCAGGAGGACGGGGTTCGCGAGCCACTCGGGGTGTAGGACCTCCCGAATGAACCCCGCCTCTCGGAGCCAGGTAATCTCCACCTTGATTGCCTCTTGGCGCTCGAGGGAGAGTTTCCGCAGCTTTTGTTTGATCGGGGGGTGACCGGGGGCCACTGCAAGCTTGTGCTCAATGACCTCCAGGGCGACGCCCCGCATGTCCGAAGGCTTCCACGCAAAAACATCAGAGTTTTCGCGCAGAAAAGCGGCAAGTTGCGCTGCATGGTCCTCGGGGAGCTCTGCCCCGATCCGGACGATTTTGTCTTCGTCGCCCGGGGACAGCAAGACCTTCCAGAGGCCCCTTCCGGACGCGGCTTGAGGAGGGGCCTCCCGGGCGGTGGCGCAGCGATGTCTGGATCTGGGGGAGAGGCCTCCCCCCGGGCGTCTTTATGAGGTTGACGCTTCCAATTGTAGCGGCAGTGCACTCGTACAGAGCACGGGCCATGTCTTGGTCTCCCCGGATGCTGATCACACCATGCTGCCCGGGGATCTTCATGCAGAGGTAGTTTTGATGGGTGGCAGCCCGCAGCCGGTTGATTGTGGTCCTCCCCATTAACGCGTTGTAGGAGGAGGGGAGGTCCACTACGTCGAAGCGGACCAGCTCGGTCCGGTAGTTCTCCGGGGTGCCGAACGTCATAGGAAGATCTACCTTCCCCACGGGGTGGATCGCCTTCCTCGGGACAAAACCTTGCAGGGGCCCGGCTGCGGGCTGTAGGAGCTTCTCGTCCACCTGCATCTCTTTGAAGGCCTTCAGGAATAGGACGTCGGTGGAGCTCCCGCCATCCACGAGGATGCGGGCCAGGTGGCAGTTGTAGATGGTCGCGGAGACGATGAGCGCATCGTTGTGGGGGAAGCGAACCCCTCGCGCGTCTTCCGCCGTGAAGGTGAGGGGGACGTCCGACCACTTGGGTGGCGGGGACGTGTGTAGCACCCCCACAACCTTAACCTCGCGCGCGTACTCCTTACGCTGGCGCTTAGAGTCCCGCCCGGAGGCGGACCCACCCACGATGACGTTGATGAGGCGCTGAGAAGCTTGAAAGGGGAGAGCTTCTGAAGGCTCCCCCTCCTGAGTCTGCGTCTGCTGACCCCCCGCGGGAGCGGGAAGGGCCGGAACAGCTGGCCGAGGGAGCAAGGAGGCCGGAGTCCCCCCCTGCCCGCGCTGATCGAGGAACGCCGCGAAGTGTTGCAGCAGCTGGTGGCAATCTCGGGTAGCGTGGGTACTGGACCCGTGGAAGTTGCACCACAGTCCTCCCCGGCTTCTCCCCGCGGGGCCTTCCCGGCCGCACGAGGACTGTCCTCCCCCATGGCCTTTCGTCTTGGGGAAGGGGCGGTTGCCCCTTTGGGGGTCGCACGAGCCGCCTCCGCCCTCGAGGACAAAGGTGTCCCGAGGCCGTGGCTCGTTACTCCCCCCCTGTCTGGGGCGTTTGAGGGGATCCCTGGCCCCCCGGTCGACGGGGGCGGGAGCCCCCTGGGTCTTCTTCCAGATGTCGTCTTCCTCCGCCTGAGCGTACTTTTCGAGTACGTTGAAGAGTTCATCGGCAGAGGAGGGGCAGCTCCGGGAGAGCCTTCGGTGGAGCTCCCCCGGGACGATCCCGCTTTTGCAGGCTTCAATGACCGTAGAGTCGGGGACGTGGGCCACTTTGCTCTTCACTTGAGCAAAGCGCTTGAAGAAGCTTCTGATGGTTTCCCCAGTCCTCTGCCGGACGGTGTACAGCTGCGAGGAGTCCAGGGGACGCACGTAGTTCCCCTGGAAGTTCGTGCAGAACTCCCGCTTGAGTTGCATGAAAGACTTGAAGGAACCAGCCTTCAGGTTGTAGAGCCAGGAGCGGGCGATGCTGGTGAGGTAGAGGGGGAAGACGTTGCATTGTACCGTCTCGTCCCCCCCGGCCGCGGAGATGGCGGTGGAGTATACCTGCACAAATTCGTAAGGGTCTGCCTCACCATTATAGTGCTCGATGTGCGGAGGGCGGTAAGGCCGCGGCCACCGGATGCTGCGAAGTCTCCGGCATAGGGGCTGGTTAGCCCCCTGCACTTCCCGGGGAGAGCCTCGGTCACTGTCTTCTTTGACGGGGGACACACCCTCGTTATCGGAGTCTAGGAGTGGTCCCAGGGGTGCGCCGGAGTGGTGGTGGCGACGCTTCTCTTCTGGACAGGGGCTGAGTTCCCGGACGTTCGGGCTCTCCTCTGGAGAGGCTGGCTGTTCAGTGGGTCTCTTCCCCCGATCGGTGCGAGAGCAAGGCTCCCCACGCCCACGGCCAGGGGTAAGTTCTTCCCCGCGCTCTGGTGAATGCATTCGCTTGACCTCCCCCACAGCGAAACGAACCTGTCCCGCCTAGGGAGGGAGCTTATGCACTGTAGCTACCGGCCCGGAGGCTTCCGGGGCCGGCTGGGGGGAGCCCCCTGTGAAGACCCCCGGGACCGGAAAGGGGGAAGCCCCTGTATTATCCGGAACCGGGGAGGGGGCGCCCACGGCAACGACCGGAACCGGAAAGGGGGAAGCCCCTGTAACATCCGGGACCGGCGAGGGGGGAGCCCACGTGGTGACGTCCGGGACCGGGGAGCCGATGCGGGGGTAAACGCGACGCGTGGGGCGGGACTGGCTCCCGGCGTAGGGAAAACCCCCCGCATGAAATGGGCCCCCGGCCCCGGGAATGGGCCTGAAACGGGGTACCCCCCTGGTGCCACGAAGGCCCAAGGCATGAAGTAGCCCCCCGGCACCGGGACGGGCCCGGGTCCCGGGAAGGGTCCGGACGTATATCCCGCAGGGGAGAGGGAACCCCCCGGCGGGATCATACGGGGCGGCCAGACCTCCGGAGGCCGGAGGGGCCGCCGGGTAACCCATAAACGAGGGCATAATCCCCGGGTATGGGTGCAACGCAAATGTGGGGGCCGGAGGACGCGCCAACACGCTGAGCAGCTCATCCATAGAGCGCTGGGCGCGGAGCTGGCCATCCACGAGAGCCTCAAGCAGGGTGTCCCGGGGGGCCGGGGGAGCCGTCGGGGGGAGACTGGTCCCGGCCGAGGTCCCCGAGGTCACCGGGAGCGACCTGGAGATAGAAGCACCTAAGTTAAGAGGAAAGGCTTGAGGCGGTACCTGGGCCTGACCGCCTCCGGGCGGAAGCGCTGGGACAGCCGTGTCTAGGACGGGCGGCGCCGGGTCTCCGAGACCGGCGTCACCAGGAAGGGTGCGAGCCCTTGTACTTAGGGGAGCCATGGCGTCTTGTCACGGGTCCCCACAGTCGGCGCTGACTGTCGTGGTATTGCGAATACCCCGGCAGGTTTTGTGAATATTAAAACAGCGACACGGGCTGATCGGGTGACCGGTCCTCCCCCGCCGGACAAACACAAGAATTGACACGAGGATTTATACAGGTTCGGGTCCTGGTGGGGGCCCTAGTCCTGTCGGCGTGCTCCCGACCGGAGTCGGCTGGGGAGGCTCTCTCCGGGGGAGAGGCTTCCGGAGCACACCTGTGAGTTTTGGCTATTCCAATAAAATGAATCACTTGCTTACAACAGAGGGGTACAAGGGATATTTATAGCCCCAAAAAGAAGCAAAAAGACCTATCTACCCCAGAAGCCACCGTCGGATTGAGGGGTAGCAATGTCCTTCTCCCGGTCAAACGCCTTGGATGCTTGACAGGTGGTCGCTGATTCCCGAGGCGCTCCTCGCGTGACCTGCATGTGATGAACAACCAGAGACTTTACCTTTAGAAGGACGACGAGGCCTGGGACACGCACCGGAGGCCAGGTCCCCGAGCCAAAGGCAGCTCCCGGGACCGGCGCCGGAGGCCAGGTCCCGGGAGCCAAAAGGCGGCGCCCGGGGCAGGCCCCGGAGGCCACGTCCCCGGGCAAATGGCGGCGCCCGGGGCCGGCGCCGGAGGCCGGGTCCCGGGAGCCAAAAGGCGGAGCCCGGAGCAGGCACCGGAGGCCACGTCCCCAGGCAAATGTCGGCGCCCGGGATCGGCGCCGGAGGCCGGGTCGCGGGAGCCAAAAGGCGGCGCCCGGGGCAAGCACCGGAGGCCAAGTCCCCGGGCAAATGGCGGCGCCCGGAGGCCACGTCCCCGGGCGGGCGTGACACAACTTACCTGGACTTTGTCTCGTGGAGATTTCCCCCAACATTGCCTTTTGCCAGGGACTGAGCGCGTACCTTCGAAGGCAAGGGCGAGTGATGGCGTCTTTCTTCCGTGGTGAAGGCGTGGATGCGCTGGGTGGGGTCGAGGCCGTCTTTGATGTGTCCAGGGTCGCACGAGATCGGGCCTCATGCCCCGAGCTGGGGGCGCAGTCCCCTGGTAGCCCAACGGCAGGCCACTTCAATTAATGAGCACGTATGTTAGATTATGCAAGTTGAGTGTACTGAGTAGGATGTAATCTAAAATTTGTAGGATTTACCGGTTGTATTAGAAGACACTTCTTGGGCCACTGTACGTAGGAGCCCACTGCCTCAGCAAGTGTCTGCAGTTCCTCTGTTGGGACTGCCAACGGAGAATCGTTGTAGCCCAGCATGGCCATGTCCACCTGTACCTTTGCAAACCCCAACCGCAGAGGTACGCAATGGACCCAGACATCGGCCCAGACGGATATACGAAGCCGTGTCCAACCACTTCCTACCTGTTGCCTAGGTGATTCAGTAGGATGCAACCCTCCGGCTTCTGCAAATTTGTAAATATTAAAACAGGTTAGCGAAACAACTCTAACAGAATGGGAGTGGCATCAACTTAAGTGCACAGATGAAGGCTTGCAGTACCTCAAGTACATCCACTGGATCCGCGAGGACCTTCGAAGCGCAACTGCTTATCCAACCCCATGGGGTACTGTCGCCCTGGGGTTCCGCATCTGCACTCTTCCTCAGCAATGCATCTCTCAACCGTGCAAACTCTTCCCTCATTTGTGCGACCTCAGACTGCACCTCAGACTGCACCTCAGCCCGTATCTTCTCGGAGAGCTCCGCCTGTACCTCAGCCCGTATCTTATCGGACAGCTCCGCTTCCTTTTCCTTCCAGGAGCGGGCCTTCTTCCTCGGTGGAGCCGGATCTGCGAAACCGGCCTTCCACGACACAATGGCTCCCACGGACCCTGTCCGCCCGGGATGCTCCTTATTTCCTAGAGCCCGGGTGAGGATGTCGTTCTCCCTCTATGGGCTAAACAATCCCTCCACTGCCTCCTTCTCAAAAGAGATCTGTTACATTTAAAGCTGCCTTGTGAGACAAATTGCCTTATATACGCTTGTGCTCACATAGTTTACGAGGTTAGCCAACTTACCATTCGCCTCACAACACCGATGTCCCCAGGGGTTGCGAACTGCACAGGCCCCGTGGATGACACGGAACCCCTCCCCCTCCACCATCGCTTGCACCTCTCATCCCGGATCTCGGAGAGCGGCAACTCAGGGGTGTCGATGACAGGATTTTGCTCGTCTTCCTTCTTCCACTGCTCCTCCTTCCCCGCATAGCCCTGGGATCCGAGCCGATGCGGGTGGTCGTTCCTCTTCTGGATCGCCCTATTCTTCTCGCTAAGGGCCTTGAACTCCTCAGTCCCCTTCTGCTTGGTGAATTCCTCCCATACCTCCTCCGATATGAAGGGGTACTTCTCGCAAGGAGATTTCCCCGCAGCAAGGAAGTTACTGACGAGCCAGCTCTTAAAGGTTTTCCATGTTCCGTTCATGTCCTTCAAGCAGGCCGTCCTAGGTGTATCATCGGGGATGTTCCACTTAGCCTGTTTTCAAAAAATGCATACAATTAATCACGAGTTAGTTAAACTTTAGTATAAGCCAAGAGAACGTGATTACGAAAGAGTTCAGCGATTTCAGTTAATTTAACCTTCACTTCCGCCCACAACCTATCCCTCTCGTCCGCCATCATGTTCTTCCAGCTCTGCACGGTGATCTTCACCCTTTCTTTCGCCAACAGCCCAACGTAGGCCGCGTATTTCCCGGCATTCTTTCCAATCGGCCTCCCAAATTGGTTGAACTCACAAGAAAGATCCGTGCGTTTGGCCAAACAGCCCAACGTCGTCGCGCCTCGCCCCACCCACTTGCGCCGGGATGTAACAGCTGCATCTTCAGTTACGTTGGGGTTGGCCCTAATCGAACCACTGGTACCATCCGATGAAGACGACGACATGTCTTTCCCTACAAAACCATCAACAAACCATCAAAAATTTAATGGAAACACAAACCAAATCATTTTACAAAGAAAAAGGACCTATTTTAAATATTTTTTCCATCGGTAAACACAAAAGCTACCATGCAATTAATACAAGATAAGATTCTATTTCTCAGCGTTTTCGTCTACACATTTTCATATAGGAAGCAGGCAACATATGGCAATTAATTCTTCTTGGAGTTCCATAACTCAGCCCAGGACTGGAATCTAATTAGGGCTGCAAAAGGGATGTCCGAACAAAATAATACTAAAAGAAATACATGAATAAATTACTTCTTGAGCTGTTCAGAAATATTTTCTTGAACCTAATGCTAATGGAATATAAAGATATTGAAGTAGCACAGAAAGTAGGTCACAACCAAAAAAGGAATAATATGGTCTATAGCACCCTCTCTTGGTTATCTTTTTCATTACCTGTATGCAAGTCATCAGGACTTCATCACATCTATTAGTTTGGGAAAAGTCATATATATATGTATATGCTTTTGAAACATATACTTCGAAGACCCATCCACATTGCCATATATTCATACCAAGTGAGTAAAAATTCCCAACCAAACTAGTACATTGCATGCCTCATGTCCTTCTAGATCCAAAGTTTTAATACTTGTTCAGAAATATTTTCTATCGGCAAATACAGGAGATACCGATAGAATATGTGTACGAACAACTCCAACATATAATGTGCATTACATGGTAGTTGCATACAATTGATCACACATACAACAGTATAGATAAGTTAAAATCTCAAAATAGGTTCATTACAGCACTGGAACATATTATGTCAACCCTAATTTAAATCAACATTGCCTGCGGAATGTACATAATCCAACACAATAGGGAACCCTAGTGTGATTGCAAAACTCGAAGAATTAGTACGTACAAAACACTAGGATCAAATAAGGAAGATGCTGGAAATAGAACGACGAATTAGGGTATTTACGGCTATCAGTGCTGGTGATGGAGAGGCGGTGTAGAATGCAGCAGCGCCGGTGAAGGACGAAAATAAGAACCGGTGGCAGTGGCGAACCAGTGTCCAGCCGGCGATCGTCGTGTGGGAGAGAGGAAGTGAGTGGTCACAGCCGAGGTTGTGGTTTTCTTCTGATCCGTTTGAGACCTAGCCTTGGTTTTCACACTAGGCTCGCCCAGATTCTAATATGCGGAATAACGGGATCTTACTCGGAAATACCGAAACCCAAAGTAATTGCACAACTCTTTATTTCAAAGAGGGCTTTACACGTCGAACGTTAGGTACACTTGCCTACGTCGAAGGAACTAGAAGTGTCTAAAACTCAAATAAGTTCTATGACTCTTCGATGATCTAAACTAGACCTATTACAAGGTATTTATAGTCCAATCGTATGAGTACATATCAGACTTAGTAATCCTAAACGTATTAGACTCATATAACTAACTTAACTAATCCTAAACAGATAAGCTTAGTTATATATATAGGATTACAATTCCGAACAGGGAACGAATTCCTTTTCCTGGTCGAGAACCAATCCATGGTCGCGAAACCTTTCCGAACACGGTTAAGGTCGCGAATCCGTATGCGATCAGGACTTGGTCGCGAATCCGTATGCGATCAGGACTTGGAGATCCTCCCGGATCATGACTCCCTTGTTGAGAAGGAGCCAACCCCTGTTACGACCTCTCGACCAAACTGGAGATGTGGAAATTGGGCTTGTCCATCTTCTTTTGTTTACCACTTTGCCGCACGTGCTCGTTGATCTTTCCGACCGATTCGAAAAGTCTCCTTTGTGCCACTGCGGGTGGTAGTCACCTTCTTCTCTAGAATCACATCTTCACGTAAAGGTTCGCCTCGTTGATAGACCAAGTCTTCAACGGATGGTACTATGATATCTAGCTCATCATCCAACATTGAAGGCTCGAAGAGTTTGATGTGGTCAACATTGACAACCGAGTAAATATCCATGTATGGAGGTAACTCAAGCTGACAAGCATTATTACCCACTTTCCGCAAAATCTGAAAAGGACCATAACGAATGGGTTTGAGCTTCTTACCTTCACCTTGAAGTCTCTCCTTACTCAAATGTAACCATACCATATCACCTTCTTGAAATTGCGCATCAACTCAGTGCCGATCATGTCGCGCCTTGTACTTGAGTTGAGCTTTCAGCAAGTTCTGTTCAACCTCACGATGGAGTCGTTGAATACCTTCCAGGAACTTTTGTGCTCGATCCTGATCAGATGTTTCCTTGCTGTTCTGTGCTGAGGTAGGGATCACAAACTCCAGGTCAAATGGACTCTGTGCTAGAAATCCTAAACAGACCTCAAACGGCGACTTTCCAGTCGAACCATGCACTGCTCGATTAAAAGCAAACTGTAGGTACGGTATGCTTTCATCCCAGGTCTTCGGGTGCTTCGAGTTATATCCTCTCAAGAGATGAACGACTGTGCGATTAACCACTTCGGTTTGACCATCAGTTTGCGGATGAAAAGCAGTACTCCTCTTTAGCTTGGTGTCCATCATCGTCCAGAGCGATCGCCAAAAGTGACTAAGGAACCGGGTATCGTGATCAGACACAATAGAAGTCGGCAGTCCGAAGTGTGTCCAAACGTGTTGAAAGAATACCCGAGCTGCTTCTTCTCCCGTGATAGTCTTTCGACAAGGTATAAGAACAATCATTTTGGAGAACCGATCAACGACCACGAATAGATAGTCGTTGCCACGTTGGGTCTTAGGCAATCCTCCCAAGAAATCCATGGATATGCTCTCCCATGGTCGTGATGGAACTGGCAAAGGAGTGTACAAACCTAATTTTCGGTTTGCCGGTTTCGAGATGCTGCAGAGACCGCAGCCTCGAACAAACCTAGCCACATCTTGCTGCATACGCAGCCAGAACACATGTCGGGGAAGATTTTGCAACGTCTTTGTAACCCCAAAGTGACCAGCTACCTTCGATGTGTGCGCTTCTCGCATCCATTGAGTTCGAGGTGCTCCCCGAGGTATGCAAAGTAAATTGCCCTTGTACAAGAGTCCTTCTCGACGAACGAACTCTGTAGGGTTCCCTGTTTCGACCTCAGTCAGTGCTGTTTGAAAATCAGAGTCTTCACTGTACATAGTGACATAGTCATCATGACATGATGGCTCGATCTGCATGAACGCTGATAAACAGAGGGTTGTAACTGGTGGTCGCGATAACATATCCGCCAATTTGTTGTGTACGCCCTTCTTGTACTTAATCACCAGATTAAACTGCTGCAGATACGACATCCACTTCATGTGCCGAGCTTGCTGTAGCTTGGACTGAGTTTGCAAATATTGCAATGGTTGATGGTCGGTGTGGACAACCGTCTCTTTCCCCAAGAGATATCACCGCCAATGTTTCACGGCCTGATGCAGTGCGCATAACTCCTTATCATAAGTCGGGTAGTTCTTCTGAGCTCCCTGGAATAACTCAGAGTGATATGCCACTGGTCGACCTTCTTGCATGAGCACTGCGCCCATCGCATACCCTGAGGCATCGGTTTCCAGCTCGAACGGTTTCTGGAGATTCGGCAAAGCTAACACAGGCGCCTCGCTGATCTTCCTTTTCAGCAAGAGAAACGTGTCCTCATGTTTCCCTGTCCACTCGAACTTCTGATCGATCCTGGTTAATGCATGCAATGGAGAAGCCACAATCGAGAAGTGTCGGATGAACTTCCGAAGGTATTGGCATGCTCCCACAAAACTACGCACATCCGTAACTGTTCGCGGTCGCGGCCATTCGCGAATCACTTTGACCTTGTCCGGGTCGATTTGCAACGTACCGTTGCCGATTATGAATCCGAGGTAAAGTAGAGTTTGCTGACCGAACTCGCACTTCTTACGGTTGAGGCGAAGTCGATGTTGCCAAAGCTGTTCGAACACCTTTTCGACATGAATGAGGTGCTCATCCCACGAACGACTATAAACCAATATGTCGTCGAGATACACGATCACAAAGTCGTCGATGAACGGTCTCAATACGTCATTCATAAGACGCATGAAAGTTGCTGGGGCATTGCAGAGACCAAACGGCATGACCAGCCATTCGAACAGACCTTGCCGTGTTTTGAACGCGGTCTTCCATGTATCCTCCTCTCGGATGCTGACTTGATGATATCCTGACTTAAGATCCAATTTGGAGAAGACAACAGCATGCTTCAATTGGTCTAGCAGGTCATCAATACGAGGAAGGGGGTACCGGTTCTTGATGGTGATCTTGTTCAGTGCTCGATAGTCGATGCACATACGCCAAGTCCCATCTTTCTTTGGTACTAAAACCACAGGAGATCCACAAGGTGAACTACTCGGTTGAATGACACCATTGTTCAGCAACTCACCAAGTTGTCTCTTGATCTCTTCATTCTCCAATACTGAGTTGCGATACATACTCAGATTGGGCAGTGTCGCATCGGACACAAGCTGAATTTCGTGCTCGACTGGACGTTTCGGCGGACGACCCTGGGTAGTCTCGAACAGATCACTGTATTTCTCCAGCAGTCCCGACAAACGACCAGAATCCTCTCGGCACGCCAGCGACAATGCTGGTCGAGTACCCTCACCATGATCAATGGGTCGAATCATGACAAGCACATACTTGTGACATGCATTAACAATTCGTTTGGCTTGATTTGCGGTAATCAAGTTCGAAGTGTTGACGTGGATGTTTCTACTGATCACGAACTTAACTCCGTCTTTGGTGAGGTCGTACTCTTGCGCTCGCCGATGGAAGTGAGCGTCTCGATCATACAGATACGGACTCCCAAAGATCACCTGACAGATATCGATAGGGACAACATCGCATTGCACCTCATCGATATATCGTGCAGAGATCGCAAACTTCAACACACACTGACTCGTAATCTGTTGGTTCATGTCAGATGTAAACCAACACAGCGGATATGGTCGCGGGTGTGTGGTTGTCTTCAAACCAAGTCGCCGAACCAGTCCAGCGGAGACCAGATTCTTCTGACTTCCTGGATCGAATATCACTGCGACCACTTCGTGCTTCACCTGGATGTTGATGGTGAACAAGTCCTCCGTTGGGTGATGGTCATTCGGTGGATTGGAACCCTTCTCCTTCGGCATTGCCATCAGAGACAAGGTCGTATCCGCCTCATTAACCGAATTCACTCGGACAACTTCTTCGTTGGGTGAAGTTGCAATAGCCGTGGCTGTTCTTTTCCCTGGTCCGTTTTTCTTTGGTTGAAGTTCAGGATGAAGCTTGTAACATTTGTCCTTGGTATGCCCCGCGACTTGACAATGTTCGCAAAAGGCACCCGTGCCCGATTTTGAAGCGTTCTTCTTCGGACTCGGCTTTTTCTTTGTCGAGGTCGCACTTTCCTTCGTGCTTTTATCGCTGCGGGATTTGTTCTTCTTCTCGATCGCCATAGCAGTTGTGCTCGCGGTCGCAATGTCTTGGACACCGAACAGACTTAGCTCAGTACTGATTGATTTCTGGAGTCCAGATGTGTACTTCCGAAATACCTGAGGGGTGGATAGTGAGATGCCAATGACCATTGCTTGTCGCCGAAACTCTGTCGTATAGTCTTGGACAATCTGGTCGCACCGTTGGTACAATCTGTGCCAACGCTCCCATCTCTCCTCAAGGTAACCCATCGGATATAATTCTTGTCGCAGAAGTCGTTTCAATTGACCCCACGCAAGGTCGTCAGCTTCACCACTGGCGACAAGGGCCTTCCACCATGTCTTGGCGTGGTCCTTCATCTTCAAAGGTGCAAATTTGACCTTTTGAGCGCTACTGAACCCTTTATGGTCAAAGTAGGTCTCAAGTTGGTCGATCCAAGAATCCAGCTTCTCGGCATCGATCACCCCATCATATATGGGTATATCAATCTTAGCGTCGACTTTAAAAGATCCGACAGCTAAGGAGGTGTTGGCGAGGTCGTCGGTCTTGTGGTCGCCTTCGTCTTCATCTTCGTCTGCCCTGCGCAAGTCTTCACCAGTCTTCTCACCCATAACCTTCCCTACTTCAGAAGGTACAATCATGGCCTGCTGCTTAATCCAAGCAAGCACGGTTTCCATGTCGGTGGAGAGCTTAGCCACTTTTTCGGCTAGGTTAGCTTGAACGGAGGTATCGTCAGACATTGTCGGAGACGCGGCTGTAGGAACCGTCAATTGATCGCCTGGAATTTCGCCGGAAGTTTTGTAACCCTGGCGAGTCTTCACCATCCACAGGATAGGAAAGTCGCTCTGATACCAACTTGATCCGTTTGAGACCTAGTCTTGGTTTTCACACTAGGCTCGCCCAGATTCTAATATGCGGAATAACGGGATCTTACTCGGAAATACCGAAACCCAAAGTAATTGCACAACTCTTTATTTTAAAGAGGGCTTTACACGTCGAACGTTAGGCACACTTGCCTACGTCGAAGGAACTATAAGTGTCTAGAACTCAAATAAGTTCTATGACTCTTCGATGATCTAAACTAGACCTATTACAAGGTATTTATAGTCCAATCGTATGAGTACGTATCAGACTTAGTAATCCTAAACGTATTAGACTCATATAACTAACTTAACTAATCCTAAACAGATAAGCTTAGCTATATATATAGGATTACAATTCCGAATAGGGAACGAGTTCCTTTTCCTGGTCGCGAACCAATCCATGGTCGCGAAACCTTTCCGAACACGGTTAAGGTCGCGAATCCGTATGTGATCAGGACTTGGTCGCGAATCTGTATGCGATCAGGACTTGGAGATCATCCCGGATCATCTTCGCTCTCGAAGAGACGCAGTGCTCTAAGTTGGAACTGTTCAACTGGAGGGAAACTCAAGGGCCGTGTATGAGTAATAAAGTAGTGGATGACCTTTTCTATCGGTAAAACAAAATAATACCGATAGAATTATTTCCGTTTCTATCGGTACAACAAAATGATACCGATAGAAAAAGTAAATTTTCTGGAAAAATATTTGAAGTAGTGGATGCCTTTTTCTATCAGTATAAACAATAAAATCCCGTGAGACCAATTTTCCCCAGAAAATTTTTTTAATTTAGTGCCTGAGATTATAGTATTGGGTGCCATTTTTCTATCGGTAAAAACAACAAAATACCGTCAGAAAATGAAAAGGTACACACAATTTAACATCAAACAGACCGTGCTTGAAAGCTGTAGAATGATAAAGAAAGAGGGAAGATAGCCGAAAAATTGGAAAATTGACATAAAAAGAAATTGTTCATTCATTGTTGTTTTATCACTTATAAAAAAAAATAAAACCCAAAATGCTAGGTCAAGGGGTGGTCTTAGCCCTGGCTGCATGTAGAATAGAGTCAGTTTGACTTGCAGCCAGGACGCAGGACTCCTCTAGCGATAAGTTGTCCCTAGGATCAACTACTACCGCGTCGAGAAGGCCTGCGACCTCCCTCAGCTTCAGTATGGTATCCTTCATAGTCAAACCGCAGCCAGCGATGGTCATATCCGCGGCTTTCTTCTCCTCGCGAAGATGCCTCGTCCTCGCCCTAGCATTGTCACCATCCGTCTTCATGCGCTGAATGCGCTGGAAGAGATCGTCAAGGTCAAGCCGTAGCTGAGTGTGCTTGCCCGTAAGGAGTTTGTGCTCCTCCTGGAGGGCCCTCAGGTCGGCCTTCACTTTGCCAGTGTCTTCCACGACTCCCATTCCCTGTGCAAATCAACAGGTCAAGAATGTAGTGAACATGGATTAACATTACAGGGGTAATGTGGGACCCTCATTTGAGGAATCCGGTGGCAACCACCCAGGTGGGTTGCACTTAGAAAAGGTACATTGCAGCTCACAACAACAAGATGCATTATATAAAAATGACAGTAATTAAAAACAAGTGCTGATCACAAGGACCAACGTTACAATAACTTAGCGCCAAAGTGACGCATTTAAATGTTGATACAAATTAAGGAGTTTTTGACACAAAGGTCGGCACAAAATAAAACAACGATAACAAACGAAAAGACTTCATCAGTCTTCTTCTTCTGCAGCAGCGGTGTACGGGCCTTCTCCACATCTGACTCCACCTTGGTGCATAACCCTCTATCAAGCTTGGTCTTCAGTTTCTTCTTCTTGTTCCACATTGGGCTCAAGACCATAAGATTTAGGGTCGACGAATCCTTCTTCTAAATTCTTTTGTAAAAGCAAGGGTGAGCACATTGTTCACATGGTGCTCAACAAGTCCCAAATAAGAATGCAAGTGGATATATAGATGAGGGGGAAATCTCTCACAGAATAGCTCTTTGGCTTTGTATATGTATATAGGATAGATTTTCACTTGGTTTTTGGAGAAAAGACTTTTATTTTCAAAAGCAGTGCTTTTCAAATCCTAAGCTAAATTCTTAGAAAATGTTGTGTGTGGCGGTCTTTCATGAGTCACCACTTTATCCTGATTTTATGAAAACTTTCCAAAAGCTACTTGTGCTGCATCGACGTGAATAGAATCGACAGCGCACAGACTCCATAACTTGGGAGCTCAGAGTATCCGATACTTTTTAAACTTTGCAAAGGTGTACCACCTTAATCCACCGATCATTCGGCTTTCAAGTCGGTACCTCTCCATGCGACTCTTACGCATGTGACAAGGCCGAGATGACACAACAATTTACAGTCCTAGCATTATCTATTTCCCTGCCCGGCAAATAAACAATTAAGTCTCAAGTACCGTTGTGGGTCCTCCCCACTGCCTTACTTCCTAGCCTGGGTCTATGTCCTCGCAAGACACATAGCCTCTCTTGATTACAGTCGCGTACGACTTAATCTGGCATAGGGCGTCTTCCTTCTTTCCACCTTTTCCTCTCATGATTTTTCTGAACTCACATCACTCATGGCCTTCTGCGGCCCACCAGTTCTCGCAAGACACTGGATCGACAACCATTGCAGGGAAAAGCTAATACTAAAGAAAGCTACTAAGTTGCGCCCGTCCCATAAACAGACAAGTGGTTGGTACGTTTTTCATGCCGCATAGAAGCACAGCACAAGGTTCTAGTCCTTATGAATCTCTAGTGAGGAGTCTTTCACATTCCCAGTGCGCACACAGCACCATCCTATCAAACCATCCTCACTATCGATTCCAATCACATTTTCTTTCACAAAAGGGGTTCTGAACATGCTTTTCTCATATGTGACCATTCAACATTTATCATATAATCTTGGGCATAGCATAACCTAAGCATGATATTCTAGGGTAACAAGGGTGCAGGGGTATTCAATGTCAAAAGGGGGCCTTTACAATCATTTAGGTCATATCTAATCATTTTATTGAAACATAGTTCTTATTTGAATCTAAGGCATGCACATACTTAAAAACAGTTAACATACTTCATTTGAAAATAATAGGCTAGACATGATCAAGGGATTGAGACTTGCCTTGCAGTGATGGGTCTAGCTGCTCAGATGAATCCTCGAAGATCTCCTCGGTTCCTTCAATGTCTGGTTCCACTGCGAATACAAACAACACATACACACTATATAAGCATACAAGTACTAGAAAATAATACGTAAATACATCATGCAGGCAGGGGTAAGGGTTTGGACAAGGTCACTTGACATAGGTTGAAGAGATGGGCTCAAAGGGCTTGAATGTCGAAGGGCTGACATTCGACTCATGGCTTGACACTGCTCTAAATCGGTTCTAGGTCTGTTTTCTGGAGATGTGGTAGTAGGGAATGTTGTAGATCATGGCTCAAAGGACTTACTGGACAAAGTGGCATTTCAATTGCTCAAATGAAACAAGTCTAAATCATCTAATGCCACTGGTGGACATGCACTGACATAGTGCTAGATATGGCCAGAAACTAGGGCATTGGATAACTTTTGACTCAGGACTCCAATTGATGCAAGACTTTGTCTGGGGTTTAGGCATTGATAACAGCTACAAAACTCTCAACAGGCTCAAAGGCAGGAGGTGGCCGGAAGGTGGCCAAATCCGGTGAGCAAACACGGTGGCCTGGACATGAACTGAACCACTGGACAGCAACCTTGGCATGACCATAACTTTTGATTCAGGTCGATCCAGAAGTCGAGCTAGTAGACAATATTGCTCAGGGTATTGAGATCTATCTAAGGGACAAAGTGCGCGGAGCTAGATCGGCCGGGGAAAAATTCCGGCTACCGGCGCTTGAGAAGATGACTCCTAAATTGGGCGTTTTCGGTTTAAAGGGTTTGAAGTCGATTCATTGCTCAGGGAGTGAGAGGGTGAGGTGAGGGGGCTATTTGCAGAGTTAATTCGGCCGGAGAGTGGCCGGAGAAGCTTGGCAACGAGGACCAGTTTACTGGTGGCGCGCAAACTTCGGAAAGGCTATGATTGTTGCTCGATTTTGAAATCTAAGTTTGTAGGCTTGCTCAAATGGGTGTACTGAACAATTCTCTTCACTGGCACGAGGATTAATTCGGATAGATTCGGCCAACATTGAGGAAACAGGGCATTTGGGGTTTTCCGACGATCGCCGGCGCTAGGGTTTGCCGGGGATCAATTGATGGCTATGAAACATACAGGGGGACAAGGGGACCTTACTGGTGGTGTTGGCTTGGAGGGGAAAGCTTTGGGCGAAGCTGGCGCCGTAAGCTTCAGGAACTACTCGCCGGGGAAGAAGATCTTCGCGGCGGCGCTGGAGAACTCAGTTGCTGTCTGGTGGTGGAGGCTAAGGTGTTCAACTACGGTGGTGTGTGAAGAAACGCTGGGCAAGGGAGGGCTTTATATAGCCGCGGGGTGAAGCTCTCGGGAGCAGCAGCAATCGCCGGGGAGATTTTTCTTCTGGCGCTGGAGCGGTCAACGAGGCACTTGGGGACACGGCGGGGCTCTGCCAGAGGCGGAGCATCGCGCGAAATCAGGATTCCGTCAGGAAGGCGAGGTGCTGATCTCCGGGATGGCAGCCATGTGGCGTGGAGCTCCTGACAACAGCGGGCACGCGCGCGCGCGGGGAAGAACACGGCACGGTGTGGTTGAAGCGTTCCACGGTGGCGATACAGCTGTGCGCGGTTGATAGCTACGTGGCCGTGAAGGTGGCAGCGCGAGGAACTTCGCCGGCGGCGAGCTCAACGGCGCGGCAAAGCGGCAGGGCGCTGGTTGAACGAACACTGGTCGCGGTCGTGCACGCGGTCTCCTGGTCGTGGTCAAAGAAAAGGCCAGGGGCTTGTTTGGAAGGTTTTGGACTGAAATGTGAAGGTTTTGGCTCGGGAATTTGGGCCTATTTGCAATTCTGAAGAACTGAAGGGCTGATTTGAATTCTGACTTTGCAGATGAGTGCTGCTAAATGTCTTAGACTCATCCAGCAGGAAAAATGGTAATATTCGATAAGATTTGGTGGTTTTGACAAAAATCGAAAACAGGGTATTTAGGGTAAACAGGTAATTAGGGTCTGAAACTTTTGTCGAGGCTGAAACTAGGGCTTCGGTCGAGATTCTGGATTTCTTCCAGAAGGAAAAAATGTTCAGAAAAATGAAAGAAAGGTAAACACTTGATCAGATCTGGATTTGGAGATGATCTGGGACTTTTAGCCTTTTTAAAGGACTAAACTAAAGCACTTTTGGACTGAATTGTAAAAACGATCTGGGAGATGAAGTTTAGCTGCCAACTTTTTAGGTTAAGGTAGTGGCATACCTAAGATCAAGATAGGGTTGAGACAACAGGGAGTCCAAAGAATGTATGCTGACTGGTAAGCAGAAAAGATAGTCAAAAATAGGGATGTTACAGGTAACCCAGGAGATTTAGAGTTCTTACCAGGGAGGGCGTGGCTGACGATCCCATGGAGGTTGCCATTGTGAAAGAGAAGATGAGGAGTCGGAGCGTTCGAGAATTAGAAAAACAACAAAATACCGTGACGCATGGCGAAGTACTTATAGAATTTCCAAGGCGACGCATGGCGACACAGTTGAGAATTCAAAGCGCCAGAGTATTTTTCTATCGGTACAAACAGCAAAAAACCGTCAGACAACAAATACCGTGAGACTAACGAATTCATTATAACGGTAAAATATAATAATACCGATAGAATAAGTAAACTTTTCACAGCGAAACATTTTAAGTGCCTGAGACACATTAAAGTAGCTGATGTCCTTTTCTATCGGTAGAAATAACAAAATACCGTCAGAAAAATTGATTTTTGGAGAGCTTAATTTGAAGAAGCAAGAGGATGCGATGAGATTTTTGCAAGTGCTATTTGAAGGGAAGAATTAAGTATTTACAGGATAAAGGTACTGTATATGTTAGAACTCATGCTGTGGAGTAAAATTGAGATATATTAATGCTGTGAACTAGCTTATCATTAAGTTCTAAAGAAAAATGTACTGCCTGATGTATTAATGATAAGTTCCTCACCTTGCTACAGAACTTGTGGGCTGTTTGCTTGGCATTTATCCCTGAAATAGAAATTAATCATCAATGGTTCTCAACCCATAATCCTTCTTCGTGGTCATCTCTCAGATATGTTGTTTCGTCGATATCTTCAGTACGGATAGATTGAATGTCCTCTAAAAATGGAGGTATTTCATTGAATTGGTTATACTCCTCTTCGTCGACAACATCTTCGACCCCAACAATACGTCTCTTGCTATGGAGGACAACATGCAAGTTTGGATTGGCCAGGTCAACGATGTAGAACACCTCTGTGGCTTGCTTTGCAAGTATGAATGGATCGTCTTGGTGTCTGACTCTACCAAGATCGACGAGAGTAAACCCGTAACTGTCAACTTGAACACCTCGAGGGATTTCGATCCATTGGCATCGAAACAGGGGAATCTTAAGTAATCCGTAATCGAGCTCCCATATTTCGTCAATAGCACCGTAATATGAGTTCAGCGCCCTTACTGACCTGGCATCCTCGAAAATAGCAAATAGTGTCACTCCGCTACATTGCGTGCTACTCTTGGCATCTTGAGCTCTTGTGTAAAATGAATACCCATTGATGTCGTACCCCTGCCAAGTCCCTACAGTGAATCTTAGGCCTCTAGCCAACCATGTCACAGTTTCACTTACGGAGCCCTCGGCAGCTCGCGTGACTATTTCGTGGATCCACTCAGCTCGCGTGACTAGCCAACTATGTTCTCTGCTGACCCAAACATCTGACTCCGAAGGATTCTGTGACCGTAACATTACCTTGTGCTCGTGTATGTATGGCTCGACCTCCGTCATGTGTTGTAAGACCCAAAAATGTGATTTTGCGTACACATCACGAGCGGGGACGATAGCTTTGAATCCAATCGTTCCGATGCGCTGAAGCCTACCCTCGTGTCGAGACCTAGGAACGCCAATTGGGTCAACCCCGGCCATATAATCTGTACAAAATTCAATCACCTCCTCGGCGGCATAACCTTCCATGATACTCCCCTCGGGTCGACGACGAGTCCTTACGTATCCCTTCAATACACCCATAAATCTCTCAAATGGATACATGTAGCACAGGCACACGGGTCCACAAAACTTAATTTCTCTGATAAGGTGAACAATCAGATGGACCATAACATCAAAAAAGGATGGAGGGAAATACATCTCGAGACGACAAAGAGTTGTAACCACGTCGCGTTGCAAAGCGTCCAATCCATCCGGATCAATTACCTACGAGGACACAGTTGCGCCAAATATTCATATCAGAAAAATCTTCTAATTAAGCTCCACAGATGGAGGTAATGAACTTATAGTACGAGTGCACGTACTTACCTTGCAAGATATTGCGTTGAAGAAATAACATAGGTTTGTGATTGTCTCTCTGACTTTAACTGGGAGAATGCCTCTGATAGCAATGGGAAGCATTTGTGACATCAGGACATGACAGTCGTGGGACTTCGTGCCAACTAGTCTTAGGTCCTTCATGGACACAAGTTTTTTCAAGTTCGCAGAGTACCCACATGGAACTTTAACACCGTGCAGGCACTGACAGAGTTCTATTTTTTCGCTCTTGGACAACGTACAGCAGGCCGGAGGGAGGTATGTACTCTTTCCATTATCTAAAGGTGCAAGCTCAATCCTTATCCCCATTTCCACCATGTCACGATGAGCTTTCACACCATCCTTTGTCTTTCATGGAATGTTCAACAACAAACCAATCAAACTGTCACAGACATTTTTCTCTACATGCATGACGTCAATGCAATGTCGAACTTGTAAGTGCTCCCAGTACGGTAGATCCCAGAGAATCGATCTCTTCTTGCAAACATTTTTTTCTCAAGGTTTAGAATGCTTACCGAACTCAGCTTTGATGTCCTTCACGCGCAAGTAAATCTCCTTACCGGTCAGAAACACTGGAGCTGATCCCTTCTCAGGCTTCCCGTTAAATGATTTCCTCTTCTTACGGTACGTGTGATGCACCGGAAGAAACCTGCGGTGACCCATGTACACTGTTTTCCGGCAGTTTCGCATCCACATGCTCCCAGTTTCATCTAGGAAAATAGGGCAAGTCTTGGCTCCTTTCGTACTATACCCCGACAAATTGCCGTAGGCCGGAAAATCATTTATGGTGCAAAATATCAGGGCCCGCAAGATGAAATTCTCTTTCTTGTATGCATCCCACTCCTGCACCCCCTCGCTCCACAATTTCTGTAAGTCCTCGATTAAAGGTGCTAGAAACACGTCAATATCATTTCCGGGTTGTCTGGGTCCTGAGATTAGTAACGCCATCATGATGTACTTGCGCTTCATGCATAACCAAGGAGGAAGATTGTAGATGCATAAAAGAACCGGCCAAGTACTGTGCCGACTACTCATATTACCATGTGGGTTCATACCATCTGTACTCAATCCGAACCTTATATTCCTAAGTTCGCCGCCGAACTCAGCAAATGTTCTGTTGATGTTTCTCCATTGAATAGAATCAGCTGGGTCTCTCAGTTTTCCGTCTTGTTTCCGGGCTTCAGCATGCCAACACAAGTGCTTCGCGACTTTCGGATTTGCAAACAGCCGCTTCAATCTAGGTATCACAGGCAAGTACCACACAGTTTTCGCCGGAGGTCCTTTCTTTACCTCGTGACGTTCACTGTCAATCCGGTCCCTACGCGTATACCTCGATGCACCGCATCTTGGACTAACATGCAAACTGGAGTACTCGTTATGGTACAACACACAATCATTTGGGCATGCGTGTATTCTTTCGATTTCCATTCCCAACGGACACAACAGTTTTTTGGCTTGGTAAGTAGATCTTGGCAACTCATTTCCCTCTGAAAGCATGTCCGCTAGAAGATCTAATAGTGCCGTGAAACTCTTATCACTCCAACCGTTGCCTGCCTTCAAGTTATATAATCTCAGCACAGAAGACAGTTTTGTAAATGTTGCACATCCAGGAAACAGAGGCTTCTCAGAGTCAGCAATCAGTTTCTCAAATTCACAGAAGTCGTTTTCGTTGTAATCTTCCTCTACATCACGTAACATCTCATCTAGACTGTCATCATCATCATCATCATCATCTACGTGCCCATCGGAATGAACATTATCACAATTCGGATGATCATCGATATTATTGCAATCCACATCCGAGTCCTGCTGATTGGTAGTAGTGGTACTTGTTTCCTCAAGATCTTCGCCATGCCATATCCAACTGGTGTATCGCGCGTTAAAACCACAATGAATCAAATAACTCTTAATTTGATCAGAGTTGCTAAACCTCTTCAAGTTCATACAATCTGTACAAGGACAGAGCATATTTTTCTCTCGCTTCCTCTCCTTTTGTTGCTCAGTAAATTTAATAAACTCATTCACACCATCCAAATATTCAAAAGTAGTACGTTTTATTCCATACATCCAATATTTTCTGTCCATCTACAATTAACAAAATTTAACGAGTCAGCCATGCATGCATGAAACCTGCCCGATTAACTTATGTATATGTACATGTACAGCCTCTTACCACAGATGTGTTGAACCCTAGCCTGACGAAATTAACACTAATTAACCTAGCTAACTACACAATACAAGCTAGTTAGCTCCTAAAACATGACGCATTTCCAGCTATCTAGCTCCCAAGCTTACAGCTACAAACTTAATTGGAACTACACAATACAGCTAGCTTGCAACTAGAGAGGGAGGGAGATCTAGAGGGAGAGAGAGATAACTGTCGACAATTAATCATACCTTAAAGAGAGGGGCTCAATCAAATTCCCTCCAGCTTGCGCTGATCACCCTAGCAGTGTAGCTGCGAGCGTGGAACTTTCATCACAAACAGAGGGACAGAGAGTGCAACAGAACAAATTACAGCGCAGCTCAGCAATGGTCGAGTGGGGTTTTCCGTATAATGGAGCTTTTCTAACGGTAAATACATGAAATAACCGTTAGACTAACTAAGGTAATTTGCCTCTCACATATTCTATCGGTAAAAACACACATATACCGTTAGAGAATGTACATTACTGAACAAGTACAGTTTTTGTTCTATCGGTAAATATATGTATTTACCGTTAGATGATGCATGACATAGCACGTATATGAGTTTTTCTATCGGTAAATATGTGTATTAACCGTTAGATGATGCATGACACACGAACATGAGTTTGTCTATCGGTAGATTTGTGTATTTACCGTTAGATGATGCATGACTGAGCAAATATATGTGTTTTCTATCGGTAAATATGTGTATTTACCGTTATAGGAGGTACTTGTAACGCACATGACACCAGTTCTCACATCCAAGGAATCATACCAATGTAACATCAAACAAATCTTAACTACAAGATAAAACAATATTTCAAGAAATGCTAATTTGTGGATTAACTTGGAGACACAAAAATACTTTTCTTAGGTACTCGGGACTTCATCTTGCCAAAGAAATTACACATGCCAGTTCACAAATTCAGGTACAAACATACACATGCCAGTTCACCAATACAAATTCAGGTACATGTCTGAAACAGCAGTACAAATACACACCTACCAACCAATACAATTAAATACACAAATACTCCCTACACATTCAAGTTCATGTCCCAATTAGCAATACATGATACACAAATATACAACAATATACAAATACAACAATTCACACATTCGATGTATATTAGAAAAGCCACGTCTGAAATTAACAACAGATCACGACGAGGACCCAGTGGCCCGTACATTTTACATAAAAGAGAACCTTTGCAGGTTGCGACAATGCAACTAGCGACTACAAGTTAGACCTGATACATAACAAATCCATTCATCCAAAACAACAAATGTCTGAACCACATTGGACTTAACCATAGGAGTTCAGTTCGAAGACGCCCGAGGAGCTGGAACTGCCGTCGACTTACATTTGTACGTATTGGTGATTTCCTCGGACTCAAACTCGATCAACTCAACTCAACTCAACTCAACTCCATTAACAAAAAGAACCGACCTTCCAAGATGTGTGTAGTGATGGTGTAGAATCGCTGTGCAAATAACAACAATTCTTCTTCTCCAAGCAGGTAAGCATCTGGCCACAAGCTGGTGCATGCAAAAAAATGCAAGATGCTTTCTATAGGTCCTGATTTGAGAAACACGCAGGGCTTAAGGATCTTCTCTACCGAGCCAACCAAGATCTCGCATTTCACGTCCTTCCAGCTCTCGACGGTGATCTTCACCGTTTCTTTCGCCAACAAGCCAACGTAGGCTACGTACTGCGATGAAGAACCGTGAAATACGTTGCCCCTCATGAGCATCATCCAAGGACCTGCAAAGAGCATAATCATATTGAAAAGAAGACACATCAAAATGAAGGATACAAAAAAAAGCACAATAATTGCCATAATCAGATTAGAATGATTTACGTACCTTGCTTGGGATGCGGAAGTCTAGAGGGCATCGATGGAGGTGCGGAGGTGCAGCAGTCGCCTGTAGAGGTGCGCCGGCCGTCCATGGAGCTTACGGGTTAGGACTACGAGACCCAGATGAACTGTGAGAATGAAGAGACATACCCCTGTATTTATAGTACTAGATAAATTCTATCGGTACAAACACCGCATACCGTTAGTCATTTTATATATATTCTAACGGTAAAAAATCAATTACCGATAGAACAAAAACATCTGTAGAAGTTGAATGGCTCTATCGGCACAATACAAATTACCGACAGGAATTTTTGTCCACACTCTGTCGGTATATACGTACATTGCCGATAGAATCATACTAGTTGTAGAAGGCGAACAGTTCTAAAATATTTTTTCTATATTCTAACAGTATAAACATTCATTACCGATAGAATAAAACTATTTGAAGACGAACAGTTCTAAGCAATTTTTGATATATTCTAACGGTAAAAGAATACATTACGGATAGAATAAAAATATTTGTAGAAGGCGAACGGTTCTATTGGCACACTACATATTGCCGATAGGAATTTTTGAGATATTCTGTCGGTATACTAATAAATTACCGATCGAATAAGTCTAGTTGAAGAAGTTGACCAGTCCTATCGGCGCACAACATTCTCCCTTCAGTACTTATGCATCTCTTCTAACGGCAAATATGTTCATCACCGCTAGAGTAAATCATAGTATTTATTCTATCGGTAAGTTTCTTACAAACCGATAGGAAAAATACACCCGTTGGCCTTTTTTGGCCACGAGGCACATTTTCTATCGGTTTTCTACTAAAGCGCTAATAACCGATAGAATATAGGGGTTAGTAGACTGCATTTCTGTACTACCGCGAGTCCGAATCGTCGACAGCTGGCGCCCACCGTGGGGCCTTTCTCAAGGCGTCCTAATTTTCATCCGGAGGTTCGCTGAAATATGGCTGGAGTATATGATTCCGAGAACGATTTTGATCTCGAGGATTATGCACACATTCCAATGCCTTCTCCAAGTGATCTTGTTCTGATGGAGGAGGTTGGAGGCCAAAATCTTCCAGAGGTTGAATCATCTCTCTAGGTCATGTCCATCGACCAGGGAGCGACTGGCGCAAGGTCAGAACCCACCGAGGTTCTTAATGCACTAGAGGGTGAGTCCGGTCCATCATACTACCCCGTTGAGGGTAAGGATGATATCGACCTGGAAATCAGCCCGGCGAGATTCGACCCTGATAACCTCCACCGCCTCTTTGATTTCGAGTCCGACTCGGAACAAACGGAGATGTTTTCCCCATCGGCGACCTCTCTCCCTAGACAGTTTGCTGCCTTATCGGAGGAAACTCCTGATCAACAGGCTGCTAGGGAAGAACGGGACCGCAGAGAGAAGGAGGATCAAGAACTCGAGCAACAAAACAACGAACTACGCAGAACTGCTCTTGAGGCTCTTCAAGATGCGCAGGCTCGTTACGATGCTGCTCTGAGTTCTTCCCGACGATCACGCGGTGCAGACGCGACCAAACCCCCTCTTTGCCTACGGAGCGTTTCCCGGTGGACGAAGAAACGGTAACACCTGGTGCCCCAAGGAGAAGTACCCATGGTCGATTGCGATCTATCGCGGAAGTCATGCGTAACTTCCCTCCTACGGTCATGGATGCGCAGAAACTAGCCTTCACCAAGATCCTAGCGGAAAGACTGGATGAGGTCGCGTCTGGGGCGACCCCAACGGCCTCTTCCCGGTCGGTAACACGTTCCCGCGAACGAGAGTGTTCTCATTCTGGTTCTGGTCGGTGAAGTTACCGGCCGCCTGTACCATCCCACCAGGACAAGTACAGGCGGACACAGGATTCTCGTGGTAGGGGTCGAGTCCCTGTCCACTCTCGTTTGGGACCACAGATAACTCCACCATTGCGTGAAGTTGCCCGTGACCCGGTCGAGAGTCACAGGGCAGTTCACGGTCCCTACGTCGGTTGTAAAGCTTTCTCGCCCGGCCTATGTGCGGTCGTTTGGCCTGATAAGTTTCAACCAGGGGCCATTGAAAGGTTCGACGGAACTCAGAACCCATCCGAGTTCCTTCAAATCTATATCACTGCCATCCAAGCGGCAGGAGGAGACGACCGGGTCATGGCCAATTACCTGCCTACAGTCCTCGAGGGACTGGCTAGAACCTGGCTGTTTAATCAGCCCGAAGGTTCCATCTACAATTGGGAAATGCTGTGCGATGCCATCCTCAGCAATTTCCAAAATTGTTATCAAAAGCCGGGTAAAGAGAACGATCTTCATCGGCTACGACAAACTTCGACCGAAACTCTTCGGCAGTTTTTCGAGAGGTTTGTCGGGGTGAGGAATACCATCCCGAACATATCTGATGGCTCCGTTATCAAGGCATTTAAACATGCCGTTCGATACCGGAGATTCACCGAAGACTTGCTTATCCACCCTCCTCGATCAGTGGCTGATCTTTTGGACATGGCCGATCGATACTCCGACGCAGCCGAAGTGGTCGAATGGAACCGGATGGTCGACAAGGGTGACCTACCACCTCAACCAGGTTTCAAAGACGCCAGGATAGAAGATTCAAGCAAGAAGCCGGAATCTTCGTTGGGTGGGAAGTCGAAAAAGTCGAAGAGGAACCGCTCTGGACAGTACCGCGAGGTCGCAGTCGCAGAGAAGCCACCTTCGATCAAAGGTAATAAGCCTTCATTTAAGAATAAAACTGCTTCTGGTGGTCGTAGTGCCGACCAGCCAGAAAAGTCGACTAATCCGCAGGAAGGCAAGAAGTGGTGTCCCCTCCACAACTCTGCAGGCCACGACCTCAAAAAACTGCAGGAGTTGGTTGAAGCAATTGGATGACTTCTACCAGGGAGTTGGGCCAATGCCGACCCTACCGGCTAAAGAACAGGCATGCGGACTTAGAGACACCAACGGAGATGAGGAGATGTCCTACCAGGTACCTCAAAATCACATTAATGTTATTTTCGGGGGTTCTTCCTCTTTTGTTTCCAAAAGGCAGTTTAAAGCCTTTTACCGAGAGGTTAACCAAACGGAGACATCCCTTGGTGAACCTCAATACCCCCGTTGGTCGGATACACCTTTGACATTCGATCGCTCTGATTGTCCCGCGGGGCTTACTCAACCATTGAGGCTCCCTCTGGTCATTACCCCGATCATCAGTAACGCGAGAGTCGAAAGGGTCCTGATCGACGGAGGGAGCTCCCTTGACATCTTATTGGTCAAGGCACTCGACGAGATGCAAATTCCTCGTTCGAAGATTAAGCCCATAATCCATCCGTTTTATGGGATAATCCCAGGCCCCTCCATGATGCCGTTGGGACAAGTGGTCCTCCCGGTCACACTGGGAGAGCCGGATAACTTCCGAACAGAATTGGTTACTTTTGACGTAATCGATTGTGATTCGGCTTATAACGCAATCTTTGGCAGGCCAACTCTTGCTAAGTTCATGATGGCAACGCACTATGCTTACCAGTGCGGCAAATTGCCTGGCCCCAAAGGTGTCATCTCGGTTCGAGGCAGTCGCAACGTGGCACTCACGTGCGACCGGCTATCTTTGGAGATGGTCGATCAACTTTCCCTCCGGGACGCCCAGGTTGCCACCGTCGCCACCAACGCGATCAAGGCTGCTCCTCGACCAGATGAGAAACTCAAACTGGTTCCATTGTACCCAGATGATCCATCCAAGGCAATTCGGGTCGGATCAGGTCTGGATGACAAATAGGAACTCGAGCACAGGTTAGCAATTCGACCTGGACAACGACCAATAAAGCAAAAGCTCAGGCGTTTTGCTGGTGACCGACATGAGGCCATCCGGGAGGAGTTGGATAAACTCCTAAAGGCCGGGTTTATTCGTGAAGTCGATCACCCGGAATGGCTCACCAATCCGGTCATGGTCCGCAAGTCAAATGGCAAGTGGCGCATGTGCGTCCACTACACTAGCCTTAACAGTGCCTGTCCGAAGGACGACTTTCCCCTTCCCTGCATCGACCAGTTGGTTCACTCAACCGCAGGCTGCGAACTGATGAGCTTCCTGGACGCTTACTCAGGATATCATCAAATTAGCATGGCAGAAGAAGATGAAGAGAAAACTGCCTTCATCACCCCGTTTGGCACCTACTGCTACGTCAGAATGCCGTTCGGTCTCAAGAATGCAGGTTCCACGTACTAGCGCTTGATGCAAAAGACCTTTCTTTCCCAGATAGGGCGTAATCTCGAGGCATATGTAGATGATCTGGTTGTAAAAAGTTCTAAGAGATCATCCCATTTGGACGATCTCGCTGAAACATTCTGTAACTTGAACCGCTGTGGAATAAAATTAAACCCGGAGAAATGTTCTTTTGGGGTTTCTTATGGAAAACTTCTTGGTTTCCTTGTTTGTTCCAGAGGCATTGAGGTCAATCCTGAGAAAATCAGGGCTATCGAACAAATGAGGTCGCCCTCGACCATGAAAGATGTTCAACGCCTGGCTGATCGCATGGCGGCCTTAAGTCGTTTCATATCGTGACTAGGTGAAAGCGGATTACCTTTCTTCAAAGCCTTGCGGAAGCATCATAATTTCACATGGTCCGATGAGGCCGAAAAAGCATTTCAGGAGGTAAAGGCATATTTGTCCAGTCCGCCAGTATTAGTCTCTCCCGACAAAGGAGAACGATTATTTCTCTATCTGGCGGCCACCCCACACGCGGTCAGCGCTGTTCTGATCGCGGATAGGGAAGGAGTACACAGACCCGTCTACTATGTAAGCGAAGTACTTCATGGACCCAAGGAGCGATACCCTGAGGTCCAGAAAATACTTTACGCACTACTGATGGCTTCCCGTAAGCTACGACATTACTTTCAAGCTCAGAAGATCACAGTACCCTCCTCCTTTCCTTTGGGGGATATTGTCCGAAATCCAGAGAAATCTGGTCGAATCGCCAAATGGGCGGTCGAACTCGATGCTTTTGATGTCCATTTCGCGCCCCGTACGGCGGTTAAGTCTCAGGTCTTGGCCGACATTGTGGTCAAATGGACCAACCCTGAGCCACCCGTGCAGATGCCTGAGGAATTGGAATGCCCCGATCACTGGACAATGTACTTTGACGGTTCCCGTAGTTTTCAACACTCGGGGGCTGGAGTGGTCTTAGTTACGCCTCAGGGCGAATAGCTTAAGTATGTCATCCAACTACACTTTGTTGCGACTAACAACGCAGCAGAGTATGAAGGTCTTCTTGCAGGGCTCCAGGCAGCAAAATTCATCGGAGTCCGTCGATTAGTGGTGAGGGGAGACTCACAGCTAGTCGTAAACCAGGTAAACAAGGAGTACAGCACCTCCGATGAGACAATGGCTCATTACCTGGGGGAAGTGAGGAGATTGGAAAAACACTTCAATCATTTCAAAGTTCAATATATCCCGCAAAAGGACAACATTCTCGCAGACCAATTATCCAAAATTGGGTCCTCTCATCCGCTCCAGCAGGAGTGTTCATTGAACACTTGGACCGTCCTTCGATCATGACTTCGGTTGAGGATGATCCGGTAACAGCCTGCGTTACCAACCTCGGCCAGGAACAGGATTGGACTCATCCATTGAGAGTCTATCCTGAACATGGGACCCTACCCGAGGACGAAACCGAAAGCAATCGGTTAATTCGAAAAGCGCGTCTATACAAACTCATGATGGGGTTTTGTATAGAAAGGGCACTCTAGGAGTATTCATGCACTCCATATCTCAGGAGGAAGGTAAATCCCTCTTGAAAGAAATACATGACGGTGTATGCGGTGCGCACACGTCATATTGAACACTGGTCGGAAAAGCTTTTCGACAAGGATTCTATTGGCCTTCAGCACTCGATGATGCCAAGCATATGGTCAAGTTGTGTCCTCAGTGTCAGTTCCACGCAAGACAGGTTCATCAACCTGCCTATGCGTTACAAACCATTCCCCTCGCATGGCCTTTCGTGGTCTGGGGAATGGATATTGTTGGTCCTATGCCACAAGCAGTCAACGGATACAAGTTTCTGTTCGTAGCTATTGACACGTTTACAAAGTGGATTGAGGCCGAGCCGGTACGAAATATTACCGCAGCAATAGCACGAAAGTTCTTTCATAAGAACATTATTGCTCGATTTGGTATTCCAAACCGTCTTATCACTGACAATGGTTCTCAGTTCGACAGTGGCCTTTTCCTAGACTACTGCGATCAGATCGGAACCAAGATGTGCTTTGCTTCTGTGGCACATCCACAAAGCAATGGTGCTGTAGAACGGGCCAATGCGCAGATATTGCAAGGCATCAAAAAACGTGTTTTTGATCGCCTTAAGACTCGCTCGGGGACTTGGTCGGACGAGCTTTATACCGTTCTATGGGCACTACGAACTACTGCTAGTCGAGCCACCGGTGAGACGCCCTTCCATCTGGTCTATGGGGCTGAGGCTATGTTTCCTATGGAAGTTAGTATTGGGTCTGTTCAGACAGAACAATTCGAACAAGTTGATCAGTCCGAACAGCGATCACAAGATCTCATTCTCTTAGAAGAAAGGCGTGATTGCGCTTTGATCAAATCCGCGGCATACTTGCAAGCTCTGCGCAAATATCACAGCAAAAGGGTGCAACCACGTAGTCTTAACGTGGGTGACTTGGTTTTACGAAAAATCCAAGACCAGTCTAATCGCAACAAATTCTCCCCAAAGTGGGAAGGCCCTTACACTGTGGTCTCAGTGCCATGACCAGGATCCGCGCGGTTAGCCATGGAGGATGGCCGAATTCTGTCCAATACTTGGAACATCGATCAACTTCGCAAGTTCTATGTGTAAGTACTCAATCCCTTTTCCTGTTCAAATTAGCATTTTTTCATAAAACAAAAAATGTTTTGTTTTCATACGATGAATATTTCCCTTCATGCCCACATACTACGAATTCGACTCGGGGGCTGGTCGCTGGCGGTTAGATCATTACAATGTTCTAGTCGGATTCGCTGGCCAATCTCATGACCACTTCCAGACAAGTCACTCCTAAATAAGCCGTTTCTCAACGCACACGGGGCTTTCTGGCAAGTCCTCGGTCACCTGAGTGGCTGCTGGTTTGCAAACAAGGCTAGGCGTTACACTGATCATAATTGCTGGTTCAATCACACATCCCTGGTCGTTATATTCACTTTTCTCCTTCGTTTGTAATACTAAGTCTTCAGTATCTACAATCACAGGCGGGGGCTAGGGGGGATATGTTGATAATATGAAACAACATAAAAAAAGAATATTCAAGAATATATTCATTTTCAAAAATGAGTTTCAACATACATTGCATTGTACACAATTGTTTCTATACAGATATAGGTATCACTCGATTCCAAGCTCAGTTAGGAGCTTATTTACAAGGGGTCTGACCTCCTCCATGATAGCCTCCAATTGTTCTTCACTCTTGACCTCAACCGGTCCCACCAATGGATTCAGATCTGCATCTGGGCCATGGTGAAGTCGAAACCTGCTGAGAATGGCAAAAGCGGCTGACCGAACCCTCGTTTTGATCGCCTCTTCTCGTCGCTGTGTATCTTCAGGAAGATACTCGAGAAGTGACTCCACCTGGGCAATGACTAGTGTAGACCAGTCATTTTGACTGAGGTTATCTTTTGTGGTTTCGACCACATCAGCCCTCAGGAGACTAGCCACCGTCTTCATTTTTTCGAAGATTGACTGGCTCAGCTCTCTGTTCGCCTTCTCGGAGGTTTGAATAGAGCTCTGGAGGATCACCTTGTCCTGACTGAGTTGTCTTATTTGACCTGCTTGTGCTGCAGTAAGAGAAAGGGTTACTCACATGTTATAAAGTTAAGTCTGCCTAATCAGGAATCGACTTACCAGAGAGTTGTGACCGCAGCTTGTTGATCTCGATCCCTTGGTGTGAAGTCATTGAGATCGAATGAAGCTTGACCGTGGCCACTTCTTTTTTCAGGAATGCCACCTCTCTGTGATAGAACAGAAGGTGTGGTCATAACCAATTTGTATCTATACAAGTTGAAGAATAGTGATCCTTACTTGCGCAAGTTGTCTCGCTCTTTTTGTATGGCTTCAATGCTCGCTATCATAGCAAGCGATCTAGCCGTCATCTGGGATGGCTCCTGTGATGCAAAAAAGAGTTAAAGGTGTCCTATGTACAATCCAGGCACCAAAAGAGAAGTTCATCATACCTTTGTGAATTCCCAGAAGGAAACGTCTTCCGGGATGACAGGAGAACTCGTTGAAGGCCCCGTTGTAGCCACAACAGAGGCAGCCGGTGGGAGTGCCTGCTGGGCACTACCCCCAGTCGCTGTTGCTTGCGACTGGGTCTCCGTGCCTGCTTCTCCCCTCGAGGCCCGGACTACTTCCTGGACCAAGGGGGTGGAACGCTCCTCACTAGAGGCTCCGGTACTAGCAGCGACTTCAACCCTCTCTGCAGCGGTTGAGGGGCTGGGTGCTGTTTCTTTTCGCCTGACAAAGAAAGATGAACCAAACAATCACAATTCGTGATCATCACAACTTATTTTAATACCACCAAGATAAGGGTTCTTACCTTATCTGAAATCCCATCAGCCTTTGGGACTTTAGGGAAGGCTCTCCTCGAGAAAGGGGACATTCGTCATCTGTCCTGGTCTTCCTCTTGGTGAACAAGGCCTTTTCCCCCTAGGTGTGTTCCTCTATAAGCACATTTTTAAGGGAAGGTGAAGACAAAGGGTAAGAGTTCTTACCTGGGCAGCCTGTCCTATGGGCGGAGTTGCATCCGAAGTCCTGGAGGGCTCCTGGACTTCTGGGGCCGGCACCGCGGGGCTTTGTTCGGTGACATCCACTCCTGTCCGAAGGGGTGGAGGATTTTCCTCCCTGGGAATCACAGGAGTTGCAGGGGGAAGCTCTTCTCCCTGGATAAGCATTAACTTAATGAACAAGCATACAGGGGAATTGAAGAAAACAAGACCGTGAAAGAATCTTACCATGGTCACCCCTTCGACCAGGGAAGTAGAGGCAACTGGCACTGAAGCCTCGGGGGCTTCAGCAGCAGGGGAGTCACCCGCGACTACGGGGCTTTCGGTGGCCGCGGAGTCTGCTACAGTCGCCTCCGCAGTAGCAGTTGTTTCTGCGGAACCAGTTGGAGCGACACCGGATGGAGAGCCCGCGATCTTCCTCCTCCGGCGGATTAGGGGGACATCATCGTCTTCCTCTTCTTCGCTCTGCTCCCCCTGTACGATGAAGAAGTGATTCCAGTCCGCACCTGGAAAGATAGGAGGAACATGATATCTTACTGCAGTTTTCCTTGCGGTAGGAGGGATGCTCCGTGAAGACCCCTCTCCAAGAATTTGCCTGGCTTTCTTGGGGGCGGGATTCCTCGTCCTGTGTTTCGAGGAAACCTTCTTCACGTGTTTTATCGTCGGCTTCCCCAGGGAACTGACATTTTCTCTTGGGAACATTGCCTCGGCGAACCTACCTAAGAGCTGTTCCCATTCCGGCAAAATTGTTAGTGCTGGACAAACATAAGACCTGCAAACAGAAGCTAAGAGAAAGATGGCATACCTTCTGTTTAAGGTCGTCGCCGGCGTGAACCAAGCTCTGCGGGTGAGGTGATCCCTTGGGACCCTCTACCTCGGCATTATAAGCCTTGAGGAGGTAGTTAGTCCGCCTCTCAATCTCGGATGCAGGCAGGACTGTTCCAGAATGCAAGTTAACCAATGCTTTTCAAAAATAAAGATCTCAGTGTCAAAGAAGGGTACCTTCATTATAGTCCAAGGTGCTGTCCGCCATGGACTTGATCTCCCATGCCGGATGAGCCCTTTCACGCATGGGGCTCACCCGGTTCTTCACAAAGTCTCAGATGACATCGCTCGCTATTAACCCTTGTCCGACTAAGTGAAGGATCACCTCGGCGTGCTTCATGAACTCCGAGTTCATCGCCGGGAGGGAGTCCAACTCGCTCGGCTTCTCCGGCCGCGAGTTCTCGAACCATAACCCGCTCTCAGACGGAGGGGTGCAGTAAAACCACTTCTGGTGCCACCCGTGCACCGAATCCCGTAGGGATGGGAAGGGGTACTTCTTCTTCTCCCTTATCCGGAAGTAAATACATCCGGTGGCGTTGGCACTCTTTGACCACGCCGAATAGTAGAAACGCCGGAAGAGATCCACGTTGGGATACACTCCGACGTATGCTTCACACAGGTGTTGGAACACCGCCAGAATCAGGACCGCATTTGGATGGAGGTTGATCAACTCCAACCCATAATGCTCAAGGATGTCCTTCAGGAACCGACTCTTGGGGAATCTGAACCCGCAACGCATGTACTCCTCGAAGACCACCAGTTCGCCCTCTCCGACTACTGGGGTTTCTCGGTCCTTCTCCGCAGGCCGCCAGTTGATTAGCAGCCACGGAGGGAGAATCTCCTTCTCCAGCGCCAGCACACTCTCCTCGGAGTGGTGGATTGATCTGCTCCAAGATGCCATTTCTTGTGAGGAATCGGGAGAAAAGTTGGCAACTTTGGGGAAGACGGAGGCTGAGAAGAAGGAGGGTTTTTATGCGGCGGAAGTATTGAGGAAGGGTTTTTGGCTGTGTGACTTCCTCAAGAAGCTACCTGCTCCTTTTATAGACCCCAGGAGGCGCACTTCTGTGAGTAACGTTCTACTCAAACGTTCCACCGAATATTTTATTCATTTCCCATAATGGATACTGTCTCTGGCGGACCCGTTAAAGTGTTCCAGGCATCGGATCTGAAACAAAAAGACTTCTTTGTTTTAGAATCTGAAAGTACACAAGCCTGAAAAGTTTTTCAGGGCTTTCAAAGGACGTTTTCCTTCATGTGCCTTATATATTTTCATGAAAAAATCCTATGGCCCAATTTTTGGACGTATGGATAAATTCTGATCGGGTTGTGGAATGATCGAAACCATGCCTTCGATTAAGCTCCGATTCTAATCAAAGTGACGATCTAATCGAGCCTCAATTCTAGTCGCAGTAAGCTTCGGTTCTAACCGCGGCTTTAAGTCTGATCGCAGTACTTTTATCAAAGTATGATTCTGACCGCAGAACTGAAATTTCCCTGTGTATGAGTGGTCGCAAAGACATTATTTACGGCCATGTTTTCGCACGGAAGATGTAAAGAATATTCATATGAAGAAAAAGAAAAATTTTGTTTCTTGCATTCTTTACATACAAAAGGGATACCGGCGACCAGAGCGTCGACTTGATCCGAAAGAAGTTTGCAAAGTTCTCCTAGGGACATGTTGTTGTCAGTAGGATCTACACTGACAACCCCCAGAGAACTAGCAATTAATCTAAGCCTATCTACATCATCCCTAACAAGAGAAGCACTATTGTTCCTAATCAAGTCAGAGAGTTCTTGCTGTTGCTGAGCGTGGTCCCTCTCTCGACAGAACTGGTGCGCCTCTTCACGGGATCTTTCAAAACATTCTGCCAGATGCAGAATCGCCGAAGACGTCTCTTCGGTCTTCTTCTCCAGGGCTTCCTTTTCCCCTTGGGGAGTCTGTCCGAGGGAAGGAGATGGAATCTCAGCAGGCTGGTCGCTGGGGGCTCCAACAATTTTCGTCTCCTACATTTGCAAAAGTTAGTTGCACTAACTATAACTATCAGCAAAAGGAAATGGGGATCATTACCTGTCCCTGCTCGTGACAGGTTGATATAGCCATCCTGGAAAGTAGATCATCCGATAAAAGCGGATGATCACCAGATGGTGGAAGTGCAACCTTCCCACCAGAAGATTGCTTCCCCAACACAAGTTGAGGATCTTCTGGTCGAGTAGTCACCGCTTGCCGACCAGAAAATCGATCACCCAAACAAAAGCAGGGAATGTTGGAGTAAAGAACAGAAGGAAGAAAGAACAATGGTACGTCTTCTACCTTTGCCCTGCTGGAAGATCCTTCATCAACCTTGGGTTTCTTCCTTGAAGGAGATGGATCTTCAGGCATTTGAGGCTCCTGCTTGAGAACTTCCTCTTCATCACTTTCAATCTCGATGATGTTATGACCTGCCATCGGGAAGTATTTGAGGAGAAGGATGAAGGCAATTCTTGAAAAGTTTAACCGTGAGAAGAAATTGTGGGGCTCTACAATTCAAAGGTTTCAGGATTTATAGCCGCCAAGATGACGGTTCACTTTCCGAACGCCTCAGGCTTTTAAAGCATTTACAATTTCACCTCGGGTTAAAAAACGTTTCAACAGCGCCATCATTACCCGTCACATAATACCCAGAGCCCGTCTTGGGGAACCAACCGTCCCACTTAGTGCACCACTAAGTGGGGGATTTGAAGCGTCGGGTTAAAAATCCGATGTATATCTTTAAATTCAAAATAAACACGTCCCTTCGTTTTCTTGGAATTTGGGGGCTAGCTGACGAGGATTGACACCTGAGTCAGTTCAAATAAATGCACTGTTGGTTCAAGACAGATTCGAGCTAGACATGTGCCGGCGGTGCGAACTCAAGTCGTTTCTGGGAAGCATCAGCCCGAGGTCGCAGGCTTTGCGCGATCAGGTCGCAGGCTTTGTGCGATCAGATCACAGCTAGTGCGCGGTTAGAAGTTCGTGTCCTGTGCGCGGACAGAAGGTCGAAAATGTTGCGCGGTCAACCAACATCGCGCGGTCAGGACATCTTCGACTAGGGAACGTGGGAGTAGGGCTATTACTCTCACCATCGAGGGCCCGAACCTGTATAAACCTCTCTGTGCTCCAGTTCTCCATAGTTCCACATACCTTCCCGGAGGGTCACCTTGAAAGGTCTCATTATTATAAATTTTGCATAACTTCGGCTGAGGACCCCGAGTCCGAATCGTCGACACTTATACTCATCCAGCAAGAAATTTGGTAAAACCTGGCATGATTTGATAGTTTCTGATATAAACTGATAATAGGGTATTTAGGGTAAATTAAATCTGAGTTTTGGTCGATTTCAAATTCTGGCCTTAAGATGAGATTTTGGAATCTGGACAGAAGGGTAAATTGTATCAAATAGCATTTGGAAGAGATTTGCTGAAGAAATTCTGAATTTGGAGTTAATCTGAAGATTTCAGCCTTGTTGGGTTTCGAGATATCGGATAAAGAACTAGTTTGCGATATAGTTTGGACTGATCTGTGAAAAAGGCTTAGATGAAGAAATCTGACTGCCAACTTTCTGGATTAAGGTATTGGCATACCCATGATCATAATCTAAGAATAATCTGATCTGGATTAGGTCAAGATTTGGTTAAATCTGAGTTCAGAGTATTTAGGGTAATTAGGATATTAAGTAAAATCCTATTTTCGAAAACAGAAAAGGATTGATAGATCTAGGAGTTGGAGATGGAATTGAATCTGACTTCTGAAGGCTTTTATGTTCAGAGTAACTGATAGATCATATCTAAGTAATCTGATCTTGATTTGGGGTTCACAGGAAAGACTTGGAGATTTTAGGGTTTGAGATAGATACTGATCTGGCTACAACTATAGATACATGCATGCATGATGTTCATGAAAAAGAGAGTTTTTACCCCTAAACTCAGGGTGTTACAGATCTACCCTCCTTAAAGAAATCTCGCCCCGAGATTTACCTAAAACAAGAAAAGATAAGGGTAGGTTTGCTAAAGATCTTCTTCCTTCTCCCAAGTGGCTTCTTGTTCTGAATGATTTTCCCACTGAACTTTACACAACTTGATTTTCTTCCTTCTGAGCTGACGTTCATCAGTGGCTAGGATTCTGATCGGATGCTTAAGGTTGGTAAGATTCTTCTGTAATGCTACATCTTGTACCTCTATCTGGTCAGTAGGCTCTTTTAAGCATTTCCGGAGCTAAGAGTCATGAAGCATATCATGTACTCCTGCTAATTCCAAGTCATAAGTTGGATAGTTTTCTTCATGTGATCTCAATTGGCATGAAGCATAAGGTACTACCCGACCTTGTTGTATTAACACATAGCCTATTCCTTGCTTCGAAGCATCACAATAAACTACAAAATCTTCTTTGCTATCTGGCAAAGTAAGGACTTGTGTTGTTGTCAATTTCTACTTCAGCTTCTGAAAACTTTCTTCGCATTTAGTGGTCCATTCAAATGCAACATCCTTCTTTAGTAGGTTAGTAAGAGGCTTAGCAATCTAGGAAAATCCTTCGATGAATCTTCTGTAGTAACCTCCCAATCCTAAGAAACTTCTGATTTTTGGAACTGAGGTGGGTCGTTTCCATTCCTTGATAGCAGAAATTTTAGCTGGATCCACTGAAATTCCTTCTGCTATCAACACATGTCCAAGAAATGCAATTTTTGACATCCAAAACTCACATTTATCAAACTTGGCATAGAATTGCCTTTCTCGTAGCCTTTCCAAGACTAGATGTAGATGCTGTTCATGCTCTTCTGTGCTCCTGGAATATATCAGAATGTCATCTATGAATACTATGACAAACTTGTCAAGGAAATCCATAAATATGCTATTCATGACATTCATAAAGGCTACTGGGGCATTGGTTAAGCCAAATGGCACTACTTTAAACTCATACAGCCCGTATCTGGTAGTGAAAGCAGTCTTCGAGATATCTTCCTTCTTAATATTCAGTTGATGATATCCAGACTTCAAGTCTATCTTGGAGAACACTTTAGCTCCTCAAAGTTGATCGAACAAGTCATCAATTATTGGTAATGGGTACTTGTTCTTTATGGTAACTTCATTTAGAGCTCGATAATCTACACACATTCGTAAGGTTCCGTCCTTCTTCCTTACAAATAATACCGGGGCTCCCCATGGCAAAGCACTGGGTTTGATGAATCCTTTATTCTCCAAGTCTTCCAATTGGCTCTTGAGCTCTTCTAATTCAGAAACTGACATCCGGTAAGGTCGTTTTGCTATGGGCGCTGCTCCTGGTTTAAGCTCAATAGAGAACTCTATGTCTCTATCGGGTGGCATTCCTGGAAGTTCTTCTGGAAATACATCAAAATGTAGCTGTACTATAGGTACTTGTTCCAGGCATACCTTATGCAGTACTTGGATAGATCCTAGCTATTCCTTGGTTGATGATCTTTCCGCATAGAATAAAACTTTTTCCCCTTGGCTACTGACAAGGCTTAGGGTTTTTTCTCTTCACAGTCTACTAGACCTTTATGTTGGGACAACAAATCCATGCCCAATATAATGTCTAGACCTTGCAGTTCTAACACTAGCAGATTTGCCTCGAATTCTACCCCTTCTATAATGAAAGTTATATTCGGGCAGATTGAGTAGACAGATAGTCTAGCCCCTGGAGTTTGTATAATCAAGGGGTACTCTAAGGTGCTATATGCATTTCAATCTCAAATGCAAATGCTTTTGACATAAAGGAATTTGTAGCACCAGGATCAAACAATATTAAGGCAGATGCAGACTGGATCAAAAATCTACCTAGAAGAATGTCAGTGGTGTTTCCTGCTTCTTGGATGGAAGTGTAGTTTAGCTTCCCTCTTGGAGTTGCCATTGGTGTTCTACCTCTTCCTCTTCCTCGGTTGGCCATGCTTCCTCCTCTTCCTGGTGGAGTTCCTCTAAACTTTTGTGGTTGTGACACCAGTACTCTAGGTGCTGCTGGTTGTGTTCCTGCCTGTAGCCTGGTGATAGGAGATGGAAGTCAAATCCAAGGACAAAATACTCTACGATGTCCACGCTACCCGTAGTGGAAACAATGAATGTCCATGTGAGGGCAGTCCTTTTGGAGATGGTTTTCTCTACCTCTGGTAGTCATGGCTCCTCTTCTTTGTATGTTTCCCTTGGGGTTCTGCAGTGGTGATGTTCTGGGTGCTACCGACTGTGTCTCTGCCTGATATCTGGCTATGGACACGGGGAGTTGAATCCATGGGCAGTGAACTCGACGATGTCCAAATTGTTTACAATGATAACACTGAATACAGAAATGAGGACAATTCTTCTGAAGGTGGTTTCCTTTGCAGTTGGGGCACAACATTGTTATTGGTCTGGGAGTCTGGTATGATGGTTGAAAACTAGAGGCGGTAGGGACTCTCCTTCTAGTTGGGTTTAGTTGTGGTCGCACTTGTTGGGACATCCTCTGCTTCCGACCCTCTCCCTCTATATTTTCCTTCTCTATAGACTGAAAGCTTTCCTGCAAACTGGGTTGCTCCTTCTATGAAGGATTGGAACTCTGAGATCCTTGCTGAAACCAAGGGTCTCTTGCCATAGTATCTTCTTCCTGCGAAGTCTGTTCTTTGTCTTCTCTGCCACTTCGGGATCTGATGAGCGCGGATGCGGGGGTCCCGATCTTCTGGTGAGACGAAGGATAATTTCGGTAGGTGTCGGGAGACCTAAACGATCCGGCATCCAACCACGCGAGTAACTGGAAATCTCGGCGATCGCTAAACCACCACGACGATTGTTATCGACCGAACCAGAGGCGCGATCGACCTGTCCACGAAGGACGGTTCCTGCAGGCAACCGAAGAATGAGCAAGAACACAAGATAAGCAATCTCAATTGCGAATATAGATTAAGAATAATGGGGTTCAGAAACTTGGTCTTGTTGGTCTAGCCGACACAAGAAGAACAAGGCGATATCTCACACAACTGTGACGAAATCAACTAAACAAAACCCAACTAAGACGAAGCACGGCGGGGAGCATATATAGGGCGGCGGCCAGAGGAGGGGCGGCACCCAAACAGGTGCCCGCGCGCGCGTAACGCTAACCCTAGGGATACACGGGCCTTGGGCCCAAAAATACGGCGACGCAGCGCCGGCCCAATTCTGTTCGTGTTCGTATTCTGACGATTCTTCTGTAGATGAAATTTAGAGGTGTGGCTGGATCCGTTGGAAAGCTTATCTCGTAAGCTTTCCGTAGAGTCCTTATTTGCCTCATTTGGACGTTGTATGTGATCTGGGCGTCGGTTTGAAGGTGCACTGGTCCTGGATGGCCGAACCGGACTCGGCAGCGACTTCGATGTCCTCTCGACTTGGGCCCGGTGGTCGGGGACTTCTTGGAACTTGGACATAACTTGCTGATCCTCCGTTGATGAAGACTTGAATGGAATAGCATGAGGGTTCATGCCGTCTTGTCGCTTTCCTACTCTATCAGCCGACGTCGTGGACGTAGTAACAGCAAGCTCGTTGATGACAGCAAGCTCGTCAGTGATGTCCTCATCAGGATCTCCTTCTTGTATTAACCATGATGGCTCTGAAAAGGGTTCAGACCGATCTAACTGACTAGGGCCAACTAAGACAACAGTGTAGAAATTAATGCAAACTACTTTAATGCATGAAATACTTAGGCTACTAGCCATAATACACAAATTAACCATTGCAGAAGCAACAGCGAATCACAAGACTATTAAGAGCATCCACGAGCTCTATCTATACCACCCCCAGCTAAACAAAAACATGCTTTGCTACCTTACCGCATTTTAGAAAAATCAAGGTTTTGAAATAAAGGTTTCTAGGTGCTACAAAGCTCATTATTTTTCTCAAAATAAAGTTTTCAACAAATAGTTTCTAAATCAATTACGACTTTCTGGCGTAGCCAATTTCTAAAGGTGTCGTCCTACAGTCAAGTTCTCATGCTGCTCTGATACCAAACTTTTGTGTCGCGCCCCGAAACTGGGACTATGACTACTCCCGTGGAGACCTAGCTTGCTGTAGCTAGTCCCATATATGCATACCTTTGACTTGCCAGGATAAGTCAAGCACAGGAGTATATTCACATTGCAGCAGAAAAACTTACAAAATATTTAAGCAGTGTGGCCTGCTGGCCTTAATATTACATAAAGAGATTACAATACCTTCGCGGCATTCAAGGTTTAGTTAAACGAAAATAAAACTTCTACACAGCGGATGATGGGTGTCCCTTCCACAGTAAGAAGTTGACGGTAGAACAACACATCAGGGATTTGGTGGTTCTAGCTCTCCTCCTTCTCGATCCAAGAAGTTCTCCATGCCTTCATCTCGATCATGAAACGCTCCATCTACTGATTTGTAGGTTGCAAGGGTGAGTACTTACGTACTCAGCAAGTCATAGGTACTGGTAGACACTACTACAGAAATGCAATCCACTAATCCATATCATCTAACGGTTATAAGCAATCTGGGAAAAATCCTATAGAATAGGACGACAGCGGCGGAGAAGAGGTTTTTTACTATCGGTTATATACTGGTACACCATTAGTGAAATGCAAACATTTTTTACTATCGGTCATTACTGTACCAACCGATATAATATATGAAATAGTACTATTGGTTTTTCTTTCGTAACTGATAGTGAAATTACGGACTGTATACTATCGGTTCATACTATACCAACCGATATAATAGATGAAATAGTACTATCAGTTTTTCTTTCATAACTGATAGTGAAATTACGGACTTTATACTATCAGTTCGTACTGTCCCAACCGATATAATAGATGAAATAGTACTATTGGTTTTTTTCGTAACTGATAGTGAAATTACGGACTTTTTACTATCGGTTACTGTAACATCCCTATTTTTGGCAATCTTTTCTGCTTGCGGGTCAGCATATCTTCTTTGGATCCCTGATGTCTCAACCCTATCTTGATCTTAGGTATGCCACTACCTTAACCTAAAAAGTTGGCAGCTAAACTTCATCGCCCAGATCATTTTCACATTTCAGTCCAAAAGTGTTTCAGTTTAGTCCTTTTAGAATTTTCAAAAAGCCCGAAAAAGCTAAAATTCCCAGATCATCTCCAAATTCAAATCTGATCAAGTGATTATATTTCTTTCACTTTTCTGAACATTTTTCCCTTCTGGAAGAATTCCAGAATCTCAACCGAAACCCTAGTTTCAGCCTCGACAAAAGTTTCAAACCCTAATTACCCTGTTTTCGATTTTTCTCAAAACCACCAGATCTTATCAGATTTTACCATTTTTCCTGCTGGATGAGTCTAAGACATTTAGTAACACTCATCTGCAAAGTCAAAATTCAAATCAGCCGTTCAGATTTCCAGAATTGCAAATAGGCCCAAGTTCCCGAACCAAAATCCTCGCAGTTTAGTCCAAACCTTCGCAAGTGAGTCCAAAACCTTGCAAACAAGCCCCTGGCCTTTTCTTCGACCACGACCAGGAGACCGCGTGCACGACCGCGACCAGAGCAATTCGACCAGCGCCCCGCCGCTTTGCCTCACCGCTGGACTCGTCGCCGGCGAAGTTCCCCGCGCTGCCACCATTGCAGCCACGTAGCCACCGCCGCGCGCAACTGTACCGCCACCGTGGAGCACCTCACCCGCGCTGAGTCGTGTTCTTCCCCCGCGCGCGCGCATGCCTGCTGTTGTCAGGAGCTTTACGCCACATGGTTGCCATCCCGGAGATCGCTACCTCATCGTCCTGACAAAATCCCGATTCCGCGCGATACCCCGTCTCTGGCAGAGCTCCCGCCGTGTCCTGATATGCCTCGTTGACCACTCCAGCGCCAGAAAATATCTCACCGGCAATTGCTGCAACTCCCGAGAGCTCAATCCCGCGGCTATATAAGGCCCCCTTCACCCAGCATCTCTTCACACACCATCCCGCAACTGCAAGCCTTAGCCTCCACCACCAGAGAACAATCCAGTTCATCAGCGCCGCCGCGAAGACCTTCTTCCCCGGCGAGCTGCTCCTGAAGCTCACGGCGCCAGCTTCGCCCATAGCTTCCTCCTTCAAACCAACATCACCAGTAAGATCCCCTTAACCCCCTGTATGTGTCACAGTTGTTAATTGACCCCCGGCGAACCTCAACGCCGGCAATCACCAGAAAAGTCGTAATCCCCTGTTCCCCTAGTGCCGAGTGATTCAAGCCAAATTGATCCTCGTGCCAGTAGAGAATAATGATCAGTGAGCTAGGAGGAACAAGCCTGTAAGTTTGGAATCGCCAATTTTGCCCCGAGCATCGAAATCCCATGTTCGAGCCTCGGCAGTTCGCCCGAGAACGCCGCCGTGCTTCTCAAGCCATTCTCTGGGAAAATTGAGTACACCCGTAGCTTTGTGATGACCCCTAGATGCTTCCCGAGCGTGGAATTGAGTTCAAACTCCCTGGAACGAAAACGCCCAAATTGGTGCCTTCGTCTTCGGCCCCGATCGACGGAGTTCGTTTTTCGGCCAAACCAGCCGATGAAACCTTGTCATCTAGCTAGGCCTCAACCCCCTGAGCAATTTACTCCACTGGCTCGAACCTTGAATTGGCCTAGATCAAAAGTTATGATCATGCCAAGATTACTGTCCAGTAGTTCAGGCCACCGTGTTTGCTTACCGGATTTGGCCACCCTCCGGCCACTTTCTGCCCTTGAGCCTGCTAAGAGTTTTGTAGCTGTTATCAAGGCCTAAACCCCAGACAAAGTTGTGCACCAATTGGAGTCTTGAGTCAAAAGTTATGCAATGCCCTAGTTTCTGGCCATGTCTAGCACTATGTCAGTGCATGTCCACTAGTGGCATTGGATGATTTAGACTTGTTACATTTGAGCAATTGAAATGCCACTTTGTCCACTAAGCCTTTTGAACCATGCTCTACAATATTCCCTATTGCCACATGTAACACCCTGAGTTAGGGGTGAAAAGTTCCTTTTTCATAAATAGCATGCATGCATGTATCTGTAGTAATAGCCAGATCAGTATCTTTCTCAAGCCCTAAAATCTCCAAAATCTATCCTATGACCTCAAATCAAGATCAGATTGTTCAGATGTGATCTATCAGTTACTCTGAACTTAAAAGCCTTCAGAACCCAAATCCAATTCTATCTCTAACTCCCAGAATTATCAACTCCTTCTGTTTTCGAAAACAGAAATACCTTATATTACCCAAATACCCTAAGTTTCAGAAATATAGATTTAATCAAAATCTTGACCAAGTTCAGACCAGATTATTCCTGGAATATGATCATGGGTATGTCAATACCTTAATCTAAAAAGTTGACAGCCAGATTCTATCATTTAGACTCTTTTCACAAATCAGTCCAAGAGTTATCGCAAATTAGTCCTTATCTGATATCTGAAAACCAAAAAGGCTAAAATCTCCAGATTAACTTCAAATTCAGAATTTCTTCAGCAAATCTTCTCAAAATGCTATTTGCCACAAGTCTCTCTTCTGTGCAGATATCAAAATCGAACCCTAAATGCCAGAACTCGAAATCGACAAAACTTAAACCTTATTTTTACCCTAAATTACCCTATTTTCAGTTTGTATCAAAAACTATTCAAATGTGTCAAATTCTATCAATTACCTTTGCCAAATACCTTGTTGAATATAATCTACCAGATTAGTGAAATCAATTTCAGTTTAAACCTTCCAAATCTCCAGATTTACATTTCAGTCCAAAACTCAAAGAATTAAAACTGCAGTTCAGTCCATTTTTGGCCAGGCCGTATACTGCTGTACACGACCAGAAGCCTCGCCGTGTTTTCCTTCCTTGCGCCGTGCACGCTCGCCGCCGGTGAAGCTTCGCCTGCAACTTGATCGTGCATGCGGTTGTGCACGTGTCCTCGCACCAGCTGATGCCGTGGCAAGGCCGCTGCTACGTCGACGACCAGCGCTTGCTCCCGCACGCGATCAACGACTTTTGTCAGCAATTCATCGCCATGTAGCCTCGCCGCGCCAGTACTTGTTGCCACCGCTTGCTACAGCTTTGCCAAGTTTTTGTCCAGAACTGCTCCAGTGCAGCCAGTTCATCTCTGTTCATCATCAAATTTCTTGCTTTCCAGCCATTTCTTGCCCTAGATCCTGTTGACTTAATTGTTCCTGTTATCAATGCCTACCTCCCAGACAAAGTGGTGCATCATTTGGAGCTCCAGATCAAAAGTTATGCTAAGCCCTAGTTTTTGGCATTGTCAGCTCTATGCCAGAGCTTGTCAGCCAGTGGCATTGACCTTGTTTACCCACTTCTGGTTGTGCATTTTGAAAACCACTTTGTCCACTGAATTTGTAGAGTTGTCTACATTTCCTTCTACTACCACAACTTGAGATAAGCATCCTAGCTTTTCTTAAAGCTATGTCCAAGCTTTAATCCGAATGTCGATCTGTTGACATTCGCTGTTTTGATTAAACCAGCCACAAAATTGTTATCCCTATTGAAATCCTGAAACCCTAAGATTATCTAATCACCATCCTTAGCCCAAATTCCTTGAAACCCTAGAATCTCGACTCAGTTCAGTTTGCAGTTCAAATTATCTCCAGTTTAGTTCAATCATTCTTGTTGAGCATTTCTGCATATAAGTTATAAAACATTTTAATATTATAAGTAATTATTGTGTGTTTGTTTGTCGTGGAGCAGATTCAGAAGCTGACTTTGAAGATTTTGCTGTCGACCCGTCATCGACTGCTGTATTTTACGACGCGGAAGGCAAGTCATATCCTTGGTCATCTTGAACCTATATTTTAAATGTTGCTAAAACATAACCTTGAATATAGGAAATATTGCATGTGAAAGATTGAGAATGGTTGATTTATCAATTGGCAGTACTAGACTGGTTATCTATGAAATGTGAAATAAACAAGTTTTGAGCCATGAACTATTATATGTATTTATATACTTATATTCATGAAATAAAACCCCTAACCGTGACCAGAAAAATAGTGTGGATGGCTGTAGCACTGGAGGTGCTAGACTGCAAAGGAATGCAGGCACTGAAGGTGCAGGTTTGTGGATGGTCTCGTCACTGGCATATAAGGACTAGAACCTTGTGTTGTGCGTCTAGTGGCATGAACAACGTGCTAACCGCAAGCCTGGTATGGGACAGGCCTGAACAAGTAATTATGTGGATCGCACATGAAACCCCTGCATGAGATGTGTAGTGATGCACGATAAACACGGAGCGCGGCTCCCACACATATCACTGAAGGTGATCAAGCACGCTGACCCAGTAATGGGAATAAGCAAAGGGGTGGAGGTTTGGATACAACCTGCCACAACTGTGCCTCGCTGAGAGCCACAGGGTCGGGGGTGAATTGTAAGTGATACATAACAAAAGTTCTTGTTATTTCCACCTTGCCGCTCACAGTATGAAGTGAGTCAGGGGTCCAATCATTTTGTTATGATAGGAAAGGCTTGAAAGTGGAATATCTTGTGGGTAAATTGGTACCTCTCTGCAGAGTTAAAAACGTATTCGAATACTCCGAGCTCCCGGGTTTATAGGAGTCTGCTGCGGTGGATTAAATCCATGGGGTGTGACACAAGTACTATTTTCTAAATAAAATATGTTTAATCAAGATTACCCAAATGACATGTGTTGTCATGATAAGGAGTGCTGCCGTGGGCTGTCGTGTGTCGACGTGTCGCGGTAGTGCTATAATCTAGTGAACATGAATGATGATGTTATATTATGAAAAGTGCTGCCATAAGATGAGATGAGAAAGGAAAAGATTATTTTACAAATATCCATAATTCTTGACTAGTCTAGGTTCATATCATCACTACTATATGTATCTACTCTTACCTATGACTTGCTGAGTACGTAAGTGCTCACCCTTGCAACATTCAACTCAATAGATGGAGCCTACTTTGATCAAGATGATGGCACGGAGTACTACGTGGATCCAGAAGGAGGAGAATCAGTTCCGCCAGAGCCCTGAAGTGTGTTGTTCTGCCGTCAACTTCTTTTGTGGGAGGGTCACCTATCTTCTGCTGCGTAGTTAAATATTTTGCTAAACCCTGAATGCCTTGTAGGCATTGTAATCCTCTTTATGTAATATTAAGGCCAACAGGCCACACTGCTTAATATTTTGTAAGTACTCTGTTGCATTGTAATATACTCCTGTGTTTGACTTATCCTGGGAAGTCAAAGGGTTGTGGTTTGAGACTAGCTGCAGCGAGCTAGGTCTCTACAGGAGTAGTCGTTGTCCTAGTGTCGGGGCGCGACACCACATCTCCAGAAAACAAACCTAGAGCCAATTTAGGGCTATGTCAAGCCATGAGCCGAATGTCAGCCCTTCGACATTCAAGTCCTTTTGAGCCCATCTCTTCGATCAATGTCAAGTGACCTTGTCCAAACCCTTACCCCTGCATGCATGATGTATTTACGTACTTGTATGCTTATATAGTGTGTATGTGTTGTTTGTATCCGCCATGGAACCAGACGTTGAAGGAACAGAGGAGATCTTCGAGGATTCATCTGAGCAGCTAGACCCATCATTGCAAGGCAAGTCTCAAGCCCTTGATCATGTCTAGCCTAATATTTTGAAATGAAGTATGTTAACTGTTTTCAAGTATATGCATGCCTTAGATTCAAATAAGAGTTATGTTCCAATGAAATGATAGATATGACCTAAATAATTGTAAAGCCCCTTTTGTGATTGAATATCCATGCACCCTTGTCACCCTAGAATATCATGCTTAGGCTATGCTGTGCCCAAGATTATATGATAAATGTTGAATGGTCACATATGAGAAAAGTATATTCAAAACCCTTTCTTGTGAAAGAAAACGTGATTGGAATCGATAGTGAGGATGGTTTGATTGGATGGTGCTGTGTGCACACTGGGAATGCGAAAGACTCCTCACTAGAGATTCATAAGGACTAGAACCTTGTGTTGTGCTTCTATGCGGCATGAAAAACGTATCAACCACTTGCCCGGTTATGGGACGGGCGCAACTTAGTAGCTTTCTTTAGTATTAGCTCTTCCCTGCAATGGTTGTCGATCCAGTGTCTTGCGAGAACTGGTGGGCCGCAGAAGGCCATGAGTGATGTGAGTTCAGAAAAATCATGAGAGGAAAAGGTGGAAAGAAGGAAGACGCCCTATGCTAGATTAAGTCGTGCGCGACTGTAATCAAGAGAGGTTATGTGTCTTGCGAGAACATAGACCTAGGCTAGGAAGTAAGGCAGTGGGGAGGACCCACAACGGTACTTGAGACTTGACTGTCTATTTACCGGGCAGGGAATAGTTAATGCTAGGACTGTAAACTGTTGTGTCATCTCGGCCTTGTCACATGCGTAAGAGTCGCATGGAGAGGTACCGACTTGAAAGCTGAATGATCGGTGGATTAAAGTGGTATACCTTTGCAAAGTTTAAAAAGTATCGGATACTCTGAGCTCCCAGGTTATGGAGTCTGTGTGCTGTGGATTCTATTCACGTCGATGCAGCACAAGTAGCTTTTGGAAAGTTTTTCACAAAATCTGAATAAAGTGGTGACTCATGAAAGACCGCCACACACAACATTTTCTGAAAACCTAGCTTAGGATTTCAAAAGCACCGCTTTCGAAAATAAAGATCTTTTCTTCAAAACCAAGTGCGAAAATCTATTCTATATACATGTATAAAGCCAAAGAGCTATTCTTTGAGAAATTTCCCCCTCATCTATATATACTTGCATTCTTATTTGGGACTTGTTGAGGACCATGTGGACAATGTGCTCACCCTTGCTTTTACAAACAAATTTAGAAGAGGGATTCGTCGACCCTGAATCTTACGGTCTTGAACCCAATGTGGAACAAGAAGAAGAAACTGAAGACCAAACTTGTTAAAGGGTTATGTACCAAGGTGGAGTCAGATGTGGAGAAGGCCCGTACACCGCTGCTGTAGAAGAAGAAGACTGATGAAGTCCTTTTGCTTATTATTGTTGTTTCATTTTGTGCCGACCTTTGCGTCGAAAACTCCTTAATTTGTATCAACATTTAAATGCGTCATTTTGGCGCTAAGTTATTGTAATGTTGGTCCTTGTGATCAGCACTTGTTTTTAATTACTCGCATTTTTATATAATGCATCTTGTTGTTGTGAGCTGCAATGTGCCATTTCTGAGTGCAATCCACCTGGGCGGTTGCCACCGGATTCCTCAAATGAGGGTCCCACAGTTACTACTGTACAAACCAATATAATAGAGTAAATTTTACTATCGGTTATATAAAAAAAACCGATAGTAAAATGACGTCATATAAACTAATGGTTATGACAGTGGAGACCTTAGTTTACTATCGGTTGTGTTTTTTTCAACCGATAGTAAAATTGTACAACTTATATCGACCCCTGCTCTGCGTCTGCATCCTCGATTCATTTCTACCGTACGTGCATCCACGCTCCAAGCTAGAGTGATATGGAGAAGCTAGCTGAGAGGTTGATAATTCGATCCCCCTCGGTATTGTCATCTTCTCATCACCTCTCTCTCTCTCTCAATCACTCTTTCACACTCTCCCTCTCTCTCTCTACTTGTAATTCATTAAACTAGATACATGTAGCTCCAAACTAGCTAGAAGGCTAGGTTGGCTAGCTAGCTATAGCTTGCTGAAGTTAAGCAGCTAACTAGCTGGCTCTTCCAATTAATGCATCAAGTTAATTAGGGCTTCATACATATCCATTTAATGTAATTAAGCAGCTGTACACACATATGGCCTAGCTAATTGATGATGTTTCATGCATGCATGCCCTGAGTCATTAATTATTTATTTCAATTTGTCAATTTTGTGAAATAATTGTAGATGGAACGAGAATATTGGATGTATGGAATAAAACGTACTACTGTTGAGTATTTGGAGGGTGTGAATGGGTTTATTAAATTTGCTGAGCAAGAAAAGGCAAAGAAGGGAGAGAAAGATATGCATTGTCCTTGTATAGATTGTATGAACTTAAAAAGGTTCAGCAACTTTGATCAGATTAGGAGTCATTTGATTCGTCGTGGTTTTAACGCATGCTATACCCGTTGGATATGGCATGGTGAAGATCTTGAGGAAATGAGCACCGCTACCACTCAACAGCACCCGGAAGTGGATTGCAGTAATGATGATCATGGTTAGAACATTGGTAATGTTCATTCGGAAGTCCATGTAGATGACGACAATTTAGATGAAATGTTACGTGATGTAGAAGAAGATTACAGCGAAAACGATTTAGCTAAATTTGAGAAATTAATTGTTGATTCTGAGAAACCTTTGTTCCCCGGATGTGCAAAATTTACAAAGTTGTTTTCTGTGTTGAGATTATATAACTTGAAGGCAAGAAACGGTTGGAGCGATAAGAGTTTCACGGCGCTATTGGATCTGTTAGCGGACATGCTTCCAGAGGGAAATGAGTTGCCAAGATCGGTTTACCAGGACAAAAAACTATTGTCTCCATTGGGAATGGAAATCGAAAGAATACATGCATGCCCAAATGATTGTGTTCTGTACCGTAACGAGTACAAGGATTTGCATGTTTGTCCAAGATGCGGTGCATCGCGGTATAAGCATGGGGACAGAATTTATCACAATGGATGTGATGAGGTAAAGAAAGGGCCTTCGGCCAAAACTGTGTGTTATTTGCCTATGATTCCTAGATTGAAACGGCTGTTTGCAAATCTGAAAGATGCGAAGTACTTGCATTGACATGTTGAAGGTCGGAAACAAGACGGAAAACTAAGACATCCAGCTGATTCTATTCAATTGAGAAACATTAAGAGAACATTAGGTGAGTTTGGCGGCGAAGTGAGGAATATAAGGTTTGGGTTGAGTACGGATGGTATGAATCCACACGGAAATATGAGCAGTTGACATAGCACTTGGCCGGTTCTTTTATGCATCTACAATCTTCCTCCTTGGTTATGTATGAAGCGCAAGTACATCATGATGTCGTTACTAATTTCAGGACCCAGACAACCCGGGAATGATATTGACGTGTTTCTATCACCGTTAGTCGAGGACTTACATAAATTGTGGAGCGAAGGGGTGCGGGTGTGGGATGCACATAAGCAAGAGAATTTCATGTTGCGGGCCATGATATTTTGCACCATAAATGATTTCCTGGCCTATGAAAATTTGTCGCGGTATAGTACGAAAGGAGGCAACGCTTGTCCTATTTTCCTGGATGAAATTGAAAGCATGTGGTTATCGAACTACAGAAAAATAGTGTACATGGGTCACCGCAGATTCCTTCCGATGCATCACGCTTATCGTAAGAAGAGGAAGTCATTCAATGGGAAGCCTGAGAAAGGATCAGCCCCAGTGTTTGTGACTGGTAAGGAGCTTTACTTGCGTGTGAAAGACATCAAAGTTGAGTTCTATAAATGTTCTAAACCTGCAGGAAAAAATGTTTGGAAGAAGAGATCGATTCTTTGGGATCTGCCATATTGGGAGCACTTACAAGTTCAACATTGCATTGATGTCATGCACGTAGAGAAAAATGTTTGTGACAGTTTGATTGGTTTGTTGTTGAACATTCCAGGAAAGATGAAAGATGGCATCAACGTTCACCGTGACATGCTCGACATGGGCATAAGTACTGAGCTTGCACCATTGGAGAAGGGAAAGCGGACATACCTCCCCCGGCCTGTTATACTTTGTCAAAAAGAGAAAAAAACAGAACTCTGCCAGTGCCTATATGGTGTCAAAGTTCCATGCGGGTATTCTACGAACTTGAAAAAACTTGTGCCCATGAAAGACTTGAAACTTGTTGGTATGAAGTCCCATGATTATCATGTACTGATGTCACAAATGCTTCCCATTGCTATCAGAGGCATTCTCCCAGTCAAAGTCAGAGAGACAATTACAAAGCTATGTTATTTCTTCAACACAATATCTGGCAAGGTAAGCGTGTACTCCTAGCAAGTTAATTAGCTCCATTCGTGGAACTTGTCAGATTTTTTGGATCTGAATATTTGCTGGAACTGTGTCCATGCAGGTAATTGATCTGGATGGACTGGACAATTTGCAACGCGATGTGACTACCACTCTTTGTCAGCTGGAGATGTATTTCCCTCCATCGTTTTTGGATGTTATGGTCCATCTAATTGTTCACCTTGTCAGAGAAATTAAGTTTTGTGGACCCGTGTTCCTGCGCTACATGTATCCATTTGAGAGATTTATGGGTATCTTCAAGGGATATGTAAGGAATCGACATTGGCCTGAGGGCAGTATCATTGAAGGTTATGCCGCCAAGGAGGTGATCGAATTTTGCACCAACTATATGGCCGAGGTTGACCCAATTGGCGTTCCTACGTCCCGGCATGAGGGCAGGCTTCAGGGCATTGGAACGATTGGATTTAAAATAGTCGTCCCCTCTAGTGATCTGTATGCAAAAGCTCATTTTTGAGTCTTACAGCACATGACGGGGGTGGAGCCATACATACACGAGCACAAGGAAATGTTACGAAAACAGAATCCTTTGAAGCCAGAGATTTGGGTCACCAGAGAACATAACAGGAAGTTTACTGGGTGGATCGAAAATAGTGTCCTGCAATCTTCTGAGGGCGACGTAGATGATGTTGTTACATGGTTGGCCAGAGGGCCTAGATTTACTGTAGGGACTTGGCAGGGGTATTGTCCGCCTTGAAACTGGGACTACGACTACTCCCGTGGAGACCTAGCTTGCTATAGCTAGTCCCATACAAGCATACCCTTGACTTCCCAGGATAAGTCAAGCATAGGAGTATATTCACATTGCAGTCGAAAAACATACAAAATATAATTAAGCAGTGTGGCCTGCTGGCCTTAATATTACATAAAAAGATTACAATACCTTCGCGGCATTCAAGGTTTAGTTAAAGCAAAATAAAACTTCTACACAGCGGATGATGGGTGTCCCTTCCACAGTAAGAAGTTGACGGCAGAACAACACATCAGGGATTTGGCGGATCTGGCTCTCCTTCATCTTGGTCCAAGAAGTTCTCCACACCTGCTTCCTGATCTTGGTACGCTCCATCTTCTGGGTTGTAAGTTGCAAGGGTGAGTACTTACGTACTCAGCAAGTCATAGGGAAGAGTAGATACTTATACTAGTATTGTTATGAACCTAGACTAGTCAAGAATTATGGATGTTTGTAAAATAATCTTTTCTTTCATATCTCTCCTCATGGCAGCACTTTTCATAACATATCATCACTATTCATGTTCACTAGATTATAGCACTACCGCAACACGTCTGTAGCTTCTAGGCCCCTAAAGAGTGTTTTAATAATTAATGACAACTACAAATGGTACACTAACGTTACCTGCTAGTTGTGTCAAGAAGAGACTTAAAAGACAGGTTAATGAAAGGCGAAGAAAGAGCTTCATGATGAAGAAAGGGCATTGATCAAAAGGGCAAAGGTATGAAATATGGTCTTTTCCATTTTTACCGATCTAAGGTGTTTAGAGAAGAATTTTGACCGGATTTTAGGATAGTTGCCGTACTATTAAGAGGAGCATGTGGTGTATCAAAAAATACTTCATCAATGTGCCACAAATCATAAAATCAACTTGAATTGCATACTAGAAGGTCATATACTTTGAAAATGCTTGTTTCTGCTCAATTTTGCTCAGCACTGTCTCAGTCGGTCTGACCGTCTGTTGGACCGGTCTGACCGAATTCACGAACTGACCGAATAGAATTCTCCGATTGACCGACGTTATGTCTAAGTATAGTGTATTCCTTTAAAAGGTCAGTCTGTCCGTAGTTGAGACCTAGGTCAGACTCCTGGAACTTCTTGATTTATCTTTCTGTTGTTTTTGAGCTATGACGGTTTGACCGAGAAATCGGTCTGACTGTGCTTTTAAACTACGGTCTGACCGTATGGCCGGTCTGTCCGTATTTTTCAGCCTGACCGTATAAAATGTCCAGAAACTATGTCGTCTCTTGACAGTTTCACGGTCAGACCGAAATAGGCTCCGGTCTGACCGTGTGTGTTGGGGGAAATCTCCGCGGGACTAGGTCCAGGTAAGTTGCGTCACACTCGCCCGGCGACCTGGCCTCCGGTGCCTTCCCGGGCGGCGCCTTTTTTGACCCCCGGGACCTGGCCTCCAGTGCCGTCCCTGGCGCCGCCATTTGGCTCCGGGGACCTGGCCTCCGGTGCCGTCCCGGGCGCCGGCACTCACCCGGGGACCTGGCCTCCGGTGCCTCCCCGGGCGCCGCCTTTTTGGCCCCCGGGACCTGGCCTCCGGTGCCATCCCGGGCGCTGCCATTTGGCTCCTGGGACCTGGCCTCCGGTGCCGTCCCGGGCGCCGCCACTCGCCCGGGGACCTGGCCTCCGGTGCCTCTCCGGGCGCCGCCTTTTTGGCCCCCGGGACCAGGCCTCCGGTGCCGTCCCGGGCGCCGTCATTTGGCTCCCGGGACCTGGCCTCCGGTGCCGTCCCGGGCGTCGCCACTCGCCCGGGGACCTGGCCTCCGGTGCCTCCCCGGGCGCCGCCTTTTTGGCCCCCGGGACCTGGCCTCCGGTGTCGCCCCGGGCGCCGCCATTTGGCTCCCGGGACCTGGCCTCCGGTGCCGTCCCGGGCGCCGCCATTGGCCCGGGGACGTGGCCTCCGGCGCCGTCCTGGGCACCACCATTTGGCTCCCGGGACCTGGCCTACGATGCCATCCCGGGCGCCGCCTTTCGCCCGGGGACGTGGCCTCCGGCGCCTCCCCGGGCGCCGCCATTTGCCTCCCGGGACCAGGCGTCCGGTGCCGTCCCGGGCGCCGCCTTTTGGCCCCCAGGACCTAGCCTCCGGCACCGGTCCCGGGCGCCGCCTTTTGCCTCCCGGGACCCGGCCTCCGGCGCCGGTCCCGGGAGCCGCCTTTGGTCTGGAGACCTGGCCTCCAGCGCATGTCCTGGGCCTCATCGCCCTTCTAAAGGTAAAGTCTCGAGTTGATTTGTCACGTGCAGGTCATGCGAGGAGCGCCTCGGGAATCAGTGACCACCTGTCAAACATCCAAGACGTTTGACCGGGAGAAGGACGTTCCTACCCTTCAATCCGACGGTGGCTTCCGGAGTAGTTTAGGCTTTTTTGCTTCTTTTTGGGGCTATAAATAGCCCTTGTACGCCTCAATTGTAACCAAGTGATTCATTTATTGGAATAGCTAAAAACTAACAGGTGTGCTTCGGAAGCCTCTCCCCCAGAGAGAGCCTCCCCAGCCGACTCCGGTCGGGAGCGCACCGATAGGACTAGGGCCCCCACCGGGACCCGAACCTATATAAATCCTTGTGTCTTTTCTTGTGCTTGTTCGGCGGGGGAGGACCGGTCATCCGGTCAACCCGTGCCGCGTAATCTTCGCTAAGATTGTTCTCAAAACCTGCCGGGGTATTCGCAATACCACCACAGTTGGCGCCGACCGTGGGGACTCATGACAAGACGCCATGGCTCCCCCAAGAACAAGGGCTCGCACCCTTCCCGGTAACGCCGGTCTCAGAGGCCCGGCGCCGCCCGTCCAGGACACTGCTGTCCCGGCGCTTCCGCCCGGAGGCGACCTAGCCCAGGTACCGCCTCCCTCCTTTCCCCTTAACTTAGGTGCTTCCACCTCCAGGTCGTTCCCGGTGACCGCGGGGACCTCGGCCAGGACCAGTCTCCCCCCGACGGCTCCCCCGGCTCCCTGGGACGCCCTGCTTGAGGCTCTAGTGGAAGGCCAGCTCCGCGCACAGCGCTCAATGGACGAGCTGCTCAGCGTGTTGGCGCGGCCTCCGGCCCCCACATTTGCATCGCACCCGTACTCGGGGACTACCCCCCGTTTATGGGTTACTCGGTGGCCCCTCCGGCCTTCGGGGGTCTGTCCGCCCCGTATGATCCTGCCGGGGGGTTCCCTCCCCCAGCGGGATATACGTCCGGACCCTTCCCGGCACCTGGGCCCGTCCCGGTGCCGAGAGGCTACTTCCTGCCAGGGCCCTTCGTGGCACCAGGGGGGTACCCCGTCCCAGGCCTATTCCCGGGGCCGGGAGCCCATTTCATGCCGGGGGTTTTCCCTACGCCGGGAGCCAGTCCCGCCCCCCGCGTCACGTTTATTGCACCGGGGGCGGTGGACAAAGCTGCTCCCGTGCCTCAGCGGACTTCCCCCCACATGGGCTCCCCGGTTCCGGACGTCGCCGCGGGGGCTCCCCCCTCGCCGGTTTCGGATGATACAGGGGCTCCCCCCTTTCCGGTTCCGGTCGTTGCCACAGGGGCTCCCTCCACTTCGGTTCCAAGCGTCGCCATGGGCGCCCCCTCCCCGGTTCCGAAAAATACAGGGGCTTCCCCCTTTTCGGTCCCGGGGGTCTTCGTGGGGGGCTCCCCCCAGCCGGCCCCGGAAGCCTCCCCACCGGTAGCTACAGTGCATAAGCTCCCTCCCTCGGCGGGACAGGTCCGTTTCGCCTGGGGGGAGGTCGAGCGAATGCATTCACCAGAACGCGGGGAAGAACTTCCCCCCGGCCACGGGCGCGGGGAGCCTCGCTCTCGCACCGGTCGGGGGAAGAGACCCCCTGAAGAGCCAACCTCTCCGGAGGAGAACCCGGACGTCCGGGAACACAGTCCCGGTCCAGAGGAAAAACGTCGCCACAGCCACTCTGGCGGACCTCTCGGACCGCTTCCAGACTAAGACAACGAAGGTCCCATGAAAGAAGACAGCGACCGGGACTCTCCCCGGGAGGTGCAGGGGGCTAACCAGCCCCTGTGCCGAAGACTTCGCAGCATCCGGTGGCCGCGACCCTACCGCCCTCCGCACATCGAGCACTATAACGGTGAGGCAGACCCTTACGAGTTTGTGCAGGTTTACTCCACAGCCATCTCCGCGGCCGGGGGGGACGAGACGGTACAATGCAACGTCTTCCCCCTCTACCTCACCGGCATCGCCCGCTCCTGGTTCTACAACCTGAAGGCCGGCTCCATCAAGTCTTTCACGCAACTCAAGCGGGAGTTCTGCGCGAACTTCCAGGGGAATTATGTGCACCCCCTGGACTACTCGCAGCTGTACACTGTCCGACAGAGGACTGGGGAGACCATCAGAAGCATCTTCAAGCGCTTTGCTCAGGTGAAGAGCAAAGTGGCCCACGTCCCCGACTCTACGGTCATCGAAGCCTGCAAAAACAGCATCCTCCCGGGGGAGCTCCACCGAAAGCTCTCCCAGAGCTGCCCCTCTTCCGCTGACGAGCTCTTCAACGTACTCGGAAAGTACGCTCGGGAGGAGGAAGACGACATCTGGAAGAAGACCCAGGGGGCAGCGTCCGGAAGGGGGCCTCCAGAAGGTCCTGCTGTCCCCGGGTGATGAAGACAAAACCGTCCGGATCGGGGCGGAGCTCCCCGAGGAGCATGCAGCGCAACTTGCGGCTTTTCTGCGCAAAAACTCTGATGTTTTTGCGTGGAAGCCTTCGGACATGCGGGGCGTCGCCCGGGAGGTCATTGAGCACAAGCTCGCAGTGGCCCCCGGTCACCCCCCGGTCAAACAGAAGCTGCGGAAACTCTCCCTCGAGCGCCAAGAGGCAACCAAGGTGGAGATCACCCGGCTCCGAGAGGCAGGGTTCATTCGGGAGGTCCTGCACCCCGAGTGGCTCGCTAACCCCGTCCTCGTCTAGAAGTCAACCGACAGGTGGCGGATGTGCGTGGACATCACCGACCTTAACCGCGCCTGCCCCAAAGACAACTTCCCGCTCCCGCGGATTGATCAGCTCGTCGACTCCACTGCGGGGTGCGAGCTCATGAGCTTCCTAGACGCCTACTCGGGTTACCATCAAGTCCGGATGGCGGAAGGGGACGAGGAAAAGACGAGTTTCATAACTCCCCTCGGAACCTTCTGCTACGTCCATATGCCCTTCGGGCTCAAGAACGCGGGGGCGACCTTCCTGCACCTCATGACGCTGGTCTTCAAAGATCAAGTAGGCCACAACGTTGAAGTCTACGTAGACGACGCGGTCGTCAAGAGTCCCCACGCAGCCGCCCACATCGACGACCTGGCTGAAACCTTCCGCAACCTCCGCGCGTTAGGGCTCAAACTCAACCCGGAGAAGTGCACCTTCGGGGTGCGCGGGGGGAGGCTGCTAGGTTTCCTTGTGTCCCTGCGGGGCATTGAGGCAAACCCCGAAAAGATCCGGGCATTCTTAGATATGCCCCCGCCGCGCTCCGTCAAGGATGTCCAGCGGCTCTCCGGCCGCCTAGCGGCGCTAAGCCGCTTCGTCTCCCGATCGGGGGAGCGGGGCCTCCAGTTCTTCAAGATCCTCCGAGGGCTCGAGGGGTTCCGCTAGACCCCCGAGGCCCAGGAGGCGTTCGATGACCTCAAGAAGTACCTCACGAGCCCTCCAATGCTCGTGAGTCCGTCTCTAGAAGAGCCCTTGCTCCTCTACCTCGCCGCGACCCCCGTCGCCGTCAGCGCAGTCATGGTGAAGGAGCAAGGGGGCAGCAGCGTCCCGTGTACTACGTGAGTGAGGCCCTCCAAGGGGCCAAAACTCGGTACACGGAGATGGAGAAGATCTGCTACGCCCTCCTGATGGCGTCCCGGAAGCTTCGCCATTACTTCCTGGGGCACCCCATCACCGTCCCGTCGTCCCTCCCCCTGGGGGAGGTACTGCGGAACAAAGAAGCCACCGGCCGGATTGGGAAGTGGGGGGCCGAGCTCGCCCCCTTCTCCCTATCCCTTACCGGCCACTCCGCCATCAAGTCGCAGGTCCTCGCCGACTTCGTCGCAGAGTGGACTCCCGCCTCTGGGTCCGGGGACGAAGACCTCCCTGTGCCGCCCCGACACACTGATCATTGGACTCTCATGTTCGATGGGTCGCTGTGTCTCGCCGGGGCTGGTGTGGGAGTAGTCCTCCGGAGCCCCGAGGGGAAGGAACTCAGGTACGCCGCACGGCTCGAGTTCCCCGCAACCAACAACGTCGCCGAATAAGTGGCTTTGCTCCTCGTGATGCGCCTTGCGCGCTCCCTGGGGATCCGGCGCCTCCTTGTCAAGGGAGATTCTCAGCTCGTAGTTTGCCAAATGGACAAGTCTTACCTGTGCCATGACGCAAACTTAAGTCTTTATTTGCAGGAAGTGCGAAAGATGGAGAGGCATTTCGACGGCCTCGAGGCCCGGCATATCCCGCGGAGGGACAATGACCAGGCCGACGCCTTGGAGGGACAATGACTGGGCCGCGGAGGGACAATGATCTGGAAATCATCACGAAGCCCTCGGTGGCCTCCCCGGTCACGGGCTACGAGCCTCGTCTCCCGGAGTTCGCCGAGATCACCCGGACTCCGTCCTGGATGGACCCCCTCATCTCCTTCATGAAGGGGGAGGGGGACCCTCCTAGTGAGACCGAGGCTAAATGCCTCCGGGCTAAAGCCCGGGCTTATCTCCTGCTGGAGGGGAGGCTCTACAAGCGGGGGGCTTCCGCCCTCCTGCGCTGCCTCCCCCGGCCGGAAGGACTTCAACTTCTCGAAGACATCCACGCGGGGAGCTGTGGTTCTCACCTTGCCCCGCGTGCCATCGCAGCCAAGGCCCTCCGGCAGGGCTTCTACTGGCCCACGGTCATGCCCGACGCGCGAGACCTTGTCTCCGCGTGCGAGGCATGCCAGAAGATGGCCAAGGGCTCGAGCCTCCCCCCTATAGCGCTGCGGACGATACCCATCACTTGGCCCTTCGTGCGCTGGGGGATGGACCTCTTAGGGCCCTTCCCCCCAGCGCCCGGAGGATACCAGTATGCGGTAGTCGCCGTCGACTATTTTGCAAAGTGGGTTGAGGCGGAGCCTTTGGCCAGCATCACGTCCCGGGCCGTGCAGCGGTTTTTCTGGAAAAACATCGTATGTCGTTTTGGTGTCCCCCGGGAAATCACCGTGGACAACGGGACCCAATTCGACTCGGCTTATTTCCGGGAATTCTGCGAAGGCCTGGGGCTCATCATCCACTTCGCCTCAGTGGCCCATCCCCGGAGCAATGGGGCTGTCGAGAGGGTCAACGGCGTGATCCTACAGGGATTGCGCCGGAGACTCGAGCAAACCGCTTCTAAGCGGGGTGCATGGGCAGAGGAGCTCCCTAGCATCCTCTGCTCCATGCGCACGACCCCGTCCCGGGCGACGGGACGTACTCCCTTCTCCCTGGTCTACGGGGCGGAGGCAGTCCTCCCCCGGAGATCGGCTTCCGGTCACTGCGGTTCGAGCTCGTGGAGGGAGCCACGCCCGCAGCGTACCAGGCCAACGAGGCCAACCAGCGCCTGGAGATCGACCTCGTGGAGGAGGAACGCGACCGAGCGCTCCTCCGCCACGCCATCTACGAGCAAGAGATGGCGCGCGCGTACAACCAGCGTGTGCGCGAGAGAGCTTTCCGCCTTGGGGACCTTGTCCTCAAGCGCGTCACAGACCCCCAACCCCAGGGGAAGCTCTCCCCCAAGTGGCAGGGCCCCTACAGGATCTCCGCGGTCCTGGGCTCGGGGGCTTATAAGCTCTCCAACCTTCAAGAGCAGAAGCTGAAGCACACGTGGAACTTGCGTTTACTTTGCAAGTTCTATGTTTAGCCTTACGGGCCTGTCCCCTCCCCCGGAGCGGTCACGCCGGAGGGGGAGGAGGGACGCTGTACTTACCTTTTCCTCCCGTTTCGCGGCTTCACAGGGGGAGGCACTGTAATTCATTTTATTAGCAATACATAGGTCTTGCTCTTCAACTGTCTCATTGCAGGTTCTTCTCACTACCGCCCCTAGCGGCGATGCCCTCCCCACGAGGATGCCCTCCCCGTGAGGACGCCCTCCCTGTGAGGATGCCCTCCTCGTGAGGATGCCCTCCCCGCGAGGAAGTGGGCCCAGACCCAGCAAGTCCCTCCTGTAGGGCGGCTTACGATCAGCCCTTGTGGACTGAGGGTGTAAGCGGCAACCCGGTCCCCAGCGGCCACGGTAACGAGTCACTTTGGGAGACTAGTCCCCTGCCCAAACACTCAAGACCCGTCTTCGGGCACTTCCTCCTCCGGGAGTAGACGCTCTCCCCAGTGGGACGTCTAATGGCTTTCACGGATATCTCTTCCTCCTCCGGGAGTAGACGCTCTCCCCAGTGGGACGTCTAATGGCATTCTTGGATATTTGGTCCCCGGTGACCTTATTCCCGGCTCCCCGTTCTCACGGCGACCAGATGATTGCCTCCCGGAGACCCAATTCCTGGCTCCCTGTCCTCACGGCGACCGGACGATTGTCTCCCGGAGAAGTTACGGATTTCCCTGACATTTCTTCCCCGGAGACCCTATTCCCGGTTCCCTGTTCTCACGAAGACCGGATGATCATCTCCTAGGAAGCCCGCCTCCGAAAATCTCATCAGCTTTTCTTGGATGTTTCTTCCACACGAGGCCTTACTCCCGGCTCCCCGTTCTCACGGCGACTGGACGATTGTCTCCTGGAATGTCTTTCCCTTGGAAACCTCGATTTAAAATTTTCTAACTTAGAAAAATTTCTATGCTACAAGTCACTTCCACCCCGGGGGCCTTGCTACCCCCACAGCGCGCGGAGCTACCCCCCGGCCCACTGTGGGCGGGGGGGGGGGGGATAAGGAACCCCCGGGTGTCGACCGTACCGCCCACGAGCAAACTTAGCTCATTCTTGTGAAAAGCAGTCGTCCAGACCATCCAAGAAGCAAAAATAAAAAGACAATGAAGGAAGAAGCAAGCGAACAACTTTATTCATTGTCAAACCCGGAGGACATCTTCCCCCTCCGGTGGGCTTCGAAAACGGTACAACCCGGGTTCTAACCCGGGGGATTCTCTACGCCTTAAGGCTCCTACGCCTAATACTCCCGGAGGCTCTCCGCTAGCTCTCGGGCCAAGTCCCGGTACAACGCGCGCACGCGGCGCCGAGCTTCCCGGAGCACACCTTCGGGCCAGAACTCGTATCCCGTCGGTGGAAGAATGCGAAGTGGAGGGACCATCCGGAACCCCAGTCGCGGAGGGGACAATTCGGCGCGATGATTGTCAAAATTGTCCAAGTGCCACCTCAACCGGATCAGCTCCCGGACGCTGTCCCCGCCGCGCTTCCCGGAGATGAGGCTTAGCAAGATCAAAGCCGCTTGGGCGTCCCCCGGGGAGCCCCTCCCGGACCTTCGCCCGGGAGTAACCTCCCGGGAACCCAGGTAACAATGCATTCAATTTAAGACTTAGAAAAATTTCTAACTTGATTGCCTTCAAAATGTTTTTGTACAAGTGTCCGGGGCTTCTTCTAAGAAGCTACCGGGAGCAAAACCTAAGAAAACAAAAAGGGCCCTAACTAAGACCCGGGGGGAGGCTCATACATTTTCATTGGCGTCCTCCCCCCGGGGGGTTTCCTCCGAGGCCGGGGTCGGAGTGTCCGCCGCCGGAGGCGCCGGTGCCGGGAATCTAGCCCGGATGATCCGGTCGTAGAAACCCCCGGCGAGCTGCTCCACCTCCCGGCATGAAGGCTCGAAGAACTCGGGGAAGCTCCGCGGCATGCGGCCCCCGATCGCCCGGGCTCCCACTCCCCGGTGCTCGACGAGCCCGGTTGCAGCCGCAACGATGGGGATCGCCCAGCCCCGAGCCCGGGCGTCAGCCGCCTCCGGGATGACGGAGACCTGCGTATTGAGAAAATGCACGGCCTCCGAGAGGGTCACCGGGGGCACCTCCGAGCTGCTCCCGGAGCCTAGGCTTACGCCAAGGCTCTCGAGGGCCGAACGGACGGAGCGGCCCGCGTCCACCACCGCCCGGACGCTCGATCCCTCGAGCTCCCGGAAGGCCTCCACCCTCGCCTTCGCCTCCTCTCGGAGGCGGCCATTCACCGCCTCCGAGACGTGAACTTGGGCCCGGACCCGGGCCTGCTCCTGGAGAGCTTCGTCCCGCTGGCCCAGGAAGGAGGGGGCCCTATCCTCTGCGTCCTTGAGCAGCCGGATGACGCACTGCTCGACGCCCCAGGTAATCGCCGTCCCCTATAAGTTCCAGAGTTAGAAAAATTTTGAATGTAGGAGCCAAAGGAAAGCGACAGCCGCTTCGGGTGAATACCTGGGCCTGGAGGGACCGACGCTCCGCGAAGCGATCGTGGAGCGTCCCCCCCACGAAGAAGGCCCGGAACTTCGGGGTCTGCAGGCCTTCCGCTTAATGTTCGACCTCCCCTGCAGAAAGCAGGGGGTCTCCCGCCCGGCGCTTGTCCTGGTGCGGCCGGTAACGCGCTCCCAGACTTGGGCGCCCGGCGCGACCTCAGTCGGGGTGGCGGTCGTCGTCGTCCTCGTTGCAGAGGCGCCCCCCGAGGAAGTGGCCGAGGAAGGCCCGGAAGGGGTCCCTCGCCGGGGGGGGGACCATCTGACCCTTCCCCTTTCCGGGCGGCAGGGCCCCCGGGGCCCCCACTTCCGGCGGGACCTCGTAAACCGAGGGGCTCCCCCCCTCGTCCACGGGCCATTCCATCTGCGGAGGCGAGGCCTCCGCGAACCACACCTCCAGTTTCTCCGGCTCCAAGGAGGCCGGGGCTGGTGGCGGGGCCGCTACCGATAGCGGCGACGGGGTGTAGTTCGCCGAGTCGGAGGCCGCCCCGTCCCCGGCCGATTCCTTCCCCCGAGCCTCAATGGGGCTCTTCGGGGGTGGAGGTAGTTGTCTCCTTCCGTGTCGGCGCCCGGGCGCACTTGGTCCCGGGGGTCTCGTCCCGGGGCTTCGCCGGAGTCACCGCCGGCGTCGTCGACGGGTCGGGGGTCTTTTGGACTCTAGCCTTCTTAGGCTTAGAGCCCCTGGCCGTGTCCTTCCCCCGCTTATGCGACCCGGGTGTGGGGAGGGGCTTCCTCTCCGGGAGCTTCAGCCCGTAGGCCTCAGGCACCAGGTTCTGGGGAGGGCCCTCCCCCACGAGGCGAACGACGCGCTCGTGCTCGTCGGCGAAGTACCTCCCGAGGAGGTTCTCCGCCTTCTCCCGCGCCGCGGGGTACGGCCAGACTACAAGAGGTAAAGAGTTAGTCAAATTTTCAAAAATTTGTAAATACGATGCAGCAGGTTACCGGGACTTACGTTGGGTCACCGACTTCACCGGAGGCCGCTGCTCCGGGCCCATGCCGGTCCCCCTCCTCCCGCGCACAAAAGGGGAGATCCTCAGGAGCATCATCTCCTCGGCGGCGTCCCGCATAGAGCGGGTCTTCCGGGAGATGATCACCTTGCCGAGGAACTTGAGCTCCTCGTCCGTCCACACCAGAGGCTTCGGTGCGGATGAACTGCTGTAGGAGGCGGGCTCCGGGGCGTACGTCACCCCATCGTCCCGGACCCGGAGGTAGAACCACCTCCGGATCCAATCGCCCCAATGGTCCCGGGAGGCTGCCGCCGGGTAGTCGGCCACCCGGGACGGCAGCATCTGCACCATCACCGAGCCGAAGGGGGACTTGGGTCCCCCCTTCACCAGGTGGGAGCTCCGCGCCGCTGGCTCGTAAAAGTACTGGAAGACGCGTAGCGTGGGCTTCCTCCCGGTCGCCGTCTCGAAGAGCCAGATGGAGATACCCATCCGGACTAGAGCGTTCGGGGTCAGGTGGTTGAGTGCCACCCCGTACTCCTTCAAAAACTCCCGGAGCATGGGATGCACCGGGAGCCGGAGCCCCACCTCCAGGAAGGCCTCAAAGGCCACGACCTCTCCGGGCCTGGGGCGGGGGGCTCCGTCCTTCTTCACGGGGATCCGGATGACCCCGTCCTCGATGACACCGCGTTCGACCAAGGACTTGGCGTCCTCGGCCGTAAACTCGGACGCCCAGAGGAAGTCCGTAGCGACCTCCTCCTGGGGCACCTCGGTCGTCTTCACTCGACCCTTCGGTGCCATCAGGTTAGTGTTTCCTAGAGACTAACTTTTCAGGAGGCTAAGCCCAAAAGTTTCGGACGCTTGCTACCGGGCGCTAGCTACCGGGAAGAGCTATCGGGAGAGAGCTACTGGGAGAGCAAAAGCCGCTAAGGCTGAGAAGTTTGGAATGGAGCTACTGGGCCCCCCAAGGCCCTATTTATAGAGGCGAGGCGTGGTCCAGATGGGCGCCACGTGGCACCTTGCGGATCAATCTAGGCCGTTGACATTCAAATGGCGCGCGGGATACGAAGGGACTGGCTCGCGAATCGAGGCGCCGGTTCGAACCGCGAGCGCATTTATTGCGAAACAGCGCGGCTGTAACACCCCAGTTTTTAACTATCTTTTCTACTTACGAATCAGCATACCTTCTTTGGAAACCCTGATATTTTAACCCTATCTTGATCTTAGGTATGCCACTACCTTAACCTAAAAAGTTGGCTGCTAAACTTCATTCCCCATATCATTTTCACATTTCAGTCCAAAGATGTTTCAATTTAGTCCTTTTCAGAAATTTCAGAAAACCCAAAAAGGCTAAAAGTCCCAGATCATCTCGAAATCCAAATCTGATCAAGTGATAACCTTTCTTTCATTTTTCTGAACATTTTTCCCTTCTGGAAGAATTCCAGAATCTCGACCAAAACCCTAGTTTCAGCCTCGACAAAAGTTCAAACCCTAATTACCCTAATTACCCTGTTTTCGATTTTTGTCAAAACCACCAGATGTTATCGGATTTCATCATTTTTCCTGCTAGATGAGTCCAAGACATTTAGTAGCACTCATCTGCAAAATCAGAATTCAAATCAGCCCTTCAGATCTTCAGAATTGCAATTAGGCCCAAACTCCTGAGCCAAAACCTTCACAGATCAGTCCAAATCATTGCAAATAGGTCCAAAGTTCACAACCAGGTCCTTGTGAAGTTTTCAACCAGCAACCACCAAATTGCCGCGCCGTTAACTCGTCGCCGGCAAAGTTCGCTGCGTTGCCACCTCACGGCCACGTAGCCACCAGCCGTTCGCAGCTGTACCGCCACCGTGGAGCGCTCAAACCCCACCGTGCCATCTTCTTCCCCGCGTGCGCGTGTTGCTGCTGCTGCCAGGAGCTTCATGCCACTTGGCCGCCATCCCGAAGATCATCGCCACCCCCCCTGACCAAATCCTGTTTCCGCGATTCACCGTCTCTGGCAGAGCCCCGCCGCGTCCCGAAGTGCATCGATGACCGTCCCGGCGTCAGAAGAAGATCTCCCCGGAGATTGCTGCTGCTCCCGAGAGCCTCACCCGCGGCTATATAAGCCCCCTCCCTTGCCCAGCAGTACCTCGCACCACCCCACAGCTTATTTGCTTTAGCCTTAGCACCAGAGAGCAACCGAGCCCTCAGCGTCGCCGCGAAGCTCATCTTCTCCGGTGAGTCGTTTCTGGAGCTCACGGCGCCAGCTTCGCCCGAAGCTTCTTCCTCCAAACCAACGCCACCAGTAAGCTCCCTACACCTCTCTCTTCGTACCGTAGCCATTAATTGGTCCCCGGCGCACCTCAACGCCGGCAATCACCGGAAAACTGAAAAACCCCTGTTCCCGCAATGCCTAACGATTTAGCCCGAATTAACCTTCGTGCCAGTGATAGGAATTGACCAGTGCACCCATTTGAGCAAGCCTACAAGCTTAGATTTCAAATTTGAGCAGAGATCATGGCCTTTCCGAGGTTTGCGCGCCACCAGTGAGCTGGTCCTCGTCGCCAAGCTTCTCCGGCCACTCTCCAGCCGATTTAACCCCGCAAATAGATACCTCACCTCACCCTCTCACTCCCTGAGCAAGGAGTCGAGCTCAAACCCTTTGAAACAGAAACGCCCAATCTGGAGGTTGTCTTCTCCAGCGCCGGTCGCCGGAATTTATCCCCGGCCGATCTAGCCTCGCTCACCTTGTCACTTAGATAGATCTCAACCCCCTGAGCAATTTTGTCTACTAGCCCGACCTCTGAATCGACCTGAATCAAAAGTTATAGCCATGCCAAGGTTGCTGTCCAGTGGCTCAGTTCATGTCCAGGCCACCGTGTTTGCTCACCGGATTTGGCCACCCTCCGGCCACTTTCAGCCCTTGAGCCTGTTGAGAGTTTTGTAGCTGTTATCAATGCCTAAACCCAAGACAAAGTTGTGCATCAATTGGAGCTCTGAGTCAAAAGTTATGCAATGCCCTAGTTTCTGGCCATGTCTAACACTATGTCAGTGCATGTCCACCTGTGGCATTGGATGATTTAGACTTGTTTCTTTTGAGCAATTGAAATGCCACTTTGTCCACCAAGCCTTTTGAGCCATGTTCTACAACATTCCCTACTATCACTTCTCCAGAAAACAAACCTAGAACCGATTTAGGGCAATGTCAAGCCATGAGTCGAATGTCAGCCCTTCGACATTCAAGCCCTTTGAACCCATCTCTTCGACCAATGTCAAGTAACCTTGTCTAAACCAATTCCCCTGCATGCATGATGTATTTACGTATTATTTTCTAGTGCTTGTGTGCTTATATAGTATGTATGTGTTGTTTGTACCCGTCGTGGAACCAGACGTTGAAGGAGCAGAGGAGATCCCTGAAGATTCATTTGAGCAGCTAGACCCGTCACTGCAAGGCAAGTCTCAAACCCTTGATCATGTCTCACCTACTATTTTGAAATGAAGTATGTTAACTGTTTTCCAGTATATGCATGCCTTAGATTCAAATAAGAATTATGTTTCAATAAAATGATTAGATATGACCTAAGTGATTGTAAAGCCCCTTTTGACATTGAATACCCCTGCACCCTTGTTGCCCTAGATTATCATGCTTAGGCTATGCTATGCTTAAAGATTATATGATAAATGTTGAATGGTCACATATGAGAAAAGCATGTTCAAAACCCCTCTTTGTGAAAGAAAATGTGATTGGAATCGATAGTGAGGATGGTTTGATTGGATGGTGCTGTGTGCACACTGGGAATGTGAAAGACTCCTCACTAAAGATTCATAAGGACTAGAACCTTGTGTTGTGCTTCTATGCGGCATGAAAAACGTACCAACCACCTGCCTGTTTATGGGACGGGCGCAACTTAGTAGCTTTCTTTAGTGTTAGCTTTCCCTGCAATGGTTGTCGGTCCAGTGTCTTGCGAGAACTGGTGGGCCGCAGAAGGCCATGAGTGATGTGAGTTCAGAAAAATCATGAGAGGAAAAGGTGGAAAGAAGGAAGACGCCCTATGCCAGATTAAGTCGTGCGCGACTGTAATCAAGAGAGGCTATGTGTCTTGCGAGAACATAGACCCAGGCTAGGAAGTAAGGCAGTGGGGAGGACCCACAACGGTACTTGAGACTTAACTGTCTATTTACCGGGCAGGGAAATAGTTAATACTAGGACTGTAAGTTGTTGTGTCATCTCGACCTTGTCACATGCGTAAGAGTCGCATGAAGCTGATCCGACTTGAAAGCCGAATGATTGGTGGATTAAGGTGGTACACCTTTGCAAAGCTTAAAAAGTATCGGATACTCTGAGCTCCCAGGTCATGGAGTCTGCGCGCTGTGAATTCTATTCACGTCGATGAAGCACAAGTAGCTTTTGGAAGTTTTTCACAAAATCTGAGTAAAGTGGTGACTCATGAAAGACCGCCACACACAACATTTCTGAAAATCTAGCTTAGGATTATAAAAGCCTCGCTTTCAAAAATAAAGACCTCTCTTCAAAGCTGCATGTGAAAATCTATTATATATTTATGTACAGAGCCAAAGAGCTGTTCTTTGAGAAATTTTCCCCTCATCTATATATACATGCATTGTTACTTGGGACTTGTTGAGCGCCATGTGGACGATGTGCTCACCCTTGCTTTTACAAACAAATTTAGAGGAAGGATTCGCCGACCCTGAATCTTATGGTCTTGAACCCAATGTGGAACAAGAAGAAGAAACTGAGGACCCATCTAGTTAAAGGGTTATGCACCAAGGTGGAGTTCGATGTGGAGAAGGCCCATGCTATACTGCCGCTGCAGAAGACTGATGAAGTCCTTTTGTTTATCGTTGCTGTTTTATTTTGTGCCGACCCTTGTGTCGAAAACCCCTTAATTTGTATAAACAATTAAATGCGTCATTTCGGCGCTAAGTTATTGTGATGTTGGTCCCTGTGATCAGCACTTGTTTTTAATTACTCGCATTTTTATATAATGCATTTTATTGTTGTGAGCTGCAATGTGCCTTTTCTGAGTGCAATCCACCTGGGCGATTGCCACTGGAATCCTCAAATGAGGGTCCCACAGCGGCCTTAAGCGCGGGGCACGAAAACTGAAGCGCCACGGCTCCGGTGGCTTGGCCCGGAGATTTTCCCGGTGACATGTACCATACCCACCAGGGACTCGAGCATCGTCCCCGGGAGGCATGTGGGGCTACTGTTGGGGGACATCTCCGCGGGACTAGGTCCAGGTAAGTTGCGTCACACTCGCCCGGGGACCTGGCCTCCGGTGCCTCCCCGGAGAGAGCCTCCCCAGCCGACTCCTGTCGGGAGCGCACCGACAGGACTAGGGCCCCCACCGGGACCCGAACCTGTATAAATCCTTGTGTCTTTTCTTGTGCTTGTCCGGCGGGGGAGGACCGGTCATCCGGTCGACCCGCGCCGCGTAATCTTCGCTAGGATAGTTCTCAAAACCTGCCGGGGTATTCGCAATACCACAACAGTGTGTGTGCCTGACGAGGGCAGTTGAGCATTTATTGCGCCTGTTTAATGCCGTTGCAATTGCGGCGGTCTGACCGAGCTTATACCTGCGGTCTGACCGCCAGGTGATCTTTTTCTCCCAATGGCCTGTAACGGCTATATTTATTGTGGGGGTTATATATACTCCCATGCACGGCCCTGTTCATAACTTTTGGCATAATCTTGTGCATTGTCATCATCCTTGAGAGCTTAAGCTAGTTTCATACACTCTAGGGTTCAAATTCTCGAATTTGTGAGAGTGTGCATTTGAGATCTTCTAGTGCATTGCATTTAGATCATTAAATCAATCTTGTGGCACTAGAAGAAGGCTAAATGATCATCACCGGCTTGTTACTCTTGGAGTTTGCCGGCTCCTAGATGGCTAGGAGAAAGGTTTTGGAGAGATCTTCAAGGAAGATGGTGAAGACTCCTCAAAACGTCTTGTGGAAGGGTTGAGCATGCCTTGCCGGAGCAGTAAAGTGCATCCTTAGTGAAATCGAGGTTTGGATAACTCATCACACTAATCCAGCTCAAGATCTAGGTCACTTCTCGAGAGAAGGTTGACTAGATAGAGGAGCTGTTAGAGATTTGAGTTTGCCTCAACGTGGATTAGGGGCGATCGGCAAATCACCGAGACCACGGGATATATCCTTGTGTTGATATTGTGTTTTGTTCATCTTGTGTTATTTATTTGCTCTCATTATCTAAATTGTTTGTTTTATTGATAATTTGTTAAAATCGCCTATTCACCCCCCTCTAGTCGATATCCTTGATCCCTTTCAATTGGTACCAGAGCAAGGACTCCTTTTTTAGTGGATTTAACCATCCAGGAGTAGGATAAAGATGGCTAGTGAGGGTCGGATCAATATTGGCAAACCACCACTCTTTGATGGATCTAACTATACTTATTGGAAAACTAGATTGATGGTTTATCTTAAAGCCATGGGTGGAAAGATTTGGAAAGTGGTGGATGAGGGTTTTGCAATTCTTGATGATGATGACATGACTAACCTAGATAGAGATAATGCCTTAGCTAATGCTCAAGCCATGAATGTTCTTTATAGTGCTCTAAATCTAGGTGAATTTAATAGAATTTGTAAACTTGAAACGGCCCATGATATTTGAAGAAATCTTATGGATATTCATGAAGGAACCTCGATGGTCAAGGATGCTAAATTATTTATCCATAAGGGCCAATTTGAAAAGTTTGCTATGTTACCTAATGAAGATGTATCGGAGATGTTTAACCGATTAAATAACATAGTAAATGAGTTAAAAGGGCTTGGTATGGATGTCACAAATGTGGAATTTTGTCATAAGTTTCTTAGAGCTTTACCTTCAAAATATGACACAATTGTAACCTTACTTGTGCGTTCAAACTTGAAGAGTGTGACTCCGTTGGAAGTCTTGAGTGAGATTCTCACTCATGACATATTCAAGAAATCTCAAGAAGAAGTGAAAGATGAGGCTTCCGACTCCAAGAAGAAGAACATAGCACTAAAAGCTCAAGCTTCCAAAAGGGAAGACAATGAAGAAGAAAGTGATGAGAGAGACACCGATGAGGAAATGGCTCTCTTTGTGAGAAGGTTCAAGCGGTTCATGTAGAAGAGATATCAAGGAAAGTCCTTCAAGAAAGGACAATCATCCAAGAGGAACCCATTTGAAGAGAGAAATGCTTTGATTGCGGTGAAAAGGGTCACATCTCCACACAATGCAAAAACAAGAAAGAAGAAAAATCAATGAAGAAGAAGTACGAAAAAGAAGGAGAAAGCAAGAAGAAGGTTTTCAAGAAATATTATAAGAAGAAGAAGGATGGACAAGCTTGCTTCATTGAATGGGATTTAGATGCTTCAAGTTCCGATTCCGATGATGAAGATGAAGCATCACCCAAAGGACTCGCCGGGGTAGCTATCAAGGAAGCTCCATCTCTATTCTACACTCCTCATTGCCTCATGGCTAAAGGAGAATCGAAGTTATCATGTGACGAACATGAATATACTTATGATGACCTAGTTGAGATGATCACCGATTTTGATGACTATATGAGTAAAGAGAAAGAAAAATTCAAGGAATTGAACAAGAGATACAAAACTCATCAAAATTCCTATGAGGAGCTAAACACATCTCATGAGAGTCTCAAGGAAACTCATGAGATGCTTAAGGAAGCTCATGACTCACTACTTACTCATAAAGCCAACAAAACGGGTAATGAAATAGGCATCACTTGCAATATTTTGAATGGCTTGCCCATGATGTCTACTTCTAGCATATCTACATCTTGTGAAGATTTAATTGAATTCCCTTCTAGACCTAAAATTGATGATAATGTGCTTAGTCTTGAAAACAATGAACTTAAGGACAAAATTGAAAAACTAACCAATGATCTAGCTAAATGCTATGTAGGAGAATCAAAATTAAGACATCTTCCAGATAGTCAAAGGTTTTCCTTAAGAAGAGAAGGACTAGGGTACATTCCTAAAAAGGGAAAACATGCTTTTGTCCCATCTAAAACCGTATTTGTAAAAGAAAAGGGATATTGCAACAAATGTAAAAGTTTAGGTCACATTGAAAAGAATTGCCATGCTAGCAAAAGTAATTCATCTCTTGTATTCAATTCTTGCTATGTTTTAAAGAAAATGAACAATGGGATGTTAAAGCCAAATTTGTTGGAACTCCGATCATTGGTGCCAAAAAGAAAGCCATTTGGGTCCCAAAATCCTTGGTAACTGACCTCCAAGGACCCAAAAAGATTTGGGTACCTAAAAGGACCTAACTTTGTTTTGTAGGTAAATTACAAGGCCGGAGGACAACATTGGGTGCTCGATAGTGGATGCACTCAACATATGACCGGTAATCACAACATGTTCTCCTCTCTAAATAACGAAGGTGCGGAATATGACAAGGTTACGTTTGGAAAGGTAAAAGGTTTAGGTAAAATTGCCATCTCAAACGACCTCTCCATATCTAATGTATTGCTTGTTGAATCTCTAAATTTCAACCTCTTATCCGTAGCTCAACTTTGTGATCTTGGATTTATATGTGCATTTTATCCAAAAGAAGTGATTAGCACTAGTATTGATGATAATAGGTTGATTTTCAAAGGTTTTAGACATGGCAACCTCCATTTAGTTGATTTCAATTCAAATGATGCTAATCTTGGTACATGCTTGTTTACTAAATCTTCTAAAGGTTGGCTATGGCATAGAAGGCTTGGGCATGTTGGAATGAAACAACTAAATAGACTAGTTAAACATGATTTAGTTGTTGGATTAAAAGATGTAAAGTTTGAAAAGGATAAATTATGTAGTGCTTGCCAAGTCGGAAAACAAGTTGCAAACTCTCATCCAACTAAAAGCACACTGTCAACTTCTAGTCCACTTGAATTATTGCATATGGATTTATTTGGACCAACTACTTTTGTGAGCATTGGTGGAAATAGTTATTGTCTTGTCGTTGTAGATGATTTTTCTAGATATACATGGATATTCTTTTTACATGATAAGTCAATTGTGTTTAACACTTTCAAAAGCTTTGCTCAAAGGGCCAAAAATGAATTTAGCTTCAAGATCAAGAAAGTGAGAAGTGACAATGGCTCCGAATTCAAGAATACCAAGGTTGAAAATTGGTGTGATGATAAAGGTATCAAACATGAGTTTTCGGCCAAGTATACACCGGAGCAAAATGGAGTAGTCGAACGAAAGAACCGGACATTGATAGACATGGCAAGGTCTATGCTTTCGGAGTACAATGTTTCAGGCACCTTTTGGGCCAAAGCAATCAACACCGCGTGCCATGCATCAAATCATCTTTATTGTCATCGACTACTAAAGAAAACTCCTTATGAGCTTCTCATTGGAAGGAAGCCAAACATTTCCTACTTCCGAGTATTCGGATGTAAGTGCTATATCTTGCGGAAAGGTACACGCTTATCTAAATTTCAAAGTAAGTGTGATGTAGGATTTTTATTAGGATACTCATCAAATAGCAAAGCATATCGTGTCTACAACCAAAACTCCGGTTTGGTTGAGGAGACACATGACGTTGAATTTGATGAGACTAACGGCTCTCAAGAGGAGCAAGACAGTTTGGATGATGTAGGTAATGAAGGGTTGAGAGTGGCAATGAAGAACATGACCATTGGGGATATCAAGCCGATAGAAGATAGTGATCAAGATGAAGATCCATCCACTCAAGCTATTCCCTCTTCATCAACTCCTCAACATGAAGATCAAATAGTTGAAGTGGTCAACGTGGAAGACTCCTCTCAACAACAACCGGAAGTACCTTCTACCTCTACTTCACAAATCCCGGTTGACCATCCAAGAATTCATCACTCAATTTCCAAAGATCACCCCGTTGATCAAATTATTGGTCACTTGCGTAAGGGTGTCCAAACCCGTTCTCGTCTTGCTTCATTTTGTGAAAATTACTCTTTTGTCTCCTCTTTTGAGCCCACACTTGTAGATGAAGCATTAAAATATCCGGATTGGGTGAATGCTATGCACGAAGAATTAAACAACTTCACCGGCAACAATGTTTGGGAATTAGTAGAAGAACCAAATCCGGATGAGCACAATGTCATTGTAACCAAATGGATCTTCAAGAATAAACAAGATGCAAACGGAGTGGTAGTAAGAAACAAGGCAAGATTGGTGGCTCAAGGATACACTCAAGTTGAAGGTTTGGACTTCGGTGAAACCTTTGCTCCCGTAGCTAGACTTGAGGCTATTAGAATCTTGATTGCTTTTGCTTCATCTCATAATATTAGACTTTATCAAATGGATGTCAAAAGTGCATTTTTAAATGGAAAAATTAATGAATTAGTATTTGTTAAACAACCTCCCGGATTTGAAGATCCTACAAAGCCGAATCATGTATATAAACTCTCCAAGGCTTTTTATGGTCTTAAACAAGCACCTCGTGCTTGGTATGAAAGACTTAGAGACTTTTTAATTTCAAAAGGCTTTAAAATTGGGAAAGTTGATACTACCTTATTTACTAAGAAAATTGGGAATAATTTATTTGTATGTCAAATTTATGTTGATGACATCATATTTGGATCTACTAACCAAGATTTTTGCGAGGAATTTGGTAATATGATGTCCAGGGAATTCGAGATGCCTTTGATAGGTGAACTAAGCTTCTTTCTCGGACTACAAGTCAAACAACTCAAGGAAGGAACCTTCATCAGTCAAAGCAAGTATGTGAAGGACCTACTCAAGAGGTTCGAACTTGAAGAAGCAAAGCCAATCAAGACACCAATGGCTACAAACGGTCACCTTGTCTCTGACGAAGGAGGTAAACCGGTAAACTCAAAGCTTTATAGATCTATGATTGGTAGTTTATTATATCTTACTGCTTCTAGGCCCGATATTATGTTTAGTGTTTGTATGTGTGCAAGATTTCAAGCCTCTCCTAAAGAAAGTCATTTAATGGCCGTTAAGCGCATTTTGAGGTATCTAAAATATTCATCTAGCACAGGGTTGTGGTATCCTAAAGGTGCAAAATTCGAATTAATTGGATATTCTGATTCCGATTATGCGGGATGCAAAGTGGATAGAAAAAGCACCTCTGGCAGTTGTCAACTGTTAGGAAGATCTTTAGTATCTTGGTCCTCCAAGAAACAAAACTCTGTAGCTTTATCAACCGCCGAAGCGGAATATGTTTCCGCGGGTAGTTGTTGTGCACAATTGCTTTGGATGAGGCAAACATTGTTGGATTATGGAATAAAATTTGAAAAAGTGCCTCTTTTGTGTGATAATGAGAGTGCGGTAAAAATAGCCACAAATCTAGTTCAACACTCTCGGACCAAGCATATTGATATCCGACACCACTTCCTTAGAGATCATGTTAGCAAAGGTGATGTGGTGGTGGATAATGTGAGAACCGAAGATCAATTAGTGGATATATTCACTAAGCCCTTAGATGAAAGTCGTTTTTGCAAACTTCGAAATGAGCTTAACGTCATTGATATATCAAATGTGGCTTGAAATGTTGAACTCATATTGCTTGTACTTAAAGTATCACTTGTTTGGTTAAACTTCCTACCTTAGAGCTTTTTAGACTCTTTTATCGGCAATTGAGTAAAGTGAACAAAAATTTGTTGAGTTATAAGATAAATACTTCCCCTTTGGTGATATTGTCTATATCTCTCTTATAATTATCTTATATTTATATATCACCCTATCCAAATCTCTTGAGCATCAAATCAATCAAAATCCTCCAAGACTTTTTGTCCTTCCAGCGGTCTGACCGAACAAATTACGGTCTGACCGAATGCATCTCCAAAGAGCATCTTAACTTTCCTGCTTCCAGCAGTCTGACCGGTACCCTATCTACGGTCTGACCGAAATTTCATGACCAGAGACCTTTTATCCCGAATCTCTTGTCCTTTTTCACTTTCTTCCCCACTCCTGTCTCTTTCACGTGCGCCTCAAATCTTTGGATTCTTCTTCTCCGGTCAAACCCTAGCAACGCCCGGACAAACCGTGGTTCAAGATAACCTCCAAACCATGTCTTCTAGGTACATTTCTTGGATTCTTCTTCTTTATCGAATTAGTTTCCTGTTCATCTTGGGATTTAGGGCAAATGCTATGAATCAAGTCTAAATCTGTTCAAATCCTGAAATTGTCTCTTCCTCTTGATGCAATAAGTATTTTCACACGTACATTTGTCCACATTGTGCCCTAAAATCAAGTGAATCTTAGGAATCATGTCAAACCCTAACTCTACGGTTGCGCCGGTCTGACCACTCCTGTCTCGGTCTGACCGAAAGCAACAGTAGAGCAATGGTTTACTGATATGTTGTCGTATCGATTCGTTTCTTTTGTTCCTGTTTCCTAGTATCTTACCTGCTGCATATCTTCCAAATCTTATAGTGGTCGAGGTACTCAAGGCATTGCCTCCATCCGGACAAACAAGAAGAAATTGGCGAAACGGCCAAAAAGGGGTCTACCCTCGAGCAGTAGCGACAGTCACGATGACGATTGGGTGCCCTCGGTCGGAGAATCAGAAACAGAACAGTCATCTCATCGTGGTGGATCGTCTCACAGGGGCATGGACATCGAGAGCGAGGACGATGAAATAAACGTCCACGCTTATCAAGGCCCGAAGAGGAATTGGACTTCAAGCGACTATACCAAAGCTAGGACCATCTACGCCTACAATCACGAGAATGACGCCTCTACTCCTCACTTCCACACGATGACACAGCAGGATGCCTTCTATGGTCACTTGATCCACAAAAATATCTTCGAACACAAATGGATCGAATGGGCTTATGTTGTGAATCAGTCCATCATGGCTCCTTTGGTGCAGATTTTCAAGGATATAGGGCTGTATGACTTTGTGGAGCACAAATGCCCATGGAACGCCACTGCCATCAGACAGTTCTATGCTACAGTTGAGATCAGATGGGCAGACCAGCAGATCATGTGGATGACAAGTTCTAGGCGTTATGAGGCCACCTTTGAGGAGTTTGCTGCGGCAAACAAGTTAAACTATGAGGAAATGAAGGAGGGGATCGATATGGAGGATGAGGATTACCTCCATGAGGATGACTGGCTCCAATTTTATGAGCAGCCGGGAGGTGGACAGCGGATTGTACCTGGCACTGTTACAGGTCTCAAAGTCCTCCCTGCTGTGGTCAACAAAATCGTACGAGCCACGATCCATCCAAAGAGTGGAAACCGAGAAGCGGTCCGAGATTACTACTGGAACTTCATCGACCACATCCTCAAGAGTCATCGGATCAACATTGTCTCTTTTATATTGAAGACAATTGAGGATGTCTCGGCGACCACTCTGCCGAATCTCTACTATGCACCTTTTATCATGTCCTTACTGCTCCAGAAGACGAAGTTCCCTCGCGGTTCTTGTGATATCAGACATCTCGGCTATAAGTCGTTTAGTGTCAACCCGCGCGTCTTGGCTCGAGGCCATGGAGCACAGCATCAGCAGCAGCAGCAGCAGGCTCAGCCTATGCCTCCTCCTCCTCCACCTCAGTCACAGCAGGCAGCTCAGTCTAGCCAAGCCCCCGCCTGGTTTACACAGTTCCAGCAGCAGTTCCATCAGCCGATGATGGATCAGTTTGCTACTCTTCTCCAGGGGCTTGAGCTCGCTCGCTCGGACTTGGCGGCTTTGAATGATCAGTTCCAGACCTTCTCGTCGCACCAGGATTAGTTCGAGCAGCGCTTCCACGCCTTCTCCGCTCACTTCTACACCCGTTTCCCTCAGACTCCTCCTCACCATCCTCCCGATGATGATGCTCCAGCCGATTCTTAGCTTTTATGGCAATTGATGCCAAAGGGGGAGAGGAGAGAGTAGAAGAGTAGGAGAGATGATGAGAGATGAACCTTAAATGAAAACTTTTGGTGTAAAGTTTTAATTAACTTGTTTAAGTTGAATATCTCTTTTATGTGGATGACTTATGTTGGTTGACTCTTGTATGAGATTGTTACTACTTGATATATGAGACATGCTTATGTTATTTTCATATGACCTTGTGTTGATGATATCATGTTGCAGAATTGAATGTTGAATGTCTTATTTGTGATACTTCATGCTCATATAATGAATGATTTGAGATAGCATCTTATACACATGCTTGAACTCCACTAAAATGCCAAAATTCTCTTATTCATACTTTTTGGGGGAGTGTCTTATTCTTCGATGCTTATTGTAAAATTCCCTTTATGCTTAAAACTCCTTCATCTACTCTTTATGATTGTCATCAATTACCAAAAAGGGGGAGATTGTAACTTCTAGGCCCCTAAAGAGTGTTTTAATAATTAATGACAACTACAAATGGTACACTAACGTTACCTGCCTAGTTGTGTCAAGAAGAGACTTAAAAGACAGGTTAATGAAAGGCGAAGAAAGAGGCTCATGATGAAGAAAGGGCATTGATCAAAAGGGCAAAGGTACGAAATAGGGTCTTTTCCATTTTTACCGGTCTAAGGTGTTTAGAGAAGAATTTTGACCGGATTTTAGGATAGTTGCCGTACTATTAAGAGGAGCATGTGGTGTATCACAAAATACTTCATCAATGTGCCACAAATCATAAAATCAACTTGCATTGCATACTAGAAGGTCATATACTTTGAAAATGCTTGTTTCAGCTCAATTCTGCTCAGCACTGTCTCACTCGGTCTGACCGTCTGTTGGACCGGTCTGACCGAATTCACGGACTGACCGAATAGAATTCTCGGATTGACCGACGTTATGTCTAAGTATAGTGTATTCCTTTAAAAGGTCGGTCTGTCCGTAGTTGAGACCTAGGTCAGACTCCTGGAACTTCTTGATTTATCTTTCTGTTGTTTTTGAGCTATGACGGTCTGACTGAGAAATCGGTCTAACCGTGCTTTTGAACTATGGTCTGACCGTATGGCCGGTCTGTCTGTATTTTTCGGCCTGACCGTATAAAGTGTCCAGAAACTATGTTGTCTCTGGACAGTTTCACGGTCTGACCGAAATAGGCTCCGGTCTGACCGTGTGTGTGCCTGACAAGGGCAGTTGAGCATTTATTGCGCCTGTTTAATGCCGTTGCAATTGCGGTGGTCAGACCAAGCTTATACCTGCGGTCTGACCGCCAAGTGATCTTTTTCTCCCAACGGCCTGTAATGGCTATATTTATTGTGGGGGGTATATATACTCCCATGCACGGCCCTGTTCATAACTTTTGGCATAATCTTGAGCATTGTCATCATCCTTGAGAGCTTAAGCTAGTTTCATACACTCTAGGGTTCAAATTCTTGAATTTGTGAGAGTGTGCATTTGAGATCTTCTAGTGCATTGCATTTAGATCATTAAATCAATCTTGTGGTACTAGAAGAAGGCTAAGTGGTCATCACCGGCTTGTTACTCTTGGAGTTTACCGGCTCCTAGACGGCTAGGAGAAAGGTTTTGGAGAGATCTTCAAGGAAGATTGTGAAGACTCCTCAAAACGTCTTGTGGAAGGGTTGAGCACGCCTTGCCGGAGCGGTAAAGTGCATCCTTAGTGAAATCGAGGTTTGGATAACTCATCACACTAATCCGGCTCAAGATCTAGGTCACTTCTCGAGAGAAGGTTGACTAGATAGAGGAGCGGTTAGAGATTTGAGTTTGCCTCAACGTGGATTAGGGGTGATCGGGAAATCACCGAGACCACGGGATATATCCTTGTGTTGATATTGTGTTTTGTTCATCTTGTGTTATTTATTTGCTCTCATTATCTAAATTGTTTGTTTTATTGATAATTTGTTAAAATCGCCTATTCACCCCCCTCTAGTCGATATCCTATATCCCTTTCAACGTCGACACACGACAGCCCACGGTAGCACCCCTTATCATGACAACACATGTCACTTGGGTAATCTTGACTTATCAAATTTTATTTAGAAAACATCCTTGTGTCACACCCCGTGGATTTAATCCACCGCAGCAGACTCCTATAAACCCGGGAGCTCGGAGTATTCGAATACGTTTTTAACTCTGCAGAAAAGTACCAATTTACCCGCAAGATATTCCACTTTCGAGCCCAACCTATCAAAATGATTAGACCCTTCCTCACAACCATGTGTGAGTGGCAAGGTGGAGATAACAAGAACTTTTGTTATGTATCACTCACAATTCACCCCTGACCCTGTAGATCTCTCGGGAACCACAGTTGTGGCAGGTTGTACTCAAACCCCCACCCCTACCCTTATTTTCCCATTGCTGGGTCAACGTGCAAGATCAAATCATGTTCAGTGATACGTGTGGGAGCCATTCTCCGTGCCAATCGTGCATCACTACACAACTCATGCAGGGGTTTCATGTGCGATCCGCATAAGTACTTGTTCAGGCCTATCCCATTCCAGGCTTGCGTTTAGCACGTGTTTCATGCCACTAGACACACAACACAAGGTTCTAGTCCTTATATGCCAGTGACCAGACCATCCACAACCCTACACCTTCCGTGCCTACCATCCTTTGCAGTTTAGCACCTCCAGTGCTACAACCATCCATACCAAAATTCTGGTCACGGCTAGGGGTTTTATTTCATGAATATATATATAAATACATATATAATAGTTCATGGTTCACTATTTGATCTTTTCACATTTCACAAGCATCCAGCTTGTACTGCCAAAATATATCTCAACCATTCTTTCACATGCAGTAATACTTATATTCAAGGTCATATCATAGCAATTCATTAAATATGGGTTCAAGATGATAAAAAACTATTACTTGCCTCCGCGTCGTAAGAGACAGCAGTTGACGTAGGATCAGCAGTGAAGTCCTCGAACTCTGGCTCTTGATCTATTCTCCAATAAAACAAACAACCAAGAATCACAATCTTTTCAATACATTATTATACTATATGCAATAATGTAAAGATGAATGTCTCGATGATTCTGAAATGATTGGGTTTAGAAGTTGATGAGTGTTAAGTTATAGAAACCAAGGTTAAGATTAGTTGTCGAAGGTTTACAACGTTCCAAATTTCTCAAAATATCAGAATGATATCAAGGTTGCGACTGGTTCACTCAAAAACAGCGAACGTCTTTAGGTCGACATTCGGTTCAAAGTATCGACATAGGGTCGATGGATGACACAGGGACTATCTCAACTTGTGGCAGTAGAATAAAATGTAGATTACAACTCCACAAGTCTAAGGGACAAGGTTATTTTCAATTTGCACCACTGGAAAGAGGTGAAAAGAGCTAATGCCACTGGCTGACATGCTCTCGCATAGGGTTGACAATGTCAAAATCTAGGGCTAAGCATAAAATGCAGTTCAAGGGCTCAAATCAAGTTGTGATAGAAGAAGAAATTGTAGATCACAACCTCAGGAGCCTAAGGGACAAAGTCATGCTCAAAATGAACATCTGGAAGGAAGAGACTGACATTGGATTGACATGGCCAGAAACTAGGGCTTGTCATAACTTTTGATCTAGGGCTCCAACTGATGCACCACTTTGTCTGGGAGGTAGGCCTCAGTAACAGGAACAAATGATTCAATAGGTTACAAGGTTGAAGATGGCTGGATGATGATGAAAATCAGTGGTGAAGTATGGTGGCGACAGGCACAGTGAAGCCACTGGACAAGATCTTGGCATAGCAATAACTGGCATTTTTGTGCAGATTCAGGGGTCGAGCTAATAGAGGAAAATGTTCAGGATGTCAAGGCGAAGATGCTAGACAAGGTGGCATCGACGGCGATGGCCGGCTATGACCGGGCGACAAACTGGCGGCACGGCAGTGAAAGGTAAAATATTCAAATTGCAATTTAGTGCTGTGCTACTAAAACTTGGCATTACAGGAGCTAGCTAGGGCTAAATGGTACTGCTTGATGCATTGGGTTCAACTGGAGAAGGCACGGCAGTGAACGGCGACGAGCTGCGCCGGAGAAGAAGACGGCTTCAACGGCAACAGGGCGATGTGGTGATTCAAACTCCAATTTAAGGGCATAGTTGAGTTCCTGGATAGCTTCAGATAGTATAAATGAAGGGAATTGGCCTAAAGCGACGCCGGTGAGGAGATCAACACCGTGGCCGGAGAAGAAGACATAAGATTTGGGGATTTTTGATACAGGTCAATTGAACTCAATTCCTTGCTTGGAGAGTATCTGAGAAGTATAAGAAAGCTGTTGGCATGATTAGATTGGCCGGAGGATCATCGGAGAAGCCTGGCGACAGTCGCCGGCGACTGGTGAAGCTCGAGCTGGGGAAAAGATTCAATTCTTGCTCAATTGCACAATCTGAATTCACTGGTTTGCTTAAAATAGCTCACTGATCATTTTTGTCTATTGAATCGAAGGCTAATTCGGACTGATTTGAGTTGTGCAACTGGAACAGGGCATTTCTCAAAATTCGGCAATTGCCAGCGATCATCGGTGATGAGATGCATGAGAGTTCAATTAAATGATACAGCACGATAAGGGTGATGGGAGATACTCATTGGTGCTGTTAATTTGGATGAGGAGGCTGCGGTTGGGGCTGTCACCGTGAGCCTCTGTGCTGGACTCGCCGGAGAAGACGATGACAGTGAGGAGAGAAGTACAGTTTAATGGCCGGGGGGCTTTGGAGACCTCTGCTAAAGATGAGGAGGCTGCTCTGGAGTTGCTATTTATAGGCAGAGCAAAGCATAACGAACCTTAAGCTCACTGCTTGAAGATTATGAAGCTTGCGCCAATGGAGACTTCGAGTTGAAGCAACGGCGAGCAACAAGCTTCTCTCTAGCGTGCAGCTACTGGTGAGCTGGATGGGAACTGCCACGATGATGTCTGCGATACTAACACGTGTGCGTGCAAAGGTGGTTGCAAAAACACGGGCTTGAGCGGCGCTGATCAGCGGTGAAACATGGCGATGAGGTGCTCCTGGTTGCGGTCGCAAAAGCACTGCACTGTTCAACAGTAGCCGAGGTCGTGAACAGTGGCTGTGGTCGAGGTCGAAGTAGCCGATTCCTGGTCGTGAACTACAGCTACTCCTCTGGTCGCAAACAGTAGACGAGGTCGAGTACAGTGGCTGGTGGCTGTTGGTCGAAGACAGCCATTTGGACTGATTTGCAAATTCTGAAAATTGGCAGTGGACTGAATTGTAATTTCTGATCTAGAGATAGTTGAATTGCAATCTGATTTCACAGATGAGTATAAACTTATACCTTATACTCATCTAATAAGAGATTTGGTAAAATCTGGCGAGATTTGGTAAAATCTGGCACGATTTGGTGATTTTCGATATAAACTGAAAATAGGGTACTTTAGGGTAAAATAAGATCTGAGTTTTGATCGATTTCAAATTCTGGCATCTAGGATGAGATTTGTATATTCTGATAAAAGAAGATTTTGTATTGATTTGCATTTGGGAGGTGTTCCCTGAAACAGATTTGAATTTGGAGTTAATCTGAAGATTTCAGCCTTTTTGGGTTTGCAGATATCAGATAAAGGATTGATTTGCAATATAATTTGGACTGATATGTGAAAAAGGCTTAGATGAAGAAATCCGACTGCCAACTTTCTGGATTAAGGTATTGACATACCCATGATCATAATCCAAGAATAATCTGATCTGGATTAGGTCAAGATTTAGCTAAATCTGAGTTCTGAGTATTCAGGGTAATTAGAATAGTAATTAGAATTTCTGTTTTCGAAAACAGAATAGATTGATAGATCTGAGAGTTAGAGATGGATTTGAATCTGGCTTCTGAAGACTTTTATGCTCAAAGTAACTGATAGATCATATCTGAATAATCTGATCTTGATTTGGGTTTACAGGGAAGATTTTGAGATTTTAGGGTTTGAGATAGATACTGATTTGGCGACTGCTGCAGATACATGCATGCATGATGTTCATGAAAAGGAAGTTTTCACCCCTAAACTCAGGGTGTTATAGGTATGACATCAACGGCTATTCATTTTACACAAGAACTCAGGACGGGAAGAGTACTATGCAATGTAGTGGAGTGACACTACTTGCTATTTCGGAGGATGCCAGGGCAATAAGGGCACTCGACTCATATTACGGTGTTATTGAGGAAATATGGGAGCTCGATTATGTATTACTTAAGATTCCTCTGTTTCGATGCCAATGGGTCGAAATCCCTCGAGGTGTTAAAGTCGACAATTATGGGTTTACTCTCGTCGATCTCAGTAGAGTCGCACACCAAGATGATCCATTTATAGTTGCTGAGTAAGCCACATAGGTGTTCTACATCGTTGACCCGACTAACCCAAAGTTGCACGTTGTCCTTCACAGTAAGAGACGTATTGTTGGGGTCGAAGACGTTGTGGATGAAGAAGAGTATGATCAGTTCGACGAACTATCTCCATTTTTAGATGGAATTCTTCAATCTGTCCCTACCGAAGATATTGACGAAACAAGTTACCTGCGAGACGACCATGAAGTAGGATTATGGGTGGACAACCATTCTTGACTAATTTGCAATATGTAAGTGACGTATATTACTTGGATCTTTAATCGAAGAATTCTTCAAATCATTTTTCAAAAATTCTTTGAGAAAACATACGTGATGCATTGAGAATCATTTATGTAAATTTTCATTTCAATTGTAGTACTTGATTTGAGCAATAATTGATTCTTTTCACAAATCAATATGAAAACTGCAAATTTTCATTCCATGATTGGTCTTTACTGTTAATTTATTTCAAAATTATTGGAAGTCATTTGCATGGAGTTTCAGGTGTCTTTACAAGTGCAAAATGATGTACTGAGGCCCATCTGTAATTGTTCTCAGGAAAACCCTTTAGGGTCAATAACACTGTATTCTACTATCGGTTTTAATTTCCAAACCGATATGAAATTAATCTCTACTATCGGTTTATTGTTCATAACTGATAGTGTTTCATTTTGTGTTATGAGACCCTGTTCTACATTTTAGTTTGCTCTTGTACAGTGGATTAATTTACTATCGGTTAATAATCATAAAACCGATAGTGAAATACAATGCAAAATGATGTACTGAGATCATCTATAATTGTTCTCAGGGAAATCCTTTAGGGTCAATAACATTGTATTGTAGTATCGGTTTCAATTTCCAAACCGATATGAAATTAAACTCTACTATTAGTTTATTGTTCATTACCGATAGTGATTTATATTGTGTTATGAGACCCTGTTCTTAATTTACTATCGGTTCATAATAATAAAACCGATAGTGAACAATGCCAACACTCCAAACCCTAACTTACATTGTATTTACTATCGGTTTGGTGGTTAAGAACCGATAGTAAAGATTCATATATTAGGTTATAACCTCGCACCATTTTCCCTCCAGTGCAACTGATCACATCCAAATACTCGCACGCGGAAAACCCTAGCCTCCTCGACGTTCGCTTTTTCGCTCCTCTGCGCCACCATTGCCGATCGCAGTTGGGTTCTCCACCGCCTCCGGCCACTGCATCGCGCCACCGCCCTCGGCCACACCACGAACGACTGTAAGTGTTCTTGACCAAACCGCTCGTGTCAATTGCTTAAATTTATATGCAATAGTTCATACGTGGTTCAATCGATTAGAAATATCAAACTAGATGAAAATTCATGAACTACAAACTTGATAGCTTTGAGAATTACAGGCTTGATGATAATCACTAGCAATTTGTCGTACAGTGTAGTCCACTATCAGTTTCTTATTTAGAACCGATAGTAAAGACCATAATCTGAATTAAGACTAACGTAGTTAATTACTATCGGTTTCAATTGTCAAACCGATAGGAAATAGAGTATATCATATCGGTTTGTTATTGTCAACCGATAGTACATTGAAAAGTTTGAATTTTGCAGAGTTCATATTTCATTTTTGAAAAGAATCAACTATTGCCCAAATCAAATACATTTGAAATCACAATTTAAAGAAATGATTTTCATTGCATGAAATATATTTTTCTGATGAAATTTTCCAAATAGGATTAATTTTACAATCAAGAGTTATCAAACGACCTTTATGTTAAGCAAGAAGGTATCAGTTCGACAACCCTTTGCAAATTGAGTTTACAAATCCACTTTAAATCTATTTTGAAGACCATGTTGATAGGAATTGATGATTTTTGGCCTTTTGAATGAAAATTTGATATTTTAACAAAAAGAGGTGGTTCATCATTGCCATTCCATTTTAGTTATGAACTTTGTCATGTACCTTTCTTCATATCAATTGATGGTCTGTTCATGGAATTTTATGTAAAGCCATATCGGCATCTTCCTCGGCTGATAGTAGTGATTCGGCGAGGGCAAACGTAGATGACACTGCCTCGTCCCAGCGCAAGAGGAAGGCACGAGGCGCGACGATGTTGGGCAGTTTGGCCAAATGCGTGGATCTTTCGTGTGAGTTCAACCAGTTCGGGAGACTGATCGGGAAGAACGCCGGCCACTATGCTGCCTATGTTGGTTTGTTGGCGAAGGAAAGGGTGAAGATCACCGTCTAGAGCTAGAAGGACGTTAAGGCCGATGAGAGGGATAGGCTGTGGGCGGAACTGAATGTAAAATTAATTAAAATCACTGAACTCTTGAGTAATCACATTCCCTTGGTTTATCCCAGATATTAGGTAAGTCCTGCTTATATGCACCATTTGAAACAGGCCAAGTGGAACATCCCCGACGATGGTCCCAAGATAGCTTGCTTGAAGGACATGAACAACACGTGGAAAACCTTCAAGAGCGTCCTCGTCAGTACCTTCCTCGCTAAAGGCAAATCTCCGTGTGAGAAGTACCCCTTCATAACGGAGGAGGTATGGGAGCAATTCACCCAACAAAAGGAGACCCCTGAGTTCAAGGTATGTATGGTTCCTTTGCTTGGTTACACCATTGTATGCAGTAACCAGCAGTGCATTAATTTTCTTGTTTCTGGTACGAAGGCCCTCAGCGAGAAGAACAAGGCAATCCAGAGGAGGAACGACCACCCACACCGGCTCGGCTCTCGCGGCTATGCTGGGAAGGAGGAGCAGTGGAAGAAGGCTGAAGACGAGGCGTCGAATTTCGTCGACTCCCCTGACCTACAACTCTCCGAGATCCGTGATCCGCGATGCAAGCGCTGGTGGCTGGCCAGAGGGACCGTGTCGACCACGGGGACTGTGGAGTTCCCAAACCCCAGGGACGTCGAGGTCGTGCAGCGACTCGTAAGTTGGCTAACTTCCTGGTTGGAATCATAGAGTGTGGTTGAAAAACTATGATCACTAGTGTGCGCACAAGTTTGTATTTATTTTTTCCTCACAATGGAGAGCTTTGAATGTAACACATCTATTGCTCGAAGGAGGCGACCGAGGGATTGTTCACTCCCCATAGGGAGAACAACATCCTTACCCGAGCTCTAGGGAACAAGGAGCATCCAGGGCGGACGCGAACTGTGGGGGCTGTGGTGCCATGGAAGGAAGGCTTCTCAGAGCCCGGGCAAAAGCCGAAGAAGGGTCGCAGCTGGAAGGAAAGGGAATTGGAGCTGTCTCAGAAGATACGATCAGATGTGACTGCACAATTCACGGACATGTTCACTCAAATGAACGAGAAGTATGAACGCCTCAGCCGAGTTGTGCAGTCCAAGGGTTTAGATCCAGCTGCCGAGGTCGACGCTGCCAGGCCGAGTAGTTGCGGCTCGAAGGTTCACGTGGATCCAGTGGACCTGATTGAGGTATTGCAACTCTTGAGCTATATATGCAGTTCGGTTGATGCCACTCCCGTTACGTTAGAACTATTTCGCTAACCTGTTATAATTGTTCCAAATTGCATAAGCCGGAGAGCTGTAGCCTATTGATCAACATAGGCGACAAACCTGTAGTGGTTGCAAACGGGGTCGTATATCAGTCTTGGGAGGATGTCTGGATCCACTGCGTACCTCTGGAGCCTTGGTTCGCAAAGGTACAGGTGGACATGGCCCTCCCGGGCTACAGCTCTTTTCCGTTGCCCGTCCCAACGGACGAAATGCGGACAATTGGCGAGGCATTGGGCTGGTACATACAGTGGCCCAAGAAGGGTGTTAGACTACAGGAGGTAAACCCTAGCCATTCTAGCTTACAACTCAGTTAATATACTCAATTTACAAAATATAACTTATGCGTTCGTAACTTAAAGTGGACGATGGATACCAGCTCACTTCCTGAGGACACCACCCCCAGCACAACGCATGACCGAGCTCCTTCGGCCCCCATGCCTCCTCCGACGGCCTCAAACCCTTCTCCATCAAATGAGGTCGGCGGCACCGTGCCCCAACCTTCGAAGGTATACACTCGCTCCCCACCCAAAGGCAAGGGCAAGGCCAAACAAAGCCAGCCGGGTATGTTCAAGAATGGGTTCCCACTCGTATCGGAGTACCTTATGCGCAATATGGATCAAATAACCAGAAGTCTCCACGAGTGGTACCTGACCCGGTCTAGGCGCCACATCAACTTCTTGGTTCACTTCAGACCAGGTCATTTTCACCGTGAGGCCGGGAGCATATTAGTGGCCCACGAGGATTTGTTCGACCTCCTCAATTGGCGGGTGCTTGATATGTCCATCATACGGACTGGAGTCTTGTGAGTTTGCTGTTGTCTGAAGTTATCACAGTTCATTTCATAAATCTAAGCACTTTGTATGCACTACTTACTAATGTCTACTTTGCATCCAGGTGCATGTATAGGCTGGCGTCGATGAGGGCATGTGACAAGGTGGGTTTCCTCGACCCAGACAAAATAAGCCTCATGATGCTAGAGCACGACCAAGCACATGTGGAGGAATACATATCAAGGGCACTACTAGCGCAGCAGGACCGAGAGTTCATCCTTGCGCCGTACCACCAAAGGTTAGTGCATTTCCTACTAATTTAACTCATTCTTGTATGTTACGCCTAACATATGTATGAAATGGTTCACTTATATATGCAATGTAGGGGCCACTGGGTCCTCGCCGTCATTTTCCCATGGATGAATGAGGTCTATTACCTCGATTTGATGAGCGATAGGGTGGCGCATGTTTTCACCCTCACGTGGCACATAGACGCATAAGTAACACAGTTGTTTTAAATTTTTCTCTGACTAGCTAATTAATGATAATATATTAACTGGAAATGCTAAATTAAATACAGGGCTTTCAAAAATTATGTTAGTGCTGGAGGGAGACATGACGCGTCGAAGGGCACAACAATTTCTTGGAAAGAATATGAGGTAATTGATACGGATGGAAGTACTCATGATGAGTCTTTTAATTTAAGCTTAATTAGTTCTTTCGAGTTAATGTGGGTTTATGTCTTTGCATATGTAATTATCCCAGTGCCATCAGCAGCCACAATCGTGGGAATGTGGCTTCTATGTCATGAGATTTATCTATGACCTGATCAGGAGAAACTTTGCCCAATTCCCTAAGGTAACCATTTTTCCTGACTCAAAGTCGAACATTAATTGGATGTGACGTACGTTCCTAACTTCATACACGCATATATGTAGAGCACATGTTGAAAGACCAATATGAGTTGCCTCAATTGAAGGAGCTGCGAACAATTTGGGCTCAATATGTCATGAAAGAAGTGGCTATCAACGATCAATTGTAACTGACTTGTGTAATATATATTGAATGTGTTTATTGCTGTATTTGTGAATAAACTCAATATGTGAATAGATTCATTGGTGTATTTGTGAATAAACTCGATCAATATGTGAATAAATTCAATCTGTCCAATGCATGTGTATATTACTGTATTAGTGTATTTGTGAACAAATTCAATATGTGAATATTGGTGTATTTGTGAATGATCCAATGTATCTCTGTATTGCTGTATTTGTGAAAGATTCCAGTACTAACCGTGTCGAGTACATAACCGATAGGAAAAACTACACAGTACTATCGGTTATGTACTACAACCGATAGAATAAATATTCTAGTACAATCGGTTCATATACTACAACCGATAGAATAAAGTTTCCAGTACTAACTGTGTGGAGTACCTAACCGATAGAAAAACCTACACAATACTATCGGATTAGATCCGAGCCGATAGAAGAAATAGTCGTTAGCGATTGGTGAACATTGGGAATGTAGATGTTTACTAACGGTTTTCAACCGATAGAAGTGTGCTACGTTTCTTCTATCGTGCCGATCACTATTGGTAAGAGAACCGATAGTAGAGTGGATTTTAAACCAATAGTGAAAAGCATTTCTGTAGTAGTGAGTTACATATAGTAATGTTGTCATGAACCTAGACTAGTCAAGAATTTTGGATGTTTGTAAAATAACCTTTTCTTTCATATCTCATCTCATGGCAACACTTTTCATAATATAGCTTCACTATTCATATTCTCTAAATTATAGTACTACCGCGACACGTCGACACACGACAGCCCACGGCAGCACCCCTTATCATGACAACACATGTCATTTGGGTAATCTTGACTTATCAAATTTTATTTAGAAAACATACTTGTGCCACACCCCGTGGATTTAATCCACCCCAGCAGACTCCTATAAACCTGGGAGCTCGGAGTATTCGAATACGTTTTTAACTCTGTAGAGAGGTACCAATTTACCCGCAAGATATTCCACTTTCATGCCCTTCCTATCAAAATGATTGGACCCTTGGCTCACTTCATACTGTGAGTGGCAAGGTGGAGATAACAAAAACTTTGGTTATGTTTCACACTCAAGTCATCCCCGACCCTGTGGATCTCTCACGAACCACAGTTGTGGCGGGTTGTATCCAAACCCCCACCCCTATGCATATTCCCATTACTGGGTCAGCGTGCATGATCACTTTCAGTGATATGTGTGGGAGCCGTACTCCGTGTAAATCGTGCTTCACAACACAACTCCTGCAGGGGTTTCATGTGCGACCCGCATAAGTACTTGTTCAAGCCTGTCCCATACCAGGCTTGCGGTTAGCACGTGTTTCATGCCACTAGACGCACAACACAAGGTTCTAGTCCTTATATGCCAGTGACCAGACCATCCACAACCATGCACCTTCCGTGCCTGCTATCCTCTGCAGTTAAGTACTTTCAGTGCTACAGCCATCCGTACCAAAATTCTGGCCCTGGCTAAGGGTTTTATTTCTTGAATATATATAAATACATATACAATAGTTCATGGTTCACTATTTGATCTTCTCACATTTCATTGGCATCCAGCCTAGTACTGCTAATTCACAATTCAACCATTCTCATGCAATACTATTTATATTCAAGGTCTTATCATAGCAATTCATAAAATATAGGTTCAAGATGATCAAGACTATGACTTGCCTTCCGCGTCGTAAGAGACAGCAGTTGATGTCGAGTCTGCGACGAAGTCTTCGAACTTGGGCTCTTGATCTACTCTCCAATCAAACAAGCACACAAAGATTACAAACTATTTTAAATACTTTAAAATCTATATGCAACATGCTTTTAAGAGGAAAGATCTTGGCGATGATGAATCGAACTGAGATTGCAAGCTGATTTGGGTCAAAACTCTGGAATTAATAGAATATGAGCTCAGGATGATGTTAGAAATTCTTAGGGCTTCAAGGCTGCAATATGGACATCAAGTCCGCGGCTGGTTTACCCAAAAACAGCGAATGTCAATGGATCGACATTCGGTTCATGGCCTGACATAGCTTCAGAGAAAGCTAAAGGACTTACCTCAAGATGTGATAGTTGAACGAAATGTAGAGCATGGTCCTATAAACTTGGTAGACAAAGTTGTTTTCAGTTTTCATAACAAGAAGTAGTCAAATTGGGCTAATGCCACTGGCTGACACTGAGATGACACAAGCTGACATTGTCAAGGATTGGCATTGTCTTTGTTTTGGAGATTCTTAGTACACGAAATATGTTCTGTTTCAAGCATTGGGTGCATAATGCTATGAGGTAGCTATTTGGCAAGGTGGTTTTCACAGAAAAGGTCAAGAGGTCAAGGATTTTACAAAGACACCTCTGGACACAGTGAACTGGATGTCAGTGCATTGTCAAAATTAGGGCTTTGATGCTTTGTCTGATTCAGGGTTTGATTACTTCACCAATTTTGTCTGGGAGGTAGGCGAAGATGACAGGAATTCGTTGATGGTGGTTTTAGGAACTGAGATGGCCGGACGGCGATGAACTGCGATGATAAACTACGGTGGCGACACGGCACAGTGAAGTCACTAGACAAGACCTTGGCATAGCAATAACTGGCGATTCTGTGTAGATTCAGGGATCGAGTTAGTAGAGGAAAGTGTTCAGAAGATCAAGGCGAAGATGCTAGACAAGGTGGCATCGACGGCGGTGGTGGGCATCGACCGGGCGGCACACTGGTGGCACGGCAACAAAGGGTAAAGCACCTAAGTTGCAATCTGGTGCTGTGCTGCTGAAACTTGGTGTTGCTGGAGCTAGCTAGGGCTAAGTGGTACTGCTTGATGCATTGGGCTCGACTAGAGATGGCACGACAGTGAACGGCGACGAGCTGCGCCGGAGAAGAAGACGGCTTCAACGGAAACAGAGTGATGCAATGATTCAAACTCCAATTTGAAGGCGCAGTTGAGTTCCTCGGCAGCTTTAGATAGTGTGGATGAAGGGAATTGGCCTAAAGCGACGTCGGCGAGGAAAACAACACCGCGGTCGGAGAAGAAGAAGGGCTAAATTGGGTGAAACTGATACACGGCCTTAAAGTTCAATTGCTCGCTGTGAGAGCAGTAGGGAGGTGAGGTGAAGCTTCTGGTAACATTAATTCGGCTAGAGGAATGGTGGTGCGGCCTGGCAACGTGAGCCAGTTACCAGTGGCGTGCGAGAAGGGGAAAACTCCAATTTGAACTTAATTTTGAAATCTTGATGTATAGGCTTGTTGAGAATGCTTTACTGATCAATTTATTCCACTACAGCGAAAGCTAATTTGAACTGGAATAGATGCAATTGCTGGAACAGGGTGTTTGCTAATTACGGCGATCGCTGGCGACGAGGTGCATATGAACTCAATTCAAAGCTACATCACAATAAGGGAGATAGGAGGACCTTATTGGTGCTGTTAATTTGGATGGAGGGGCTGCGGTTGAAGCTATCACCGTGAGCCTCCTTCTGTGCTCGCCGGAGAAGACGACGAGGATGGCGGAATTAGAGATTTAGCTGATTCTGGTGTAAGAGAAGTTAAGCTGAGTATGGGGTGGCTTTTGTAGGCACGGTTAGAAGCTTGCTATGCTTGGGCTAAGGAACTTGTGTCGGTGAAGCTTTGAGTTGAAGCAACGGCAAGCAACAAGCAGGCGAAGCTTCTTTCTGGCGCGTGAGCTGCTGGTGAGCTGGACAAGGTTGCCACAACAATGACTGAGGTGCAGACACGTGCATCCATGCAAACTCAGGTGAACACGAGCACTGCGAAGGTCGGCGGCGATGATCACGATGACGAGGCGCTCCTTGTCGCGGTCGCAACGGCACTGATCAAAGCGGAACACTGCACTGCTGTCGAAGTCGCTGAAGTTATTGATTTGGTCGCAGGAGATTGCTCCAATCGTGAACAGCAGATGTGGTCGAAGAAGCTGGGAACTCTGGTCACGTGCTGGTCGAGAACTGCAGCTCTGTTCGATGGTGGCTGGTGATTGTTGGTCGAAAACAGCCAGTTGGACTGAATTGCAAAATCTGAAAATTGGCTTTGGACTGAATTGTAATTTCTGACTTGGAGATAGATAATTTGCAATATGATTTCATAGATGAGTATAAACTTATACCTTATACTCATCCAACAAGAAATTTGGTAAAATCTGGCACGATTTGATATTTTCTGATATAAACTGATAATAGGGTATTTAGGGTAAATTAAATCTGAGTTTTGGTCGATTTCGAATTCTGGACTTTAAGATGAGATGTTGGAATCTGGACAGAAGGGTAAATTGTATCAAATAGCATTTGGAAGAGATTTGCTGAAGAAATTGTGAATTTGGAGTTAATCTAAAGATTTCAGCCTTTTTGGGTTTCCAGATATCGGATAAAGAACTAATTTGAGATATAATTTGGAATGATCTGTGAAAAAGGCTTAGATGAAGAAATCTGACTACCAACTTTCTGGATTAAGGTATTGGCATAACCATGATCATAATCCAAGAATAATCTGGTCTGGATTAGGTCAAAATTTGGTTAAATCTGAGTTCAGAGTATTTAGGGTAATTAGGATATTAAGAAAATCCAGTTTTCGAGTTCCCTGCCACGAACAGTGTCGCCGAATACGAGGCCTTGCACCTCGGGTTGCGCCTTGCGCGCTCCCTGGGGATTCGACGCCTCCTAGTAAAAGGAGACTCCCAGCTCATAGTTTGTCAAATGGACAAGTCCTACTTGTGCCATGACGCAAACTTGAGCCTCTACTTGCAGGAAGTTCGCAAGATGGAGAAGCACTTCGATGGCCTATAGGCCCGACACATCCCACGAAGGGACAACGACCGGGCGGATGCCCTAGCCCGGGCAGCCGGCGCCCGGGAACCACTCCCCAAAGGGGCTTTCTTGGAGATCATCACGAAGCCCTCGGTGACCCCCCCGGACGCGGGTGACGAGTCCCGCGTCCCGGAAGTCGCCGAAATCACCCAGACTTCATCTTGGATGGATCCCCTCGTCTCCTTCATCAAGGGGAAGGGGGACCCTCCCAACGAGACCGAGGCCAAGCGCCTTCGGGCCAAGGCTCAGGCATAGCTCCTTTTGGAGGGAAAGCTCTACAAGCGGGGGGCTTCCGCCTTGCTCCATTGTCTTCCACAGCCGGAAGGGCTCTGGCTTCTCGAGGATATTCACGCAGGAAGCTGTGGGTCTCATCTGGCCCCGTGTGCCATCATGGCCAAGGACCTTCGCCAGGGTTTCTATTGGCCCACGGTGATTCTTGACGCACGAGACCTCGTCTCCAAGTGCGAGGCCTGCCAGAAGATGGCCAAGGGTTCGAACCTCCCCCCCGTAGCGCTGCAGACTATCCCCATCACTTGGCCCTTCGCGCACTGGGGGATGGACCTCCTAGGCCCCTTCCCCCCAGCGCCCAGGGGCTACAAGTATGCAGTGGTCGCGGTCGACTACTTTACTAAGTGGGTAGAGGCCGAACGTCTGGCCAGCATCACGTCCTGGGCGGTACAGCGGTTTTTCTGGAAAAATATCATATGTTGTTTCGGCGTCCCCCGAGAGATCACTATCGATAACGACACCCAATTCGACTCGGTATATTTTCGGGAATTCTGCGAAGGCTTGGGGCTCACCATCCACTTCGCCTCGGTAGCTCATCCCCAGAGCAACGGGGCCATTGAAAGGGTCAGCGGCGTAATCCTACAAGGGTTACGCCAAAGGCTCGAACAAGCCACCTCCAAGCAGGGTGCATGGGCAGAGGAGCTCTCTAGCATCCTCTGTTCCATGCGCATAACTCCGAGCTGGGCGACGGGACGCACCCCCTTTTCCCTTGTATACGGGACTGAGGCGGTCCTTCCCTCGGAGATTGGTTTCCGGTCACTGCGGGTCAAGCTCCTAGACGGAGCCACGACCGCGACATACCAAGCCAACAAGGCAAATCAACGACTGGAGGTCGACCTCGTGGAGGAGGAACGCGACCGAGCGCTCCTCCGCCATGCCATCTACGAGCGCGAAATGGCGCGCGCATACAACCAGCGCATACGCGAGAGGTCTTTTCGCCTCGGGGACCTCGTCCTCAAGCGCATCACTGACCCCCAAGACCAGGGCAAGCTCTCCCCCAAGTGGGAGGGCCTCTACAGGATCTCGGCAGTCCTGGGATCGGGGGACTTACAAGCTCTCCAACCTTCGAGAGCAGGAGCTGAAGCACACGTGGAACGTACGCTTGCTTCGCAAGTTCTACGTCTAGCCTACAGGCTCGTCCCCTCCCCCGGAGCGATTACGCCAGAGGGGAGGGGGACATTGTAATCACCGTTCCCTCCCCTGTCGTGATCTTGCGGGGGGAGGCGTTGTACCTTAATTCATTAATAATACAACTGGTTTTTTCCTCAACTCTGGCTCATTGCAAGTTTTTACATTATCGTCTCTCACGGCGATGCCCTCCCCATGAGGATTCCCTCCCCGCGAGGAAGTGGGCTACCACGACCCAGCAAGTCCCTACAACAGGAGTCCTACTCCCGTAGGGCGTCTTACGATCACCCCTTGTGGACTGAGGGTGTAAGCGGCAACCCGGTCCTCAGGGACCATGGTAACGAGTCAATTTGAGAGACTAGTCCCCTCCTCAAACACTCAGACCCGTCATCGAGCACATCCTCTTCCGGGAGTCAGTTGTCTCGTTAGCGAGATGGAATTCTCGGATATTCTTTCTTGGAGATCACGTCCCCGGCTCCACGTTTCCACGGTGACCGGAGGGTTGTCTCCCAGAAAAATTATCTCCGGGAACTTCACTTTCTCTGTTTTTCTTGGATGTTCTTCCCCGAAGACCTCATCCCTGACTCCCCGTCTTCACGGCGACCGGAGAGTTTTCTCCCGAAAAAATTCCCGGAAAGCTCTTTCCCGGCTCCCAGTTCTCACGGCGACCGGAGGATCCCGCCGGGACTTTCGAAAAATTGTCCCCGGAAGTTTTCCTAACCTTGGGAAAACTTGAGGAATTCTTAACTGAAGGGTTCTTACCCCCGGGGCTTTGTCACCTCCACAGCGCATGGAGCTACCCTCCGGCCCGCTATGGAGTGGGGGGGATAAGGAGCACCTGGGAATCACCCTGTTCCGGACCATCAAAAATCCATAAAGTACACAAGCAAAACTTAGCTTTATTAAAAACACAACTGGAGGACAACTTGCCCCTCCAGTGGGCATCACTACATTAAACACGATACAACCCGGTGTATAAACCGGAAGGCTCCTACACCTAATAATCCCGGAGGCCCTCTGATAGCTCTCGGGCCAGGTCTCGATATAAACTTTGTATACGACGCTGGGCCTCTCGGAGCAAATCTTCGGGCCAATACTCGTAGCCCGCCAGTGGAAGTATTCGATGTGGGGGAACACTCCGGGACCCGGGTCGCGGAGGGGATAGTTCGGCACGGTGGTTGTTGAAGTTGTCCAGATGCCACCGCAATCGGATTGGTTCCCGGGAAATGCCTCTGCCATGTCCCCCGGAGAAAAGACTGAACAAAATGAAGGTGGCCTGGGCTTCCCCAGGTTGACACCCGCTGGAGACCAGGGGCTCCACCACCGGAGAAGCTCCCTGTAACATCGGGACGCCCTCAAGGTTGCGCTTCAACCTCGGGGGTCCTTGCCCTGAAGTGACTCCCCGTCCCCCGGGAGTAAAAACTCCAGGGAAACTTGGTAAAATTTAATCCAGACTTAGCAAAAAATTTCATTTCTATTGCATCAAAATGCTTTCGTGCAAGTGTCGGGGGCTTCCACTAAGAAGTTACTGGGAGCAAAACCTTAAAACAAAAAAGGACCCTATCTAAAGGCCCGGGGGGGAGGCTCATACTTGTTCATCGGCGTCCTCCACTCGAGAGGCTCCCGCTGGAGCCGCAGCGTTCGCCCCTAGAGGCGCCGGCGCCGGGAATCGGACCCAAACTATCCAATCGTAGAAGCCGCTGGCGAGCTGCTCCACTTCTTGCCGAGATGGCTCAAAGAACTCCGGAAAGCTCCGGGGGAACCGGCCCCCGATCGCCCAGGCGCCAACCCCCTGATGCTCCACGAGTCCAACCGCAGCAGCCACCACCGGGATCGCCGACCTCGTGCCGGGGCATCGGCGGAATCTGGGATCACGGATACTTGTGCGTTGAGAAAACGCATAGCCTCCTCGAGCGTCGCCGGCACCGCCTTCGAGGTGCCACCCTGGCCGAGGCTCACTCCGAGCCCCTCGAGGGCTGAGCGGATGGAGCGACCCACGTCCGTCACCGCCTGGACGCTGGAGCCCTCGAGCTCCCGGAGGGCAACCTCCTTGGCCTTCGCTTCCCTCCGGAGCCGGTCGTTGGCGTTCTCAGAGGCGTGGATCTGGGCCAGGACTCGGGCCAACTCCCGAAGGGCGTCCTCCCGCTGCTCCAAGTAGGCGGCGGCCTTCCCCTCCACCTCCTTCAACACGCTATTGAAGCATGCCTCGATGCCCCAGGCGATGGCCACCCCCTACAAGCGCAAGAGTTAGTCAGAAATTCGAGTTGGAGTCCCGAAGATAACAAGCCACCGACTCGAGGACGAACCTGGATCTGGAGAGATTGAAGCTCACCGCAGCGCTCGCAAAGCATCCCTTGCGAGACATAGTCCCAGACCTTTCGGGTCTGCAGACTCTTCGCGAACCGGTCGACCTCCCCAGCGGACAGCAGGGGGTCTCCCTCCCCGCGTCACCGGACCCATCGCGACCGGCGGCGGGTCCCCTCGTGAAAGTCGCGGGGGTGATGAGGGCTGGAGTCTCGGTGGCCGGCATCCTTGCCACCGAAGAAGTGTTCGAGGAGGAGGCCGACGAGCTCTCCAAGGGGGTACCTCCCCGGGGGAGATAAGAAGCCCTTCCCCTTCCCGGGCCGCGGGGCCCCTGGGACCTCCATCGCCGGGGGGACCTTGTAGACCGAGGGGCTCCCCTCCTCGTCCACCGGCCATTCAACACGCGGAGGCGATGCCTCCGCGAACCGAACCTCCAGCCTCTTCGGCTCTGGCGGCGCCGGGGCCGCTGGGAGAGCAATTGCCGAAGGGGGTGAGGGGGCATAATCTGCCGAATCGGATGCCCCCCCGTCCCTGGCCACCTCCTGTCCCCAAGCCTCTCTGGAGGCCTCAGGGAGGCGCGCGAGCTCCTGCGCCTCCATTGCCTCCTCGGGGTTCTCCGGGAGAGGCAGCATCACTTCGCACCGAGGAGGTACACGCGCGCGCCCTGACCCGGGGGCTGCATCCTGGGCCTTCACGGGCGTGGAGCCCATCGTCCTTGATGGACCAGGCGCCTTCTGAGCCTTGGGTCGCTTTGGCTCGGAACCCCCGGTAGCCTCCTTCCCGCTCTTTTGGGAACTGGGTGTGGGGAGAGGCGTCCTCGCCGGTAGCCTTAGCCCGAAGGCCTCGGCCACCAAGTTCCGGGGAGGACCCTCCCCAATGACGCGCACGATCCGCTCGTGCTCGTCGGCATAATACCTCTCGAGGAGGTTCTCCGCCTTCTCCCGGGTGGCTGGGTACGGCCAGACTGCAAAAGGTAAGAACTAGAAAAATTAATGAAGGAAACAAGCAAAGTAGCCGGGAACTTACGTCGGGTCACCGGCTTTTGAGAGGGCTGCTGGGCAGGACACATCCCGATCCCCCTCCACCTGTGCGAGAAGGGGGAGATCTTCAGCCTTAATATTGTTTGATCCTGGTGCTACAAATTCATTCATGTCAAAAGTATTTGCATCTGAAGTTGAAATGCATATAGAGCAAGAACCACTAGAGTACTCTATGGTTATACACACTCCAGGGGCTAGATTATCTGTCTACTCGATCTGCCTAAATGTAACCTTCAATATAGAAGGGGTAGAATTTGAGGCAAATCTACTAGTTCTAGAACTGCAAGGTCTAGACATTATTTTGGGAATGGATTGGTTGTCCCAACATAAAGGTCTAGTAGACTGTGAAGAGAAGACCCTTAGTCTTCTCAGTAGCCAAGGGGAGAGAGTTCTATTCTATGCAGAAAGATCATCAGTCAGGAAACCGCTAAGATATGTTCAGGCATTGCAAAAATTATGCCTGGAACAAGTGCTTGTAGTACAACAATATTCTGATGTGTTTCCAGAAGAACTTCCAGGAATGCCACCTGACAGAGAAATAGAATTCAGTATTGAGCTTAAACCAGGAGCAGCACCTATAGCAAAACGTCCCTATAGGATGCCAGTTACAGATTTGGAGGAGCTCAAGAATCAACTCGAAGACTTGGAAAACAAGGGATTTATCAAACCCAGTGCTTCGCCATGGGGAGCCCCAGTTTTGTTTGTGAGGAAGAAAGACGGAACTCTACGAATGTGTGTAGATTACCGAGCTTTGAATGAAGTCACTATTAAAAACAAGTATCCATTACCAAGAATTGATGACTTGTTCAATCAGCTTCGAGGAGCCAAAGTATTTTCCAAGATAGATTTGAAATCTGGATATCATCAGCTGAAGATCAAGAAGGAAGATATACCGAAGACTGCATTCACTACCAGATATGGTTTATATGAGTTTACAGTAGTACCTTTTGGCTTGACCAATGCTCCGGCAGCTTTCATGAATGTCATGAACAGTACATTTATGGATTTTCTTGACAAGTTTGTCATAGTATTCATAGATGACATTCTGATATATTCCAAGAGTGCGGAAGAACATGAGCAACACTTACACCTAGCCTTGGAAAAGCTACGAGAGAGGCAATTTTATGCCAAGTTTGACAAATGTGAATTTTGGATGTCAAGAATTTCATTTCTTGGACATGTGTTGACAGCAGAAGGAATTTCAGTGGATTCAGCTAAAATCTCTGCAATCAAGGAGTGGAAGCAACCTACCTCAGTTTCAGAGATTAGAAGTTTCTTGGGATTAGCAGGGTATTATAGGAGATTCATTGAAGGATTTTCTCAGATTGCCAAACCACTTACAAACCTACTAAAGAAGGATGTTGCATTTGAATGGACCACCAAGTGTGAGGAGAGTTTTCAGAAGCTGAAGCAGAAATTGACAATAACACCAGTCCTCACCTTACCAGACAGCAAAGAAGATTTTGTAGTTTACTGTGATGCTTCAAAGCAAGGAATAGGCTGTGTGTTAATGCAACAAGGTCGAGTAGTGGCTTATGCTTCACGTCAATGGAGACCACATGAGGAAAATTATCCGACTCATGATTTGGAGTTAGCAGCAGTGGTACATGCTTTAAAGATATGGCGGCATTATCTCATTGGACATAAGTGTGAGATCTTTACAGATCATAAAAGCCTCAAGTATATTTTCACACAGACAGAGCTCAACATGCGTCAACGACGATGGCTGGAATTAATCAAAGATTATGATCTTAGTATTCAGTACCATCCAGGGAAAGCTAATGTAGTGGCTGATGCCTTAAGCAGAAAGGTTTACAACCTACAAGGAATGGTTATGTTGAAGAACCCTTACTTACAACAAGAGTTGCAGAATCATCAAGTGGAAATAGTACCGCAGGGAACGGTAGCTACTTTAACAATAAAACCTCAACTTGAAGAACAGATAGGAAATGCCCAGAAGAAAGATGAAGAAATTTGTAAGATCAAGAGACGAATTAAGTTAGGAAAGGCTCAAGGCTTTATTGAAGATAACCAAGGGATTGTATGGTATCGAGGAAGAATCTGTGTACCTCAAAACGCAGATCTTAAGGAAATAATTCTCCATGAAGCTCATAAAACTCCTTACTCAATACACCCTGGTAATACAAAGATGTATCAAGATTTGAAGACCAGATTCTGGTGGGATAATATGAAGAGGGAGATAGCATAATACATTGCAAACTGTAATACATGTCAGCGAGTTAAAGCAGAACACCAGAAAATAGCAGGAAAGCTACAACCTCTACCAATACCATTATGGAAATGGGAAGAAATTGGTATGGATTTCATTACAGGATTACCTAAAACTCAAGGAGGATATGATTCCATATGGGTTATTGTGGACAGACTTACTAAAGTAGCTCATTTCATACCAGTCAAAAAGATTTATGATGGCAGTAAATTAGCAGAGTTATACATGCAAAGAATAGTGGCATTGCATGGTATTCCTAAGAAGATAGTTTCAGATCGTGGAACACAGTTTACCTCCAAATTTTGGAATAGATTGCATGAAACCCTAGGAACCCAGTTGGATTTCAGTACTGCATATCATCCACAAACAGGAGGACAGACAGAAAGAGTCAACCAAATCCTAGAAGATCTTCTAAGAGCTTGTATACTAGATTATGGAACATCATGGGACAAATGTTTACCATTTGCAGAATTTACATATAATAACAGTTATCAATCTAGTATACAGATGGCACCATTTGAAGCTTTATATGGACGTAAATGCAGAACTCCATTGCATTGGAATGAGCCAGGAGAACGAAAGGTCATAGGACCAGAGATAGTAGAAGAAGCAGAAGCTCATGTCAGACTCATCAGAGAAAGGTTGAAAACAGCACAATCACGACAAAAGAGTTATGCAGATAAACGACGGAGAGAATTATCATTTGAACCAGGAGATTTTGTGTATCTCAAGGTCACACCATTCAAGGGATACAAAGATTCCAAGTGAAAGGAAAGTTATCTCTAAGATACATTGGACCATTTAAGATAATCAAGAGAAAGGGAGAAGTATCATATAAATTGGAATTACCTGTGGGATTAGCAGGAGTGCATGATGTGTTTCATGTCTCTCAGCTACGGAAATGTTTGAAGGAACCTGCTGACCAGATAGATGTACAAGATGTGCCATTACAGAAGAATCTCACTTATCTTGAGCACCCAAGCAGAATCCTAGCCACTGATGAACGTCAGCTCAGAAGGAAGAAAATCAGATTGTGTAAAGTTCAATGGGAGAATCATTCAGAGCAAGAGGCTACTTGGGAGAAGGAAGAAGATCTTAAGCAAACCTATCCTTATCTTTTCCTGTCTTAGGTAAATCTCGGGGCGAGATTTCTTTAAGGAGGGTACATCTGTAACACCCTGAGTTAGGGGTGAAAATTTCCTTTTTCATCAATAGCATGCATGCATGTATCTGTAGTAATAGCCAGATCAGTATCTATCCTAAGCCCTAAAATCTCCAAAATCTATCCTGTGACCTCAAGTCAAGATCAGATTGTTCAGATGTGATCTATTAGTTATCCTGAATCTAAAAGTCTTCAGAACCTAGATCCAATTCTATCTCTAACTTCCAGAATTATCAACTCCATTCTGTTTTCGAAAACAGAAATATCCTATATTACCTAAATACCCTAAGTTTCAGAAATCCAGATTTAATCAAAATCTTGACCAAGTTCAGACCAGATTATTCCTGGAATATGATCATGGGTATGTCAATACCTTAATCTAAAAAGTTGACAGCCGGATTTCACCATCTAGACTCTTTTCACAAATCAGTCCAAGAGTTATCGCAAATTAGTCCTTATCTGATATTTCAAAACCCAAAAAGGCTAAAATCTCCAGATTACCTCCAAATTCAGAATTTCTTCGGCAAATCTTCTCAAAATGCTATTTGCCACAAGTTTCTCTTCTGTGCAGATATCAAAATCAAACCCTAAATGCCAGAATTCGAAATCGATAAAACTTAAATCTTACTTTACCCTAAATTACCCTATTTTCAGTTTGTATCGAAAACTATTCAAATGTGTCAAATATTATCAACTACCTTTGCCAAATATTCTGTTGAATATATCTGCCAGATTAGTGAAAGCAAATTCAGTTTAAACCTCCCAGAGTTCAAGATTTATATTTCAGTCCAAAATTCAAAGAATTGAAATTGCAACTCAGCCCATTTCGACCAGGACAGCAGCAAGCATTCGACCAGAAACCGCCGTGCCTATGCGCCGTGGTTGCTCATCGCCGGTGAAGCTTCGCCGCACTTGTGACCGTGCATGCCGGTGCGCACGTGTCCTCGCTCCAACCAGTGCCGTGGCAAGGTTGCTGCTACGTCGACGACCAGCGCTTGCTCCCACGCGCGATCAACGGCTTTTGTCAGCAATTCATCGCCACGTCGCTTCGCCGGGCCAGTACTTGTCTCCACCGCTTGCTACAAGCTTTGCCAGGTCCCGATGAGGCGACATTGTGATCAGCTGAAAGCTTGTCGCCGTCGCATCACCGCTCTTGCTGTTTCTTCGCCGCTACTGCTCCAGCACGGAAACAATCTCATCACAGCAGCCAATCACTTCATTGTCCCCTTCGCCATCTTCGCCTGGCCTATTTAAACGCTCTTGTGTGCAGCAGCTTCTCCACACTTCACCAGAAACCAGCCAAATTCCAAATCCTTGCTGTTTCGTTTCTTCTCCGGCGAGCCGTCGAGGAGGCTCACGGTGCCAGCTTCATCCACTGCATCAATCTTCGAATTGAATCCATCAGTGAGTTCCTCTACTTATCCTCTCTGTGTAATATCGTTTAATTGCTCACCGGTGACCTCTAACGCCGGTGATCGCCGGAATTGCTAAATGCCCTGTTCCGGCAATGCAGCCCGATTCAATTCGAATTAGCTTTCGTTTCTGTAAACAAAATTGATCAGTGAGTTATTTCAAGCAAGCCTGTAAGCTTAGAATCCCCAATTAAACATCATTCGAAGCTTTTCCCTAAACCGAGCTTCACCAGAAACCGGCGATCGTCGCCAGGCTTCTCCACTGATCCTCCGGCCAATCTAATTATACCAGAAGCTTCCTTATACCTCCTAGATGCTCTCCAAGCAAGGAATTAAGTTCTTTTGGCCTGTAGCAGAAACCCCCAATTAACAGTGTTTCTTCTCCGGCGCCGATCACCGGAAAAGTGTTCCCAGCCGTTTCAGCCCAAATCACCTTGTCTTTTAGATGTGCCTTAGCCTCCTGAGCATTTTTGTCTTCTAGCCCGACACCTAAATCAGCCTAGATCAAAAGTTATAGCTTTGCCAAGTTTTTCTCCAGAACTGCTCCAGTGCAGCCAGTTCATCTCAGTTCATCATCAAATTTCTTGCTTTCCAGCCATTTCCTACCCTAGATTCTGTTAACTTAATTGTTCCTGTTATCAATGCCTACCTCCCAGACAAAGTGGTGCATCATTTGGAGCTCTAGATCAAAAGTTATCCTAAGCCCTACTTTTTGGCATTGTCAGCTCTATGCCAGAGCTTGTCAGCCAGTGGCATTGACCTTGTTTACCCACTTCTGGTTGTGTAATTTGAAAACCACTTTGTCCACTGAATTTGTAGAGTTGTGATCTACATTTTCTTCTACTACCACAACTTGAGATAAGCACTCTTGCTTTTCTTAAAGCTATGTCAAAGCCTTGATCCGAATGTCGATCTGTTGACATTCGCTGTTTTGGTTAAACCAGCCACAAAATTGTTATCCCTATTGTAATCCTGAAACCCTAAGATTATCTAATCACCATCCTTAGCCCAAATTCATTGAAACCCTAGAATCTCGACTCAATTCAGTTTGCAGTTCAAATTATCTCCAGTATAGTTCAATCATTCTTGTTGAGCATTTCTGCATATAAGTCATAAAACATTTTAATATTATAAGTAATCATTGTGTGTTTGTTTGTCGTCGAGCAGATTCAGAAGCTGACTTTGAAGATTTTGCTGTTGACCCGTCATCAACTGCTGTATCTTACGACGCGGAAGGCAAGTCATATCCTTGGTCATCTTGAACCTATATTTTAAATGTTGCTAAAACATAACCTTGAATATAGGCAATATTGCATGTGAAAGATTGAGAATGGTTGATTTATCAATTGGCAGTACTAGACTGGTTGTCTGTGAAATGTGAAATAAACAAGTTTTGAGCCATGAACTATTATATGTATGTATATACTTATATTCATGAAATAAAACCCCTAGCCGTGACCAGAAAAATGGTGTGGAATGGCTGTAGCACTGGAGGTGCTAGACTGCAAAGGATGTGCAGGCACTGAAGGTGTAGGATTGTGGATGGTCTGGTCACTGGCATATAAGGACTAGAACCTTGTGTTGTGCGTCTAGTGGCATGAACAACGTGCTAACCGTAAGCCTGGTATGGGACAGGCCTGAACAAGTAATTATGTGGATCACACATGAAACCCCTGCATGAGATGTGTAGTGATGCACGATAAACACGGAGCGCGGCTCCCACACATATCACTGAAGGTGATCAAGCACGCTGACCCAGTAATGGGAATAAGCAAAGGGGTGGAGGTTTGGATACAACCTGCCACAACTGTGTCTTGCTAAGAGCCACAGGGTCGGGGGTGAATTGTGAGTAAAACATAACAAAAGTTCTTGTTATTTCCACCTTGCCACTCACAATATGTAGTGAGTCAGGGGTCCAATCATTTTGTTATGATAGGAAAGGCTTGAAAGTGGAATATCTTGCGGGTAAATTGGTACCTCTCTGCAGAGTTAAAAAAAGTATTCGAATACTCTGAGCTCCTGGGTTTATAGGAGTCTGCTGCGGTGGATTAAATCCACGGGGTGTGACACAAGTACTATTTTCTAAATAAAATATGTTTTAATCAAGATTACCCAAATGACATGTGTTGTCATGATAAGGAGTGCTGCCGTGGGCTGTCGTGTATCGACGTGTCGCGGTAATGCTATAATTTAGTGAACATGAATGATGATGTTATATTATGAAAAGTGCTGCCATGAGCTGAAATAAGACGAGTTGAGAAAGAAAAAGATTATTTTACAAATATCCATAATTCTTGACTAGTCTAGGTTCATATCATCACTACTATATGTATCTACTCTGACTTATGACTTGCTGAGTACGTAAGTGCTCACCCTTGCAACATTCAACTCAATAGATGGAGCCTACCCTGATCAAGATGATGGCATGGAGTACTTCGTGGATCCAGAAGGAGGAGAATCAGTTCCGCCAGAGCCCTGAAGTGTGTTGTTCTGCCGTCAACTTCTTTTGTGGGAGGGTCACCTATCTTCTGCTGCGTAGTTAAATATTTTGCTAAACCCTGAATGCCTTGTAAGCAATGTAATCCTCTTTATGTAATATTAAGGCCAGCAGGCCACACTGCTTAATATTTTGTTAGTACTCTGTTGCAATGCAATATACTCCTGTGTTTGACTCATCCTGGGAACTCAAAGGTTTGTGAGAATGGACTAGCTGCAGCGAGCTAGGTCTCTACAGGAGTAGTCGTTGTCCCAGTTTCGGGGCGCGACAGCGCGGCCATAAACGCTCGGAGCGGGAATCGAAGCGTCATGGTCCCGGAGATTTTCCCGGAGGAGATGTTCCCGGTAACACGGACCATTCCCCATGGGAACTCGAACATCGTCCCCGGGGGGCATGGGGGGCTGCTGTTGGGGGAAATCTCCACGGGATCAAGTCCATTTGCCCGGGGACAAGGCCCCCCGGTGGCTTGTGCTGGGCGCCGCCTTTTGCCCGGGGACAAGGCCCCCGGTGGCTTGTCCTGGGCACCGCCATTTACCTGAGGACAAGGCCTCCCGGTGGCTTGTCCCAGGTGCCGCCTTTTGCCTGGGGACAAGGCCCCCGGTGGCTTGTCCTGGGTGCCGCCATTTGCCCGGGAATAACGCCCCGCGGTGGCTTGTCCCGAGCGCCGCCTTTTGCCCGGGAACAAGGCCCCCCCGGTGGCTTGTCCCGTGCGCTGCCTTTTGCCCGGGAACAACGCCCCCAGTGGCTTATCTCGGGCACCGCCATTTGCCCGGGGACAAGGGCCCCGGTGGCTTGTCCCGTGCGCGGCCTTTTGCCCGGCGACAAGGGCCCCGGTGGCTTGTCCCGGACACCACCATTTGCCCGGCAACAAGGCCCCCGGTGGGTTGTCCTGGGCGCCGCGTTTTGCCCCGGGACAAGGCCCCCGGTGGCTTGTCCCGGGCCCGGGCGTCACTTCCTCCGAAGGCAAAGATCTCCAGTCCCGGGTCACGTGAGAAGCACGTTGGGAACTGGCGGACACTTGTCAAGCATCCAAGGTTCCTGACCAGAAGAAGGACGTCGCTGCCCCTCAATCCAACGGTGGCAGGCGGGGCAGTTTAGTCTTTTTGCATTCCCTGGGGGTATATAAGCCCTTGTAACACCTCATGTAAAGGGAACAGTTCATTTTTACCCTAATAGATAAGCAAATAGGTGTGCTCCCGAGCCATCTCTCCCCCGAGAGAGCTCCCCTAGCCAACTCCGATTGAGAGCACGCCGACAGCACTAGGGCCTCCACCGAGGCCCGAACCTGTATAAACCTTCATGTCACTTGCTGAGTTTGCACGACGGGAGAGGACTGGTCGCACGGTCAACTCGCGTTGTCTTTTCTTCGCTAGGATCTTCCACAAAACCTGCAGGGGTATTCGTAATACAACGACATTTTTGTAGTGGTGGCACTGGAACTCTGGGTGCTACTGGCTGTGTTCTTGCCTGTGACGTGCCAATGGAAATAGGGAGTTGAATCCATGGACAGCAATCTCGGCGATGTCCATATTGTCCACAGTGATAGCACTCAATATGGGGATGAGGACAATCCTTCTGGAGATGGTTTCCTCTGAAGTTAGGGCACAATATTGATGGTCGGGGAGTCTGATATGATGGTCCAAAACTGGACGCGATAGGGGCTCTTCCTCTGGTTGGGTTTGTCTGTTGCCGCGTTTGCTGGGGCATCCTTCGCTTCCGGCTTTCTTCTCCCATATTCCTCTTCTCTTCTATCTTTAAAACCATGTTCACTAGTGTTTTAAATTTGGTAAACTCATGGGAGGCGATTTGGTACTGCAAGTAGTGTTGAAGTCCATCTGCAAAGCGTTCTATTTTCTTCTCCTCAGTATCGACATCTCCAGGTGCATACCGGGCTAGGTGAGTGAACTGGTGCAGATATTCGGTGACCGTCTTGTTTCCTTGAATCAAATTACGAAATTCCTGACGTTCGGCAGCTATGACACTGGTAGGTATGTGAAATTTCTGAAATTGTTCTTTAAATTCCGTCCAAGAAATGTTATCTTTCTCAAGGTGAGCCTCCTGGTAATTCATCCACCATGCGGGTACAGCTCCTACTAACTGGTGTGATCCAAACAAAACCTTCTCTCGGTCGCTACATTGGACCGTGTCTTGTTTCCTCTCGATATCCCTTAACCAATCATCAGCAGCCATGGGATCGGTCGCACTAGAGAATGTTGGTGGACGGGTCTTTTCAAATCTGTCAATCTGGCGCCCACAGTAGTTCCTTCTGTGGATCCAGTAGGCATTCTCTGAACTATCTGAGCTAGCAGTTGGGTATGAGCTGCCTACGCTTCTTGAAGATTTTTCTCCATGGATAGGAGAATTTCCTGAATACTGGGTTGTTCATTCTGGGAAGGATTAGAACTCTGGGATCCTTGCTGAAACAAAGGGTCTCTCACCATAGGATCTTCTTCTTCCTGCGGAGTTTGATCTCTACCTTCTCTGCCGCTTCGGGATCTCCTTCTTTTATCAACCATGGTGGCTCTGAAAAGGTTTAGACCGATCTAACGTACTAGGGCCAACTAAGACAACAGTGCAAAAAATAATGCAAAGTACTTTAATGCATGAAATACTTAGGCTACTAGCCATAGTACACAAGTTAACCATTGCATAAGCAACAACGAATCATAAGACTATCAAGAGCATCCACCAGCTCTATCTATACCACCCCCAACTAAACAAAACACGCTTTTGCTACCTTACTGTTTCTTTTTAGAAAAACAACAAGATTTTGAAATAAGGGTTTTATTTTAGGAGCTACAAAGCTCATTTTTATTAAAATAGAGTTTTCAGAGAAATAGTTGTGAAATAAATTATGCCTTCCTGGCGAGCCAACTCCTAAATGTGTCATCCTACAGTCAAGTTCTCATGCTGCTCTGATACCAAGTTTTTGTTGCGCCCCGAATCTGGGACTACGACTACTCCCGTGGAGACCCAACCCTCTGCAACTGGTCCCTTATATGCATACCATTGACTTCCCAGGATAAGTCAAGCACAGGAGCATACTCACATTGCAGTAGCAAAACTTACAAAATATTAAGTAGTGTGACCTGTTAGCCTTAATATTACATAAAGAGATTACAATGCCTTCGCGGCATACATGGTCTAGCTAAAGCAAAATAAAAACAACTACACAGCAGATGATGGGTGTCCCTTCCACAGTAAGAAGTTGACAGTAGAACAACACACATCAGGGTTCTGGCGAAACTTGCTCTCCTCCAACCGGATCCAAGAAGTTCTCCACGCCTTCTTCTTGATCATGGAACACTCCATCTTCTGGATTGAAGTTGGCAAGGGTGAGTATTTACGTACTCAGCAAGTCATAGGTTAGAGTAGATACATATATTAGTGTTGTTATGAACCTATGCTAGTCAAGAAATGCGGATGTTTGTAAAATAATCTTTTCCTTCATATCTCATCTCATGGCAGCACTTTTCATAACACAGCATCGCTATTCATGTTCACTAAATTATAGCACTACCGCGACACGTCGACACACGACAGCCCACGGCAGCACCCCTTATCATGACAACACATGTCATTTGGGTAATCTTGACTTATCAAATTTTATTTAGAAAACATACTTGTGCCACACCCCGTGGATTTAATCCACCGCAGCAAACTCCTATAAACGTGGGAGCTCAGAGTATTCGAATACATTTTTAACTCTGCAGAGAGGTACCAATTTACCCGCATGATATTCCACTTTCATGCCCTTCCTATCAAAATGATTGGACCCCTAACTCACTGCATACTGAGTGACAAGGTGGAGATAACAAGAACTTTTGTTATGTTTTTCTCACAATTCACCCCTGACCCGTGGATCTCTCGGGAACCACAGTTGTGGCAGGTACTCCCTACCACCCCTATTGCATCTTCCCATCACTGGGTCAGCGTGCATGATCACATTCAGTCATATGTGTAGTAGCTGCACTCCGTGTAATTCGTGCATCACTTCACATCTCATGCAGGGGTTTCATGTGCGATCCGCATAAGTACTTGTTCAGGCCTGTCCCATACCAGGCTTGCGGTTAGCACGTGTTTCATGCCACTAGACGCACAACACAAGGTTCTAGTCCTTATATGCCAGTGACCAGACCATCCACAACCATGCACCTTCAGTGCCTGCACATCCAGTGCAGCCAAACACCTCCAGTGCTACCGCCATTCCATACCAAAATCCTGGTCACGACTAGGGGTTTTATTCCATGAATATATATAAGTACATATATAATAATTCATGGCTCACTATTTGATCATTTCACATTTCACAGGCATCCAGCCTTGTACTGCCAAATTATATCTCAACCATTCTTTCACATGCAATATTACTTATATTCAAGGTCATATCATAGCAACTCATAAAATATAGGTTCCAGATGATCAAGACTATGACTTGCCTTCCGCGTCATAAGAAACAGCAGCTGATGTCGAGTCGGCAGTGAAGTCCTTGAACTTTGGCTCTGGCTCTGAGCAAAGATCAAGCAAGCAACCAAGAATGACAACCTTTTCAATATATTACTATACTACATGTGATAATGCAAAGATGAAATGTCTTGGTGATACTGGAACAATTGGGTTCAAAAGCTGGTTAGGGCTAAACTCACAAGGACTGAAGATGGGTGCTAGGGACTTTTAGGGTTCCAGGGTATGGAAATGACACTAAGTCCGCGGCTAGTTTTCCCAAAAACAACGAACGTCTGCATAGACTGGCATTGGGCTGACATGGCCAGAAACTAGGGTTTGCTATATCTTTTGATCTAGGGCTCCAATTGATGCACCAATTTGTCTGGGAGATAGGCCTTGATAACAGGAACAAATGATACAACAAGATCCATGGCTGAAGATGGCCGGGCGGTGATGAAAATTGGTGAACACAGTGGCTGGAATTACATGTCATGGCACTGGATAGAGATAAGGACATAGCCATAACTTTTGATTTAGACCAAATTAGATGGCGAGCTTGTAGACAAAATTGTTTAGGAGATCGAGATGCATCTAAGGGACAAGGTGGCTGGAGCAGAATCGGCCGGGAACAAATTTCCGATGGCTGGTGCCGGAGAAGATGACACTGGATTTGGGGTTTTTTGCTACACGAGGTTTGAACTCAATTCCTTGCTCGAGGAGTAAGAGGAGAGCATAGGGAAGCTGTTGACACAATCAATTTGGCCGGGGCATCACCGGAGTAACCTGGCGATGATAGCCGGCGGCTGGTGAAGTTCCAATTTGGGAACAGCTTCGATTCAAGTTTGATTTTGAAATCTTGATGCACAGGCTTGCTAAGGATAGCTCACTGTTCAATTTGTTCTACTGAATCGAGGGCTAATTTGGATTGAATCAAGTTGTAAAGCTGGAACAGGGGTTTAAGCAATTCCAGCGATCACCGGCGATGAGGGGCATGGGAGTTCAATTAAATGGTATAGCACAGAGAGTTTGATGAGGGGAACTCACTGGTGGCTTCAATTTGAACGTTGGTGCAATGGGGCGTGCTGGCGTCATCGACCTCCTCGGCGGCTCACCGGAGAAGAAGACAAGGTCGAAGGAAATTTGTTTCATTTGCTAGAATTTCTGGAGCGCAGTGCTGGAGATGAAGAAGCTGCTCTGGGTTGCTATTTAAAGGCAAGACAAGATGAAGCTCACTGCTTGGAGGCTAAGGTGCTTACACGGATAAAACCTTCGGGTTGAGGCAACGACGAGCAGGTTTAGCTTCTCTCTGGCACGCGAGCTGCTGATGTGCTGGACAAGGATTGCCACGGCGATAGCTAAGGTGAAAACACGTGTACGCATGCAAGCACAGTCGTGAATAAGCATGGGCGAGCGCGGCGCTGATCGGCGGCAAAAGTCACGGCGACACGGCGCTCCTAGTTGCAGTTGCAACAGCGTTGGTTGAAGTGGTCGATCACTGTGCACTGCTGGCTGTGGTCGAGGTCGAAGGGGCTGGTGCTCTGGTCGTGAACTGCAACTCCGGTCGAACCAAGCACCTGGTTGCAAGAATCTTTGATTGAATTTTGGACTGATTTGTAATTTCTGATTTAGAGATAGATAATTTGCAATTTGATTTCATGGATGAGTATAAGCTTATTCCTTGTACTCATCCAGCAAGAAATTTGGTAAAGTTTGGCATGATTTGATGGTTTTTGATATAAACTGAAAATAGGGTATTTAGGGTAAATTAAATCTGAGTTTTGTCGATTTCGAATTCTGGCATCTAGGGTGAGATTTTGAAGTCTGGACAGAAGGGAAAACTGTATCAAATAGCATTTGGAAGCGGTTTGTTGAGGAAATTCTGAATTTGGAGTTGATCTGAGGATTTTAGCCTTTTTGGGTTTCAAGATATCAGAAAAAGGACTAATTCGCGATACAATTTGGACTGATCTGTGAAAAAGGCTTCGAGGATGGAATCTGGCTGTCAACTTTCTGGATTAAGGTATTGGCATACCCATGATCATAATCCAAGAATAATCTGGTCTAGATTAGGTCAAGATTTGACTAAATCACAAATATGAGTTCAGAGTATTTAATGTAATTAGGATATTAATTAAATTCCTGTTTTCGAAAACAGAAAAGGATTGCAAGATCTGAGAGTTAGGGTTGGACTAATCTTTTTACTATTACAGAGATACATGCACGCATGACTTTTATGAAAAGGAAATTTTTACCCCTAAACTCAGGGTGTTACACCAGTCCTCAAGGACTGAAATAACGAGTCAATTTGAGAGACTAGTCCCCTCTCAAACACTCAAAGCCATCATCGGGCTCATCCTCCTCGGGGAGCGAAATTCTCCCTAACGAGAAGGAATTTTTGAAAAACTGTTCCCGGAGGTTTTTATTCGGCTCCCCGTTCTCATGGCGACCGGAGGATTTCTTACCGGGATTTTCAAAAAAATGTTCCTCGAAGTTTTTACCGACCTTCCCATTCTCATGGCGACCGAAGGATTTCTCACCGGGATTTTCGAAAATTGTCCCCGGAGGTTTTTACCCGGCCCTCCATTCTCACGGCGACCGGGAAATTTCTCACTGAGACATTTGGAAAATCTTGGAGAATTTTTACCCCGGCAATCATTAGCATCTGTGCTTTTCACTTCTCCCCCAAAGCGCGCGAAACCACGCTCCAACCCGCTGTGGGGAGGGGGGTTAACTTGTGCCCGGGGATTGCCCTCTTCCGGACTGTCGTGGTATTGCGAATACCCCAGCAGGTTTCGTGGAAGGTCCTAGCGAGGAAAATACGACGCGAGCTGACCGGGTGACCGATCCTCTCCCGTCAGGCAAACACAGCAAATGACACGAGGATTTATACAGGTTCGGGCCTCAGTGGAGACCCTAGTCCTGTCAGCGTGCTCCCAACCGGAGCACACCTATGAGATTGTCTATTCCACGTAATAATGAATTGTCCTCTTACATGAGGTGTTACAAGGGCTTATATAGCCCCAAAAGAAGCAAAAAGACTAAACTACCCCGCCTGCCACTGTTGGATCGAGGGGTAGCAGCGTCCTTCTCCCAGCCAGGAACCTTGGATGCTTGACAAGTGTCCGCCGATTCCCGAGGCGCTTCTCGCGTAACCCTCACATGACCCAGGACCGGAGACTCTTGTCTCCGGGAGGACGGCAACGCCCAGGACAAGCCACCGGGGGCCTTCTCCCCGGACAAATGGCGGCACCCGAGACAAGCCACCGGGGGGCCTTGTCCCCGGGCAAAAGGCGGCGCCCGGGACAAGCCACCAGTGTAACACCCTGAGTTTAGGGGTGAAAACTTCCTTTTTCATGAACAGCGTGCATGCATGTATCTGTAGTAGTAGCCAAATCATTATCTTTATCCAGCCCTAAAATTTCCAAATTTATTCCATAAACCCAAATCAAGATCGGATTGTTCAGATGTGATCTATCAGTTACTCTGAACCTAAAAGTCTTCAGAAGCCAGATTCAATTCCATCTCTAAATCCCAGATTTGTCAAAACTTCTGTTTTTGAAAACAGAATTAAGTTAATTACCCAAAATACTCTAAACTCAGATTTAGCCAAATCTTGACCTAATTCAGAGTAGATTATTCTTAAATTATGATCATGGGTATGACAATACCTTAAACCAGAAAGTTGGCAGCCAAATTTCATTATCTAGACTCTTTTCACAAATCAGTCCAAGAGGTATCACAGATCAGTCCTTTTCCAGATTTTCCATTAGCCTAAAAAGGCTAAATGTTGCAAATCATCACCAAATTTAGAATTTCTTCAGCAAACCTTTTCCAAATGCTATTTGAAAGAATTTCCCTTTCTGTCTAGATTTCAAAACCTCATCTTAAATGCTAAAATTTGAAATCGACCAAAACTCATATTTCAATTACCCTAAAATACCCTATTTTCAATTTATTTCAAAAACTATTCAAATGTGCCAGATTTTATTCAAATATCTTTACCAAATATTTTGTTGAATCTAGTTTGCCAGATCAGTGCAATCAATTTCAGTTTAAATCTTCCAAATCTCCAGATTTACAGATCAGTCCAAAACTCAAAATCTGAAACTGCAAATTAGTCCGAATTCGACCAGAGCTCCCAGCTGATTTTCGATCAGAGACTCGCTGTGCCTGTGCGCCGTGTTTGCTCATCGCCAGCCAAGCTTCGCCTGCGCTTGTGGCCGTGCATGCTTGTGTGTACATGTCCTCGCTTCAGCCCTCATCGTGGCAACGCCGATGAACAGCCACCGCCCCCGTGCGCGACCAGCAGCAGCAACCATAGCTTTTGTCAGTAACTTTTGTGCCACGCCAGTTGTTGTCGCCACCGCTTGCTCCAGCTAGCGCTAAGTCTTGATGAAGCGACAATTTCATCAGCTGCAGAACCGTTGTCATTGTCGCATCACCGTTCACAACTATTGCTTCTGCGCCCAACCGGTCTCATCACTGGAGCCAATTTCCTTGCTGTTTCCTCTTCGCAAGCTTCGCCATGCCTATTTAAGCACCACTATACTCAACAGCTTCTTCACACTTCACCAGAAATCAGCTAAGTCCCAGATTTTCCTGTTTTCGTTTTCTTCTCCGACGAACCGTCGAGGAGGCTCACGGTGCCAGCACGCCCCACTGCACCAATATTCAAATGGAAGCCACCAGTAAGTTCCCCTTATCCTTTTATCTATGTGATAGCATTTAATTGCTCACCGGTGACCTCTAATGTCGGCGATCACCGGAATTCTCGATTTACCCTGTTCAGGCAATGCAGCCCGATTCAGCACAAATTAGCCTTCGAATCTGTAGATTAAATTGATCAGTGAACTGAGTGTAGCAAGCCCGTAAGCTCAGAATCCTCAATTGAACTCCAATTGAAGTTTTCCTCAAATTTGAACTTCACCAGTCGCCGGCAATCGTCACCAGGCTTCTCTGGTGATTTTCAAGTCAAATTGACATCACCAGAAGAATACTCGTATCCCTCTATCACTCCTCGAGCAAGGAATTGAGTTCAATCGATCTGTATCAAAAATGCCCAATTCCAGTGCCTTTTTCTTTGGCGCCGGCCACCGGAAAGTTTTTCCCAGTCGTTTCAGCCCTAACCACTTTGTCCAGTGTGTGTGCCTTGAATTCCTGAGCATTTTTGTCTTCTAGCTCGACACTTAGATCGGTCTAGATTGAAAGTTATAGCCTTGCCAATATCTGTGTCCAGAACTATTTCAGTGCAGTGAGATCACCGCAGTTCATCACAGGATTTCTTGCCGTCCGGCTATCTTCAACCATGGATCTTGTTATGTATTTTGTTCCTGTTACCCAAGCCTACCTCCTAGACAAAGTTAGCACACCAGTTGAGCCCTTGAACAGCATTTTATGCTTAGCCCTAGATTTTGACAATGTCAGCACTATGCCAGAGCTTGTCAGCCAGCGGCATTAGCTCTTTTCACCTCTTTCCAGTTGTACAAATTGAAAATAACCTTGTCCCTTAGACTTGTGGAGTTGTGATCTACATTTTATTCTACTGCCACAAGTTGAGATAATCCCTCTATCATCCATCGACCCTATGTCGATGCCTTGAACCGAATGTCGACCTAAAGATGTTTGCTATTTTTGAGCGAACCAGTCGCAGCCTTAATATCATTCTGATATTTTGAGACATTTGCAGTCTTGAAACCCTAAGAACATCTAACACCTACCCTTAGCCCAGATTCGTTGAAACCCTAGAATCTCGACTCAGTTCAGCTTACAATCCAAATTATCTCCAGTATCGTTCAATTATTCTTGTTAAGCATATCTGCATATAAGTCATAAAACATTTTATTATAATAAGTAATCATTGTGTGTTTGTTTGTCGTCGAGCAGATCCAGAAGCTGACTTTGAGGATTTTGCTGTTGACCCGTCATATTCCTGGACATCTTGAACCTATATTTTAAGAGTTGCTATAATATAACCTTGAATATAGATAATATTGCATGTGAAAGATTAAGAATGGTTGAATTATGAATTGGCAGTAATAGACTGGTTATCTGTGAAATGTGAAATAAACAAGTTTTGAGCCATGAACTAATATATATTTACGTATATACTTAAATTCATGAAATAAAACCCTTACTGGTGACAAGAATTTTGGTATGGATGGCTGTAGCACTGGAGGTGCTAAACAGCAAAGGATAGCAGGCACGGAAGGTGCATGGTTGAAAGGGATCTAGGATATCGACTAGAGGGGGGTGAATAGGCGATTTCAACAATTTAGCAATTAATCAAACAATTTATAGATAATGAGAGCAAATAAATAACACAATATGAACAAAGCACAATTCCAACACAAGGATATATCCCGTGGTCTCGGTGATTTGCCGATCACCCCTAATCCACGTTGAGGCAAACTCAAATCTCTAACCGCTCCTCTATCTAGACAACCTTCTCTCGAGAAGTGACCTAGATTTTGAGCCGGATTAGTGTGATGAGTTATCCAAACCTCGATTTCACTAAAGATGCACTTTACCACTCCGGCAAGGTGTGCTCAATCCTTTCACAAGACGTTTTGAGGCTTCTTCACAATCTTCCTTGAAGAGCTCTCCAAAACTCTTCTCCTAGCCGTCTAGGAGCCGGCAAACTCCAAGAGTAACAAGCCGGTGATGATCACTTAGCCTTCTTCTAGTGCCACGAGGATGATTTAATGATCTAGATGCAATGCACTAGAAGATCTCAAATGCACACTCTCACAAATTCGAGAATTTGAACCCTAGAGTGTATGAAATGTGCTAAAGCTCTCAAGGATGATGACAATGCTCAAATTATGCCAAAAGTCATGAACAGGGCCGTGCATGGGAGTATATATACCCCCCACAATAAATATAGCCTTTACAGGCCGTTGGGAGAAAAAGCTCACTTGGCTGTCCGACCGCAGGTATAAGCTCGGTCAGACCGCCGCAATTGCAACGGCAATAAACAGGTGCAATAAATGCTCAACTGCCCTTGTCAGGCACACACACGGTCAGACCGGAGCCTATTTCGGTCAGATCGTGAAGCTGTCCAGAGACGACCTAGTTTCTGGACACCTTATACGATCAGGCCGATAAAAACGGACAGACCGGCCATACGGTCAGACCGTAGTACAAAAACACGGTCAGACCGATTTCGCGGTCAGACCGGTCTAATAAAACGGTCAGACCGTAATAGCTCAAAACAACAAAAAGATAGTTCATGAGGTTCCAGGAGACTGACCTAGGTTTTAACTACAGACAGACTGACCTTATAAAGGTATATACTATACTAAGACATAACGTCGGTCAGTCCAAGAATTCTAATCGGTCATTCCGTGAATTCGGTCAAACCGGTCCAATATACGGTCAGACCGACTGAGATATTACTGAGCAGAAATGAGCTGAAACAAGCATATTCAAAGTATATGACCTTCTAGTATGCAATGCAAGTTGATTTTATGATTTGTGGCACATAGATGAAGTATTTTGTGATACACCACATGCTCCTCTTAATAGTACGGCAACTATCCTAAAATCCGGTCAAAATTCTTCTCTAATAACCTTAGACCGGTAAAAATGGAAAAGACCCTATTTCATACCTTTGCCCTTTTGATCAATGCTCTTTCTTCATCATTAACCTGTCTTTTAAGTATCTTCTTGACACAACTAGGCAGGTAACGTTAGTATAGCATTTGAAGTTGTCATTAATTATTAAAACATTCTATAGGGGCCTAGAAGCTACAATGGTTTGTGGATGGTCTGGTCACTGGCTTATAAGGACTAGAACCTTGTGTTGTGCGTCTAGTGGCATGAACAATGTGGTAACCGCAAGCCTGGTGTGGGACAGGCCTGAACAAGTACTTATGTGGATCGCACATGAAACCCTAGCATGAGATGCGCTGTGATGCACGATTTACACGGAGTACGGCTCCCACACATATCACTGAAGGTGATCTTGCACGCTGACCCAGCAATGGGAATATGCAAAGGGGTGGAGGTTTGGGTACAGCCTGCCACAACTGTGGTTCGCGAGAGATCCACAGGGCCAGGGGTGAATTGTAAGTGAAACATAACAAAAGTTCTTGTTATCTCCACCTTGCCACTCGCACATGGTTGTGAGGAAGGGTCTAATCATATTGATTGGATGGGCATGAAAGTGGAATATCTTGAGGGCAAATTGGTACCTCTCTGCTGAGTTAAAAATGTATTCGAATACTCTGAGCTCCCCAGTTTACAGGAGTTTGCTGCGGTTGATTAAATCCACGGGGTGTGACACAAGTATATTTTCTAAATAAAATTTGTTAAATCAAGATTACCCAAATGACATGTATTTTCATGATAAGGGGTACTGTCGTGGGCTGTCGTGTGTCGACGTGTCGTGGTAGTGCTATAATCTAGTGAACATGAATAGTAATGCTATGTTATGAAAAGTGCTGCCATAAGATAAGATAAGGGAAGATATGAAAGAATAACGTTATTTTACAAACATCCATAATTCTTGACTAGTCTAGGTTCATATCATCACTACTATATGTATCTACTGTTACCTATGACTTGCTGAGTACGTAAGTGCTCACCCTTACAACATACAACTCTGTAGATGGAGCGTACCCTGATCAAGATAAAGGCATGGAGAACTTTGTTGATCCATAAGGAGGAGAGTCAGTTCCGCTTGAGCCCTGATGTGTGTTGTTCTGCCGTCAAATTCTTTTGTGGGAGGGTCACCTATCTTCTGCTGTGTAGTTATTATTTTGCTAAACCTTGAATGCCGTGATGGCATTGTAATCTCTTTATGTAATATTAAGGCCAGCAGGCCACACTGTTTAAATATTTTGTAACTTACTCTGTTGCAATGTAATATACTCATGTGCTTGACTTATCCTGGGAAGTCAAAGGTATGTATATATGGGAGTAGTCGCAGTCCCAGTTTCGGGGCGCAAAAACCGTGGGGACCTTGTCCCCGGGAAAATGGCAGTGCCCGGGACAAGCCACCGGGGGGGTCTTGTCCCCGGGCAAATGGCGGTACCCGAGAGAAGCCACCGGGGGCCCTTGTCTGCAGGCAAAAGGAGGCGCCCGGGACAAGCCAGCCTTGTCTCTGGGCAAAAGGCGGCGCCCGGGACAAGCCAGCGGGGGGCAATGTCCCCGGGCAAAAGGCGGCGCCCGGGACAAGCCACCTTGGGGCAATGTCCCCGGGTGAATTGAACAGCCTCTTACCTAGACTTGATCTCGTGGAGATTTCCACCAACAGCAGCCCCCCATGCTCTCTGGGGACGATGCTCAAGTCCCCGGAGGGGATGGTTCATGTCACCGGGAAAATCTCTGGGACAAGCCACTGGAGCCATGATGCTACGATTCCCACACCGCGCGTTTATTACAGTGCCGTCGTTCATTAAGGCTTTGTCTCGATGGGAGCGCGCCGTTCGGCCATAATGGCCACTGACGGTTCGAACCGGCGATGTCTCGTTTCGCGTGTTCGTCCCTTTGTTTCCCGCGCGCTATTTGGATTGAACAGCACAGATGCACCACGAAGGGCCACATGGCGCCCATCGGGGCCGCGCTTGGCCCCTATAAATAGGGCCTCGGGGGGCCCGGAGAAATCATTCCAAACTTCAAACCTTCAAACTCCCTTAGCACCCTCTCCCAGAAGCTCACTCCCGGAAGCTTAGCCTCCGGAGCCCCTAAGCCCCCCTTTTTCTAGAGCCTAAGCCACCGGAAAAATTAGAAGGGACCCAAGGGCCGTGCCAAGGCCGCAGAGGTGGTTGCGGACTTCCTCTGGGCCTCCAAGTTTACATCCGGGGACCTGGAGTCCCTGGTGGACCGGGGGTGGTTGCGGATGGGGACGTTCGGATCCCCGCGAAGAAGGACAGAGCCCCCCGCCCCAGGCCCGGGGAAGTGGTGGCCTTCGAGGCTTTCCTCGAGGCCGGGCTCTGGCTCCCAGTGCATCCATTGCTCTCGGAGTTTTTGAAGGACTACGGGGTGGCCTCGAACCACCAGACGCCGAATGCGTTCATCCGGATGGCCCTCTTCATTTGGCTCTTCAAGATGGCCACCGGACGGGAGCCCACGCTCCGGCTGTTCCGGTATTTCTACGAGCCGGCGGTGAGGAGCTCCCACCTGGTGAAGGGAGGGCCAAAGTCTCCCTTCGGCTCGGTGATGATCCAGTTGCTGTCGTCTCGGGTAGCGGAGTACCCGATGGCGGCCTCCTTGGACCACTGGGGGGACTGGATCCGGAGGTGGTTCTACCTCCGGGTTCGGGACGACGAGGTGGTGTACTCCCCGGAGGCCCCCTCCTACAGCCGGTTGTCCGCTCCCAAGCCCCTAGTGTGGACCGAGGAGGAGCTGAAGCTCCTCATCAAGGTCGTGGGCTCCCGGGGCGTCCGCTCTATGAGGGACGCCGCCGAGGAGTTGACCCTACTGAAGATCTCCCCCTTCTCGCATGGAAGGAGGGGGATCGGGATGTGCCCAGCCCAGCGGCCCCCGCAGAAGCCGGTGACCCGATGTAAGCTCACGGTTACCTTGCTCGTTTCTGTCGCGTATTTTTCTAACTCTTACCTTTTGCAGTCCGGCCGCACTCGGTCACCCGGGACAAGGCGGAAAACCTCCTCGGGGAGAGGACGCCAACGAACAAATATGAGCCTCCCCCCCCAGGCCTTTAGATAGGGCCCTTTTTGTTTTTAGGTTTTTTGCTCCCGGTAGCTTCTTAGAGGAAGCCCTGGACACTTGTACAAAAAACATTCTGATGCAATAGAAATTGGATTTTTTGCTGAGTCTTTGAATGAAATGTACCAGGTTTCCCGGGAGGTTACTCTTGGGCGAAGGTCCCGGAGAAACACCCCGGGGGTGAGGCCTTTGAGCCCCGGCAGGTGTCACCCGGGGGATGCCCAGGCCGCCTTTATTTTGTTAAGTCTCTTCTCCAGGGGACACAACGGGGGTGTCTCCCGGGAACCAATCCGGTTGCGATGGCATCTGGAGTAGCACGTGGACAACTTCGACAATCACCGCGCCGAACTGTCCCCTCCGTGATCGGGGTCTGGAGGGTTCCCCCGCTTCGAATACTTCCACCGGCGGGCTACGAATATTGGCCCGAAGACTTGCTCCGGGAGGCCCAGTGTCGCATACATGGCTTGTACCGGGACCTGGCCAGGGAGATATCGAAAGGCCTCCGGGATTATTAGGTGTAGGATCTTTCCGGGTTGTATCCCGGGTTGTATCGTATTTGATGTAATGATGCCCACCGGAGGGGGAAGATGTCCTCCGGTTAAATGATCTTCAATAAAGCTAAGTTTGCTTGTGTACTTTGATTTCTTTAATAGAGCTAAGTTTGCTCGTGTACTTATCTTAGATGGTCCGGAACGAGGTGATTCCCGGGTGCTCCTGATCCCCCCCCCCTCCACAGTGGGCCGGAGGGTAGCTCCGCGTGTTGTGGGGGTTACAAAGCTCCCGGGGTAAGGACCCTTCTCTTAAGAATTCAAGTTTTCCCAAGGCTATAAAAATTTTCGGGCACGATTTTTCAAAAGCCTCTGGTCGCCGTAAGAACGATGAGCCGGGGATGAGGTCTGCGGGGAAAGAACGTCCAAGAAAATCCATGAAATTCCTGGGGATAATTTTTCCGGGAGACAACCTGTAACACCCTGAGTTTTGGGGTAAAAACTTTCTTTTTCATGAACACCATGCATGCATGATACCATGTATCTGTAGTAGTAGCCAGATCAGTATCTATCTCAGACCCTAAAATCTCAAAATCTATCCTGTAGACCCAAATCAAGATCAGATTTCTCAGATATGATTATCAATTACCCTGAGCATAAAAGTCTTCAGAAGTCAGATTCAATTCCATCTCTAACTCCTAGATCTATTAATCCTTCTCTGTTTTCGAAAACAGAAATTCTAATTATTATCCTAATTACCCGAAATACTCAGAACTCAGATTTAGTCAAATCTTGACCTAATTCAGACCAGATTACTCTTGGACTATGATCATGGGTATGCCAATACCTTAATCCAGAAAGCTGGCAGTCAGATTTCTTCATTTAAGTCTTTTTCACATATCAGTCCAAATTATATCGCAATTTAGTCCTTTATCTGATTTCTGGAAACCCAAAAAGGCTGAAATCTTCAGATTAACTCCAAATTCAAATCTGTTTCAGGAAACACCTCCCAAATGCTAATCAATATAAAATCTTCTTTTATCAGAATATCCAAATATCATCCTAAAGACCAAAATTTGAAATCAATCGAAACTCAGATCTTATTTTACCCTAAAGTATCCTATTTTCAGTTTATATCAAAAATCATCAAATCATGCCAGATTTTACCAAATCTCTTGCTAGATGAGTATAAGGTATAAGTTTATACTCATCTATGAAATCAGATTGCAAATCAACTATCTCTAAATCAGAAATTACAAATCAATCTAGAATTCAATAAAAAATCCTTGCAATTAGGTCCCTGGTTCGACCTCACCTGCTGTTCACGACCAGGGATCAGCTCCTTCGACCTCATCCACTCTTTGCGACCAAACTAGCAGTGCACGGCGACCTCGACCACAGCCGGCACAGTGCACAGCGTTGCTTCGACCTCGACCGCGACCACGCCGTGTTTCGCCGCCGAGCAGCGCCGCTTTAGCTACGATTTTTGCAACCGCCTTTGCACACGCACACATGTTAGCACCGTAGCTGTTGCTGTGGCAGTTCCCATCCAGCTCACCAACTGCTGCACGCTAGAGAGAAGCTTGCTCGCCGTTGCTTCCACCCGAAGCCTTCTTCTTCACCGGTGCAAGCAAGCAGTGAGCTGAAGCTTCGTACACTTCGCTTTGCCTATAAATAGCAACCCCAGAGAAGCTTTTCCATCTTTAGCAGAGCTCTCCAAAGCCCTCAAGCAGTTGAACCGTATTTCTTCTTGCTGCAGTCTTTTTCTCCGGCGAGTCCAGCACAGGGGCTCACGGTGCCAACTATAATTACTGCTTGAATCCTCAAATTGACAGCATCAGTGAGTTTCCCTCATCACCCTCACCGTGCTACAGCTTTGAATTGAACTCTTATGCATCTCGTCGTCGGTGATCACCGTAATTAGTAAATGCCCTGTTCCAGCAATTGCATCTACTCCAGTTAAAATTAGCCATCGCTGTAGTAGAATAAAATGATCAGTGGACAAATCTTAATAAGCCTGTACATCAAGATTTCGAAATTAAGTTCAAATTGGAACTTTCCCCATTTTCACACGCCACCGGTGATCGGATCATGTCGCCAGGCCGCACCACCATTCCTCCAGCCAAGTTGCTGTAAACAGAACCTTCACCTCACCTCCCTACTGCTCTCACAGAGTGCAATTGAGCTCTAAGGCCGTGTATCAGTTTCGCCCAATTTAGCCTTCTTCTTCTCTGGCTACGGCGTTGTTTTCCTCACCGACGTCGCTTCAGGCCAATTCCCTTCATTCATACTATCTGAAGCTATCTAGGAACTCAACTGTGCCTTCAAATTGGAGCTTAAATCACCACATCGCCCTATTGCCGTTGAAGCTGTCTTCTTCTCCGGCGCAACTCGTCGCCGTTCATTGCCGTGCCTTCTCCAGTCGAACCCAATGCATCAAGCAGTACCATTTAGCCCTCGCTAGCTCCAGCAATGCCAAGTTTCAGCAGCACAGCACCAGATTGCAGTTTGAATGATTTACCCTTCACTGCCGTGCCACCAGTGTGCCGCCCGGTCATCTCCGGCCATCGCCGTCAGCGTCACCTTGTCCAGCATCTTCATCTTGATCTCTTGAACATTTTCCTCTATTAGCTTGACCCCTGAATCTGCACAGAAATGCCAGTTATTGCTATGTCAAGAACTTGTCCAGTGGCTTCACTGTGCCGTGTCGCCACCATACTTCTCCACTGATTTTCATCATCATCCAGCCATCTTCAACCTTGGAACCTATTGAACCATTTGTTCCTGTTATCAAGACCTACTTCCCAGACAAAGTGGTGCATCAATTGGAGCCCTAGATCAAAAGTTATGGCAAGCCCTAGTTTCTGGCCATGTCAGTTCAATGCCAGGCTATGCCAGCCAGTGGCATTAGCCCTTTTCACTTCCTTCCAGATATGCATTTTGAGCATGACTTTGTCCCTTAGACTCCTGAGGTTGTGATCTACAATTTCTTCTTCTATCACAAATTGATTTGAGCCCTTGAACTGCATTTTATGCTTAGCCCTAGATTTTGACATTGTTAGCCCTATGCCAGAGCTTGTCAGCCAATGGCATTAGCTCTTTTCACCTCTTTCCAGTTGTGCAAATTGAAAATAATCTTGTCCCTTAGACTTGTGGAGTTATAATCTACGTTTTATTCTACTACCACAAGTTGAGATAATCCCTCTATCATCCATCGACCCTATGTCGATGCCTTGAACCGAATGTCGACCTAAAGACATTCGTCGATTTTAGGCAAACCAGCTGTGGACTTAATGTCATTTCCTTACCCTAGAACCCTAGAAGTTCCTAGCACTCATCTTCAGCCCTAATTCTGTGAGTTAGCCCTAATCAGCCTCTATGGTATCTAAATCCAATCATTTTAGAATCATCAAGACATTTCATCTTTGCATTATTGCATATAGTATAATAATGTATTGAAAAGATTGTGATTCTTGGTTGCTTGTTTGATTGGAGAGTAGATCAAGAGCCCGAGTTCGAGGACTTCACTGCTGACCCGACATCAACTGCTGTCTCTTACGACGCGGAAGGCAAGTCATAGTCTTGATCATCTTGAACCCATATTTTATGAATTGCTATCACATGACCTTGAATATAAGTATTACTGCATGTGAAAGAATGGTTGAGATATATTTTGGCAGTACAAGCTGGATGCTTGTGAAATGTGAAAAGATCAAATAGTGAGCCATGAACTATTATAAACGTACTTATATATATTCATGAAATAAAACCCCTAGCCGTGACTAGAATTTTGGTATGGAATGGTGGTACTAGCACTGGTTGTGCTTGGCTGCACTGAATGTGCAGGCACTGTAGGTGCATGGTGTGTGGTATGATCTGGTCACTGGCATATAAGGACTAGAACCTTGTGTTGTGCGTCTAGTGGCATGAAACACGTGCTAACCGCAAGCCTAGTATGAGACAGGCCTGAACAAGTACTTATGCGGATCGCACATGAAACCCCTGCATGAGTTGTGTAGTGATGCATGATTTACACGGAGAATGGCTCCCACATTTATCACTGAAGGTGATCTTGTACACTGACCCAGCAATGGGAATATGAGTAGGGGTGGAGGTTTGGGTACAACCTGCCACAACTGTGGTTCGCGAGAGATCTACAGTGCCAGGGGTGAATTGTGAGTGATACATAACAAAAGTTCTTGTTATCTCCACCTTGCCACTCACACATGGTTGTGAGGAAGGGTCTAATCATATTGATAGGATGGGCTTGAAAGTGGAATATCTTGCGGGTAAATTGGTACCTCTCTGCAGAGTTAAAAACGTATTCGAATACTCCGAGCTCTCGGGTTTATAGGAGTCTGCTGCGGTGGTTTAAATCGTCAAAGGCTTCTTGGGCTTCAGGGGTCCACCGGAACCCCTCGAGCCCCCAGAGGATTTTGAAGAATTGGAGGCCGCGTTCCCCCGACCGCGAGACAAAACGACTCAACGCGGCTAAGCGGCCGGTGAGTCGTTGGACGTCCTTAACCGAGCGCGGGGGGGTGTGGGGGTGGGCATGTCCCAGAAGGCCCGGATTTTTTCGGGGTTGGCCTCTATGCCCCTCTGGGACACAAGGAAGCAAGGAGCTTCCCCCCGCCCACGCCGAAGGCGTACTTCTCCGGGTTGAGCTTCAACCAGTAAGCATGGAGGTTGCGGAAGGTCTCCGCTAAATCGTCGACGTGAGCAGTCACGAGGGGACTTTTGACGACCGCGTCGTCGACGTACGCTTTGAAATTGCGACCTATCTGGTCCTTGAAGACCAGCGTCATGAGCCGCTAGAAGGTCGCTCCAGCGTTCTTCAGCCCGAAGGGCATGTGGACGTAGCAGAAGGTTCCGAGGGGAGTTATGAAACTCGTCTTTTCCTCGTCCCCTTCCGCCATCCGGACTTGGTGATAGCCTAAGTATGCGTCCAGGAAGCTCATCAACTCGCACCCCGCGGTCGAGTCGACCAACTGGTCAATTCGTGGGAGCGGGAAGTTGTGTTTGGGCAAGCGCGGTTGAGGTCGGTGAAGTCCACGCGCATCCGCCACTTGCCTTTTGACTTCTTTACGAGGACGGGGTTCGCAAGCCATTCGGGGTGCAAGACCTCCCGAATGAACCCCGCCTCTCGGATTCGGGCAATCTCTACCTTGATCGCCTCTTGGCGTTCAAGGGAGAGTTTCCTCAGCTTCTGGTTGATCGGGGGATGACCGGGGGGTCATGAGGTCACCGCGAGCTTGTGCTCGATGACATCCCGAGCGACGCCTCACATGACGGAGGGCTTCCACGTGAAAACGTCGGAGTTTTCGCGCAGGAAAGCCGCGAGTTGCTCCACGTGCTCTTCATGGAGATCCTAACGGTTTTGCCCCCGTCGTCCGGGGACAGTGGGATCTTCTGGAGGTCCCCCTTCGGAAGTGGCTTGGGAAGGGGCCTCGCGGAAGGTATAATGGCAGCGTCCGATTCCGGGGGAGAGGCTCCCTCCCGGGGTTTTGATGATATTGACGCTCCCGATTGTTGCAGCGGCGCGCTCGTATAGAGCGCGGGCCACGTCTTGTTCTCCCTGGGCGGTGATCACGCCATGCGGCCCGGGGATCTTCACGTAGAGATAGTTCTTGTGGATCGCGGCCCCCAAGCGGTTGATTGTGGTCCTGCCCATGATCGCGTTGTAAGAAGAGGGGAGGTCTACCACATCAAACCGGACCATCTCAATACGGTAGTTGTCCGGGGTGCTGAAGGTCATGGGGAGATCCACCTTCCCCACAGGGTGGATCGCCTTCCTTGGGACGAATCCTTGCAGAGGCCCTGCTGCGGGTTGCAAGAGCTTCTCGTCCACCTGCATCTCCCTAAATGCTTTTAGGTAGAGGACGTCGGCGGAGTTCAAGCTATCCAAGAGGATGCGGGCCAGGTGACAGTTGTACATGGTGGCGGAGACGATGAGCGCGTCATCATGGGGGAAGCAAACCCTACGCGCGACTTCCACCGTGAAGGTGAGGGGGACGTCCGACCACTTAGGTGGCGGGGACGTATGCAACACCCCCACCACCTTCACTTCGCGTGCGTACTCCTTGTGCTGGCGCTTAGAGTCCCACCCGGAGGCGGACCCTCCTGTGATGACGTTGCCACGCCTCTGGGAGATTTGGAAGGGGAGAGTTTCTGATGGCTCCCCCTCCTGCGTTCGCCCTGCTATCCTCCCGCGGGAGCAGGAAGGGCCGGTAAGGCCGGCTGAGAGGACAAGGAGGCTGGAGTCCCCCCACCCTGGCCATGCTGGTCGAGGAATGCGGTGAATTGTTGTAGTAGTCCACGGGCAAAAGGCGGCGCCCAGGATAGGCCACAGGGGCCTTGTCCCCGGGAAAAAGGCGGCGCCCGGGACAGGCCACCGGGGGCCCTTGTCCCCAGGCAAATGGCAGCGCCCGAGACAGGCCACCGGGGGGCCTTGTCCCAGGGCAAAAGGCGGCGCCCGGGACAGGCCACCGGGGGGCCTTGTCCCCAGGCAAATGGTGGCGCCCGGGACAAGCTACCGAGGGCCTAGTCTCCGGGCAAAAGGCGGCACCCGGGACAAGCCACCGGGGGCAATGTCCCCGGGCAAAAGGCGGCGCCCCGGAGGCAATGTCCCTGGGCAAGAGGCGGCGCTCGGGACAAGCCACCGGGGGGCAATGTCCCTGGGCAAAATGCGGCGCCCGGGACAAGTCACCAGGGGGCAATGTCCCCGGGTGAATTGAACAGCCTCTTACCTGGACTTGATCTCATGGAGATTTCCCCCAACATGGACCATCCTTTGAGAATTCGAAAAGTTTCAAAAACAAGTTAACAAGGAAACTTAGCTTTATTGAAGTATTTAACCGGAGGACATCTTCCCCCTCCGGTGGGTATCGGTACATTAAACGCAAGATACAATCTGGAAGGCTCCTACACCTAATAATCCGGGAGGCCCTCTGATAGCCCCCGGGCCAGTTCTCGATACAAGCTCCGTATATGTCACTGGGCTTCCCGAAGCAGGTCCTCGGGCCAATACTCGTAACCACCGGTGGGAGTATTCGAAGCGGTGGAACCCTCTAGGACCCCGGTCGCGGAGGGGATAATTCAACGCGGTGCTTGTCAAAGTTGTCTAGGTGCCACTGTGGGAGCCACCGCAACCAGATCGGCTCTCGGGAGACACCCCTACGATGTCCCCCAGAGATGAGACATAGGAAAATTAAGGCGTCTTGGGCATCGCCCGAGTGATACCCGTCGGAGCCCGGAGGCCTTCTCTCCGGGGAGGCTCCTCTCAACACTGGGGCGGCTCTAAGGTTGCGCTCAACTCTCGGGGGTTCTCTCCCAGGAGTAACCTCCAGGGGCGCTTGGTAAATTCAATTCAAGACTTAGCAAAAAATTTATCCTATTGCATCAAAATGTCTTTTGTACAAGTCTCCGGGGCTTCTTCTAAGAAGGTACCGGGAGCAAAAATCCTAAAATAAAAAATGACCTATCTAAAGGCCCGGGGGGAGGCTCATACTTGTTCATTGGTGTCCTCCCCCCGGGAGGCATCCGCCGGAGCCGCAGTGTCCGCCCTCGGCCGACGCTGGGAATCGCACATAAACGATCCGGTCGTAGAAGCCCCCGGTGAGCTGCTCCACCTCTCGCCGGAGCGGCTCGAAGAACTCGGGAAAGCCTTGGAGAATCTGGGCCCCGATCGCCCGTGTAACACCCAGTTTTTGATTATCTTTTCTGCTTGCGAATCAGCATAACTTCTTTGGAAACCCTGATATTTTAACCCTATCTTGATCTTGGGTATGCCACTACCTTAACCTAAAACGTTGGCTGCTAAACTTCATTGACCAGATCGTTTTCACATTTCAACCCAAAAGCGTTTCAATTTAGTCCTTTTCAGAAGTTTCAGGAAACCCAAAAAGGCTAAAAGTCCCAGATCACCTCAAAATCCAAATCTGATCAAGTGATAACCTTTCTTTCATTTTTCTGAACATTTTTCCCTTCTGGAAGAATCCCAGAATCTCGACCAAAACCCTAGTTCCAGCCTCGACAAAAGTTCAAACCCTAATTACCCTAATTACCCTGTTTTCGAATTTTGTCAAAACCGCCAGATGTTATCGGATTTCATCATTTTTCCTGCTGGATGAGTCCAAGACATTTAGTAGCACTCATCTGCAAAATCAGAATTCAAATCAGCCCTTCAGATCTTCAGAATTGCAAATAGGCCCAAACTCCCGAGCCAAAACCTTCACAGATCAGTCCAAATCGTTGCAAATAGGTCCAAAGTTTACAACCAGGTCCCTGTGAAGTTTTCAACCAGCAACCGCCAAATTGCCGCGCCGTTGAACTCGTCGCCGGCGAGGTTCGCCGCGCTGCCACCTGACGGCCACGTAGCCACCAGCCGTGCGCAGCTGTACCGCCACCGTGGAGCGCTCAAGCCCCACCGTGCCACCTTCTTCCCCGCGCGCGCGTGCTGCTGCTGCCAGGAGCTTTACGCCATTTGGCCACCATCCCGTAGATCATCGCCACCACCCTGACCGAATCCTGATATCCCGCGATTCACCGTCTCTGGCAGAGCCCCGCCGTGTCCCAAAGTGCATCGATGACCGCTCCAGCGCCAGAAGGAAGATCTTCCCCGGCGATTGCTGCTGCTCCCGAGAGCCTCACCCACGGCTATATAAACCCCCCTCCCTTGCCCAGCATTGCCTCACACCACCCCACAGCTTCCTTGCCTTAGTCTTAGCACCAGAGAGCAACCGAGCCCTCAGCGCCGCCGCGAAGCTCATCTTCTCCGGCAAGCAGTTTCTGGAGCTCACGGCGCCAGCCTCGCCCGAAGCTTCCCCCTCCAAACCAACGCCACCAGTAAGCTCCTTTCATTCCCCTGTACGTTTCATAGCCATCAATTGGTCCCCGGCGCACCTCAACGCCGGCAATCACCGGAAAACCGAAATCCCCTGTTCCCGCAATGCCGAGCGATTCAAGCCAAATTGATCCTCGTGCCTGTAGAGGATATTGATCAGTGAGCTGGGAGGAACAAACTTGCAAGCTTGGATTCTCCAATTTTGCCCCGAGCACCGGATTTCCATGTTCGAGCCTCGGTAGTTCGCCGGAGCACGCCGCTGTGCTTCTCCAGCCGATCTCTGGCAAAATTGAGTGCACCAATAGCCTTGTGACAGCCCCTAGATGCTTCCCGAGCGTTGAATTGAGTTCAAACGCCCTGGAACGAAAACCCCCAAATCGGTGCCTTCGTCTTCGGCCCCGATCGCCGGAGTTCGTTTTCTGGCCAAACCAGCCAATGAGACCTTGTCATTTAGATAGATCTCAACCCCCTGAGCAATTTTGTCTACTAGCTCGACCTCTAAATCGACCTGAATCAAAAGTTATAGCCACGCCAAGGTTGCTGTCCAGTGGCTCAGTTCATGTCCAGGCCACCGTGTTTGCTCACCGGATTTGGCCACCCTCCGGCCACTTTCAGCCCTTGAGCCTGTTGAGAGTTTTGTAGCTGTTGTCAATGCCTAAACCCCAGACAAACTTGTGCATCAATTGGAGTCCTGAGTCAAAAGTTATGCAATGCCCTAGTTTCTGGCCATGTCTAACACTATGTCAGTGCATGTCCACCTGTGGCATTGGATGATTTGGACTTGTTTCTTTTGAGAAATTGAAATGCCACTTTGTCCACTAAGCCTTTTGAGCCATGTTCTACAACATTCCCTACTATCACATGTCCAGAAAACAAACCTAGAACCGATTTAGGGCAATGTCAAGCCATGAGTCGAATGTCAGCCCTTCGACATTCAAGCCCTTTGAACCCATCTCTTCAACCAATGTCAAGTGACCTTGTCTAAACCATTTCCCCTGCATGCATGATGTATTTACGTATTATTTTCTAGTGCTTGTATGCTTATATAATGTGTATGTGTTATTTGTACCCGTCGTGGAACCAGACGTTGAAGGAGCAGAGGAGATCCCTGAAGATTCATTTGAGCAGCTAGACCCGTCACTGCAAGGCAAGTCTCAAACCCTTGATCATGTCTCACCTGCTATTTTGAAATGAAGTATGTTAACTGTTTTCCAGTATATGCATGCCTTAGATTCAAATAAGAATTATGTTTCGATAAAATGACTAGATATGACCTAAATGATTGTAAAGCCCCTTTTGACATTGAATATCCCTGCACCCTTGTTACCCTAGATTATCATGCTTAGGCTATGCTATGCTTAAAGATTATATGACAAATGTTGAATGGTCACATATGAGAAAAGCATGTTCAAAACCCCTTTTTGTGAAAGAAAATGTGATTGGAATCGATAGTGAGGATGGTTTGATTGGATGGTGCTGTGTGCGCACTGGGAATGTGAAAGACTCCTCACTAAAGATTCATAAGGACTAGAACCTTGTGTTGTGCTTCTATGCGGCATGAAAAACGTACCAACCACTTGCCTGTTTATGGGACGGGCGCAACTTAGTAGCTTTCTTTAGTGTTAGCTTTTCCCTGCAATGGTTGTCGGTCCAGTTTCTTGCGAGGACTGGTGGGCCGCAGAAGGCCACGAGTGATGTGAGTTCAGAAAAATCATGAGAGGAAAAGGTGGAAAGAAGGAAGACGCCCTAAGCCAGATTAAGTCGTGCGCGACTGTAATCAAGAGAGGCTATGTGTCTTGCGAGAGCATAGGCCCAGGCTAGGAAGTAAGGCAGTGGGGAGGACCCACAACGGTACTTGAGACTTAATTGTCTATTTACCGAGCAGGGAAATAGTTAATACTAGGACTGTAAATTGTTGTGTCATCTCGGCCTTGTCACAAGCGTAAAAGTCGCATGAAGCTGATCCGACTTGAAAGCCGAATGATTGGTGGATTAAGGTGGTACACCTTTGCAAAGTTTAAAAAGTATCGGATACTCTGAGCTCCCAGGTCATGGAGTCTGCGCGCTGTGAATTCTATTCACGTCGATGCAGCACGCGTAGCTTTTGGAAGTTTTTCACAAAATCTGAGTAAAGTGGTGACTCATGAAAGACCGCCACACACAACATTCCTGAAAATCTAGCTTAGGATTTCAAAAGCCCCGCTTTCGAAAATAAAGACCTTTCGTTAAAGCTGCATGTGAAAATCTATTATATAATTATACACAGAGCCAAAGAGCTGTTCTTTGAGAAATTCCCCATCATCTATATATATATGCATTGTTACTTGGGACTTGTTGAGCACCATGTGGACAATGTGCTCACCCTTGCTTTTACAAACAAATTTAGAGGAAGGATTCGCCGACCCTGAATCTTATGGTCTTGAACCCAATGTGGAACAAGAAGAAGGAACTGAGGACCCATCTAGTTAAAGGGTTATGCACCAAGGTGGAGTTCGATGTGGAGAAGGCCCAAGCAATACCGCCGCTGCAGAGAAAGAAGACTGAAGAAGTCCTTTTGGTTATCGTTGCTGTTTTATTTTGTGCCGACCTTTGTGTCGAAAACTCCTTAATTTGTATTAACAATTAAATGCGTCATTTCGGCGCTAAGTTATTGTAATGTTGGTCCTTGTGATCAGCACTTGTTTTTAATTACTCGCATTTTTATATAATGCATCTTGTTGTTGTGAGCTGCAATGTGCCTTTTCTGAGTGCAATCCACCTGGGCGATTGCCACTGGAATCCTCAAATGAGGGTCCTACAGCCCGGGCACCGATCCCCCGGTGTTCCACAAGGCCCGCCGCGGCGGCCACCATTGGGATTGCCCGGCCCCATGCCCGCGCATTGGCAGCCTCCGGGATCACACAGACTTGTGCGTCAAGAAAAAGCACAGCCTCCACTAGCGTCGCCGGTGGCGCGTCATAGTTGCCCCCCGGGCCAAGGCTTACCCCAAGCCCTTCAAGAGCCGAGCGGACGGAGCGACCCTCTTCCGCCACCAGCCGGGCGCTAGAGCCCTCGAGCTCCTGGAGGGCATCCTCCTTCGCCCTTGCCTCCCTCCAGAGCCGGTCGTTGGCGTTCTCAGAGGCATGAAGTTGGGCCCAGACTCGAGCCAACTCCCGGAGCACATCGTCCCGCTACTCAAAAAAGGCGGTGGCCTTCCCCTCCGCCTCTTTCAGCGCCTTATCAAAGCGCGCCTCGATACCCCAGGCGAGGGCCGCCTCCTATGAACACGAAAGTTAGTCAAAGCCCAAAAGTTGGTAAAATCTTAGAAAAAATGACGCGCCGGTTCGAGAACGAACCTGGATGTTGAGCGACTGCAGCTCCCCTCAACGGTCGTAGAGAGTCCCCTACGAGGTGTACTCCTGCACCTTCCGGGTCTAGAGCCCATCCGCGAACCGGAAGACCTCCCCCGAGGACAGCAGGGGGGCTCCCTCCCAACGACTCCGGACCCGTCCACGCCGACGGGCCCCCTCACGAAGGTCGCAGGGGTAATGTGAACCGGAGTGGCAGCGGCCAGAGTCCTTGCCGCTGAAGAGGTGGCCAAAGAGGAGGTGGACGAGCTCTCCGAGGGGGTGCCACCCCGGAGAGAGATGAGGAGCCCTTTCCCCATCGCGGGCCGTGGGGCCCTCGGGACCTCCGTCGTTGTGGGGACCTCGTAGACCGAGGGGCTCCCCCCTTCATCCACCGGCCATTCGACGCGCGGAGGGGAAGCCTCTGCGAAACGAACCTCCAGCCGCTCGGGCTCCAGTTGTCCCGGTACCACCGAAGGTGCGATCGCCGGAGGCGGCGAGGGGGCGTAGTTCGCCGAGTCAGACGCCCCCTCGTCACCGGCCGGCTCCTTCCCCAGGGCCTCTCCGGAGGCCTCGAGAACGCGTGCAAACTATTGTGCCTCCACCGCCCCCGGAGTTTTCTTCCGAGGGGGCGGCATCACCTCACGCCGGGAAAGCGCTCGCACACGTCCCGACCTGGTGGCGGCGTCCCGGGCCTTAACGGGCATGGAACCCGGCGTCGTTACCGGGCCGGGGGCCTTCTAAGCCTTGGCACACTTTGGCTCAGAACCCCCCACGGCGTCCCTCCCCCGCTTGTGAGAGCCGAGGGTTGGGAGAGGCGTCGTCGCCGGCAGCCGAAGCCCAAAGGCCTCGGCCACCAAGTTCCGGGGAGGACCCTCCCCGATGACGCGCACGATACGCTCGTGCTCGTCGGTGTAGTAGCTCCCGAGGTGGTTCTCCGCCTTCTGCCGGGCAACTGGGTATGGCCGAACTACAAAAGTGAAAAGAGTTAGCAAGATTAACAAGAAATGAAGAAAGTCACCGGGAGCTTACGTCGGCTCACTGGCTTTTGCGGGGGCCGCTGCGCCGGGCACATTCCGATCCCCCTCCTCCATATGAGAAGGGAGAGACCTTTAGCAACGTCAGCTCCTTGGCGGTGTCCCTCATGGAACGGACGCCCCGGGAGCCACCTGGCTGAGGAGCTTTAGCTCCTCCTCAGTCCACACTGGGGCCTTGGGGGCAGACGATCGGCTGTAGAAGGGAGGCTTTGGTGAGTAAGTCACCTCAGCATCCCGGACCCGGAGGTAAAACCACCTCCGGACCCAATCCCCCCAGTGGTCCCAAGAAGCCGCCACCGGGTACACCTGCACTTGCGACGGCAAGAGCTGTATCATGACGGAGCCGAATGGAGACTTCGGCCCCCCTTCACCAAATGGGAGCTCCTCGCCACCGGCTCATAGAAGTACCGGAACAACCGGAGCATCGACTCCTGTCCGGTGGTTGTCTCGAACAGCCAGATGAAGAGCCCCATCCGAAAAAAAGCGTTCGGCGTTAGGTGGTTGAGCTCCACCTCGTATTCCCAGAGGAACTCCCGGAGCAACGGGTGCACCAGGAGCTGAAGCTCGGCCTTGAGGACGGCCTCAAAGACGACCACTTCTCCAGGCCTAGGGTGGGGGGCACCATCCTTCTTGGAGGGGATCCAAATGTCCCCATCCGCGACAACTCCCTGGTCCACGAGGGACTCTAAGTCCCCGAAAGTGAACTCGGAGGCCCAGAGGAAGTCAGTGGTGACTTCCTCCGGAGGCACCTCGGTGGCCTTGGCGCGACCCTTGGGACCCATTGTTTTCTCTGGCGGCTTAGGCTCTAATGGGACTTAGACTTAAGGTTTCTGGAGGCTAGGCTTCTGGGAGAAGGCTACTGGGAGAGCTTAGGGCACCGGTGGCGTTTGAGGATCGAAGGTTCGAGTGACTTCTCCTGGCCCCTCGAGGCCCTATTTATAGGGCACGAACGTGGCCCCGATGGGCACCACGTGGCCCCTCGTGGTGAATGTGCACCACTCAATTCAAACGACGCGCGGGAATCGAAGGGGCGGACGCTGGAAAAGAGTAACACATGTTAGAGGATGAAGACCAAGCATCAAAGACTAGCAGGATTGTTACAGCCACTAACCATACTAGAGTGTAAATGAGAAGAAGTTCGAATAAACTTTATCACACGACTTCCAAAGACTAAGAGTAAATATGACTCTGTGTGGATGATCGTGAACAGACTAGCAGAAGCAGCGTACCTCATACTAGATCAGATGACTTACGATGGTGCCAGGTCAGCACAAATTTACATGACTAGGATTGTGACGCTACATGGTATACCCAAGAGGATTGTATCAGATCAAGGAGCATGATCCACTCCGAGATTTTGGAAAAGTTTGCATAAAGCCCAGAAACAACGTTGAACCTCAGCACAGCTTACCACCCTCAGACTGGAGGATGGATAGAACTAGTGAATTAAATACCGAAGAATAAGTTGCAAGCATGTGCGCTCAAATATGGAATTTCATGAGAGTTATGCTTGCCACACACAGAATTCACCCACAGCAATAGCTACCATACTAGTTTGCAGAAATTCCCACTTGAAGCTCTATATAGTTGCAAGTGCAGAATGCCGTTACATTGGTTAGAAGTTGGAGAAAAACAACAAATCAGCTCAGAAATAGCTCAAGACGTAAGAACTCATGTACGAACCATTAAGGAGAAACCAAAGACTGCACAGCCCAGACGAGAAGAGTTATACCGATAGCCGACAACGGAAAAAGGGAGTTATCTTTCGAGAAAGCTGAATACGTGTATCTCAAAGCAACACCTTACGAATGAGTATGACGATTTAAGATGAAGGGAAAGCTAAGCCCAAAATATGTTGGACCTTACAAGATTCCAGAGAAACAAGGAGAAGTAGCATACAAACTTTACTACTCGAATTAGCAGGAATTCATGACGTATTCATGTGTCTCAATTAAGGAAGTACCAAAAGAAGCCAACATAACAGATATTTCCTAAGGAAGAGATCAGACTTGACATATCAGGATTACCCAGTTAAAGTGTTAGAGGTCAGTGAAAGGAAATTGAAATCAAGGACCATTCGATTCTGCAGAAATTCACTGGAACAACCACCCAGAAGAAGAGTCAACATGGAAAAGGGAAGAGGGACTGCATAAAGATTTCCCTTACCTGTTTTCAGACCTACCAGAATCTCGAGGACGAGATTGTTTTTAAGGAGGGTAGGTTGTAACATCCCAAATTTTGCTATCTCTTTAGCTTGTCAATCAGTATATGTTCATTGGATTCTTGGATGTCTCAACCCCATTTTTGATCTTTATCTCAGAATTATGATCTCAGGTGTGCCACTACCTTAATTTAAAAAGTTGGCCGATAAACCCCGCCTTTCAGACCATTTTCGCTTTTTAGTCCAAAAGTATCGCAAATCAGTTCTTTTCAGATTTGTGAGAAGCTCAAAAAGACCAAAAGTCTCAGACCATCTCCAAACTTTGATCTGATTCAGTGAATATCTCCCATTCACTATTCTGAACATTTTTCCCTTCTGGAAGAATTCCAAAAGATCAACCGAAACCCTAGTTTCAGCCCCGCCGAAGTTTCAAACCCTAATTACCCTAATTACCCTGTTTTCGATTTTTGTCAAAACCACCAGATCTTGTTGGATTTCCCCATTTTTCCTGCTGGATGAGTCTAAGACATTTAGTAATACTCATCTTCAAAACCAGAACTCAGATCAGCCCTTCAAATCTCCAGAATTGCTAACAGGCTCAAATTCCTGAACTAATTCCTTACAGATTGGTCCAAATCCCTTGCAGTTCAGTCCAAACTTTACAACCAGGCCCTTGTGCCATTTTCGATCTCGACCAGGTTTGTTCGACCAGAGCCCCGCCACTTTGCCTCGCCGCAGACCTCGCCGCCGGTAAAGTCTCCCGCGCAGCCACCACCGCAGGCACGTAGCACCCCCTGTACGTGTCGCCATTGTGGAGCCACCGTAGCCGCGCCTGTGCCGTGATTCTGCCGCGCTCGCGCGTGGTCCAGCAGCAGCAAAGCAACGCCACGTTGCAGCCATGCCGAAGCCAGTGATCCCGTCGCCCTGCTCCAGCCGATTTCGCGTGATCCCCTCCTTCTCTGGCACAGTCTTTGCCGCGTCCCGATGTCGTCTCGATCGCTTCTCTGGTGTTAGCCACAAATCCCGCCCGATATGCTTCAACTCCCGAGAGCTCAGCGCATCGCCTATGTAAGCACCCCCCCTTGCCCAGCATTACTTCGCACCACCCCGCAGCTGCATTGCTTCAGCCCTAGCACCAGAGAGCAGCTACTTCCCCAGCGCCGCCGTGAATGCCTTCTTCCCCGGTGAGTTGCTTTTGAGGCCACCGGTGCCAGCTTCGCCCAAAGCTTCTTTCTTCAATCCAAGACCACCAGTAAGCTTCTCCCTTCCCCCTCTCCGTTTCATAGCATCCAATTGGCCCCCGGCGAACCCTAACGCCGGCGATCGTCGAAAAATCCCAAATGCCCTGTTTCCTCAATGCTGCCTGATTCGATCCGAATTAATCCTCGTGTCAGTGATGAAAGTTGTTCAGTACACCCCTTTGAGCAAGCCTACTAACTTGGATTTCAAAATTGATCTGAGATTGTAGCCTTTCCGCAGTTTGCGCGCCACCAGCAAATCAGCTCACGTTGCCGAGCTTCTCCGGCCATTCCCCGGTCGAATTAACCCTACAAATAGTCCCCTCACCTCACCCTCTCACTCCCTGAGCAAAGAATCGAGCTCAAAGTCTCTGAATCGAAAACGCCCAATTTAGGAGTCGTCTTCTCCAGCGCCGGTAGCCGGAATTTCTCCCCGGCCGATCTAGCCCCGCACGCTTTGTCCCTTAGATAGATCTCAGTACCCTAAGCAATATTGTCTACTATATCAACTTCTGAGTCGACCTGAATCAAAAGTTATTTCAATGCCAAGATCACTGTCCAGTAACCCAGGCCACCGTGTTTACTCGCTTGATTTGGCCACCCTCCGGCCACCTTCTGCCCTTGAACCTGTTAAGTGTTTTGTTCCTGTTGCCAAGGCCTAACCCCCAGACAAAGTGGTTCATCAATTGAAGCCCTGGATCAAAAGTTACGCCATGCCCTAGTTCCTGGCCATGTCCAGCACTATGTCAGTGCATGTCCACCAGTGGCATTGAGTGATTTATACCTGTTACACTTGATCAATTGAAATTCCACCTTGTCCATTAGATTCCTGGAGTTGTTCTCTACAACTTTCTCTACTGCCGCTTTTCCAGAAAACCTACCTAAGACCAACTTCTGGCTATGTCAATCCGTGGACCGAATGTCAGCCTTTCGACATTCAACTCCTTTTTAGCCCATCTCTTCAATCAGCATCCAAGCGACCTTCTCCAAACCTTTCCCTGCATGCATGATATGTTTTACATATCTTTTCCCATAAAGACTATCTTCTGTATGCTTATATAGTGTATGTGCGCATTATCTGTATCCGCCGTGGAACCAGACGTTGAAGGAGCGGAAGAAATCTTCGAAGAATTACCCAAGTAACTAGACCCAGCATTGCAAGGCAAGTCTTAAACCCTTGATCATGTCTAGCTTATTATTTTGAAATGAAGTATGTTAACTGTTTTTAAGTATATGCATGCCTTAGATTCAAATAAGAACTATGTTTCAATAAAGTGAATAGATATGACCTAAATGATTGTAAAGCCCCTTTTGACATTGAATATCCCTGCACCCTTGTTACCCTAGATTATCATGCTTAGGCTATGCTATGCTCAAAGATTATATGTTACATGTTGAATGGTCACATGTGAGAAAACTATATTCAAAACCCTTTTTGTGAAGGAAAATGTGATTGGAATCGATAGTGAGGATGGTTTGATAGGATGGTGCTGTGTGCGCACTGGGAATGTGAAAGACTCCTCACTAGAGATTCATAAGGACTATAACCTTGTGTTGTGCTTCTATGCGGTATGAAAAACGTACCAACCACTTGCCTGTTTATGGGACGGGCGCAACTTAGTAGCTTTCTTTAGTATTAGCTCTTCCCTGCAATGGTTGTCGATCCAGTGTCTTGCGAGAACTGGTGGGCCGCAGAAGGCCATGAGTGATGTGAGTTCAGAAAAATCATGAGAGGAAAAGGTGGAAAGAAGGAAGACGCCCTATGCCAGATTAAGTCGTGCACGACTGTAATCAAGAGAGGCTATGTGTCTTGCGAGAACATAGACCCAGGCTAGGAAGTAAGGCAGTGGGGAGGACCCACAATGGTACTTGAGACTTTACTGTCTATTTACCGGGCAGGGAAATAGTTAATGCTAGGACTGTAAACTGTTGTGTCATCTCGGCCTTGTCACATGCGTAAAAGCCGCATGAAGCTGATCCGACTTGAAAGCCGAATGATTGGTGGATTAAGGTGGTACACCTTTGCAAAGTTTAAAAAGTATCGGATACTCTGAGCTCCCAGGTTATGGACTCTGCGCGCTGTGGATTCTATTCACGTCGATGCAGCACAAGTAGCTTTTGGAAGGTTTCTCACAAAATCTGAGTAAAGTGGTGACTCATGAAAGACCGCCACACAAAACATTTCTGAAAATCTAGCTTAGGATTTTAAAAGCCCCGCTTTTGAAAACAAAAACCTTTTCTTCAAAATGAGAGTGAAAATCTACTCTATTACTATATATATAAAATCAAGACCCCTTTTCTTGAAAACCCCTCATCTATATATTTGCATTCTCATAACGGGACTTGTTGAGCATCGTGGAAAAATATGCTCACCCTTGCCTTTACAAACAAATTTAGAAGAAAAGATTCAAGGATCCCGATTCCTTTAGCCTTGAGCACCGCCAAGAGGAAGGAACCTGTCCAGACGATTTGAGCTTCTAGGAGGGTCATGCGCCAAGTTGAGTTCGATGTGGTGAAGGCCCGAGCCGAACCGCTGCAGAAGGAAATGAAGATCTTTGTTATTGCTTTTGTGATATTGTTTTTGATTCCTGATTTATGAAAAACTCCCTACTTTTGTATCAACTTTAATTAATGCCATTCTTCGCTTTATGATAATGTAATAGTCGTGGTCCTCGTGACCTTGTACTTGTCTTATCTATTTGACTTATTGTTTAAAATAAATCCTGTTGTTGTGAGCATGTGATGTACCTTTCTGTGTGCAATCCACCTGGGCGGTTGCCATTGGAATCCTCAAATGAGGGTCCCACACGCCATTTTCCCGGAGACAAGGTCCCCCGGTGACCCTCGCCTCGGGCGCCGCCATTTACCCTGGGACAAGGCCCCGGGTAAGCAAACAAGTGGCTAAGCTCTCCACCGACATGGATATCGTGCTTGCTTGGATTGAGTAGTAGGGCATGACGGTACCTTCTGAAGTTGATGCTTCAAAAGGCAAGGTTAAGGGTGTGAAGATTGGTGAAGACTTGCATTGGACAGACGAAGATGAAGACGAAGGTGACCATAAGGCCGACGACCTCGCCAACACCTTCTTAGCTGTCGGATCTTTCATGGTCGAAGCTAAGGTTGATATACCCATATACGATGGGGTGATCAATGCCGAGAAGCTGGATTCTTGGATCGACCAGCTTGAGATCTACTTTGACCTACAAGGGTTCAGTATATGGGTATATCAACCTTTGTATGCCGAATTCGCACCTTTGAGGATGAAGGACCACCCCAAGACATGGTGGAAGGCCCTTGTCGCCAGTGGTGAAGCAAAAAACCTTGCGTCGGGTCAGTCCAAATGAATCCTACGACAAGAATTCTACCCGGTGGGTTACCTCGAAGAGAGATGGGATCGTTGGCATAGATTGTATCAGCGCCGCGACTAATCTGTCCAGGATTATACAACGGAATTTTGGAGACAGGCAATGGTCATTGGCATCTCGCTCTCTGATCTCAAGTGTTCCAAAAATACACATCTGGACTTCAGAAATTGATCAGTGCTGAGCTAAGCCTATTCAGCATCCAGGAAATCCCGACTGTGAGCACAATTGTTGTGGCGATCGAGAAGAAAAACAAATCCCACAATGACAAGAACACAAAGGAGAATACGACCTCATCAAAATGAAAGTTGAGTCTGAAGAGGAGTGCTCCAAAGTCTAGTACGAGCATCTCTTGTTATCATTGTCACATTGCTGGGCATACAAAGGATAAGTGCTATAAGCTCCATCCTGAACTTCCACCAAAGAGAAACGGACTAGAGAAAAGGACTAGAGCAAAGAACAGCTACAGCTACTACATCTACTCCCGAAGAAGGAGTTGTCTGAGTGAATTTGTTTGATGAGGCGGATATGACTTTATTTCTGATGGCAATGCCAAAGGAGAAAGGTTCAGATTCACTTGACGACCATCTCTCAACGGAGGACTTGTTCACTATCAACATCCACGTGAAGCACGAAGTGGTCACAGCAATATTCGATCTTGGAAGTCAGAAGAATTGGGTTTCCACTGGACTGGTTCGACGACTTGGTTTGAAGACAACCACACGATCGCGACTGTATCCGCTGGGTTGGTTTACATCCAACATGAACCAATAGATGATGAGTCAGTGTATGTTGAAATTTATGATCTCTGCTCGATATATCGATGAGATTCAATGCGATGTTATTCCTATCGATATTTGTCAGGTGATCCTTGGGAGTCCGTATCTGTATAATTGTGACGCCCAATTCCATCGACGAGCGCAAGAGTGCGAGCTCACTAAAGACGGAGTTAAGTTTGTGATTGGTACTAACCCAGACAGACCAGGATCTTCATCAACGATGCCACAAGGAGGCAACATCAATGACGTGTTATTATGGATGGAGCGAAACAGACAAGAGTCAGCAACTGTGCAGAATCATATCTTAGGACAGTTGATGCAACACTTAGCATCTGGACAAGCTAAAGGATCAGCAACTGGTGCGCAATTGACTGACTTTCAAAAAACGCGTCCCCCGACCTTTTCAAGTACCGAGGACCCTATCGTGGCCGACGATTGGCTAAGGGATGTAGAAAGAAAATTGAACACCATTAGGTGCAGCGACGAGGAGAAACTTCTGTACGGATCACATCAACTAGCTGGACCCGCTGCCGCCTGGTCGGAAAATTACCAGACTGTGCACTCCAACAAGGATTCAATCACATGGAATGAGTTTAAGGAAGAATTCCGCAAGTACCACGTTCTGGAAGGCGTTGTTCAAGCAAAGCGCCGAGAGTTCGTGAATCTAAGACAAGGAAACAAGACCGTCAAACAATACCTGCATGAATTCATTCAACTGACAAGGTATGCCCCTGAAGACATCGCAACGGAGGAGAGAAAGATCGATAAATTTTGCGAAGGACTGCAAAACTCCTTGCAATACCAGCTGTCATCCCATGAGTTTACGGATTTCCATGTCCTAATAAATCGATTACTCAAGATGGAGGAAAAGAGGGGAGTGATCGAAGAAGACCGAAAGAGGAAGGCTTTGTCCAACTCTTATCAAGGAAATGCTAGTTGAGGAAGACCGATGCCTTCTTATCGGCCAGCCTTCAGACTGCCACAGACCCCAGAGACCTGCGCCTGTTGCAATACCACAGGGTACCAGATAAAGGAAACCATTTCTTCAAGGATTGTCCCATGAAGAATGAAGAATGCTTTCATTGTGGAAGAAAGGGACATCGCAAGAACACTTGTCCATTGCAACACTTGCCATTCAACGTTGCCCGAGCTCAAGCCGCAAGACCCCCTATTCCAACTCAAGGCTTTGCCAGAAATGCTCCACCCTCTAGAGGAGGAAGATTCCAGAATGGCCGAGGAAGAGGAATGCCTATTGCTGGTTGTGGCAGACTCAACTACGCATCCGCCATTGAAGCAGGAGAAGCATCTGATGTTGTGATCGGTAGGATCTTCATCCACTCTGAACTTTCAGTTGCATTATTTGACCCTGGTGCTACTCATTCATTTGTGTCAAGATCTTTTGTGCTCAGAAATAAGTTACAAGTGTCTGCATTAGAGTCCCCTATTTTAATCCAATCCCCTGGGGCTTGAATGCCTGTCAACTCTATCTGTAGAAATATCGCCATTAGAATTGGCAACATAGGTTTCCTAGCGAACTTGCTACTTTTGGACCTTCAAGGATTAGATGTCATCCTTGGAATGGACTGGTTAGCGAAGCATAAAAGTCAGATGGACTGTGAGAAGAAAGCAATAACCCTAACGAACGCTGAGGAAAGCAAGTTACATTCTACGCGGAAAGGTCAATAGTGAACGACAAAAAATGCAGTTTGAACAGTTTGGAAGGAATTGAGTTTGAAGGAGTTCCAATAGTGAACAAATACCCAGAAGATTTCCCCGAAGAACTTCTTGGAATGCCACCAGATTGAGACATTGAGTTCTCAATTGAATTAAAGCCTGGATCTGCTCCGTATGCAAGAAAGCTTGCACGTATGACGAGTGAAGAGCAAGAGGAGTTAAGAAAGCAAGTGGAAGAATTTGAAATAAAAGGGTTTGTCAAAACAAGTTCCTCTCCTTAGGGAGCCCATGTACTCTTCGCTAAGAAGAAAGACGGCAGTCTATGACTTTGTGTCGACTACCAAAAACTGAACGATATGACAATCAAGAACATGTACCCTCTACCAAGGATCGATGATCTCTTTGATCAACTCAGAGGACCTAAGATATTTTCAAGGATTGACCTGAGGTCCGGATACCACCAATTGAAGATTCGAGAACAAGACATCCCAAAGACTGTATTCATAACGAGATATGGATTGCACGAGTTTACCGTGGTGCCGTTTGGTTTAATGAATGCACCAGCAGTGTTCATGAATTTGATGAACAAAGTCCTTATGGAATTTCTAGACAAGTTTGTCATTGTGTTCATCGATGACATTCTCATCTTTTCAGAGTCAGAGGAAAAGCACGCACAACATCTTAGGATGGTGCTGGAAAAGTTGGTAGAACATCAGTTGTATGCCAAATGTGATAAGTGTGCCTTTTGGTTGAAAGAAATCTCATTTCTAGGCCACATCATCTCTGGCAAGGGAATATCTATGGATCCGTCAAAGACTCAAGTTATCATGGAATGGAAACAACCGGAAACAGTAACTGAAGTGAGAAGTTTCCTAGGATTAGCCGGTTATTACCTAAGATTTGTCAAAGGATTTTCCAAGATTACTAAGCCACTCACCAGACTACTGAAGAAGGATGTTCCATTCGATTGGACTAAAGGATGTGAAAAGAGCTTTGAAGAACTGAAGAAGATATTAACAACCGCACCTGTTCTTACGCTGCCGAATAACAAAGTGGACTTTGAGGTTTATTGTGATGCATCGAAGCAAGGACTGGGTTGTGTCCTTATACAAGAAGGGAGAGTTGTAGCTTATGCATCAAGACAGTTGTGACCACATGAGGAGAACTATCCAACGCATGATTTGGAATTGGCCGCTGTTGTTCATGCGCTAAAGATTTGGCGACACTATCTGCTAGGGAATAGATGTGAAATCTATACGGACCAGAAGAGTCTGAAGTATATCTTCACCCAGCAAGACTTGAACATGAGAAAGCGAAGGTGGTTAGAATTGATTAAGGATTATGACCTTGGAATACATTACCACCCCGTTAAAGAAAACGTGGTAGCAGATGCTTTGAGCAGAAAATCCTACTGCAATCAAGCAAAGACCTTGGAAGTACCACCCCAATTACTTAAAGATTTTGAAAAGTTGAGTTTGGAGTTTGTTGAACAAGGGACTGTCGCCGCATTAAAAGTAAATTGCGAGTTGAAGGATCAAATTCGAAAAGCTCAAGAAGCAGATCAGACTATACAGAAGTTGAAGGAGGATATGAAATGTGAAGATACAATTGACCTCCGTGAGGATGAGGAAGGAATTCTGTGGTATCACAATCGAATCTGTGTTCCAGATGACAAAGAAATCAAGAACATGATACTGCAAGAAGCCCATTGTACCCCTTACTCTATCCACCCAGGCAATACAAACATGTACCAAGATCTGAAGGATCGATTTTGGTGGAAAGGAATGAAGAAGGAAGTTGCTGAGTTTGTAGCTTCTTGTGATACCTGTCAAAGAGTGAAAGCGGAACATTAGAAACCTGCAGGACCACTGCAACCCCTGCCAACCCTTGAGTGGAAATGGGATGAAATTGGAATGGATTTCATAATAGGTTTACCAAGAACAAAACAAGGATATGATTCTATATGGGTTATAGTCGATAGATTAACGAAAGTGGCTCATTTTCTACCTGTGAAGACTCTATACACGACAAGTAAGCTAGCAGAGCTACACCTTACCAGGATTGTCATTCTACATGGAGTACCAAAACAATTGTCTCAGATAGAGGAGCACAATTCATATCAAAGTTTTGGAAGGAATTACAGAAATCCTTGGGAACGAGATTGAAGTTTAGTACCGCTTACCACCCGCAGACTGGAGGCCAAATAGAGAGAGTAAACCAGATTCTAGAAGACATGTTGAGAGCATGTGCTTTAGACTATGGAAATTCTTGGGAACAATTTATGTCGTACGCAGAGTTTACTTACAACAATAGTTATCAAGCGAGTTTGCAAATGGCTCCTTATGAAGCACTTTATGGAAGGAAGTGCCGCACGCCACTATATTGGACCGAAGTGGGTCAGAAACAATTTTTAGGACCACAACTAGTGGAAGATGCCACTGCTCATGTGAAGATCATACAAGAAAGGTTGAAGACGGCCCAATCCCGACAAAAGAGTTACGCCGACAGCAGAAAGAGAGAACTATCCTTTGAGATAGGCAACTATGTGTACCTCAAAGTGACACCCTACAAAGGAGTCCGACGATTTTAGATGAAGGGAAAGTTAAGCCCAAGTGTCGTGGTATTACGAATACCCCGGCAGGTTTTGAAGACGATCCTAGCGGAGATTACGTAGCGCGGGTTGACCGGGTGACCGGTCCTCCCCCGCTGGACAAACACAAGAATTGACACGTGGATTTATACAGGTTCGGGTCCCGGTGGGGGCCCTAGTCCTGTCGACGCGCTCCCGACCGGAGCCGGCTGGGGAGGCTCTCTCCGGGGGAGAGGCTTCCGGAGCACGTCTGTGAGTTTAGCTATTCCAAATAATTATGAGTTGATCCTTTACAACAGAGGGGTACAAGGGCTATTTATAGCCCCAAAAAGAAGCAAAAATCCTAAACTACCCCGGAAGCCACCGTCGGATTGAAGGGTAGGACCGTCCTTCTCCCGGTCAAACGTCTTGGATGCTTGACAGGTGGTCGCTGATTCCCGAGGCGTCCCTCGCGTGACCTGCATGTGATAAACAAACAGGGGTTTTACCTTTTAGGAGGGCGATGACGTCCGGGACCCCTTCCGGAGAGCAGGGTCCCGGGAACCTAAAAGGCGGCGCCCGGGGCAGGCAACGGAGGCCACTGTCCCCGGGCAAATGGCGGCGCCCGGGACATGCCCGGGGGGCACGGTCCCGGGGGCCCAATGGCGGCGCCCGGGGCAGGCACCGGGGGCCACTGTCCCCGGGCAAATGGCGGCGCCCAGGACATGCCCGGGGGGCACGGTCCCGGGGGCCCAATGGCGGCGCCCGGGGCAGGCACCGGGGGCCACTGTCCCCGGGCAAATGGCGGCGCCCGGGACATGCCCGGGGGGCACGGTCCCGGGGGCCAAATGGCGCCGCCCGGGGCAGGCACTGGTGGCCACTGTCCCCGGGCCAATGGCGGCGCCCGGGACATGCCCGGGGGGCAGTGTCCCGGGGGCCAAATGGCGGCGCCCGGGGCAGGCACCGGGGGCCACTGTCCCCGGACAAATGGCGGCGCCCGGGACATGCCCGGGGGGCACGGTCCCGGGGGCCAAATGGCGCCGCCCGGGGCAGGCACCGGAGGCCACTGTCCCCGGGCAAATGGCGGCGCCCGGGACATCCCGGGGGGCACGGTCCCGGGGGCCAAATGGCGCCGCCCGGGGCAAGCACCGGCGGCCGCTGTCCCCGGGCAAATGGCGGCGCCCGGGACATGCCCGGGGGGCACGGTCCCGGGGGCCAAATGGCGTCGCCCGGGGCATGCACCGGCGGCCACTGTCCCCGGGCAAATGGCAGCGCCCGGGACCCGACCGGGGGGCACGGTCCCGGGGGCCAAATGGCGGCGCCCGGGACATGCCCCGGAGGCACGGTCCCGGGAGCCTAAAAGGCGGCGCCCGGGGCAGGCACCGGAGGCCACTGTCCCCGGGCAATCATGAACTTACCTGGACTTGACCGCGTGGAGATTTCCCCCAACAGCAGCCCCCCATGCCCTCCGGGGACGAAGCTTGAGCCCCCGGAGGGAATGGTTACGGTATCGGGAAAATCTCCGGACGAAAATCACCGGAGCCCCGGCGACGCTTCGGTTTCTTTGCCGGGCGCTTTATGGCCGCGCCGTTTTCGCAATAAATGCACGCGCGGTTTGAACCGGTGTCTCGATTTACGCGCCTGTCCCTTCATTTCCCGCGCACGGTTTGAATTTCAGTGGTCCAGATTGCCCCGAGGGGGCCACGTGGCGCGCATCTAGATCACGGCCAGCCTCTATAAATAGGGCCTTAGGGGGCCCCGGAAGCTCATTCCAAATCTTCAACTCCAGCTTCAGCTCTCCCGGTAGCGCTCTTCCGGTAGCTTCTCCGGTAGCCTTTTCCGGTAGCGAGCGTCCGGGAGTTGTTGACTTAGCCACCTGAAATCTTAGCCACCCAAAAAAGAAAGAACTGACCTAATGGCGCCCAAAGGTCGAGCGAAGACCACGGAGGTGCCCCCGGAGGAAATCCCCGTGGATTTCCTCTGGGCCTCCGAGTTCTCGGTCTCGGACGCGGAGTCCTTGGTCAAGAAGGGCATCGTCGCGGAAGGGGACATCCGGGTCCCCTTAAAGAGGGACGGAGCCCCTCGCCCCAGGCCCGGAGAGGTTGTGGCCTTTGAGGCCTTGCTCGAGGCAGGGCTCCGGCTCCCGGTGCACCCGATGCTCCAGGAGTTCCTGAAGGAGTACGGGGTGGCGCTCAACCACCTCACCCCCAACGCCCTCGTCCGGATGGGTCTCTTCATCTGGCTGTACGAGACGGCGACCGGGCGGGAGCCCACCCTCCGCGCCTTCCGGTATTTTTACGAGCCGGCAGCGCGGAGCTCCCACCTGGTGAAGGGAGGACCGAAGTCCCCCTTCGGCTCGGTGATGGTCCAGATGCTGCCCTCCCGGGTGGCGGACTACCCGGCGGCGGCCTCCCGGGACCACTGGGGGGACTGGCTCCGGAGGTGGTTCTACCTCCGGGTCCGGGACGAGGCGGTGGTCTACGTCCCGGAGCCTCCCACCTACAGCCGGTCATCCGCACCGAAGCCGCCGGTGTGGACGGACGAGGAGTTCGAGCTCCTCGGGAAGGTGGTGCTGACGAAGAAGGCCCGCTCGATGCGGGACGCCGCGGAGGAGCTGGCGCTCCTGCGGCTTTCCCCCTTCTCACGCGGGGAAAGGGGGATCGGCATGGGCCCGGAGCAGCGGCCTCCGGTGAAGCCGGTGACGCGGCGTAAGTCCCCTGCATTTTTGTACTTGCAGTTTTTTATGAGAAATTGACTAACTTTTTACCTCTTGCAGTGCGCCCGTACCCGGCGGCGAGGGACAAGGCAGAGCACCTCCTGGGGAGGTACTTCGCCGATGAACACGAGCGCATCGTGCGCCTCGTGGGGGAGGGGCCTCCCCGGAACCTGGTGGCCGAGGCCTACGGGCTCAGGCTTCCGGAGAGGAAGCCCCTTCCCTCCCCCGGGTCTCATAAGCGGGGGAAGGATGCGGCCGGGGGCTCGGAGCCCAAAAGACCCGGGTCCAAAAGACCCCCGCCTCGACGACGACGCCGGCGACGACGCCGGTGAGGGCCCGTGACGCGGCTCCCGGAGCCGAACATGCCCGGGCGGCGCCCCGGGCAGAGGCGACGCCTCCGCCCCCGGAGGCCCCCGTCGAGGCCCGGGGGAAGGAGGTTGTTACCGGCGGGGCGGGGTCCGATTCCGTGGACTACGCCCCGTCGCCAATTCGAGTGACGCTCCTCTCGCCTCTCCCGGCGGCATTGGCGCCGGAGAGGCTGGAGGTGAGGTTCTCGGAGGCGGAGCCTCCGTGCCTCTGGCCGGTGGACGACGAGGGGGGGAGCCCCTCGGTCTACATGGTCCCCCCGGAGCAGGAGGCCCCGAGGGCCCTTCGGCCTGGGGCGGGGAAAGGCCCGATGATCCCCCCCCGGGCGGAGAACCCCGCCCAATCTTCGTCTTCGTCTTCGGAGGAAACTTCGTCGACGAAGACGCCGGCGACGCCGACCGTGCTCCCGGAGTCCGAGGTCCGGGGGCCCTCTCCCGGCCGCGACGGGAGGGCCGGGCAAGATACCTCCCTACTTTCCGCGGGGGAGGTGGCCCGTTACGCGGAGGGCCTGCACAACCGGAAGGTGCCGGCCTTCGTAGCAGGAGGAACGCTCCACGAGCGTTTTGAGGGGCTCGAGTCCCTCGGAGCCCAGGTAACCCGAGCTCTTAATACTTCGGCTTTTTTCCTGCACTTGAGATTTTTCTAACTCTTTACGTATTTTGTAGGTAGCGAGTGTTACCTGGGGCCTTGAGCAGCGGGTCACCCGGCTGCTCAAGGAGGCGGAGAGCCGGGCCGCGGCTTGCATGGAGCAGCGGGAGGTGGCCCTCCAGGAGCGGGACGAAGCTCTTGATGAGCTGTCCCGGGCCCGGGCCCAGGTGCACCTTTCGGAGGGCGCCTACATCCACCTCCGAGAGGAGGCCAAGGTGAGGGAGAAGGCGCTCCGGGAGCTCGAGAGCTCCAGCATCCGGGCACTGTCGGACGCGGGCCGCTCCGTCCGCTCGGCCTTGGAAAGCCTTGGCGTTAGCCTGGGCTCCGGGAGCGGCCCAGAGGTGCCCCCGGCGACCCTCGCGGAGGATGTGCGTTTTCTTAACGTACAAGTCTCCGACATCCCGGAGGCTGCGGATGTCCGGGCGCGGGGCCGGGCGATCCCCGTCATCGCGGCCGCCGCGGGGCTCGTTGACTACCGGGGGGTCGGCGCCCGGGCGATCGGGGGGCGCATCCCCCGGGGCTTCCCGGAGGCCTTCGAGCCAACGCGCCGGGAGGTGGAGTTGCTGGCAGAGGGATTCTACGACCGGATCATCCGGACGAGGTTCCCGACACCGGCGCCTCCAGCCGCGGATGCCCCTGCCCCGGACTCGGAGGAGGCTCCCCGGGGGGAGGACCCCAATGCTAAAGTATGAGCCTCCCCTCGGGTCTTTAGCTAGGACCCCTTTTTATTTTTGTTAGACATTTTGATTCCGGTAGCTTCTTAGGAGAAGCCCCGGGCACTTGTACGAAAACACTTTGCAATGAAATATATTTGAAATTTTTCTAAGTCTGCAATGAAATGTTACCAGGGTACCCGGGGGGTTATTCCCGGGCAATGGTCCGGGAGAGGCTCTCCGGGGGACGCCCAAGCGGCTTTGATTTTGCTGAGCCTTGTCTCCGGGGAGCGCGACGGGGGTACTGCCCGGGAGCCTGTCCGGTTGAGGTGGCGCCCGGAGTGGCACTTGGACAATTTTGACAATAGCCGTGCCGAACTATCTCCCCCGCGTCCGGAGGCCCGAGTGGTACCACCCCTCCGGATACTTCCACCGGCGGGGTACGAGTTTTGGCCCGAAGATGTGCTTCGGGACTCGCAGCGTCGCGTGCGGGCCCTGTACCGGGACTTGGCCCGGGAGCTGAGGGAGCTCCTCCGGGAGCTTTAGGGGTAGGAGCCTTAGGCTTGTGAGAAATCCCCCGGGTTAGGACCCGGGTTGTATCTTTCCTGAAGCCCACCGGAGGGGGAGCGTGTCCTCCGGGTTTCCCGATAAATAAAGCTCCTTTCTGTTGATTGCTTTGTCTTATTTTTTCTTCTTGTATAGTCTGTGGGGCTCATCTTCAAAAGAATGAGCTATGTTTGTTCGTGGGTGACCCGGGGGCCCCCTGTCCCCCCCCGCCCACAGTGGGCCGGAGGAGGCCTCCGCGCGCTGTGGGGGTAACAGGGTCCCAGGGGGGAGCATAACCTGTAGGAGGAATGTTTTCTAAGTTAGAAAATTGTAAAAACAGGGTTTCCGAGGGAGGGACCTTCCGGGGTGCCCGGGGGCACCGGGAGAGGTTCATCCGGCCGCCGGGAGAGCGGGGAACCGGGAACAAGGCGCGGAAGGGGCTCATGAAAAGCCAATAAGACCTCCGGAGGGGAGCTTCCCAGGAGACTTCGTCCGGTCGCCGTGAGCGGGGAACTGGGAATAATGTCTCCGGGGGAAAATATATCTGAGAAATCCATATCTTCGTAAAGCAATTGTCCGGTCGCCGTGAGAACGGGGAGCCGGGAATAAGGTCGACTCCCGGAGGAGGAAGATAGATCCAATCAAGCCGCAGGGGGCTGATCTTCCGGTCACCGTGAGAACGGGGAGCCGGGAATAACGTCGACTCCCGGAGGAGGAAGATAGATCCAATCAAGCCGCAAGGGGATGATCTTCCGGTCGCCGTGAGAACAGGGAGCCGAGAATAACGTCGACTCCCGGAGGAGGAAGATAGATCCAATCAAGCTGCAAGGGGATGATCTTCCGGTCGCCGTGAGAACGGGGAGCCGGGAATAACGTCGACTCCCGGAGGAGGAAGAAAATCCAGAAAGCCATTAGACGTCCCGCTGAGGAGAGCGTCTACTCCCGGATGAGGAAGTGCCCGAAGACGGGTCTTGAGTGTTTGGGTAGGGGACTAATCTCCCAAAGTGACTCGTTACCGCGGCCGCTGGGGACCGGGTTGCCGCTTACACCCTCAGTCCACGAGGGCTGTTCGTAAGCCGCCCTTCAGGAGGGACTTGCTGGGGCAGGGCCCACTTCCTCACGGAGAGGGCATCCTCGCGGGGAGGGCTTCCTCACGGGGAGGGCATCTTCACGGGGAAGGCATCCTCGCGGGGAGGGCGTCCTCGCGGGGAGGGCATCACCACTAGGGGCGGTAAACAAGAAAAACCTGCAGTGAGACAGTTTGAACAACGGCTATGCATTTATTAACAAAATATACAAAGCCCCCCCTGCGAAGCCGCGAAGGGGGAAAAAGGGAACCTACAGTGTCCCTCCTCCCCCTCCGGCGTGACCGCTCCGGGAGAGGGGACAGGCCCGTAAGGCTAGACGTAGAACTTGCGAAGTAAACGCAAGTTCCAGGTGTGCTTCAGCTCCTGCTCTTGAAGGTTGGAGAGCTTGTAGGCCCCTGAGCCTAGGACAGCGGAGATCCTGTAGGGGCCCTCCCACTTGGGGGAGAGTTTTCCCTGGGCTTGGGGGTCCGTGACGCGCTTGAGGACGAGGTCCCCAAGGCGAAAAGCTCTTTCGCGCACGTGCTGGTTGTATGCGCGCGACATTTCGCGCTCGTAGATGGCGTGGCGGAGGAGCGCTCGGTCGCGTTCCTCCTCCACGAGGTCGATTTCCAGCTGCCGGTTGTCTTCGTTGGCCCGGTAGGCTGCAGTCGTGGCTCCGTTCAGGAGCTCGACCCGCAGCGACCGGAAGCCGATCTCCGGGGGGAGGACTGCCTCCGCCCCGTAGACTAGGGAGAAGGGAGCACGCCCTGTGGCCCGGGACGGGGTCGTGCGCATCGAGCAGAGGATGCTAGGGAGCTCCTCTGCCCACGCGCCCCGCTTGGAAGCGGTTTGCTCGAGTCTCCGGCGTAACCCCTGTAGGATTACGCCATTGACCCTCTCGACGGCCCCATTGCTTTGAGGATGGGCCACTGAGGCGAAGTGGATGACGATCCCCAGGCCTTCACAGAATTCCCGGAAATAAGCCGAGTCGAATTGGGTCCCGTTGTCCACGGTGATTTCCCGGGGGACACCAAAACGACAAACGACGTTTTTCCAGAAAAACCGCTGAACGGCCCGGGAGGTGATGCTAGCCAAGGGCTCCGCCTCAACCCACTTTGTAAAGTAGTCGACCGCGACTACCGCATACTTGTATCCTCCGGGCGCTGGGGGGAAGGGCCCTAAGAGGTCCATCCCCCAGCGCACGAAGGGCCAAGTGATGGGGATAGTCCGCAGCGCTACAGGGGGGAGATTCGAGCCCTTGGCCATCTTCTGGCATGCTTCGCACGCGGAGACAAGGTCTCGCGCGTCGCGCATGACTGTAGGCCAATAGAAGCCCTGCCGAAGGGCCTTGGCGGCGATGGCACGCGGGGCTAGGTGAGAACCACAGCTCCCCGCGTGAATGTCTTCCAGGAGTTGAACTCCCTCCGACTGGGGGAGGCAGCGCAGGAGGGCGAAAGCCCCCCGCTTGTAGAACCTTCCCTCCAGCAGGAGATATGCCCGGGCTTTGGCCCGGAGGCGCTTAGCCTCGGTCTCGTGGGGAGGGTCCCCCTCTCCCTTGATGAAGGAGATGAGGGGGTCCATCCAAGATGAAGGCCGGACGATCTCGGCGACCTCCGGGACCGGAGGCTCGGGGCCTGCATCCGGGGAGGCCACCGAGGGCTTCATGATGATTTCCAAAAAGGCCCCCCTGGGGAGCGTTTCCCGGGCGCTTGCTGCCCGTGCCAAGGCATCGGCCCGATCATTCTCCCTCCTCGGGATATGCCGGGCCTCAAGGCCGTCGAAGTGCTTCTCCATCTTCCGTACTTCCTGCAAGTAAAGACTTAGATTTGCGTCATGGCACAGGTAAGACTTGTCCATTTGGCAGACAACGAGTTGAGAGTCTCCCTTCACTAGGAGGCATCGGATCCCCAGGGAGCGCGCGAGGCGCATCCCGAGGAGCAGAGCCTCGTATTCGGCGACGTTGTTGGTTGCGCGGAACTCGAGCCGCGCGGCGTACTCGAGCTCCTTCCCCTCGGGGCTCCGGAGGACTACCCCCGCGCCAGCCCCAGCGAGACACAGCGACCCATCAAACAGCAGGGTCCAATGGTCACTGCGTGGGGGCGGCACAGGGAGATCTTCGTCCCCGGACCCAGAGGCGGGAGTCCACTCTGCGACGAAGTCGGCGAGGACCTGCGACTTGATTGCGGAGCGGCCGGTAAAGGACAGGGAGAAGGGGGCGAGCTCGGCCCCCCACTTCCCAATCCGGCTAGTGGCTTCTTTATTCCGCAGTACCTCCCCCAGGGGGAGGGACGACGGGACGGTGATGGGGTGCCCCAGGAAGTAGTGCCGGAGCTTCCGGGACGCCATGAGGAGGGCATAGCAAATCTTCTCCATCTTCGTGTACCGAGTCTTGGCCCCTTGGAGGGCTTCACTGACGTAGTACACGGGACGTTGCTGCCCCCCCTGCTCCTTCACCAAAACCGCGCTGACGGCGACGGGGGTCGCGGCGAGGTAGAGGAGCAAGGGCTCTTCCGGAGACGGACTCACGAGCATTGGAGGGCTCGAGAGGTACTTCTTGAGGTCGTTGAAGGCTTCCTGGGCCTCGGGGGTCCAGCGGAACCCCTCGAGCCCTCGGAGGATCTTGAAGAACTGGAGGCCCCGCTCCCCCAAACGGGAGACGAAGCGACTGAGCGCGGCCAGGCGGCCGGAGAGCCGCTGGACATCTTTGACGGAGCGCGGTGGGGGCATGTCTAGGAAGGCCCGGATCTTCTCGGGGTTTGCCTCAATGCCCCGCTGGGACACGAGGAAACCCAGGAGCTTCCCCCCGCGCACCCCGAAGGCGCACTTCACCCCGAAGGCGCACTTCTCCGGGTTGAGCTTGAGCCCGAACGCGCGGAGATTGCGGAAGGTCTCTGCGAGGTCGTCGATGTGGGAGGCTGCACGGGGACTCTTGACGACCGCGTCGTCTACGTAGACTTCGACGTTGCGGCCGACTTGATCTTTGAAGACCAGCGTCATCAGGCGCTGGAATGTGGCTCCCGCATTCTTGAGCCCGAAGGGCATGTGGCGGTAGCAGAAGGTTCCGAGGGGAGTTATGAAACTCGTCTTTTCCTCGTCCCCCTCTGCCATCCGGACTTGATGGTATCCCGAGTAGGCGTCTAGGAAGCTCATCAGCTCGCACCCCGCGGTGGAGTCAACGAGCTGGTCGATCCGCGGGAGCGGGAAGTTGTCTTTGGGGCAGGCGCGGTTAAGGTCGGTGAAGTCCACGCACATGGGCCACTTGCCACTTGATTTCTTGACGAGGACGGGGTTTGCAAGCCACTCGGGGTGCAACACTTCCCGGATGAACCCCACCTCTCGGAGCCGGGCTATCTCCGTCTTGATGGCTTCTTGACGTTCGAGGGAGAGCTTCCTCAACTTCTGCTTGATAGGGGGGTGACCGGGGGTTACCCCGAGCTTGTGTTCAATAACCTCCCGGGCGACGCCCCGCATGTCCGAAGGCTTCCACGTGAAAACATCGGAGTTTTCGCGCAGAAAGGCTGCGAGTTGCGCTGCATGGTCTTGGGGGAGCTCTGCCCCGATTTGGACAGTTTTGTCCCTGCTGCCCGGGGACAGCGGGACCTTCCGGAGGCCCCCTTCTGGACGCGGCTTGAGGAGGGGCCTCCCAGCGGATGGTGTAGCGACGTCTACGTCCGGGGGGGGAGCCTCCCCCCCGGGTGCCTTGATCAGGTTGACGCTTCCTATTGTGGCAGCAGCTCGCTCGTATAGAACACGGGCCATGTCTTGATCCCCCCGGACGTTGATCACGCCATGCGGCCCGGGGATCTTCATGCACAGGTAGTTTTGGTGGGTGGCAGCCCCCAGCCGATTGATCGTAGTCCTCCCCATAATCACATTGTAGGAGGAGGGGAGGTCCACTACGTCGAAGCGGACTAGCTCGGTCCGGTAGTTCTCCGGTGTGCCGAAGGTGATCGGGAGATCTACCTTGCCCACGGGGTGGATCGCCTTCCCCGGGACAAACCCTTGCAGAGGCCCTGCCGCTGGTTGCAGGAGCTTCTCATCCACCTGCATTTCCTTGAAGGTTTTGAGGAACAGGACGTCGGCGGAGCTTCCACCGTCCACGAGGATGCGGGCCAAGTGGCAGTTGTAGATTGTCGCGGAGACAATGAGCGCGTCGTCATGGGCGAAGCGAACCCCTCGCGTGTCTTCCGCCGTAAAGGTGAGGGGGACGTCCGACCACTTGGGCGGCACGGACGCGTGTAGCACCCCCACTACCTTAACTTCTCGCGCGTACTCCTTGCGCTGGCGCTTGGAGTCCCGCCCGGAGGCGGAGCCCCCTACGATGACGTTGATGCGGCGTTGAGAAGTTTGAAAGGGGAGAGCGTCTGAAGGCTCCCCCTCCTGCACCTGCTGCCCCCCCGCGGGAGCGGGAAGGGCCGGAACAGCTGGCCGAGGGGGCAAGGAGGCCGGAGTCCCCCCCCTGCCCACGCTGGTCGAGGAACGCCGCGAAGTGCTGCAGTAGCTGGTGGCAATCTCGGGTGGCGTGGGTACTGGACCCGTGGAAGCTGCACCACGGTCCTTCCCGGCTTCTCCCCGCGGGGCCTTCGCGGCCGCGCGAAGACTGTCCTCCCCCATGGCCTCTCGGCTTGGGAAAGGGGCGGTTGCCCTTCGGGGGGTCGCGCGAGCCGCCTCCGCCCTCGAGGACAAAAGTGTCCCGAGGCCGTGGTTCGGTATGGCCCCCCTGCCTGGGGCGCCTGGGGGGATCCCGGGCCCCCCGCTCGGCGGGGGCAGGAGCCCCCTGGGACTTCTTCCAGATGTCGTCTTCCTCCGCGCGAGCGTACTTTTCGAGTACGTTGAAGAGCTCGTCGGCGGAGGAGGGGCAGCTTCGAGAGAGTCTTCGGTGGAGTTCCCCCGGGAGGATCCCACTTTTGCAGGCTTCGATCACTGTGGAGTCCGGGACGTGAGCCACTTTGCTTTTTACTTGGGCAAAGCGCTTGAAGAAGCTTCTGATGGTCTCCCCGGTTCTCTGGCGCACTGTGTATAGCTGTGAAGAATCCAGGGGACGTACGTAATTTCCCTGAAAGTTGGCGCAGAACTCCCGCTTCAGCTGCGAGAAAGACTTGATGGAGCCCGCCTTCAGGTTGTAAAACCAGGAGCGGGCAATGCCGGTGAGGTAGAGGGGGAAGACGACGTTGCATTGGCGCTCTCGTCCCCCCCCCCCCCCCCCGCCGCGGAGATGGCTGTGGAGTAGATCTGCACGAACTCGTAAGGGTCCGCCTCGCCATTATAATGCTCGATGTGCGGGGGACGGTAGGGCCGCGGCCATCGGATGCTGCGGAGTCTTCGACACAGAGGCTGGTTCGCCCCCTGCACTTCCCGGGGGGAGCCCCAGTCACTGTCTTCTTTAACGGGGGACGCCCCCTCGTTATCTGAGTCAGGTAGCGGCCCAAGAGGGCCGCCAGAGTGGTGGTGACGACGCTTCTCTTCCGGGCCGGGACTGATTTCCCGGACGTCCGGGCTTCCCTCCGGGGAGGATGGTTCTTCGGCTGGTCTCTTCCCCCGACCGGTGCGAGAGCGAGGCTCCCTGCGACAACGGCCGGGGGAAGCTCTTCCCCGCGGCTGGGAGAATGCATTCGCTCGACCTCCCCCCGGGAGAAGCGGACCTGCTTCGCCGGGGAGGGAGCTCCTGCACTGTAGCAGCCGGCCCGGAAGCTACCGGGGCCTGCCGGGGGGAGCCCCCTGCGACGGCCCCCGCGACCGGAAAGGGGGGAGCCCCTGCACCATCCGGAACCGGGGAGGGGGCGCCCGGGGCGGCGTTTGGATCCGAAGAGGGGGACCCTGCGGCAACGACCGGGACCGGAAAGGGGGGAAGCCCCTGCGACATCCGGAACCAGTGGGGGGTGAGCCCCCTCGGCGACATCCGGGGTTGGGGAGCCAATGCGGGGGGAAATTCGCTGAGGCACGGGAGCTGCTCTGTCGACCGGCCCCGGTGCGGTAAACGCAACGCGAGGGGCGGGACTGGCTCCCAGCGTAGGAATAACCCCCGGCATGAAATGACCCCTCAGCCCCGGAAGCGGGCCGAGGACGGGGTACCCCCCTGGTGCCACGAAGCGCCCGGGCATGAAATAGCCTCCCGGCACCGGGACAGGCCCGGGTGCCGAGAAGTGTCCGGAAGTATATCCCGCGGGGGGAGGGAACCCCCCGGCTGGATCATACGGGGTAGACAGCCCCCCGGAGACCGGAGGGGCCACCGGGTATCCCATAAACGGGGGCATGATCCCCGGATATGCGTAGCGACGAAAATGTGGGGGCCGGGGGCCGCGCCAACACACTGAGGAGCTCGTCCATAGAGCGCTGGGCGCGGAGCTGGCCCTCCACGAGAGCCTCCAGCAGGGCATCCCGGGGAGCCGGGGGAGCCGTCGGGGGGAAACTCGTCCCGGCCGAGGTCCCTGCGGCCGCCGGGAGCGACCCGGAGGTGAAGGCACCTAGATTGAGAGGAAAGGTGGGAGGCGGTACCTGGGAATGGTCGCCTCCGGACGGAAGCGCCGGAACAGCAGTGTCCTGGAAAGGCGGCGCCAGGTCACCGGGACCGGCGTCACTGGGAAGGGCGCGGGCCCTTGTTCTCGGAGGAGCCATGGCGATTCGTCACGGGTCCCCACGGACGGCGCCAACTGTCGTGGTATTACGAATACCCCGGCAGGTTTTGAAGACGATCCTAGCGGAGATTACGTAGCGCGGGTTGACCGGGTGACCGGTCCTCCCCCACTGGACAAACACAAGAATTGACACGTGGATTTATACAGGTTCGGGTCCCGGTGGGGGCCCTAGTCCTGTCGACGCGCTCCCGACCGGAGCCGGCTGGGGAGGCTCTCTCCGGGGGAGAGGCTTCCGGAGCACGTCTGTGAGTTTAGCTATTCCAAATAATTATGAGTTGATCCTTTACAACAGAGGGGTACAAGGGCTATTTATAGCCCCAAAAAGAAGCAAAAAGCCTAAACTACCCCGGAAGCCACCGTCGGATTGAAGGGTAGGACCGTCCTTCTCCCGGTCAAACGTCTTGGATGCTTGACAGGTGGTCGCTGATTCCCGAGGCGTCCCTCGCCTGACCTGCACGTGATAAACAAACAGGGGTTTTACCTTTTAGGAGGGCGATGACGTCCGGGACCCCTTCCGGAGAGCAGGGTCCCGGGAACCTAAAAGGCGGCGCCCGGGGCAGGCACCGGAGGCCACTGTCCCCGGGCGAATGGCGGCGCCCGGGACATGCCCGGGGAGCACGGTCCCGGGGGCCGAATGGCGGCGCCCGGGGCAGGCACCGGAGGCCACTGTCCCCTGGCAAATGGCGGCGCCCGGGACATGCCCGGGGGGCACGGTCCCGGGGGCCCAATGGCGGCGCCCGGGGCAGGCACCGGGGGCCACTGTCCCCGGGCAAATGGCGGCGCCCGGGACATGCCCGGGGGGCACGGTCCCGGGGGCCCAATGGCGGCGCCCGGGGCAGGCACCGGGGGCCACTGTCCCCGGGCAAATGGCGGCGCCCGGGACATGCCCGGGGGGCACGGTCCCGGGGGCCAAATGGCGCCGCCCGGGGCAGGCACCGGCGGCCACTGTCCCCGGGCCAATGCCGGCGCCCGGGACATGCCTGGGGGGCACGGTCCCGGGGGCCAAATGGCGGCGCCCGGGGCAGGCACCGGGGCCCACTGTCCCCGGACAAATGGCGGCGCCCTGGATATGCCCGGGGGGCACGGTCCCGGGGGCCAAATGGCGTCGCCCGGGGCAGGCACCGGAGGCCACTGTCCCCGGGCAAATGGCGGCGCCCGGGACATCCCGGGGGGCACGGTCCCGGGGGCCAAATGGCGCCGCCCGGGGCAGGCACCGGCGGCCGCTGTCCCCGGGCAAATGGCGGCGCCCGGGACATGCCCGGAGGGCACGGTCCCGGGGGCCAAATGGCGGCGCCCGGGGCAGGCACCGGCGGCCACTGTCCCCGGGCAAATGGCGGACGCCCGGGACCCAACCGGGGGGCACGGTCCCGGGGGCCAAATGGCGGCGCCCGGGACATGCCCCGGAGGCACGGTCCCGGGAGCCTAAGAGGCGGCGCCCGGGGCAGGCACCGGAGGCCACTGTCCCCGGGCAATCATGAACTTACCTGGACTTGACCGCGTGGAGATTTCCCCCAACACCAAGATACGTTGGACCATATGAGATTTTGGAAAGGCGAGGAGAAGTGGCATACAAATTGGAGCTACCGCCTGAACTAGTAGGAGTCCATAATGTTTTTCATGTATCCCAACTAAGAAAATGTCTGAGCAAACCAACAGAGCAAGTGTCTCCTACAGAAGGTGAGGTTCAACCAGATTTGACATATCAGGAATACCCAGTCAAAGTGTTAGATGTCAGTGAAAGGAAATTAAAGTCAAGAACCATCAGATTCTGCAAAGTTCAATGGAATAACCACACAGAGGAGGAATCAACTTGGGAAAGAGAAGAAGAGTTGCATCAGAATTTCCCCTACCTGTTCTCAGATTGATCAGAATCTCAAGGACGAGATTCTTAAGGAGGGTAGGTAGTAACATCCCAATTTTTGCTACCCTTTTAGCTTGCCAGTCAGCATATCTTCATTGGATTCTCGGATGTCTCAACCCCATTTTTGATCTCTTATCTCAAAATCATGATCTTAGGTATGCCACTACCTTAATTTAAAAAGTTGGCAGCTAAACTCCACCTTTCAGATCATTTTCACTTTTTAGTCCAAAAGTATTTCAGATTAGTCCTTTTTAGAGTTGTCAGAAGCGCAAAAAGACTAAAAGTCTCAGACCACCTCCAAATTCTGATCTGATCCAGTGAATGTCTTCCCTCTACTCTTATGAACATTTTTCCCTTCAGGAAGAATTCTAAAATCTTAACCGAAACCCTGTTTTCAGCCTCACCAAAGTTTCAAACCCTAATTACCCTATTAACCCTAATTACTCTGTTTTCGATTTTTGTCAAAACCACCAGATATTATCGGATTTTACCAATTTTCTTGCAAGATGAGTCCAAGAGATTTAGTAACACTCATCTGCAAAATCAGATCCCAAGTCAGCCCTCCAAATTCCCAAATTTGCAAACAGGTCCAAGATCCCGAACCAAATCTTCACGGATCAGTCCCTGGCCCTTTTTTTGACCTCAACCAGGGCTAAGCCCGTTGCGACCACGACCAGACACCACTTCCACCGTGACCAGTGCCGTTCGCCGAGATTCACCACCGCAATCTTCACCGCCGGCCAACTTTTGTCTCCATATACGGTCGTATCCGCCGTGTCCGCACGTGGTGCTCACGTCGCACCAAAACCCTCCACCGTGGTGACAACCGATGACCGCCAGCAACGCCGTTCATCTTGTGTGTGCGCGCGTGCCTACTGTTGTCAGAACTTTCTTGCCACTTCGCCGCCATGCCGAAGCCAGCCACCCCGTCGCTCTGCCCCAGCCAGATATGGCGCGATCTTCTCCTCTGGCAGAGCCACTGCCGCGTCCCAACGCCGTGCACGCCGTCTCGATCTTGCTCTAGCGCCAGTCAAGCATATCCCGTTCAATTTGCTTCAACTTTCGAGAGCCCCAGCCACTACCTATATAAACCCTCCCCCATGCCCAGAGCTCTTCACACCACTCCAGCAACCACATAGCTTCAGCGCTCGCGTTTCCTCTTCGTCTCCAGCGAGCAGTTCCTGGAGCTCACGGCGCCAGCTTCACCCGCTGCTTCCCTCTTATGTATGAACTCACCAATAAGCTTCCCTTATCCCCCTCTTTGTATCTTATCGCTTAATTGGACCCCGGTGAACCCTAGCACCGGCGATCACCGGAAATGGCAAAAGCCCCTGTTCTGGCAACGCCATGTGTTTTTGCCCAAATTGGCCTTGTGCTAGTAGGACAAAATGATCAGTACCTCACCCTTAGCAGGCCTGTAAGCTTGGATTTTGAAATTAGCCTCAAATCGGAAGCTTCCCCTTTTTGTGCGCCACCAGTGACCGGGCTCACGTCGCCAGGCCACACCGGCGACCCTCTGGCCAAATTGGTTGTGCCTGTAGTTTCTCCATATCCCTCAGCTACTCCACAAGCCTGCAATTGAGCTCAGATACTTTAAATCAAAAACACCAAATTTCTGTGTCTTCGTCTCCGGCACAGTTCACCAGAGTTTGCTTCTCGGCCAATCTAGCCAATGCCACTTAGTCACCTAGCTAGGTCTCAGCCCCCTGAGCACTTCATTCCACTAGCCTGATCTCTGAATCTTCCCAGATCAAGAGTTATGCTCTTGCCAAGTTCTTGTCCAGAGCCGTGCCTGTGCCGTGTCGCCACCGTAGTTCATCGCCGTCGTTCATCGCCGTTCGGCCATCTTTTGCCTTGAAACCATCGCCAATGTGTCCCTGGCATCCATGCCTACCTCCTAGACATAGTTGGCGAAGTGTTTGAAGCCCAGAACCAGATTTACCCCTCTGCCCTACTTTTTGACAGTGTCAGTGTAGTGTCAGTGCATGTCAGTCACTGGCATTAGCCTTGTTTGACGCTTTCACTTTGTCCACTAAGCTCCTGGAGCCATGTTCTACAATTTTCTCTACGGTCACATCTCCAGAAAACCCACCTAGAGCCAACCTAAGGCTATGCCTAGCCGTGAACCGAATGTCGACTCTTCGACGTTCAACCTCTTTGGACCTATCTCTTCGAACAGCGCTCGAGTGGCCTTGTCCAAAGTATCTCCCCTGCATGCATGTTATATTTTATCTATTATTTCCTATAAAAGCTATTTTCTGTATGTTTTTGTGGTGCGATGTGTTGAATTGCCTCGTTGTTGTGTGCGCGAATAGAGCAAGGAGTAGAAGAGTCAACAGAGGACTACGAAGAACAGTCTGAACAACTCAACCCCTCACTGCAAGGCAAGTCTCAATCCCATAATCATGTCTCGCCTAATATTTTGAAACAAAGTATGTTAGTTGTTTTCAAATATATGCATGCCTTATATTCAAATGAGAATTATGTTCAAATAAAGTGATTAGATATGACCTAAATGATTGTGAAGCCCCTTTTGTGATTGAATATCCATGCACCCTTGTCACCCTAGAATATCATGCTTAGGCTATGCTTATGCTCAAGATTATATGTTAAATGCTAAATGGTCACATGTGAGAAAAGTATATTCAAAACCCCTTTTTGTGAATGAAAATGTGATTGGAATCGATAGTGAGGATGGTTTGATTGGTTGGTGCTGTGTGCGCACCGGGAATGTGAAAGACTCCTCACTAAAGATTCATAAGGACGAGAACCTTATGTTGTACTTCTATGCGGCATGAAAAACATACCAACCACTTGCCCGGTATGGGACGGGCGCAACATAGTAGCTTTCTCAGTATTAGCATTTCCCTGCAATGGTTGTCGGTCCGGTTTCTCGAGAGGAAACTAGTGGGCCACAGAGGGCCATGAGTGATGTGAGATCAGAAAAATAAAGAGAGGATAAGGTGCAAGAAGGAAGACGCCCTAATCAAGAGAGGCTATGTGTCTTGCGAGACAATCAACCGAGGCTAGGAAGAATTGGCTGTGGGGAGTACCCACAACGGTAATGAGGACTGGAATGTCTATTTACCAAGTAGGGAATTGTTAATGCTAGGATTGTAAACTGTTGTGTGATCTCGGCCTTGTCACATGCGTAAAATTCGCATGGAGAGGTACCGACTTGAAAGCTAAGTGATCGGTGGATTAAGGTGGTACACCTTTGCAAAGTTATAAAAAGTATCGGATACTCTGAGCTCCCAGGTCATGGAGTCTGCACGCGGTGGATTCTATCCACGTCGATGCAGCACAAGTAGCTTTTGGGAAAGTTTTTCACAAAATGTGAATATAGTGGTGACTCATGGAAGACCGCCACACATAACATCTTCTGAAAATCTAGCTTAGGATTTTAAAAGCCTCACTTTTGAAAACAAAAACCTTTTCTTCAAAATTAAGAGTGAAAATCTATTCTATGAGCCAAAGAGCCATCCTTTGGGAATTTCCCCCTCATCTATATACCTGCATTCTTATTTGGGACTTGTTGAGCACCATGTGGACAATGTGCTCACCCTTGCTTTTGCAAACAAAAATTTAGAGGAACGATTCATTGATCCCGAGTCCTACGGTCTTGAACCCAACATGGCAGAAGAAGAAACTGCTCCAGAAGATCCAGCTTGCTAGAGGGTCACTTACCAAGTTGAGTCCGATGTGGAGGAAGCCCATGCAACGCCGCTGCAGTTGAAGATGAAGACCGTTGAAGTCCTTTTGCTTGTTGTTGTTGTTTTATTTTGTGCCGACCTTTGTGTCAAAGAAAACTCCTTAATTTTGTATCAACACTAAAGTGCGTCATTTTGGCACTATGTTATTGAAATGTTGATCCTTGTGATCAGCACTTGTTTTAATTACTTGCATTTTTATATAATGCATCTTATTGTTGTGAGATGCAATGTACCATTTCTGAGTGCAACCCACCTGGGCGGTTGCCACCGGATTCCTCAAATGAGGGTCTGACAAGGATATCATGAAGTCAGTATCCGAGAGGAGGATACTTGGAAAACTGCGTTCAAAATGCAACAAAACTGTTCGAATGGCTGGTCATTCCGTTTGGCCTCTGCAACGCCCCATCTACTTTCATGCGTAACATGAATGATGTATTGCAACAGTTCATCGATGACTTTGTGATCGTTTATCTCGATGACATACTGGTCTATAGTCATTCCTGGGACGAGCACCGCATTCATGTCGAAAAGGTGTTCGAACAGCTTCGGCAACATCAACTTCACCTCAACTGTAAGAAGTACGAGTTCAGCCAGCAAACTCTACTGTACCTGGGATTTATGGTTGGCAACGGCACGTTGCAAATTGATCCAGATAAGGTGAAAGTAATTCGCGAGTGGCCGTGACTGCGGACAATTATGGATGTGCTTAGTTTTGTAGGAGCATGCCAATACCTTCGGAAGTTCATACGACACTTCTTGATAGTGGCTTCTCTGTTGCATGTATTAACTAGGATCGACCAGAAGTTTGAGTGGACCGGGAAACACGAAGATACTTTTCTCTTGCTGAAGAAGAAGATGAGTGAAGCTCCTGTGTTAGCTTTGCCGAATCTACAGAAACCATTCGAGCTAGAAACCGATGCCTCAGGTTATGCCATGGGCACTGTGCTCATGCAAGAAGGTTGACCAGTAGCATATCACTCTGAGTTATTCGAAGAAGCTCAGACGAACTATCCGACTTATGACAAAGAGTTGTGTGCACTTCATCAGGCCATAAAACATTGGCGGTGTAACCTCTTAGGTAAAGAGATTGTTGTCCACATCGACCACCAATCTTTGCAATATCTGCAAACTCAATCGAAGCTATAGCAAGCTCAACATATGAAGTGGATGTCTTATCTGCAACAGTTTAATCTGGTCATTAATTACAAGAAGGGCATACACAATAAACTGGCTGACATCTTGTCATGACCACTAGTTACAATCCTCTACTTATCAGCGTTTATGCAGATCAATCCCTCATGTCATGATGACTATGCCATAGTGTACAATGAAGATCCTAATTTTCGATCAGCAATAGCTGAGCTTGAAACAAGGAAACCTACACAGTTTGTTTGGCGAGAACGACTCTTGTACAAAGGCAATTTACTTTGCATACCCTGTGGAGCACCTCGAATTCAATGGTTGCCAGAAGCACATACATCGAAGGTTGCTAGTTACTTTGGGGTTATGAAGACTTTGCAAAATCATCAGCGACATGTGTTCTGGCCGCGAATGTAGCAGGATGTGGCTAGTTTTGTTTCAGGCTGTGGTCTTTACAGCATCTCGGAATCGGCAAACCAAAAATTAGGTTTGTACACTCCTTTGCTAGTTCCATCATGGCCATGGGAAAGCATATCCATGGATTTCTTGGGAGGATTGCCTAAGACCTGACGTGGTAATGATTATCTCTCTGTGGTCGTTGATTGGTTCTCCAAAATGATAATTCTCATACCTTGTCGAAAGACTATCACGGGTATTCTTTCAGCACGATTGGACACATTTCGGACTGCCGACTTCTATTGTGTCTGATCCTGATACCTGGTTCCTTAGTCACTTTTGGTGATCACTCTAGACGATGATGGATACCAAACTAAAAAGGAGTACTACTTTTCATCCTCAAACTGATGGTCAAACCGAGGTGGTAAATCGAATAGTCGTTCATCTCTTCAGGGGCTTTAACTCTAAGCATCCGAAGACCTAAGATGAAAGCATACCATACCTGCAGTTTGCTTTTAATAGAACACTGCATGGTTCGACTAGAAAGTCACCTTTTGAGGTCTTTATGGGATTTCTAGCACAGAGTCGATTCGACAAGGAGTTTGTGATCCCTACCTCAGCACATACCAGCAAGGAAGTATCTAATCAGGATCGAGCACAGAAGTTCCTGGAAGGTATTCAGTGGCTCCATCGTGAGGTTGAACAGAACATACTGAAAGCGCAACTCAAGTACAAGGGCGACATGATCGGCACCGAGTTGATGCTCAATTCCATGAAGGGGATATGGTAGGGCTACATTTGAGTAAAGAGAGACTTAAAGGTGAAGGTAAAAAGCTTAAACCTATCCGTTATGGTCCTTTTCGGATTTTGTGAAAAATTGGTACTAATGATTGTCAGCTCAAGTTACCTCCATATATGGATATTTACTCGGTTGTCAACATTGAACACCTCAAACTCTTTGAGCCTTCTATGTTGGATAATGAGCCTGATACCATAGTACCATCTGTTGAAGACTTGGTCTATCAACGAGAAGAACCTCTACCTGACAACGTGATCTTGTAGAAGAAGGTGATAACCACCCGCAGCGGCACACGAGAGTCTTTTCGAATCGGCCAGAATGATCAATGAGCACGTGTGGCAAAGTGGTACACCCGAGAAGATGGTCAATCTCAATTCCCACATCTCCAGTCTTGATCACATGGTCGCCAACGGAGGTTGGCTCCTTCTCAATGGGTGAGTCATGATCCAGGAGGATCTTCGTGTCTTTCAGGATGAGATCGCAAAGGTTTGCAACCTCGAAAAGGGTTCGTGACCTCAGAAAGGTTCGCGACCTCAGAAAGGTTTGCGAACTCAGAAAAGGTTTCGCGACCTCGGAAAGAGTTCGTGACCTCGATTCCAATCCATATACATATAATTGAGGCCTATCTGTTTGGTTTAGTTGTTCGAGTCTACTACGTTTAGGTTATTAAGTCTGATATGTATTCATACAATTGGACTATAAATACTTTGTAATAGGATATATAGATTATCTACCTAAGTATCTACTTGTGCATAGATCAGATCGAATAGTTCATCAACGTAGGTGAGTGTGTCCTAACGTTCGACATGTACAAGACCCCTCTTTGAAATAAAGAGTGTGCTATCTTTTGAACTGTGTTTTCGATCAACTTGGGATTCGGTAATTCCGAGTAAGATCCCTTTATTCCGCATATTAGCATCTGATTGAGTATAGTCAAAGTCGTCTATACTTCAATCAGAGCAAAGCAGTATCTGGTCAAGGCTAGATCAAAACCCGGTTAAGCCCGTAATCAGATCATCACCTAACAAATATCAATTGGAACAACGTCACATTGAACCTCATCGATATATTGAGCAGAGATCACAAATTTCAACACACACTGACTCGTGATCTATTAATTTATGTCAGATGTAAACCAACCCAGCGGATACGGTCGTGGGTGTGTGGTCGTGTTCAAACCAAGTCATCGAACCAGTCCAACGGAAACCAAATTCTTTTGGCTTCCGGGATCGAATATTGCTGCGACCACTTCGTGCTTCATCTGGATGTTGATAGTGAATAAGTCCTCTGTTGAGTGATAGTTATTAGATGAATCCGAACTTTTCTCCTTCGGCATTGCCATCAGAGATAAGGTCGTATCCGCCCCATTGACTGAATTTACTCGGACAATTACTTCTTTGGGTGGAGCTGTAGTAGCTGTAGTTGTTCTCTTCTCTGGTCCATTTCTCTTTGGTCGAAGCTCAGGATGGAGCTTATAGCACTTATCCTTTGTATGCTCGGCAGCATGACAATGATCACAAGAGATGCTCGTGCTAGAATTTGGAGTACTCCTCTTTGGACTCAACTTTCCTTTTGACGAGGTCGAATTCTCTTTCTTTTCATTGCCAGATTTATTTTTCTTCTCAATTGCCATAGCAGTTGTGCTCGCGTTCATGATGTCTTGGACACCGAACAGGCTTAGCTCAGCACTGATCGATTTTTGAAGTCCAGAGGTGTATTTTCGGTACACCTGAGGATCAGAGAGTGAGATGCCAATGATCATATCTTGTCTCCGAAACTCCATCGTATAATCCTGGACAGATTGATTGCGGCATTGGTATAATCTATGCCAACGATCCCATCTCTCCTCATGATAACCCATCGGGTAGAATTCTTGTCATAGGAGTCGTTTGAACTGACCCCATGCAAGGTCGTCAGCTTCACTACTGGCGACAAGGGCCTTCCACCAAGTCTTGGTATGATCCTTCATTTTCAAAGGTGTGCACTTCACCTTTCGAGCGCTACTTAACTCTCGTAGGTCAAAATAGGTCTCAAGCTGGTCAATCCAAGAATACAGCTTCTCATCATTGATCACCCCATCGTATACTGGTATGTCAACCTTAGCTTCGACCTTGAAAGATCCAACAGCTAAGGAGGTGTTGGCGAGGTCGTCGGCCTGGTGGTGGTCTTCGTCTTCATCTTCGTCTGCCTGTGCAAGTCTTCATTAATCTTCACGCCCTTAACCTTACATTTTGAAGAATCAACTTCAAAATGTACAACCATGGGCTGCTGCTTAATCCAAGCAAGCACGGTATCCATGTCGGCGGAGAGCTTAGCCACTTGTTCGGCTAGGTTAGCTTGAACGGAGGTATTGTCAGACATCTTCGGAGACACGACTGTAGGAACCATCGAATGATCGCCTTCAACTGCAAGAGTTTCTTGTGGAGTTTCATTGGAGGTTTTGTAACCCTGGTGAGTCTTCACCATCCATAGGACAGGATAGATGCTCTGATACCAACTTGATCAGATTAAGACCTAGACCAAGTTTTGGACTAGACTTGCTCTGATACTAATTTGATCTCATTGAAGTATAGACCAGGTTTTGCCTATACTCGACCAGATGCTAAATATGCGGAATGACAGGATGTTACTTGGAATTATGGAAACCCAAGCTGATCAAAAGCACAGTTCACAGATAGCACAACTCTTTATTGAAAAGACTGATCTTGTACACGTCAAACGTTAGAATGCTCTCGCCTACTTCACTGAAATATTCGATCTGATCTACGCAAAAGTAGATAATCTATCTATCCTATTGATCGCAACCGCAAGGGTCGTGATTGTGTAATAACCACAAGTGAATGGTTGAACGGTGAGCACTTGAGGGTCGAATTCCACAAGGAACAAGTGTATTTGTCTTTCTAGCTTAATGGATCACTAAGTAAGTCTAAACTAGTTGTGGGTGTGTTTTTCTACAACTAAGCTATCAATCTAGCGTTTGCAAGCTAGAATGAAAATCTAGGGTTTTAAGAGTGCCATAACGATCCGGCATAATTCTATCCAAGGTCTGAAGATTGTTAGTAATTTCAATTGTTTTCTAAGACAAATTAAGTTTCTAGTTCGGGGCGTTGGGCCAACAATCAGAGGATCGCTTCCACTGTCACGTTTGGTGAGAGCCTCTCTCTAGTTCAAGATCCCACGTCAAAGCGCTAAGGATTCAAGAAATCCCCAAAATTCTTGTTAAGACTGAACTGTTATGTCCGTTGTCGAAACAAAGAATTAGGGTTTGGAGGAAGAAAACATCAGGAAATTACTCCAAAACTTGAAATAAAGTTCGAGGAAGAATCACGCCTTGTAGATTAGGTCACCCCTAACCCTAGAGGGGGTCTACTAGCTAAAAGCCACAATCATGTGGAAATAAGAATAACAATTAAGTAAAAACTCATTTGATTGCTTCGAAATTGAAGTTGTTGTCCTTGCTGGCTTATAAAAGCAATCAAAATAGAGAAGGTGGCTCTTCTAAACTAAAACTAAGCCCTGATGGCTTCTAAACCTAAGAAAAGATTTGAAAAGCAAGTAAATAACGTAAAAGTATATCAAAACCTAAGAGATCATTCTAATTGAGCTGAATGCCTCTCTATTTATAGTATATAGGTAAACGTGCCCAAAAACAACTCCTTGACATGCAGGCGATGTAGTCTGGCTTCAAACGGTGTGACAACGGATAAATCTGAGTCAAAACCAACCAAATTTGACCAGTTATGATCAAATATGACTAAACCAACCAAATCTGGCTAAAACCAACCAAACCCAACCAGTTTGAGTCAAAATCAAATCAAAATGGCCCGAATATGACTAGTCCTAGTCAAACCCATATCAAAACGGCCTAATTACGACCAGTCCAGGTCAAACCTGACTCAAAACGACCAGTTTGGATCGAAACCAATCAAAACTTATCAGTAAAAAGCCGAGGAATTCGATTCAAACATGACCAAGACACGTGGCGCACTCGCAGCTACACACGCGTCGTGACCGAAACCGAATTGAACACGAATGGGACATGTGGCACAATTACCGCCGGACATGTATCGTAACTGAAATTGAGTTTCGGCCACGTAGTATTCGACCAGGTCTCTTTTTCGAGTACAAGTCTTTTTTCGCCCAATTTCGTACGAAAAAAGTCTTTTACCTGCCAATTCGACCTCGACCAGGTCTTTTTGCTTGTCCAGTTAGGTTTCTTGGTATTGTCTAAACCCTAAACCCTAGTACAGAAAAGCTTTCTTCTATCGGTAAAAAAACCCTTCTACTATCGGTTTTCGTACCGATAGAGATAGACACGATAGAACAAGACAGAACATTTTCTATCGGTAAATAACCGACAGAAAAAATTAACAATTCAATCGGCATATTAGGAGTGTACTGATAGAAAACCCGTCGTAGTCTGACGATTAACGGTGGGAAAATACCCATATTCTAACGGTTAATTACATGATTACCGACAGGAAAATATTACTTTTCTATCAGCACCTTATGATTGTACCGATAGAAAACCCGTCATCGTCTGACGTTTAGCGTTGGGAAAAATACCCATATTCTAACGGTTAATTATAAGTTTACCGACAGAAAAAAGTGTAGCACTCTGTCGGTTGGAAATGATATTATCGATAGAAAAAATCTTAGTACTCTCTCGGTTGTGTATTAGTTCACCGGCAGGAAAAACCACACTCTTCTAACGGTTAATTATAGGTTTACCATAGAAAAAACCACAGTAGTCTCTCGGTTGTGGATGAGTTCACCGGCAGGAAAAGTCACACTATTCTGACGGTTAATTTCAAGTTTACCGATAGAAAAATGGGTAGTAGTCTCTCGGTTGTGGATGAGTTTACCGATAGAAAATTTGTAGTGGTCTGTCGGCTATGAATGAATTTACCGATAGAACATTCACATATACAGTACGTTTACATTTACAATACAGTACATTCACATATACAGTACAGATGCAATACATTATAGATTGGATACACAATACAGTACAGATGCAAAGAAGGGTAAATTCACAGAACAGATTGACACATTAGACAGTTATTCACATTTATTCACATATATATGGACAAATACAAATTTCAATCCAATGTGGACATTTATTGACATATATATTTATTAACATGTATATAAACAGTCTATGCACAGAGTACACGAAAAAGAGAAAATTATCATGGCGGATGGTTGGGCGCAACTTCCTCCATGACATATTGAGCCCAGATTTGTCGAAGATCTCTAATCTTTGCATTTTCGTATGAGTCTTTCGACATGGTGATCTGCAAGCATGTGTGAATACTTAGTAACTAACTTCCTAATTTAGAACGTGACACCCAATTTTCAAATTTGAGTTAGCTATCGATGCTTACCTGGGGGAATTGGGCAAAGTTTGTCTGCACTAGGTCGTACATGTAGTGCAACACATAAAACCCGCATTCCCACGATTGCGGCTGCTGATGGCACTGAGATAATTGCATATACGAAGACATGTTAGCTATTGTTTCCATAAACTAATTAAGCATAAACAAAAAGTCTCGTGAGTACCTCATATTCTTTCCAAGCTAGTAGGGAGCCCTGCGGTGCGGCATGCCTCCCTCCAGCGGACGCATATTTATCAAAAGCCCTGCATTTCAGTTAGTATTGCCCATTAATGTATTATCATTAGCTAGTGTGGTGAAAATTTAAATCAAACATATAAGTTACTTACGCCTCCATATTCCCTTTGACCACATATTCGATCGATAATCTGTCACGCATCGAATCGAGGTAGTACACCTCGTTCCTCAGCGGACAGATCACGATGAGGATCCAGTGGCCCCTGCATTGTACATAAAAGAGGACCGCTAGCTCAAAGTATATCTCAGGTGCAACATACATGATCGAGTTAAATTAGTACGAAATGCACTAACCTTTGGTGGTACGGCACCAGAATGAACTCCCTGTCCTGCTGCGCCATCAGCGCCTTGGATATGTACAGCTCAGCGTGCGCGGCGTCGTGCTCTAGCATCGTGAGGCTTATTTTCTCTGGGTTGAGAAAACCCACCTTGTCACACGCAGCCTCCGATGCTAGCCTGTACATGCACCTGCATGCAAAGGACGACATTAGTATTGCACAGAAAGTTACTACATTTCAAATGAACTACAACAACGCAGAGTTAGCAAACAGAGTTAGAAAGCAGCAATACATAGCATCAGTAAACTCACAGGACTCCAGTCCGTATGATGGACATATCGAGCTCCCGCCAGTTGTAGAGGTCGAACAGATCCTCGTGTGCCACGGATATACTCCCAGGCTCACGGTGGAACTGCCCAGGCCTGTAGGGAACTAAGAAGTTCAGATTGCGCCGAGCTCGGTGTAGGTACCACTCGTGGAGGTCTCTGGTTGATCGATCCAATTTGCGCAAAGCTGCCTCCGACATGAGTGGGAACCCGTTCTTGAACCTCTCCGGCTGTCCCTGTCGCCCTTTTCCCTTGCCTTTTCCCTTGCCTTTTGCCGGGGACTGAGCGCGTACCTTCGAAGGCAAGGGCGAGGTGATGGCAGCTTTCTTCCGAGGTGAAGGCGTGGATGCACTGGGTGGGGTCGAGGCCGTCTTTGATGTGTCCAGGGTCGCACGAGATCAGGCCTCATGCCCCAAGCTGGGGGTGCAATCCCCTGGTAGCCCAGCGGCAGGCCACTTCAATTAATGAGTACGTATGTTAGATTATGCAAGTTGAGTGTACTGAGTAGGATGTAATCTAAAATGTGTAGGATTTACCGGTTGTATTACAAGACACTTCTTGGGCCACTGTACGTAGGAGCCCACTGCCTCAACAAGTGTCTGCAGTTCCTCTGTTGGGACTGGCAACGGAGAATCGTTGTAGCCCGGCATGGCCATGTCCACTTGTACCTTTACGAAACCCAACCGCAGAGGTACACAGTGGACCCGGACATCCGGTGCAGACGGATATACGAAGCTGTGTCCAACCACTTCCTGCCCGGCGCCTATGTGATTCTGTAGGATGCAGCCCTCCGGCCTCTGCAAATTTGTAACAATTAAAATAGGTTAGCGAAACAACTCTAACAGAATGGGAGTGGCATCAACTTAAGTGCACAAATGAAGGCTTGCAGTACCTCAAGTAGATCCACTGGATCCGCGAGTACCTTCGAAGCGCAACTGCTTATCCGACCCCGAGGGGTACCGTCGTCCTGGGGATCCGCATCTGCACTCTTGGCCAGCAATGCTTCTCTCAACCGTGCAAACTCTTCCCTCATTTGTGCGACCTCGGACTGCACCTTAGACTGTACCTCAGCCCGTATCTCAGCCCGCATCTCCGCCCGTATCTCCTCCCGTACCTCAGCCCGTATCTTATCGGAGAGGTCAGCTTCCTTTTCCTTCCAGGAGCGGGCCTTCTTCCTCGGTGGAGCCGGATCTACGAAACCGGCCTTCCACGACACAATGGCTCCCACGGCCCGTGTCCGCCCGGGATGCTCCTTATTTCCTAGAGCCCGGGTGAGGATGTCGTTCTCCCTCTGCGGGGTAAACAATCCCTCCGCTGCCTCCTTCTCAAAAGAGATCTGTTACATTTAAAGGTATCTTGTGAGACAAATTGCCTTATATACACTTGTGCGCACACAGTTTACGAGGTTAGCCAACTTACCATTCGCCTCACAACGTCGGCGTCCCCAGGGGTTGCGAACTGCACAGACCCCATGGACGACACAGACCCCCTCCCCCTCCACCATAGCTTGCACCTCTCATCCCGGATCTCGGAGAGCGGCAACTCAGGGGTGTCGATGACAGGATTTTGCTCGTCTTCCTTCTTCCACTGCTCCTCCTTCCCCGCATAGCCCCGGGATCTGAGCCGATGCGGGTGGTCGTTCCTCTTCTGGATCGCCCTATTCTTCTCGCTAAGGGCCTTGAACTCCTCAGTCCCCTTCTGCTTGGTGAATTCCTCCCATACCTCCTCCGATATGAAGGGGTACTTCTCGCAAGGAGATTTCCCCGCAGCGAGGAAGTTACTGACGAGCCAGCTCTTAAAGGTTTTCCATGTTCTGTTCATGTCCTTCAAGCAGGCAGTTCTAGGTGTATCGTCGGGGATGTTCCACTTAGCCTGTTTCCAAAAAATGCATACAATTAATCACGAGTTAGTTAAACTTTAGTATAAGCCAAGAGAACGTGATTACGAAAGAGTTCAGCGATTTCAGTTAATTTAACCTTCACTTCCGCCCACAACCTATCCCTCTCGTCCGCCGTCACGTCCTTCCAGCTCTGGACGGTGATCTTCACCCTTTCTTTCGCTAACAGCCCAACGTAGGCCGCGTACCTCCCAGCATTCTTTCCAATCGGCCTCCCAAATTGGTTGAACTCACAAGAAAGATCGGTGCATTTGGCCAAAGGCCCCAACGTCGTCGCGCCTCGCCCCACCCTCTTGCGCTGGGATGTAACAGCTGCATCTTCAGTAGTTACGATGGGGTTGGCCCTAGTCGAACCACTAGTACCATCCGATGAAGACGACGACATGTCTTCCCCTACAAAACCTTCAACAAACCATATATATGGCAATTAATTCGCCTTGGAGTTCCATAACTCAGCCCAGGACTGGAGACTAACTAGGGCGGCAAAAGGGAAAATAATACAAAAAGAAAGACATGCATAAATTACTTCCTGAACTCTTCAGAAATATTATCTATCGGTAAACACATGAGCTGCCGATAGACCATAACCTCCACAGAAGACAATTTTTCTATCGGCAAACCCGTGAGATACCGATAGAACATAACAATGTTCTCTACATATGGAATTTTGTTGACAAGCCACCATTCACTGTCATCACATAACATTCTTGATGATTTGCTATACTAATATTCATGGGCCAGCATTATTATTTCACACGTAAATATGCACACAAGCATCTAAGTGCCACTGTGCATAATCTTTAGCCTAGCCTGTATGTGAGTCATCAGGACTTCACATCTATTAGGTTGGGAAAAGTCATGTATAGGCATTTGAAACATATACATCGAAGACCCATCCACATTGCCATATATTCATACCAAGTGAGTAAAAATTCCCAACCAAACTAGTACATTGCATGGCTCATGTCCTTCCAGATCCAAATTAAGTTTTACTACTTGTGCAGAAATATTTTCTATCGTTAAACACATGAGCTGCCGATAGAATATGTGTAAGAACACCTCCAACATATAATGTGCATTACATGGCAGTTGGATACAATTGATCACACATACAGCAGTATAGATAAGTTAAAATCTCAAAACAGGTTCATTACAGCACTGGAACATATTATGTAAACCCTAATTTAAATCAACATTGCGTGTGGAATGTACATAATCCAACACAATAGGGAACCCTAGTGTAATTGCAAAACTCGAAGAATTAGTACGTGCAAAACACTAGGATCAAATAAGGAAGATGCTGGAAATAGAACGACGAATTAGGGTATTTACGGCGGCGATCAGTTCTGGTGATGGAGAGGCGGTGTAGAACGCAGCGGCGGCCGGCGAAGGACGAAAATAAGAACCGGTGGCAGTGGCGAACCAGTGTCCAGCCGGCGATCGTCGTGTGGGAGAGAGGAAGTGAGTGGTCACGGCGGAGGTTGTGGTTTTCTTTGCTCTCGAAGTGACGCAGTGCTCTAAGGTGGAACTTTTCGAGTGGAGGGAAACCCAAGGGCCGTGTACGAGTAATAAAGCAGTGGAGGAACTTTTCTATCGGTACAACAAATTGATACCGATAGAATTATGTAATTTTCTATCGGCACAACACAATAGTACCGATAGAAAAAGTAAATTTCCCGGAAAAATATTTGAAGTAGTGGATGCTCTTTTCTATCGGTATAAACAATAAAATCCCGTGAGACCAATTTTCCCCAGAAAAATTTTTTAATTAAGTGCTTGAGATTATAGTATTGGGTGCCTTTTTCTATCGGTAAAAACAACAAAATACCGTCAGAGTAATGAAAAGGTACACACAATTTAACATCAAACAGACCGTGGTTGAAAGCTGCAGAATGATAAAGAAAGAGGGAAGATAGCCGGAAAATTGGAAAATTGACATAAAAAGAAATTGTTCATTCATTGTTGTTTTATCACTTACAAAAAAAAAATAAAACCCAAAATGCTAGGTCAAGGGGTGCTCTTAGCCCTGGCTGCATGTAGAATAGAGTCAGTTAGACTTGCAGCCAGGACGCAGGACTCCTCTAGCGACAAGTTGTCCCTAGGATCAACTACTACCGCATCGAGAAGGCCTGCGACCTCCCTCAGCTTCGCTATGGTATCCTTCATAGTCCTATCGCAGCCAGCGATGGTCATATCCGCGGCTTTCTTCTCCTCGCGAAGACGCCTCGTCCTCGCCCTAGCATTATCACCATCCGTCTTCATGTGCTTAATGCGCTGGAAGAGATTGTCAAGGTCAAGCCGTAGCTGAGTGTGCTTGTCTGTAAGGAGCTTGTGCTCCTCCTGGAGGGCCCTCAGGTCAGCCTTCAATTTGGCAGTGTCTTCCACGGCTACCATTCCCTGTGCAAATCAACAGGTCAAGAATGAACTGAACATGGATTAACAATACAGGGGTAAACCGAGGAGATTTAGAGTTCTTACCGGGGAGGGCGTGGCTGACGATCCCATGGAGGTTGCCATTGTGAAAGAGAAGATGAGGAGTAGAACCGTTCGAGAATTAGAAAAACAACAAAATACCGCGACGCATGGCGAGGTACTTATAGAGTTTCCAAGGCGACGCATGGCGACACGGTTGAGAATTCAAAGCGGCAGAGTATTCTTCTATCGGTAAAAACAGGAAAAAACCGTCAGACAACAAATACCGTGAGACTAACGAATTTATTCTAACGGTAAAATAGAACAATACCGATAGAAAACGTTTTGAAGTGCCTGAGAGAAGTGCCTGAGACACATGAAAGTAGCAGATGTCCTTTTCTATCGGTATAAATAACAAAATACCATCAGAAAAAAGGGATTTTTGCAGAACTTAATTTGAAGAAGCAAGAGGCTGCGATGAGATTTTTGCAAGTGCTATTTGAAGGGAAGAATTAAGTATTTACAAGATAAAGGTACTGTACATGTTAGAACTCATGCTGTGGAGTAAAATTGAGATGTATTAATGCTGTGAACTAGCTTATCATTAAGTTCTAAAGAAAAATGTACTGCCTGATGTATTAATGATAAGTTCCTCACCTTGCTGCAGAACTTGTGGGCTGTTTGCTTGGCATTTATCCCTGAAATAGAAATTAATCATCAATGGTTCTCAACCCATAATCCTTCTTCGTGGTCATCTTGCAGATACGTTGTTCGTCGATATCTTCAGTACGGATAGATTGAATGTCCTCTAAAAATGGAGGTATTTCATCGAATTGGTTATACTCCTCTTCGTCGACAACATCTTCGACCCCAACAATACGTCTCTTGCTGTGGAGGACAACATGCAAGTTTGGATTGGCCGGGTCAACGATGTAGAATACCTGTGTGGCTTGCTATGCAAGCATGAATGGATCGTCTTGGTGTCCGACTCTAGCAAGATCGACGAGAGTAAACCCGTAACTGTCAACTTGAACACCTCGAGGGATTTCGACCCATTAGCATCGAAACAGGGGAATCTTAAGTAATCCGTAATCGAGCTCCCATATTTCGTCAATAGCACCGTAATATGAGTTCAGCGCCCTTACTGACCTGGCATCCTCGGAAATAGCAAACAGTGTCACTCCGCTACATTGCGTGCTACTCTTGGCGTCTTGAGCTCTTGTGTAAAATGAATACCCATTGATGTCGTACCCCTGCCAAGTCCCTACAGTGAATCTTGGGCCTCTAGCCAACCATGTCACAGTTTCACTTACGGAGCCCTCGGCAGCTCGTGTGACTCTTTCTTGGATCCACTCAGCAAATTTCCTGTTATGTTCTCTGCTGACCCAATCGTCTGACTTCGAAGGATTCTGTGACCGTAACATTACCTTGTGCTCGTGTATGTATGGCTCGACCTCCGTCATGTGTTGTAAGACCCAAAAATGTGATTTTGCGTACACATCACGAGCGGGGACGATAGCTTTAAATCCAATCGTTCCGATTCCCTGAAGCCTACCCTCGTGTCGGGACCTAGGAACGCCAATTGGGTCAACCCCGGCCATATAATCTGTGCAAAATTTAATCACCTCCTCGGCGGCATAACCTTCCATTATACTCCCCTCGGGTCGACGACGAGTCCTTACGTATCCCTTCAATACACCCATAAATCTCTCAAATGGATACATGTAGCGCAGGCACACGGGTCCACAAAACTTAATTTCTCTGATAAGGTGAACAATCAGATGGACCATAACATCAAAAAAGGATGGAGGGAAATACATCTCGAGCTGACAAAGAGTTGTAACCACGTCGCGTTGTAAAGCGTCCAGTCCATCGGGATCAATTACCTACGAGGACACAGTTGCGCCAAATATTCATATCAGAAAAATCTTCTAATTAAGCTCCACAAATGGAGGTAATGAACTTATAGTACGAGTGCACGTACTTACCTTGCAAGATATTGCGTTGAAGAAATAACATAGGTTTGTGATTGTTTCTCTGACTTTAACTGGGAGAATGCCTCTGATAGCAATGGGAAGCATCTGTGACATCAAGACATGACAGTCGTGGGACATCATGCCAACCAGTCTTAGGTCCTTCATAGACACAAGTTTTTTCAAGTTCGCGGAGTACCCACATGGAACTTTAACACCGTGCAGGCACCGACAGAGTTCTGTTTTTTCGCTCTTGGACAACGTATAGCAGGCCGGGGGGAGGTATGTACGCTTTCCATTCTCTAAAGGTGCAAGCTCAGTCCTTATCCCCATTTCCACCATGTCATGATGAGCTTTCACACCATCCTTTGTCTTTCCCGGAATGTTCAACAACAAACCAATCAAACTGTCACAGACATTTTTCTCTACATGCATGACGTCAATGCAATGTCGAACTTGTAAGTGCTCCCAGTACGGTAGATCCCAGAGAATCGATCTCTTCTTCCAAACATTTTTTTCTCGAGGTTTAGAATGCTTACCGAACTCAACTTTGATGTCGTTCACGCGCGAGTAAATCTCCTTACCGGTCAGAAACACTGGAGCTGATCCCTTCTCAGGCTTCCCGTTAAATGATTTCCTCTTCTTACGGTACGTGTGATGCACCGGAAGAAACCTGCGGTGACCCATGTACACTGTTTTCCGGCAGTTTCGCAGCCACATGCTCTTAGTTTCATCTAGGCAAATAGGGCAAGCCTTGGCTCCTTTCGTACTATACCCCGACAAATTTCCGTAGGCCGGAAAATCATTTATGGTGCAAAATATCAAGGCCCGCAAGATGAAATTCTCTTTCTTGTATGCATCCACACCTGCACACCCTCGCTCCACAATTTCTGTAAGTCCTCGATTAAAGGCGCTAGAAACACGTCAATATCATTTCCGGGTTGTCTGGGTCCTGAGATTAGTAACGCCATCATGATGTACTTGCTCTTCATGCATAACCAAGGAGGAAGATTGTAGATGCATAAAAGAACCGGCCAAGTGCTGTGCCGGCTGCTCATATTACCATGTTGGTTCATACCATCTGTACTCAGCCCGAACCGTACATTCCTAAGTTCGCCGCCGAACTCAGCAAATGTTCTGTTGATGTTTCTCCATTGAATAGAATCAGCTGGGTGTCTCAGTTTTCCGTCTTGTTTCCGGGCTTCAGCATGCCAACGCAAGTGCTTCGTGACTTTCGGATTTGCAAACAGCCGCTTCAATCTAGGTATCACAGGCAAGTACCACACAGTTTTTGCCGGGGGTCCTTTCCTTACCTTGTGACGTTCACTGTCAATCCGGTCCCTACGCGTATACCTCGATGCACCGCATCTTGGACAAACATGCAAACTGGAGTACTCGTTACGGTACAACACACAATCATTTGGGCATGCGTGTATTCTTTCGATTTCCATTCCCAACGGACACAACAGTTTTTTGGCTTGGTAAGTAGATCTTGGCAACTCATTTCCCTCTGGAAGCATGTCCGCTAGAAGATCTAATAGTGCTGTGAAACTCTTATCACTCCAACCGTTTCCTGCCTTCAAGTTATATAATCTCAGCACAGAAGACAGTTTTGTAAATGTTGCACATCCAGGGAACAGAGGCTTCTCAGAGTCAGCAATCAGTTTCTCAAATTCACAGAAGTCATTTTCGTTGTAATCTTCCTCTACATCACGTAACATCTCATCTAGATTGTCATCATCATCATCTACGTGCACATCAGAATGAACATTACCAAAATTGGGATGATCATCGATATTATTGCAATCCACATCCGAGTCGTGCTGATTGGTAGTAGTGGTGCTTGTTTCCTCAAGATCTTCGCCATGCCATATCCAACGGGTGTATCGCGCGTTAAAACCACGACGAATCAAATGACTCTTAATTTGATCAGAGTTGCTAAACCTCTTCAAGTTCATACAATCTGTACAAGGACAGAGCATATTTTTCTCTCCCTTCCTCTCCATTTGTTGCTCAGCAAATTTAATAAACTCATTCACACCATCCAAATATTCAAGAGTAGTACGTTTTATTACATACATCCAATATTTCCTGTCCATCTACAATTAACAAAATTTAACGAGTAAGCCATGCATGAAACCGGCCCGATTAAGTTATGTATATGTACATGTACAGCCTCTTACAACAGATACATGTGTTGAACCCTAGCCTGACGAAATTAACACTAATTAACCTAGCTAACTACACAATACAAACTAGTTAGCTCCTAAAACATGACGCATTTCCAGCTACCAAGCTCCCAAGCTTAGAGCTACAAACTTGGAACTACACAATACAGCTAGCTTGCAAGTAGAGAGGAAGGGAGATCTAAGGGAGAGAGAGATAAGTGTCGACGATTAAGCGTACCTTAAAGAGAGGGGCGCAATCAACTTCCCTCCAGCCTGCGCTGATCACCCTAGCAGTGTAGCTGGAACTTTCGTCACAAACAGAGGGACACAGAGTGCAACAGAACAAATTAAAGAGCAGCACAGCAATGCACGAGTGGGGTTTTCCTTATAATGGACATTTTTCTAAAGGTAAATATATGAAATAACCGTCAGACTAACTTAGGTAATTTGCCGCTCACATATTCTATTGGTAAAAATACACACATACCGTTAGAGAATGTGCATTACCGAGCAAGTACATGACTTCTTCTTTCGGTAAATATGTGTATTGACCGTTAGATCATGCATGACACAGCACGCACATGAGTTTTTCTATCGGTAGATATGTGTACGAACCGTTAGATGATGCATGACACACGGGCAAGAGTTTTTCTATCGGTAAATATGTGTATTTACCGTTAGAATATGCATGACTGAGCAAATATATGTGTTTTCCTATCGGTAAATATGTGTACTTACCGTTAGAGGAGGTACTGGTACCAAACTGGGACAAACATGCACATGCCATTTCTCACATTCAAGGAATCATATCAATGTAACATCAAACAGATCTTACATTGATATGATTCCTATCTGTTCTTCAAGTTGAGATTTTATTGTTAAAGTAGCTACCGTTCCCTGCGGTACTATTTCCACTTGATGATTCTGCAACTCTTGTTGTAGGTAAGGGTTCTTCAACATAACCATTCCTTGTAGGTTGTAAACTTTTCTGCTTAGGGCATCAGCCACTACATTAGCTTTCCCTGGATGGTACTGAATACTAAGATCATAATCTTTGATCAATTCCAGCCATCGTCGTTGACGCATGTTGAGCTCTGTCTGTGTGAAAATATACTTGAGGCTTTTATGATCTGTAAAGATCTCACACTTACGTCCAATGAGATAATGCCGCCATATCTTTAAAGCATGTACTACTGCTGCTAACTCCAAATCATGGGTCGGATAATTTTCCTCATGTGGTCTCCATTGACGTGATGCATAAGCCACTACTCGACCTTGCTGCATTAACACACAGCCTATTCCTTGCTTTGAAGCATCACAGTAAACGACAAAATCTTCTTTACTGTCCGGTAAGGTGAGGACTGGTGTTGTTGTCAATTTCTGCTTTAGCTTCTGAAAACTCTCCTCGCACTTGGTGGTCCATTCAAATGCAACATCCTTCTTTAGCAGGTTAGTAAGAGGTTTGGCAATTTGGGAAAATCCTTCGATGAATCTCCTATAATACCCTGCTAATCCCAAGAAACTTCTAATCTCTGAAACTGAAGTAGGTTGCTTCCACTCCTTGATTGCAGAGATTTTAGCTGAGTCCACTGAAATTCCTTCTGCTGTCAACACATGTCCAAGAAATGAAATTCTTGACATCCAAAATTCACATTTGTCAAACTTGGCATAAAATTGCCTCTCTCGTAGCCTTTCCAAGACTAGGTGTAAATGTTGCTCATGTTCTCCCGTACTCTTGGAATATATCAGGATGTCATCTATGAATACTATGACAAACTTGTCAAGAAAATCCATAAATGTACTGTTCATGACATTCATGAATGCTGCCGGAGCATTGGTCAAGCCAAAAGGTACCACTGTAAACTCATATAAACCATATCTGGTAGTGAAAGCAGTCTTCGATATATCTTCTTTCTTGATCTTCAGCTGATGATATCCAGATTTCAAATCTATCTTGGAAAATACTTTGGCTCCTCGAAGCTGATCGAACAAGTCATCAATTCTTGGTAATGGATACTTGTTTTTAATAGTGACTTCATTCAAAGCTCGGTAATCTACACACATTCGTAGAGTTCCGTCTTTCTTCCTCACAAATAAAACTGGGGCTCCCCATGGTGAAGCACTGGGTTTGATAAATCCTTTGTTTTCCAAGTCTTCGAGTTGATTCTTGAGTTCCTCCAAATCTGTAACTGGCATCCTATAGGGACGTTTTGCTATAGGCGCTGCTCCTGGTTTAAGCTCAATACTGAATTCTATTTCTCTGTCAGGTGGCATTCCCGGAAGTTCTTCTGGAAACACATCAGAATATTGTTGTACTACAGGCACTTGTTCCAGGCATAACTTTTGCAATGCTTGAACAGATCTTAGCGGTCTCTTGACTGCTGATCTTTCTGCATAGAATAGAACTCTCTCCCCTTGGCTACTGACAAGACTAAGGGTTTTCTCTTCACAATCTACTAGGCCTTTATGTTGGGACAACCAATCCATTCCCAAAATAATGTCTAGACCTTGCAGTTCTAGAACTAGTAGATTTGCCTCAAATTCTACCCCTTCTATATTGAAAGTTACATTTGGGCAGATCGAGTAAACAGATAATCTAGCCCCTGGAGTTTGTATAACCATAGAGTACTCTAGTGGTACTTGTCTATATGCATTTCAACTTCAGATGCAAATGCTTTTGACATGAATGAATTTGTAGCACCAGGATCAAACAATATTAAGGCAGATGCAGATTGAATCAGAAATCTACCTAGAAGAATGTCGGTGGCGTTGCCCGCTTCTTGAATTGAAGTATAATTTAATCTTCCTCCTTGGGTTGCAGTTGGTGCTCTACCTCTTCCTCTTCCTCGATTAGCCATGTTTCCTCCTCTTCCTGCGGAATTTCCTCTAAAATTCTGCGATGGTGATGCTCTGGTTACTACTGGCTGTGTTCCTGCTTGAGATCTGGCAATGGACATCGGAAGCTGTATCCAAGGACAGAATTCTTTACGGTGCCCACGCTGTCCACAATGATAACACTCAACACGAGGATGAGGGCAATCCTTCTGAGAATGATTTCCTCGGCAGTTGGGGCACAGTGTCGTTGCTGGTCTGGGATTCTGATAAGATGGTCGGAAATTGGGAGTGATAGGAACTCTTCCTCTGATTGGATTTGGCTGTGGTCTTGTTTGCTGGAACATCCTCCTCTTTCGGCTTTCTTCTCCCATATTCTTCTTTTCTTCCACCTTTAAAGCTCTGTTCACTAGTGTTTGAAATTCTGTAAGTTCATGAGAGGCAATTTGATACTGTAAATAGTGTTGAAGTCCTTCTGTGAAGCGCTCTATCTTCTTCTCTTCAGTATCCACATCTCTAGGTGCGTATCGAGCCAAGTGAGTAAATTGGTGTAGATACTCAGTAACTGACTTACTTCCTTGAGTTAAATTCCGAAATTGCCGACGCTTAGCTGCCATAACACCAGTAGGTATATGAAATTTCCGAAATTGATCCTTAAATTCCCTCCAAGAGATATTATCTTTATCAGAGTGGGCTTCCTGGTAATTCATCCACCATGCGGCTGCAGCTCCTGATAACTGATGAGATCCAAACAAAACTTTCTCTCGTTCGCTGCATCGGACCGTGTCTAATTTCCTCTCGATATCCCGTAACCAATCATCGGCAACCATAGGATCGGTCGCACTAGAGAATGTTGGTGGACGGGTCTTTTGGAAATCTGTTAATCTCGCTCCTACAGCAGAAGTAGTTCCTTCTGTTGTTCCAGTAGGCAGTTTCTGAACTATCTGGGCTAACAACTGGGTATGAGCTCTCTGAGCTTCTTGTCGACTTTTCTCCATTGACAACAAAATTTCCTGAAGACTGGGTTGTTCATTCTGAGGTGGATTAGAACTCTGAGATCCTTGCTGAAACAAAGGGTCTCTTGTCATAGTTTCTTCTTCCTGCGGAGTCTGACCTATATCTTCTCTTCCACTTCGAGATCTCCTTCTGGTGTCAACCATGGTGGCTCTGAAAAAAGTTTAGACGGATCTAACTAACTAAGGCCAACTAAGATAGCAATGCAGAAATTAATGTAACTACTTTAATGCATAAAATTTCTTAGGCTATTAGCCATAATACACAAATTAACCATTGCAAAAGCAACAGCGAATCACAAAGCTGTCAAGAGCATTCACTAGCTCTGTCTACACCAACCTCTAAGACACTCTGAAACAACAGAACGCACTCTCACAATCTTACCGATTTTTAGAAAATCCAAATAAAATTTTGAAATGAAGGTTTTTCAAGAGCTATAAAGCTCATTATTTTTACCAAAATAAAATTTCCACAAATAGTTTCTAAATAAATTACGTCTTCCTGGCACGGCCAATTTCCTAAAGGTGTCGTCCTACAGTCAAGTTCTCATGTTGCTCTGATACCAACTTTTCTTGTCGCGCCCCGAGACTGGGACAACGACTACTCCTGTGGAGACCTAGCTCGCTGCAGCTAGTCCCAAACCACAAACCGTTGACTTCCCAGGATAAGTCAAACACAGGAGTATATTACATTGTAACAGAGTACTCACAAAATATTAAGCAGTGTGGCCTGCTGGCCTTAATATTACATAAAGAGGATTACAATGCCTACAAGGCATTCAGGGTTTAACAAAATATTTAACTACGCAGCAGAAGATAGGTGACCCTCCCACAAAAGAAGTTGACGGCAGAACAACACACTTCAGGGTTCTGGCGGAACTGATTCTCCTCCTTCTGGATCCACGAAGTACTCCGTGCCATCATCTTGATCAAAGTAGGCTCCCTCTATTGAGTTGAATATTGCAAGGGTGAGCACTTACGTACTCAGCAAGTCATAGGTAAGAGTAAATACATATAGTAGTGATGATATGAATCTAGACTAGTCAAGAATTATGGTTATTTGTAAAATAATCTTTTCCTTTCTCATCTCATCTTATGGCAGGACTTTTCATAATATAACATCATCATTCATGTTCACTAGATTATAGCACTACCGCGACACGTCGACACACGACAGCCCACGGCAGCACTCCTTATCATGACAACACATGTCATTTGGGTAATCTTAATTTAAACATATTTTATTTAGAAAATAGTACTTGTGTCACACCCCGTGGATTTAATCCACCGCAGCAGACTCCTATAAACCCGGGAGCTCGGAGTATTCGAATACGTTTTTAACTCTGCAGAGAGGTACCAATTTACCCGCAAGATATTCCACTTTCAAACCTTTCCTATCATAACAAAATGATTGGACCCCGGACTCACTTCATACTGTGAGCGGCAAGGTGGAAATAACAAGAATTTTTGTTATGTTTTACTCACAATTCACCCCTGACCCTGTGGCTCTCAGCGAGGCACAGTTGTGGCAGGTTGTATCCAAACCTCCACCCCATTGCTTATTCCCATTACTGGGTCAGCGTGCTTGATCACCTTCAGTGATATGTGTGGGAGCCGCGCTCCGTGTTTATCGTGCATCACAACACATCTCATGCAGGGGTTTCATGTGCGATCCACATAATTACTTGTTCAGGCCTGTCCCATACCAGGCTTGCGGTTAGCACGTTGTTCATGCCACTAGACGCACAACACAAGGTTCTAGTCCTTATATGCCAATGACCAGACCATCCACAATCCTGCACCTTCAGTGCCTGCATTCCTTTGCAGTCTAGCACCTCCAGTGCTACAGCCATCCACACCATTTTTCTGGTCACGGCTAGGGGTTTTATTTCATGAATATAAGTATATAGATACATATAATAGTTCATGGCTCAAAACTTGTTTATTTCACATTTCACAGATAATCAGTCTAGTACTGCCAATTGATAAATCAACCATTCTCAATCATTCACATGCAATATTGCCTATATTCAAGGTTATGTTTTAGCAACATTTAAAATATAGGTTCAAGATGAACAAGGATATGACTTGCCTTCCTCGTCGTAAAATACAGCAGTCGATGACAGGTCCGCAGTGAAGTCCTCGAACTCGGGCTCTTGATCTTCTCTCCAATCAAACAAACAACCAATAATCATAATCTTTTCAATACATTATTATACTATATGCAATGATGCAAAGATGAAGTCTTGATGATTCTGAAATGATTGGGTTTAGAGGCTGATTAGGGTTAAGTTAAGGAAACCAATATTAAGATTAGTTGTCAAAGGTTTACAAGGTTCCAAATGTCCCAAAATATCAGAATGATATCAAGGTTGCGACTGGTTCGCTCAAAAACAGCGAACGTCTTTAGGTCGACATTCGGTTCAAAGCATCGACATAGGGTCGATGAATGATAGAGGGGTTATTTTAACTTATGGTAGTAGAATAAAATGTAGATCACAACTCTACAAATTCAGTGGACAAAGTGGATTTCAAATTGCACAACCAGAAGTGGGTAAACAAGGTCAATGCCACTGGCTGACAAGCTCTGGCATAGAGCTGACAATGCCAAAAACTAGGGCTTAGCATAACTTTTGATCTGGAGCTCCAAATGATGCACCACTTTGTCTGGGAGGTAGGCTTAAGTAACAGGAACAATTAAGTCAACATGATCTAGGGCAAGAAATGGCTGGAAAGCAAGAAATTTGATGATGAACAGAGATGAACTGGCTGCACTGGAGCAATTCTGGACACAAACTTGGCAAAGCTATATCTTCCAATCTAGGCCGATCTAGGTGTCGGGCTAGAAGACAAAAATACTCAGGAGGCTAAGCCACATCTAAATGACAAAGTTTCGAGGGCTGAAATGGCCGGAATCACTTTTCCGATCATCGGCGCCGGAGAAGAGACACTGCTGATTGGGGATTTTTGCTACAGGCCGAGAGAACTTAATTCCTTGCTTGGAGAGCATCTAGAAGGTAAAAGAAAACTTCTGGTAACATCAAATTGACCGGAGGATCACCGGAGAAGCCTGGCGACGATCGCCGGTTTCTGGTGAAGCTCGATTTAGGGAAAAGCTTCGATTCTTGTTTAAATTCGAAATCCAACTTCACAGGCTTGCTTGATTTGGCTCACTGATCGATTTGCTTCACAGGTTCGAGGGCTAATTCGAATTGAATCGGGCTGCATTGCCGGAACAGGGCAATCGGGAATTCCGGCGATCACCGGCGACTAGATGCAATGTAAACCAATTAGATGGTACAGCACGATGAGGGAGGTGAGGGGAACTTACTAGTGCTGTCAATTTGGTGGTTGAGACTGCGGTTGAGGCTGTCACCGTGAGGCCTCGAACTGGTCTCGCCGGAGAAGAAGGCTAAGACAGAAAGTCTGAGACGTGGATGATTTCCGGTGAGGTTTGAGGGCGTTGCTGAGCACAGTGGTGTTTAAATAGACCAGGCGAAGCTTGCAAGGAGGAGACAACGAAGTAATTGGCAGCTGGGGATGAGACCGGTTGCGTGCTGGAGCAACAGCGGCGAAGACACAGCGAAGAACGGTGATGCGACGGCGACAAGTCTGTAGCTGATCACCACGTTGGTTCATCGGGACTTTGCAACGCTAGAGCACACGGTGGCGACAACAACTGGCACGGCGCAAAAGCAACTGACAAAAGCCTGGTGTTTCTGCTGCTGGTCGCGCACGAGGGCGGTGCTGTCGTCGACGTAGCAGCGACCTTGCCACGGCACTAGCTGGAGCGAGGACACGTGCGTACTGACATGCACGGTCACAAGTGCGGCGAAGCTTGGCCGGCGGCGAGCGTGCACGGCACAAGGAAACACGGTGAGCTTCTGGTCGTGCACTGGCTGATTCCCTGGTCGAAAATGGGCTGATTTGCAATATTTGATTTTCACATTTGGACCAATCTGTAATTCTGGAGATTTGGAAGGTTAGAGTTGAATTTGATTTCACTAATCTGGTAGATTATATTCAACAGGATATTTGGCAAAGGTAAATGATAAAATCTGGTACATTTGAATAGTTTTTGATACAAACTGAAAATAGGGTAATTTAGGGTAAATTAGAATTTGAGTTTTGTCGATTTTGAATTCTGGCATTTAGGGTTCGATTTTGATATCTGCACAGAAGAGAAACTTGTGGAAAATAGCAATTAGAAAAGATCTGCTGAAGAAATTCTGAATTTGGAGTTAATCTGGAGATTTTAGCCTTTTTGGGTTTTCAGATATCAGATAAGGACTAATTTGCGATAACTCTTGGACTGATTTGTGAAAAGAGTCTAGATGATGAAATATGGCTATCAACTTTTTATATTAAGGTATTGACATACCCATGATCATATTCCAGAAATAATCTGGTCTGAACTTGGTCAAGATTTAGGTTAAATCTGTATTTCTGAACTTATGGTATTTGGGTAATATAAGGTAATTCTGTTTTCAAAAACAGAAGGAGTTGATAATTCTGGGAGTTAGAGATAGAATTGGATCTAGGTTCTGAAGACTTTTAAGTTCAAAGTAACTGATAGATCACATCTGAACTATCTGATCTTGATTTGAGGTCACAGGATAGATTTTGGAGATTTTAGGGCTTAGGATAGATACTGATCTGGCTATTACTACTGATACATGCATACATGCTATTGATGAAAAAGGAAATTTTCACCCCTAACTCAGGGTGTTACAGTAAAATAGGCTGTAGATGATATATGAATTTTGCCTAACATAGCCCACAAAAATTCAACCTCGATTTCTCAAACTTTATCTTGATTACTGTCATCGCCCAAAATTGTTCTGGCCATGAGACGCTGTAAATAGCGAACGGCTAGATTACAAATTTTGGCGGCCTTTGATTTAACGGGTCAAAAAAGATATTGCCCTTCCACGACTATATCACTCCAAATTCTACCGGAGGTGCAAATAATGGAAGAATGAAAAGTTCCTCTGGGTTTAAACCCTAATAGATTTGCAAATTCATCTATTGAAAAGTCATAATCCATGTTTGCAAATCTAAATCTAACACCTTCAGTTTGATTGGGAGGAATGCATATAGTGCTTTGTTCGAAGGAGGCTAGAATCTCCCATACGACTTCGCGAAAAGTCGGAACCGGAACTCCTATAAGCACATCCCAACCCACATTACTAAGCAAGTGTTTAACATGATCTTCAATTCCTAGAGATCTAGTGGCATGAACATCTAAAAATCTAGTAGGCCACAAAGGTCTCTTCTTTAAGTGAACAAATCTAGAAAGATGATCAGGATTTGTGAATTAAATATGCGAAAAATCTAGATCCGAGAAAGTTTTAGGAGACATACCGCATTTGCGCTTCGTTACCTTCTTGATGTTGCGTCGCAGATACGTCATTTCCATAGAAAACTTCAGATCTGGGGGTGTCGAGGCGCGAGGAGTCGGAATCTGCAGTCAGATCGAAGTTTGAATAGTTAGATTTGGATTTCTAGGGCTAAGTGTATGGAGTTTTTGAGAACAACATGGGCTTAAACAATGGTGGTTTGCTGTTTGGAGAAGACAGGAGGCCTTAAATAAGGTGCTAGGTAGGTGTTGTAAAGGTTTGGGGTGAGAAAAGTACGAAAAGGAGTCAAAAAAGACACTTTTGGCCAAAAAAAGGAGAGGGAACCGAGCTTGGCATGACCACAGGCACGGAGTGTGTTCGGCTCGGGTTTTACCTGCTATGACCAGTTGGTCGCACCTACGGCACCACTTCCACGGGCATGTGTCGTGTTTTGGTTCGGTTAAAATTGTTTTTCTTGTATTTTTGACCAATTGGTCGCACAGACGAGGGCACGACCACGAGCACATGTCATTGAAAACACGGGCATGGGACGTGCCACTCATCGTGGTCTTTGCGGTCGAAAATAAAAAGGTTTTTATTTGTTTGAAAATTTCAACCCGAGCGTGCCATGTGTTGTAATAGTGGTCATGGTCGCATTGGGAGGTTTTTGAAAACTTTTAAATTTTCTTTTAAAAATCCACCTGAGACCGGCACTAGTCGTGGTCGAGGTCGTGCTAAGATCGGGTAAAACAGAAAAAAAACTTTAATTTTTTAGAAAATTGCACCCGCAAGCGGCACTAGTCGTTCCTCTGGTCGTTGTCGATTCGACTAAGTAAAAAAATTGATTTTTGAAAGTTTCACCCAAACCAAACCATAAAACTGCTCATGCTAGTGGTCGTGGTCGTCTCAGCCAATTTGAAAACTTTTTATTTTTTGTTTCTTCGATAAGTGTCAGCCCTAGTCTACAAAAACAAGGTTTGGGTGGTCAAACGGCGTCGAAATGGAGTGATTTTTGTGCTGCTGTGTTCATAAAAGAGAAAACGACATGTTAGTGTACCGGGTTGCCTCCCAGCTAGCGCTGGTTTAATGTCTCGCTCAATGAAACATCCTCGATCGTTCAAAAATATATAGAATTGAAAGAATCGATCGAGTTCAGCATACTTACTTGGTCTCCCACATTGTAAAGCTTGATACGATGCATGTTTACCTTGAAAGTGGTGCCGTTTTGCACTCGTAGTTACTGCACCATATGGAAAGACCTTTTCTATTGTGTATGGCCCTTCCCATCGCGATTTCAATTTTCTTGGGAACAATTTCAACTAAGTATTGAATAATAAAATCAAATCACCTGGTTTAAACTCATGGTTGAGGATCCTTTTGTCATGCCACTTCTTTGTGTTGTCTTTATAGATCAAGGCACTTTCGTAGGAGTTGTTCCGAAGCTCTTCTAATTCATGCAATTCAAGGATTCGCCTTTGCCCTGCTTTGTCAAAGTCCCAATTGACTTTTTTTAACGCCCATAACGCCCATGTGATAGTTCAAAAGGCAAATGGCAGTTTTTACCAAATACAAGTTTGTAAGGTGTCATACCTAGCGGAGTCTTGAATGCAGTGCGATATGCCCAAAAGACATCTGGAAGTTTGAGTGCCCAATCCATACAAGACAGTGCCACCACCTTTTGCAAGATTGCCTTGATTTCCTTGTTTGAGACTTCAACCTGTCCACTTGTTTGAGGGTAATATGCAAGAGCAACTTCATGAATAACCCTATATGTCATCATCAATTTCTGAAATTGGTAATTAGTGAAATGCACACCGCCATCACTAATTACTGCTCACGGTATACCAAATCGGGGAAAGATAACTGTTTTAAAAAGCTTAATCACATGTTTTGATTCATTTGTTGGTGTAGCAATAGCCTCTACCCACTTTCAAACATAATCAACCGCAACCAATATGTAGGAGTTTCCCATAGAAGATGGAAAAGGTCCCATATAATCTACTCCCCATACATCAAAGAGCTCAATTTCAAGAATGTTTTTTAAGGGCATTTCATGTCTTTTACTCAAATTTCCGGAACATTGACAAGGATCATATTTTTGCACAAAGTCATAAGCATCTTTAAATAAAGAAGGCCAAAACAAACCTAATATCAATACCTTAGCCGTTGTTTTTGAATCTCCGGCGTGTCCACCACATGGAGATGAATGACGGTGTTCAAGAACACTTTGAATCTCATGGTTGGGAACACATCGTCGAAAAATGTTGTCAACTCCATTTTTGAAAAGGTTCAGATCGTCCCAATAGTAGCGTCGAATGTTGTGGAGGAAGCGCTTTTATTGTCTACTTGTCAACCCTGGCGGAAGTTTATGGTTAAATAAATAATCCGCATAACCATCATACCATGGTTCTTGTTGAATCAAGTAAAGGTGCTCGTTGGGTAAAGCATCATTGATGTGAACATTGGCGGTGTCGATTAACAGTCGCGAGAGATGATCGGCGATGACGTTCTCAACACCCTTTTTATCTTTTGATCTCCAAATCAAATTCCTGCAGTGGTAGGATCCATCGTGCAAGTCGTGGCTTGGTTTCTATCTTGGTTAAAAGATACTTAAGAGCAGCATTATCAGTATGCACAATAACTTTTGAACCAACTAAATATGCATGAAATTTATCTAGGGCATATACTAGAGCAAACAATTCTTTTTCAGTCATAGTGTAATTACTTTGAGCATCATCCAAAGTTTTGTTTACATAGTATATTGCATGTAAAACCTTATTTGTTCTTTTGCCCTAGAATAGCACCAATTACATAATCACTAGCATCACACATCAATTCAACGGGTTCATTCTAATTCGGAGGTTGTATGATGGGAGCACTAGTCAATGCATGTTTCAATAGATTAAAGGCATCAAGACATTCATCATCAAAATCAAAAGGCACATCTCTACCAAGCAAATGGGTGAGAGGTTTAGTAGTTTTGGAAAAATCCTTAATAAAACGACGGTAAAAACCTGCATGTCCCAAGAAACTACGTATGCCCTTCACGTTCGTTGGTAGGTGAAGACTTGCTATGACTTCGATTTTTGCCTTGTGAACTTCAATCCCTCGTTAAGAAATCACGTGGCCGAGTACCTCGCCCTCTTGAACCATGAATTGGCACTTTCCTAATTTAGCTAAGGTTGACTTCTTCGCACCTACTTAAGACTCGAGAAATATTTTGTAGATGGGCATCGAAAGAGGAACCATAAATGCTAAAATCATCCATAAATACATCCATTATTTCGTCGATTAAATCTGAAAAGATAGTCATCATACATCTTTGAAAGGTTGCAGGCACGTTACATAACCCAAACGGCATTCGCCGGTAAGCAAAAGTACCGAAAGGACATGTAAACGTCGTCTTATCTTGATCATCGGAATGAATTGGGATTTGAAAGAATCCCAAATACCTGTCAAGAAAACAAAAATATGCATGTTTGGCCAATCTTTCCAACATTTGATCAACAAAAGGTAATGGAAAGTGATCCTTCCTACTGGCGCTATTCAATTTACAATAATCAATGCACATGCACCATCCAGTAACGAGTCTAGTACATATCAACTCATTGTTAGCATTTTTAACCACAGTCATACTTCCTTTCTTGGGAACCACACGAACAGGACTAACCCAATTACTATCAGAAATAGGATAAATGATACCCGCATCTAATAGTTTAGAAATTTCAGCTTTTACAGTTCACTTCAAGTTTGGGATTAGTCTATGTTGACGCTCAATGGAGGTTTTAGTTTCATCAACAAGAGAGATCCTATGCATGCAAATTTCGGGGCTAATCCCTTTGATATCATCAATTGAATAACCAAGACTATTGTGATGCACATGAAGTAAAGTAATAAATTTTTCTAGTTGTGAATTGGTCAAGTTTGCATTTACAATGATAGGTTGCATCTCATCATCATCGAAGAACACATATTTCAGCGAGGAAGAAAAAGTTTTAAGTGTAGGTTTACTTTTCCTTACCTGTGATGTCAGATTCAGAGATGTCCTCTTTGGATGGGTCTTTTGTTGGTTCATCGTCGTTTTGTTTGTCTTCTTCACTACTGTCCATTTTTTCGTTTTCGAATATTTCATCTGTTTCTTCTCCCAAAGTGAGTCGATGTGGCGACTCCTCTTCTAAGGCATGGAGAAGCTCCCTCGATCCCGTAGTTTTGCCGGCATCCTATTCCAAATTAACTCAAATCCCTCTTTTTAGTAAGAATATATGCGGGGACCCCAATTTGAGGAATCCGGTGGCAACCGCCCAGGTGGATTGCACTCAGAATGATACATCACAAGCTCACAACAACAAAATATATTATACTGCAATGCAGTTTATTAAAACGAGTACCAGGTCACAAGGACCAATATTACAATACCATAGCATCAAGGATGATGCAATTTAAAGTTGATACAAAATTAAGAGGTTTCATCGACACAAAGGTCGGCACAAAAATAGAACACACATAACAACAAGCAAAACAACTACGATGGTCTTCATCATCACTGGCAGTGGCACAGCATGGGCTTCCACCACATCAGACTCTACTAGGTGAATGACCCTCTAATAAGCTGAATCATCGGGGATGGTTCCTTCTTCATCATTGGGTTCGAAGCCGTAGGAGTCGAGATCAACAAGTCCTTCCTCTAAATTTGTGTGCAAAAGCATGGGTGAGCACGTTGTCCACACGGTGCTCAACAAGTCTCAATTTAAGAATGCAAGTGTAACACCCTAGTTTTGGGGGTGAAAATTTTTGCATAAAAACCCTGCATGCATGTATCTCTGTAGTAGTAGCCAGGTCAGCTGAACTCTAATCTCTCCCAAACCCTAAAAACCTCCAAATCTATTCTCTAGATCTAGATCAAGATCTGACCATCCAGATTTAACCTATCAGTTACCCTGAAGATAAAAGTCTTCAGGAGCCAGATCAAATTCTGACCCTAACTCTCAGTACCTAAGCCTTTCTCTGTTTTCGAAAACAGGAAAAATTCAGATTTACCCTAAGTACCCCAGTTCCCAGATGATTGAGTTATCTTGATTTAACCTTATCCAGACTCAAGTAACCCCTGGAATATGTTCCTAGGTTCATCCTCAACTCACTTCAAAAAGTTGGGAGCCAGATTAATTCATCTAAACACTTTTCGCAGTTTAGTCCAAATTTTACTGCGAATAAGTCCTTTCTGTTTACCTGGAAGCCTGAAAAGGCTAAAATCCACGAATCAATTCCAACTCCAGAATTTCTTCAGGGAACACCTCCCAAATGCTATTTGATACAAATCTCCTGTTTGATCAGACTCCAAAATTTCTCTCCAACCACCAGAATTCGAGATCGACAAAATCCAGATTTAGTTTACCCTAATTTTACCCTATTTTCGAAAATAGGTGAAATCCCTCAAATCTTATCAAACTTTCTCCAAATTTGAGCTAAATGGGTATTAATAGAAATATTATACTCAGCCATGAAATCAAATCTCAAATTAAACCTCTCAAAGACCAGATTTGCAGTTTAGTCCAAAGCCAAACCAAAATCATCGCAAATCAGTCCCTGGTTCGACCAGGCTACTGTGCACGACCAGGCCGTTCAAACGACCACGAGCGCCGGAGTTGGTCGTCGCCGTTGCCGCCGCTGCGGTTTCGTCGCCGGCGATCTCCAGCACCGCCACCTCCGCCACTGCTTCCTTGCCACGTTTGTGCATCGCGTTCGCCACCGTGGAGCAGCTTCATCCCGCCAGCAACGCCTTCGTTCTCCCTGCGCGCGCGCCCGACAACGGCAGCACAGTTGCGCCACGTCGCAAGCATGCCTTGGGGAAGCATCACTTCGCCTTCACCTCCACCAGAGCAGCAGGCTAAAGCCGGCACGGCCGCTGGAGCGCGTCACTTCGTCGGGATTCAGCCGTGTTGTCACCTCCAGCCCGCTTCACTTACCCGTGCATTTCCAACCGTTGCAAGCTCCTTGCTGTGCCTATAAAAGCCACCCCAGCCCAGCTCAAACACACTCACACCAGAACCACTCAAGTTCTTAACCACGCCGTCGTCTTCGTCTTCTTCGGCGAGCTCGAGAAGAGGCTCACGGTGCCAGGCCAATCCACTGCACCGAACCCCAAATTGAAGCTACCAGTGAGTTACTCTCAACCACTTACCCGTGTAGTAGCAGCCAATTGAGTTCTATCGCACCTCATCGCCGGGAATTGCTGTTTTTCCCCGACAACTCCGGCGAGCAATTAATCCTTAACTAAGTCAAATTAGCTCTCGAGCCTGTAATCAAACATGATCAGTGGACTGTTTAGAACACATCTAAGCAACCAGAATCATCAATTTTGCTAAAATGTGAAAAACCCCCAAATTCAACCGTGCATGTTCACTGTGCTTGCTGATTTAGCTTATCTGTTGAATGTTTGGCGAATTCAACTTCACACATAGCTTTTGTATGCAACAGAGACCCCCCTCAAGCAAGGGCTCGAGTTCGTTTGCCCTAGAACAGAAATGCCCAAATTTTGTGTCTTCTTCCCTAGCTCCGGTCGCTGGATTTTGTTCCCGGCCGTTTCAACCCCAACCACCTTGTCTAGTAGATGTGCCTCGACCCCATGAGTATTTTTCCCTTCTAGCTCGACACCTGGATCGGCCCAGATGAAGAGGTATCGCCATGCCAAAGTTTGGTCCAGAAACTGTTGAGAACAGCTCGGCCACCGTGTTCTTCGCCGGTTTTCATCACTTTCCGGCCATCTCCTGCCCTAGGTCCTGTTGAGACATTTGTTCCAGTTACAAATGCCTAACCACCAGACAAAGTGGTGCATCATTTGGAGCCCTGAGTCAAAAGATAAGGCTAACCCTAGTTTCTGGCCATGTCAACCCTATGCCAGGCTGTGTCAGCCAGTGGCATTGAGCCTTTTCACCCACTTCCAGCCATGAAACTTGGAAATAACTTTGTCTCTTAGACTCCTGACGTTGTGATCTACACTTTTCTCTACTGTCACAACTTGAGTTGAGCCCTCTATCACCCATCGACCTTATGTCGATGCCTTGAACCGAATGCCAACCTAAAGACATTCGCTGTTTTTGGGCGAACCAGTCACAACCTTGATATTACCCTGATATTTTGGAACTTTGTAAACCTTAACAGCTAATTTTAACCCTGATTCCCATAGTTAAACTCAAATCGCTTTCAAACCTTGTATCACCAGAGTATTTTCTCCTTGCATCTTTGCATGTAGTGAATTAGTAAGAATAGAATGAATTGTAATGCCTGTTTGCTTGTTTGATCTTGTTTAGAGCAAGAGTCCGGGGTTGAAGATCTTGTCGCTGAACCATCATCAACTGCTGATACTTACGACGCGGAAGGCAAGTCATACTTTGATCATATTGAACCTATATCTTATGAATTGCTATGCTATTCCATGAGTAGATATCTCATTAATATTGCATGTGTTGAGATCAAAATAGTACAATAGTCATAATTGTATGGCCATCAGGCCTTAATACAAAACGAGGTACAGTGCCTTACAAGGCACAAGGGTCTAACAAAATAACACATCTAGTCGGCGGAAGCTAGGCCCCAAAAGCAATCCACAGGAAACAGAGGTTGACAGCAAGACAGCACCGCATCAGGGCTCCGGAGGAAACTGCTCATCATCTCCTGGGTCCGCAGCATCTTCAGGGTATCCTCCAAGATCGTAGAACGCTCCATCTATTGATGAGTTGTTGCAAGGGTGAGTACTTACGTACTCAGCAAGTCACAGGGATGGTAGAGATACATATGTATATATGGCATGAACCTATGCTATTGGGGAAAGAGTGAAAGGTTTTTCCCAAAATACATTTCTTTCTCAATTCTTACTCAACTTCTGATCATACCCATGGCAGTAAACAAATCACATTGATGGTGATACATATATCCCATATCCAAGGCGATATATCCTCATATCACACTACTCTTATTCAAGTCTTTCAATCATATATTCTTAGCAGCATTACATAACTTAGGGCATAAACCACATGCCTCTTAATTATCATATGTTTGCTAGATTATGGTATTACCGCGACACGTCAACACATGACAGCCCACGGCAACGCCCCTTATCATGACAACACATGCCACTTGGGTAATCTTGAGCTAACAAATTTTAGTTTATAAAACAATACTTGTGTCACACCCCATGGATTTAATCCACCGCGGCATACTCCTAAAACTCGGGAGCACGAAGTATTCGAATACATTTTTAAACTCTGCAGAGATGTACCTCTTTTTAAATCCACTTTTTCACTCGACTTCCAAGTCGGGCCAACTCCATGCGACTTATACGCATGTGACAGGGCCGAGATCACACAACGTTTTTGCAGTCTAGTATTAACAGTATCCCTGCCCGGTAAATGGACAATACCGTCCCAAGTACCGTTGTGGGTCCTCCCCACTGCCTTACTTCCTAGCCTGGGTCTATGTTCCCACGGACACATAACCTCTTTTGATTACAGTCGCGCACGACTTAATCTGGCGTAGGGCGTCTTCCTTCTTTACACCTTATCCTCTCATAATTTTTCTGATCTCACATCACTCATGGACGAACTGCGTCCCACCAGTTTCCACGCGAGAAACCGGATCGACAAGCCATGCAGGGAACTGATGATACTAAGAAAGCTACTAGGTTGCGCCTGTCCCATACCAGGTAAGTGGTTGGTACGTTTTTCATGGCACTAGACGCATAACACAAGGTTCTAATCCTTACATGCCAGTGACCAGATCATACCACAACCTTGCACCTTCAGTGCCTGCACATTCAGTGCAGCCAAGCACCTCCAGTGCTACCACCATTCCATACCAAAATACTGGTCACGGCTAGGGGTTCTATTTCATGAATATAAATGTACATGTTTATACTTTTATTAGTTCGTGGCTTGCTATCTTACCAAGTTCACATTTCTCAAGTATTCAATCTACCACTGCCATAATATCATTGATCTCAACACATGCAATATTAACGAGATATCTACTTATGGAATAGCATAGCAATTCATAAAATATGGGTTTCAATATGATCAAAGTATGACTTGCCTTCCGCGTCGTAAGTATCAGCAGTCGATGACGGTTCAGCGACAAGATCTTCAACCCCGGACTCTTGCTCTGAACAAGATCAAACAAGCAAACAGGCATTACAATCAATCCTATTCTTACTAATTCACTACATGCAAAGATGCAAGGAGAAAATACTCTGGTGATACAAGGTTTGAAAGCGGTGTGGATTTAATTAAGGAAACCAGGGTTAAAGTTAGCTGTTAAGGTTTACAAGGTTCCAAAATATCAGGGTAATATCAAGGTGGTGACTAGTTCGCCCAAAAACAGCGAACGTCTTTAGGTTGGCATTCGGTTCGAGGCATCGACATAAGGTCGATGGGAGGTAGAGGGCTCAACTCAAGTTGTGACAGTAGAGGAAAGTGTAGATTACAACATCAGGAGTCTAAGGGACAAAGTTATTTTCAAAGTTCATGGCTGGAAGTGGGTGAAAAGGCTCAATGCCACTGGCTGACATAGCCTGGCATAGGCTTGACACGGCCAGAAACTAGGGTTAGCCATATCTTTTGACTCAGGGCTCCAAATGATGCACCACTTTGTCTGGTGGTTAGGCATTTGTAACAGGAACAAATGTCTCAACAGGACCTAGGGCAGGAGATGGCCGGAAAGTGATGAAAACCGGCGAAGAAGTTGGCTGGCCTGGAGCACATGCAGTGTGAACAGTACAGCAAACTAGGGCATAGCTATATCTCACAATCTAGGCCGAATTAGAAGTCATGATAGAAGACAAAGTTGCTCAGAATGGTCCAAAACATCTAGATGCCAAGGTTTCTATGGCTGGATTGGCTGGATTTAGGAGATATTGGCCGGAGAAAAGATTAACTCAAACCTGATTTGGGCATTTCTGATTTAAAGTGATTGAACTCAATTCCTTGCTTGAGGAGGGTCTCTGGGGCATAAGTAAGCTAGGTGTGAAGCTGGATTGGCTGGGGAAACACCAGAGAAGCTTAACAGCGAGCTCCAGTTCACAAGCAAAGTTCCAATTTGGGGTTTTTCTTATTTTTGCAAATTCTTCGATTCTGGTTGCTTATACGTGTTCTAATCAGTCCACTGATCATGTTTGATCACAGGCTCGAGAGCTAATTCGGTTTAATTGGAGTTTAATTGCTCGCCGGAGTTGTCGGGGAAAAACAGCAATTCCCGGCGAGGTGGTGCGAGAGAGTTCAATTGGCTGCTACTACACAGGTAAGTGAATGAGGGTTACCTACTGGTAGCTTCAATTTGGAGCTTGGTGCAGTGGATTGGCCTGGCACCGTGAGCCTCTTCTCGAGCTCGCCGAAGAAGACGAAGAAGACGGCGAGTTTTACTGATTGCTGGTGTGAAGGGGTGTAAGATGGTTGCTTAGCCCCGGGGGTTTAAATAGGCGAGGCTGCGGGGGCTCCCAACGTCTACAATTGCACGGGGAGTTGAAGCCGGCTTGAATTGACTGGGAAGTGACCAGCGGCGATGACAGGCGGCGAAGCGACGTCTTCACCGGTCGTGTCGGCTGCGCTGCTGCTCTGGTGGAGGTGAAGGCAAAGTGATGCCTCCTCAAGGCATGCTTGCGACGTGGCACCGTGCTTCTGCAATGGCTGCAGCGATGGCGTGCGCGCGCGGGCAAAATTGGGGATGCTGGTGCGGCCGCGGTGGCTCCACGGTGGCGAACGACGTGCGCACACGTGGCAGGAACGCGGTGGCAGGGGTGGCGACCACGGGGCTTCACCGGCGACAAAGTTCCTGGCGTGGCAGGGCGGTGGTCGCGGTCGTGTACAGCTGCTGGTCGTGCACAGCGTCTCTGGTCGAACCAGGGACCAAATTGCAAGGATTCTTATTTGAAATCTGGACTGATTTGTAATTTCTGTCTTAGAGATGGTTAATTTGAGAATTGATTTCATGGCTGAGTATAACATTTCTATTAGTACTCATTTAGCTCAAATTTGGAGAAAATTTGATAAGATTTGAGGGATTTCACCTATTTTCGAAAATAGGGTAAAATTAGGGTAAAATAAGTCTGGATTTTGTCGATTTCGAATTCTGGTGATTGGAGAGAGATTTTGAAGTCTGATCAAAAGGGAGATCTGTATCAAATAGTATTTGGAAGGTGTTTCCTGAAGAAATTTTGGAGTTGGAATTAATTTGCAGATTTTAGCCTTTTAAGGCTTCCAGGTAAATAGAAAAGGACTTATTCGCAGTAAAATTTGGACTAAACTGCGAAAAGTGTTTAGATGAATTAATCTGGCTCCCAACTTTTTGAAGTGAGTTGAGGATAAACCTAGGAACATATTCCAGGGGTTACTTGAGTCTGAATAGGGTTAAATCAGAATAATTCAATCATCTGAAAACTGGGGTACTTAGGGTAAATCTGAATTTTCCTGTTTTCGAAAACAGAGAGAGGCTTAGGTATTGAGAGTTAGGGTTAGAATTTGATCTGGCTCCTGAAGACTTTTATCTTCAGGGTAACTGGTAGGTTAAATCTGGATGGTCAGATCTTGATCTGGATCTAAAGAATAGATTTGGAGATTTTTAGGGTTTGGGAGAGATTAGAGTTCAGCTGATCTGGCTACTACTACAGAGATACATGCATGCAGGATTTTCATGCAAAACTTTTCACCCCCAAAACTAGGGTGTTACAAGCCTACCCTCCTTAAAGAAATCTCGCCCCGAGATTTACCTAGAGAAGGGAAGAGGTAGGGATAAGCCTGCCGCAGATCGTCCTCTTTCTCCCAAGTCGCTTCTTCTTTTGAGTGATCTTCCCATTGAACCTTGTAAAGCTTGATTTTCTTTCTTCTGAGTTGGCGCTCATCACTAGCCAGTATTTTCAGCGGTTGAGTGAGGTAGGTGAGATTCTTCTGAAGCGGAATTCCCTGGTGTTCTATCTGATCCGTTGGTTCTTTGAGGCACTTACGGAGTTGCGAGACATGAAACACGTCATGAATTTCTCCAAGATCTGATGGTAAATCCAGTTTGTAAGATACCTCTCCTTTCCTCTTAAGGACTTTGAATGGTCCAATGTACCTTGGGGACAGTTTTCCTCTCTGATGGAATCTTCTCATCCCTTTTAACGGTGTAACCTTGAGATAAACTGATTCGCCTGGTGCAAACGACAATTCCCTTCTTCGGTTGTCGGCATAGCTCTTCTGGCGTGACTGTGCTGCCTTTAATCGTTCTCTGATGAGCTTGACGTGTGCTTCAGCTTCTTCGATGAGTTCGGGTCCAATAACTTGCCTTTCTCCTGGCTCGTCCCAATGTAGTGGAGTTCTGCACTTGCGCCCATACAAAGCTTCAAAGGGTGCCATTTGCAGACTAGCTTGGTAACTGTTATTATAAGTAAATTCCGCAAATGGTAAGTATTTTTCCCAAGAGGTTCCATAATCTAAGATGCAAGCTCTGAGAAGGTCTTCCAAGATTTGATTTACACGTTCAGTCTGTCCTCCTGTCTGTGGGTGATATGCAGTACTAAACTGCAATTGGGTTCCCAAAGCTTCGTGGAGTCGGTTCCAGAATTTGGATGTGAATTGTGTTCCTCGATCTGAAATGATCTTTTTCGGGATACCATGCAGTGTCACTATTCGCTGCAGGTATAGCTCCGCTAATTTGTTGCCATTATACGTTTTCTTGACTGGTATGAAATGAGCAACTTTCGTGAGTCTGTCCACAACGACCCATATGGAATCATATCCCCCTTGTGTTCTGGGAAGTCCTGCGATAAAATCCATACCAATCTCTTCCCATTTCCAAGTTGGCACTGGTAAGGGTTGCAGTTTTCCGGCTATCTTCTGATGATCGGCCTTAATCCTTTGGCAAGTGTCACATCTTGCGACATATTCCGCGATTTCCCTCTTCATTCCATTCCACCAGAACTGCGTTTTCAGAACCTTGTACATCTTGGTGTTTCCAGGGTGTAGTGAGTATGGGGTTTTATGAGCTTCGGAAAGAATTAATTCCTTAAGGTCTGTATTTCGGGGTACACAAATCCTTCCCCGGTACCACACAATTCCTTGATGATCTTTAATGAAATCCTGGGTTTTTCCTGATCTGATGTGGCTCTTGATCTTATGTATCTCTTCATCTTCTTTCTGAGCATCCTCAATCTGCTTTTGGAGTTGTGACTCCACAGTCAATGTAGCTAGCATCCCAGATGGCACTATGGTTACTTCGAGATTCTGAAATTCCTGCCGTAAGCACAGGTTTTTGGGTGTAGCTCCTTGTAGGGTATAAGCCTTCCTGCTCAAGGCATCTGCCACTACGTTGGCTTTCCCTGGATGGTAGAGTATGCTGAGGTCGTAGTCCTTGATCAGCTCGAGCCATCGGCGCTGACGCATATTGAGCTCCGTCTGTGTGAAGATATACTTGAGGCTTTTATGATCTGTAAAGATCTCACACTTATGTCCAATGAGATAATGCCGCCATATCTTTAAAGCGTGTACCACTGCCGCTAACTCCAAATCATGAGTCGGATAATTTTCCTCATGAGGTCTCCATTGGCGTGAAGCATAAGCTACTACTCGACCTTGCTGCATTAACACACAGCCTATTCCTTGCTTTGAAGTATCACAGTAAACTACAAAATCTTCTTTGCTGTCCGGTAATGTGAGGACCGGTGTTGTTGTCAATTTCTGCTTCAGCTTCTGAAAACTTTCTTCACACTTGATGGTCCATTCAAATGCAACATCCTTCTTTAGCAGGTTCGTGAGGGGTTTGGCTATTTGGGAAAATCCTTCAATGAATCTCCTATAATATCCTGCTAATCCCAAGAAACTTCTAATCTCTGAAACTGAGGTAGGTTGCTTCCATTCCTTGATTGCGGAGGTTTTAGCTGAATCCACTGAAATTCCTTCTGCTGTCAACACATGTCCAAGAAATGAAATTCTTGACATCCAAAATTCGCATTTGTCAAACTTGGCATAAAATTGCCTCTCTCGTAGCCTTCCCAAGACTAGGTGCAAATGTTGCTCATGTTCTTCCGTACTCTTGGAATATATCAGAATGTCATCTATGAATACTATGACAAACTTGTCAAGATAATCCATAAACGTACTGTTCATGATGTTCATGAAAGCTGCTGGAGCATTGGTTAATCCAAAGGGCACTACTGTAAACTCGTATAAACCATATCTGGTAGTGAAAGCAGTCTTCGATATATCTTCCTTCTTGATCTTCAGCTGATGATATCCAGATTTCAAATCTATCTTGGAAAATACTTTGGCTCCTCGAAGTTGGTCGAACAAGTCATCAAGTCTTGGCAATGGGTACTTGTTCTTAATAGTGACTTCATTCAAAGCTCGGTAATCTACACACATTCGTAAGGTTCCATCTTTCTTCCTTACAAACAAAACTGGAGCTCCCCAAGGTGAAGCACTGGGTCGGATAAATCCTTTACCCTCCAGTTCCTCTAACTGGTTTTTCAACTCTTCTAAGTCCGTTACCGGCATCCTATATGGTCTCTTGGCTATAGGTGCCGCTCCTGGTTTAAGCTCAATGGTAAACTCTATCTCCCTGTCAGGTGGCATCCCTGGGAGTTCTTCTGGGAATACATCTGGGTATTCTTGTACTGTGGGCACTTGATCCAAGCATACTTCCTGAAGTGCATGGACTGATCCTTGCAATTTTTCGACCGATGATCTTTCCGCATGGAATAGGACTTCCTTCCCTTGGTTACTAACAAGGCTTAGAGTTTTCTTCTCACAATCCACTAGACCTTTATGCTGGGATAACCAATCCATTCCTATTATAATGTCTAGGCCTTGCAGTTCTAGGACTAATAGATTAGCCCAGAACTCTATCCCATCTATTCTGAAGGTTATATGACGACAAACTGAATATACAGGCAGCTTAGCTCCTGGGGTCTGTATAGCCATAGGGTACTTTAGAGGTACCATAGGTATTCCCACTTTAAATGCAAAATCTTCTGATATGAATGAGTTTGTAGCTCCAGGATCAAACAGTATTAAAGCAGATGCAGACTGGATCAAGAATCTACCTAGGAGAATGTCAGAGGCATTGTCTGCTTCTTGAAGGGAGGTGAAGTTCAGTCGGCCTCCTCGGCCTGCCATTGGTCTTCCTCCTCGCCCTCGTCCTCGGCCTGCTGCATTTCCCCCTCTGTTGGGCAAACCTCCTCTGGGGCTCTGCAATGGTGGTGAAGCTGTGGTTCTAGGTGCCATCGCTTGTGTTCCAGCTTGCGATCTTGCTATCGCCGTTGGGAGTTGGATCCACGGGCAACTGTCTTTGCGGTGTCCCATCTGTCCGCAATGATAGCATTGAGTCCTTGTCTGAGGGCAATCCCGTTGATAGTGCGCTCCTCTGCAGTTGGGGCATGTCGGCGTGAATGGTGGTCTTGGCGCCGGGTAAGGCGGACGAAAATTTGGAGATGTTGGGGCCCTTCCCCTAGATGAGCTGGCTAGCGGTCGCGACTGTTGCATCATCTTTCTCTTCCGATTTTCTTCTCCGAGGCCTCGCTTTTCTTCTATCTTCAATACTCGATTCACCAGAGTCTGGAATTCTGTGAACTCATGGGAGGCAATCTGATACTGCAAATAGTGCTGAAGTCCCTCGGTGAAGCGTTCAATCTTCTTCTCTTCCGTGTCGATGTCGTTGGACGCATACCGAGCTAGATGGTGGAATTGGTGCAGATACTCAGTGACAGTCCGGTTCCCTTGAGTCAAGTTCCGGAATTCTCGGCGTTTAGCTGCCATGACGCCTGTAGGGATATGGAATTTTCGGAACTGATCCTTAAATTCCGTCCAAGTGATGTTGTCTTTGTCCATGTGTGCTTCTTGGTAGTTCATCCACCAAGCAGCTGCTGCTCCAGTGAGTTGGTGTGATCCGAATAGCACCTTCTCTCGATCATTGCAACGAACAGTGTCCAGTTTCCTTCCAATGTCCCGCAGCCAGTCGTCTGCGACGATTGGGTCGGTCGCGCTTGCGAAGGTTGGTGGTCGTGTCTTCTGGAAGTCTGAGAGTCGAGTTCCGACGGCAGTACCTTCAGCAGTCCCTGGCATTTTCTGAATGACTTGAGCTAGCAATTGGGTATGTGCAGCCTGGGCTTCTTGGCGGCTCCTCTCCATTGAAAGAAGAATTTCTTGGAGATTTGGTGAGTCCTCTTGTGGTGGTAGTGAGCTCTGCGATCCTGGATGAGGTGTGGATCCTCTTCGTGGTGTAACTGGGTCTTGGCCCTCTTGGTCATCTTGAGTCCTCCTTGTGTGAACCATTCTGATCTTCTGAAGAGAGAAGCAGACAGGTCTAACTAACTAGAGAGAATTAAGGTACTAATGCAGAAATAAATGCGAAACTGATTCATTAATGCACAAGTAGTTGATACAAAAGCGGCTAAGCGCCTTAGTCTGATACAATCAAAATACAAGTAATGGTGATGATAACAACCAAAAGCATCACCAAACCTAGAAAGTCTACCCTGGCCTGAGGATCTAAAAGAATAGGCAACTAACTGCTCCCACAGGGCTCAACCTCCTCTGGCTCCATCTCGTCGTCGGACTCCTCCAGAGTGACAAACCCGGGTGGTCCAGACTCATGGAACAGTAGCGCAGACCCACTGCCCTCTGCCCGGCGGGTGCTAGGGGTAGAGAACGAGCGTCGGTACCCAGCTGCATTAGCAACCCTCCGAGGAATCAAGCTAGGTCCTGCACTGGGTCCAAAGGTACGAGCTGGGGAGACAACTGTCGGAGCAACCTCCTCAACTGTGCGGCGTCTCTGAGCTGCAGGCTGAGAAGTCAACGACGGGGAAGCGGTTCGGCCACGTTTCTTCTGCTCCTCCAACTCCTTGCGGAGCTCCTGATGCTCAGCAAGCAAGGTAGAGTAGCACGAGTCGAGGGTCCTCAACAGACCTACGGTGCCTGGTACTCCACGATGGGTGGCAACCCAGAGGGAGATGAAGGCACGTGACGGAAAGGTGACTCCTGGAGCCAGCATGAGTACACCTGGCGTACCCGATGCACCGCCTCTCGAGCTGCGTCCTGGATGGCATCCAGTCGGCTTGCCCTGCTGGCCTCCACCCTGATCACCTGTCCCTCACGACTATCGAGAGCGTGCACCAGCACTTTGGCCTTGAAGCCATAGCGACGCCCCTCATAATAGTCCCAAATAGTCTCGCAGATCGGTCGCTCATCAATCCCTAGGAATTGAGCAATATGCCACAGCAATGTGGCCCATCCACCGAGACGCTCGATGTAGCTGAAACGCTCTTTGGCCATCCTGCCGAGAAATTTTGGAAGCAAAATAAGATTTTGAAATCAACATTTTTATAAGAGCAAGAACAACCTTTTGCAAAAATAAAATTTTTCAGAAATAATTTTTTAAATAATTTACGATGTCCTGGCGCTACCAAGCCCTAAGGGTACCGTCCTACAGTCAAGGTCTGTGCTGCTCTGATACCACTATTTTTATGTCACGTCTGCCACGACTGTGAAATCACCTGTGAGGGGCCCAGCTCGGTGCAGCTGGTCCCATAAACCACTTGACTTCCCAGGATGAGTCAATCACAGGATTACATTGCAGCAGCAAAATAGTACAATAGTCATAATTGTATGGCCATCAGGCCTTAATACAAAACGAGGTACAGTGCCTTACAAGGCACAAGGGTCTAACAAAATAACACATCTAGTCGGCGGAAGCTAGGCCCCAAAAGCAATCCACAGGAAACAGAGGTTGACAGCAAGACAGCACCGCATCAGGGCTCCGGAGGAAACTGCTCATCATCTCCTGGGTCCGCAGCATCTTCAGGGTATCCTCCAAGATCGTAGAACGCTCCATCTATTGATGAGTTGTTGCAAGGGTGAGTACTTACGTACTCAGCAAGTCACAGGGATGGTAGAGATACATATGTATATATGGCATGAACCTATGCTATTGGGGAAAGAGTGAAAGGTTTTTCCCAAAATACATTTCTTTCTCAATTCTTACTCAACTTCTGATCATACCCATGGCAGTAAACAAATCACATTGATGGTGATACATATATCCCATATCCAAGGCGATATATCCTCATATCACACTACTCTTATTCAAGTCTTTCAATCATATATTCTTAGCAGCATTACATAACTTAGGGCATAAACCACATGCCTCTTAATTATCATATGTTTGCTAGATTATGGTATTACCGCGACACGTCAACACATGACAGCCCACGGCAACACCCCTTATCATGACAACACATGCCACTTGGGTAATCTTGAGCTAACAAATTTTAGTTTATAAAACAATACTTGTGTCACACCCCATGGATTTAATCCACCGCGGCATACTCCTAAAACTCGGGAGCACGAAGTATTCGAATACATTTTTAAACTCTGCAGAGATGTACCTCTTTTTAAATCCACTTTTTCACTTGACTTCCAAGTCGGGCCAACTCCATGCGACTTATACTCATGTGACAAGGCCGAGATCACACAATGTTTTTGCAGTCTAGTATTAACAGTATCCCTGCCCGGTAAATGGACAATACCGTCCCAAGTACCGTTGTGGGTCCTCCCCACTGCCTTACTTCCTAGCCTGGGTCTATGTTCCCGAAGGACACATAACCTCTTTTGATTACAGTCGCGCACGACTTAATCTGGCGTAGGGCGTCTTCCTTCTTTACACCTTATCCTCTCATAATTTTTCTGATCTCACATCACTCATGGACGAACTGCGTCCCACCAGTTTCCACGCGAGAAACCGGATCGACAAGCCATGCAGGGAACTGATGATACTAAGAAAGCTACTAGGTTGCGCCTGTCCCATACCAGGTAAGTGGTTGGTACGTTTTTCATGCCACTAGACGCATAACACAAGGTTCTAGTCCTTACATGCCAGTGACCAGATCATACCACAACCTTGCACCTTCAGTGCCTGCACATTCAGTGCAGGCAAGCACCTCCAGTGCTACCACCATTCCATACCAAAATACTGGTCACGGCTAGGGGTTCTATTTCATGAATATAAATGTACATGTTTATACTTTTATTAGTTCGTGGCTTGCTATCTTACCAAGTTCACATTTCTCAAGTATTCAATCTACCACTGCCATAATATCATTGATCTCAACACATGCAATATTAACGAGATATCTACTTATGGAATAGCATAGCAATTCATAAAATATGGGTTTCAATATGATCAAAGTATGACTTGCCTTCCGCGTCGTAAGTATCAGCAGTCGATGACGGTTCAGCGACAAGATCTTCAACCCCGGACTCTTGCTCTGAACAAGATCAAACAAGCAAACAGGCATTACAATCAATCCTATTCTTACTAATTCACTACATGCAAAGATGCAAGGAGAAAATACTCTGGTGATACAAGGTTTGAAAGCGGTGTGGATTTAATTAAGGAAACCAGGGTTAAAGTTAGCTGTTAAGGTTTACAAGGTTCCAAAATATCAGGGTAATATCAAGGTGGTGACTGGTTCGCCCAAAAACAGTGAACGTCTTTAGGTTGGCATTCGGTTCGAGGCATCGACATAAGGTCGATGGGAGGTAGAGGGCTCAACTCAAGTTGTGACAGTAGAGGAAAGTGTAGATTACAACATCAGGAGTCTAAGGGACAAAGTTATTTTCAAAGTTCATGGCTGGAAGTGGGTGAAAAGGCTCAATGCCACTGGCTGACATAGCCTGGCATAGGCTTGACACGGCCAGAAACTAGGGTTAGCCATATCTTTTGACTCAGGGCTCCAAATGATGCACCACTTTGTCTGGTGGTTAGGCATTTGTAACAGGAACAAATGTCTCAACAGGACCTAGGGCAGGAGATGGCCGGAAAGTGATGAAAACCGGCGAAGAAGTTGGCTGGCCTGGAGCACATGCAGTGTGAACACTACAGCAAACTAGGGCATAGCTATATCTCACAATCTAGGCCGAATTAGAAGTCGTGATAGAAGACAAAGTTGCTCAGAATGGTCCAAAACATCTAGATGCCAAGGTTTCTATGGCTGGATTGGCTGGATTTAGGAGATATTGGCCGGAGAAAAGATTAACTCAAACCTGATTTGGGCATTTCTGATTTAAAGTGATTGAACTCAATTCCTTGCTTGAGGAGGGTCTCTGGGGCATAAGTAAGCTAGGTGTGAAGCTGGATTGGCTGGGGAAACACCAGAGAAGCTTAACAGCGAGCTCCAGTTCACAAGCAAAGTTCCAATTTGGGGTTTTTCTTATTTTAGCAAATTCTTCGATTCTGGTTGCTTAGACGTGTTCTAATCAGTCCACTGATCATGTTTGATCACAGGCTCGAGAGCTAATTCGGTTTAATTGGAGTATAATTGCTCGCCGGAGTTGTCGGGGAAAAACAGCAATTCCCGGCGAGGTGGTGCGATAGAGTTCAATTGGCTGCTACTACACAGGTAAGTGAATGAGGGTTACCTACTGGTAGCTTCAATTTGGAGCTCGGTGCAGTGGATTGGCCTGGCACCGTGAGCCTCTTCTCGAGCTCGCCGAAGAAGACGAAGAAGACGGCGAGTTTTACTGATTGCTGGTGTGAAGGGGTGTAAGATGGTTGCTTAGCCCCGGGGGTTTAAATAGGCGAGGCTGCGGGGGCTCCCAACGTCTACAATTGCACGGGGAGTTGAAGCCGGCTTGAATTGACTGGGAAGTGACCGGCGGCGATGACAGGCGGCGAAGCGACGTCTTCACCGGTCGTGTCGGCTGCGCTGCTGCTCTGGTGGAGGTGAAGGCAAAGTGATGCCTCCTCAAGGCATGCTTGCGACGTGGCACCGTGCTTCTGCAGTGGCTGCAGCGATGGCGTGCGCGCGCGGGCAAAATTGGGGATGCTGGTGCGGCCGCGGTGGCTCCACGGTGGCGAACGACGTGCGCACACGTGGCAGGAACGCGGTGGCAGGGGTGGCGACCACGGGGCTTCACCGACGACGAAGTTCCTGGCGTGGCAGCGCGGTGGTCGCGGTCGTGTACAGCTGCTGGTCGTGCACAGCGTCTCTGGTCGAACCAGGGACCAAATTGCAAGGATTCTTATTTGAAATCTGGACTGATTTGTAATTTCTGTCTTAGAGATGGTTAATTTGAGAATTGATTTCATGGCTGAGTATAACATTTCTATTAGTACTCATTTAGCTCAAATTTGGAGAAAATTTGATAAAATTTGAGGGATTTCACCTATTTTTGAAAATAGGGTAAAATTAGGGTAAAATAAGTCTGGATTTTGTCGATTTCGAATTCTGGTGATTGGAGAGAGATTTTGAAGTCTGATCAAAAGGGAGATCTGTATCAAATAGTATTTGGAAGGTGTTTCCTGAAGAAATTTTGGAGTTGGAATTAATTTGCAGATTTTAGCCTTTTAAGGCTTCCAGGTAAATAGAAAAGGACTTATTCGCAGTAAAATTTGGACTAAACTGCGAAAAGTGTTTAGATGAATTAATCTGGCTCCCAACTTTTTGAAGTGAGTTGAGGATAAACCTAGGAACATATTCCAGGGGTTACTTGAGTCTGAATAGGGTTAAATCAGAATAATTCAATCATCTGAAAACTGGGGTACTTAGAGTAAATCTGAATTTTCCTGTTTTCGAAAACAGAGAGAGGCTTAGGTACTGAGAGTTAGGGTTAGAATTTGATCTGGCTCCTGAAGACTTTTATCTTCAGGGTAACTGGTAGGTTAAATCTGGATGGTCAGATCTTGATCTGGATCTAAAGAATAGATTTGGAGATTTTTAGGGTTTGGGAGAGATTAGAGTTCAGCTGATCTGGCTACTACTACAGAGATACATGCATGCAGGATTTTCATACAAAACTTTTCACCCCCAAAACTAGGGTGTTACAGAGTTACTCTCAACCATTTACCCGTGTAGTAGCAGCCAATTGAGTTCTATCGCACCTCATCGCCGGGAATTGCTGTTTTTCCCCGACAACTCCGGCGAGCAATTAATCCTTAACTAAGTCAAATTAGCTCTCGAGCCTGTAATCAAACATGATCAGTGGACTGTTTAGAACACATCTAAGCAACCAGAATCATCAATTTTGCTAAAATGTGAAAAACCCCCAAATTCAACCGTGCATGTTCACTGTGCTTGCTGATTTAGCTTATCTGTTGAATGTTTGGCGAATTCAACTTCACACATAGCTTTTGTATGCCCCAGAGACCCCCCTCAAGCAAGGGCTCGAGTTCGTTTGCCCTAGAACAGAAATGCCCAAATTTTGTGTCTTCTTCCCTAGCTCCGGTCGCCAGATTTTGTTCCCGGCCGTTTCAACCCCAACCACCTTGTCTAGTAGATGTGCCTCGACCCCATGAGTATTTTTCCCTTCTAGCTCGACAGCTGGATCGGCCCAGATGAAGAGGTATCGCCATGCCAAAGTTTGGTCCAGAAACTGCTGAGAACAGCTCGGCCACCGTGTTCTTCGCCGGTTTTCATCACTTTCCGGCCATCTCCTGCCCTAGGTCCTGTTGAGACATTTGTTCCTGTTACAAATGCCTAACCACCAGACAAAGTGGTGCATCATTTCGAGCCCTGAGTCAAAAGATAAGGCTAACCCTAGTTTCTGGCCATGTCAACCCTATGCCAGGCTGTCTCAGCCAGTGGCATTGAGCCTTTTCACCCACTTCCATCCATGAAACTTGGAAATAACTTTGTCTCTTAGACTCCTGACGTTGTGATCTATACTTTTCTCTACTGTCACAACTTGAGTTGAGCCCTCTATCACCCATCGACCTTATGTCGATGCCTTGAACCGAATGCCAACCTAAAGACATTCGCTGTTTTTGGGAGAACCAGTCACAACCTTGATATTACCCTGATATTTTGGAACCTTGTAAACCTTAACAGCTAATTTTAACCCTGATTCCCATAGTTAAACTCAAATCGCTTTCAAACCTTGTATCACCAGAGTATTTTCTCCTTGCATCTTTGCATGTAGTGAATTAGTAAGAATAGAATGAATTGTAATGCCTGTTTGCTTGTTTGATCTTGTTTAGAGCAAGAGTCCGGGGTTGAAGATCTTGTCGCTGAACCATCATCAACTGCTGATACTTACGACGCGGAAGGCAAGTCATACTTTGATCATATTGAACCTATATCTTATGAATTGCTATGCTATTCCATGAGTAGATATCTCATTAATATTGCATGTGTTGAGATCAATGATATTATGGCAGTGATAGATTGAATACTTGAGGAATGCGAACTTGATAAGATAGTAAGCCACGAACTAATAAAAGTATAAACATGTACATTTATATTCATGAAATAGAATCCCTAGCCGTGACCAGTATTTTGGTATGGAATGGTGGTAGCACTGGAGGTGCTTGGCTGCACTGAATGTGTAGGCACTGAAGGTGCATGGTTTGTGGTATGATCTGGTCACTGGCATGTAAGGACTAGAACCTTGTGTTATGCGTCTAGTGGCATGAAAAACGTACCAACCACTTACCTGGTATGGGACAGGCGCAATCTAGTAGCTTTCTTGGTATTAGCAGTTCCCTGCATGGCTTGTCGATCCGGTTTCTCGCGTGGAAACTGGTGGGACGCAGTTCGTCCATGAGTGATGTGAGATCAGAAAAATTATGAGAGGATAAGGTGTAAAGAAGGAAGACGCCCTACGCCAGATTAAGTCGTGCGCGACTGTAATCAAAAGAGGTTATGTGTCCTGCGGGAACATAGACCCAGGCTAGGAAGTAAGGCAGTGGGGAGGACCCACAACGGTACTTGGGACTGGATTGTCCATTTACCGGGCAGGGATGCTGTTAATACTAGACTGCAAAACGTTGTGTGATCTCGGCCTTGTCACATGCGTATAAGTCGCATGGAGTTGGCCCGACTTGGAAGTCGAGTGAAAAAGTGGATTTAAAAAGAGGTACATCTCTGCAGAGTTTAAAAATGTATTCGAATACTTCGTGCTCCCGAGTTTTAGGAGTATGCCGCGGTGGATTAAATCCACGGGGTGTGACACAAGTATTGTTTTATAAACTAAAATTTGTTAGCTCAAGATTACCCAAGTGGCATGTGTTGTCATGATAAGGGGCGTTGCCGTGGGCTGTCATGTGTTGACGTGTCGCGGTAATACCATAATATAGAGATCATATGATAATTAAGAGGCATGTGGTTTATGCCCTAAGTTATGAAATACTGCTATGAGTATATGATTGAAAGACTTGAATAAAAATAGTGTGATATGAGATTATATCGCCTTGGATATGGGATATATGTATCGCCATCAATATGATTTATTCACTGTCATGGGTATGATCGGGATTTGAATAAGAGCAGAGAAAGAAATGTATTTTGAAAAACCTTTCACCCTTTTCCCCAATAGCATAGGCTCATGTCATTTATACTGTAACTATATCTCTACCTCCCCTATGACTTGCTGAGTACATAAGTACTCACCCTTGCAACAACTCCTCAATAGATGGAGCGTTCTACGACCTTGGAGGATACCCTGAAGATGCTGCGGACCCAGGAGATGATGAGCAGTTCCCTCCGGAGCCCTGATGTGGTGCTGTCTGCTGTCAACCTCTGTTTCCTGTGGATTGCTTTTGGGCCTAGCTTCCGCCGACTAGATGTGTTATTTTGTTAGACCCTTGTGCCTTGTAAGGCACTGTACCTCGTTTTGTATTAAGGCCTGATGGCCATACAATTATGACTATTGTACTAATTTGCTGCTTCAATGTATCCCTGTGATTGACTCATCCTGGGAAGTCAAGTGGTTTAAGGGACCAGCTGCACCGAGCTGGGCTCCTCACAGGTGATGTCACAGTCGTGGCAGACACGACAGCAAGTATATAGATAAGGGGGATTTTCAAGAAATAGGCTCTTTGGTTTTTAGATAAGAATAGGATATATTTTCACTCTAAAGTTTTGAAGAAATGTTTTAATTTCAAAAGCGAGGTTTTAAATTCCTAAACTAGGTTTTAGAAAATGTTATGCGTAGCGGTCTTTCATGAGTCACCACTTTTTATCAATATTAAGAAAACCTTTCAAATTCTACTTGTGCTGCATCGACATGGATAGAATCCACCGCGTGCAGACTCCAAAACCTGGGAGCTTAGAGTATCCGATACTTTTTTTGACTTTGCAAAGCTGTACCACTTTAATCCGCTTGATCACTCAACTTTCAAGTCGGTACCACTCCATGCGACTTTTATGCATGTGACAAGGCTGAGATCACACAACAGTTTGTAATCCTAGCATTAACAATTCCCTGCACGGTAAATAGACAATTCAGTCCTAGTTACCATTGTGGAGCGCACCCCATAGCCAAATCTACCTAGCCTTGGTCTATGGTCCCGCGAGACACATAGCCTGTGGATCCAGCTGCGCACGACTCAGAATCCAGGCCTAGGGCGCCTTTCTTCCAAACTCTTGATTCACTCACTCACTCTCACAACTCATGGCTCTCTGTGGCCCACCAGTTTCCCTCGAGAAACGGGACTGACAACCATTGCAGGGAAAAGCTAATACCGAGAAAACTACTTTGTTGCGCCCATCCCATACCGGCAAGTGGTTAGTACATTTTTTATGCCGCATGGAAGTACAACACAAGGTTCTTGTCCTTATGAACCATTAGTGAGGAACAAACCACATTCCCGTTATGCACACAGCACCAACCACACAAACCATCCTCACTACCGATTCTAACTTACACTTTCACAAAAGAGGTTTTAAACACACATTTCATATAGATGACCATTTAGCATTTAGCACATATATTCAAGCATAAGAACAACGTAAGCATGACATCCTAGGGTGACAATTGAGTGCACAGGATATATGAACATGAAGGGCTTTCAAGAAGTTAGGTCATATCTACCCATATTCTTCTAACATAGCATTTGAAAATAAAGTATGCATATACTTAAAACAGAAAGAGACTTGCCTTGCTTTATTTGGACTCGGGGCTCTGTCGATCTTATGCAAATTTGTGAGTTGTGAAACCTTTCAGGGTGTCCCACAAGGAAGATAGGATAGGCAATGTCGGTAGGGACGTGAAGATTTATACAGGTTCGGGCCCTCGATGGTGGGAGTAATTGTCGACGATTCGGACTCAGAGTCCTCAGCCAAACTTATGCAAAATTTGTAATAGCGAGACCTTTCAAGATGACCCTCCGGGAAGGTATGTAGAAAAATGGAGAACAGGAGCATAGAGAGGTTTATACAGGTTCGGGCCCTCGATGGTGGGAGTAATAGCCCTACGTCCTGTTGGGATTTCACTAAAGGTGATAAAGGTTTACAAGATGGCGGGAAAGCACCTTCACAGGCGAAGGGTTTTTCCTATGTCAATGTACAGAATGAAGCCAGAAAGGCTTGTAAGACTATCTAACTTGGGCCGTGGACTTGGCTACTTGAGTGGTTGAGATGTGTTGTATCTCGCTTGTATCAGAGATGTTGATCTCTCTTCTTCCCTCCTTCTGTTTGATACACCATGCCGCCCTTTTATATTGGTCGAAAGGGCGCCAAGTCGTAACTGCATCAAACAGTTGCTTGGATGGTTGGATACGGTTTTTAGAGAACCGCTCTTAACCTCCACGCAAGTTAAACACGTGTTATTCATGGATAACTGCACGTATTAACCTCCTGACGATTGGTCATCCACGTGGAGGAATCTTCGGAATACTTGGAATATTCCCGCTATAGAGACAGCTGGACAGATGAACTCCAAGTACCCTGGTCGAGAATGTGCTGACCGCGGGATGTTGGCTGACCGCGCAACATCTCCGACATTCTGTTCGCGTATAGCATACGAACTTCTGACCGCGCCAAGCCTGCGACCTGATCGCGCAAAGCCTGCGACTTGATCGCGCAAAGTCTATGACCTCGGGCTGATGCTTCTCAGAATGACTTGAGTTCGCACCGCCGGGCACGTGTCTGGCTCGAATCTGTCTTGAACCAACAGTGCATTTATTTGAACTGACTCGGGTGTCAATCCTCGTCAGCTAGCCCCCAAATTCGAAGGAAACGAAGGGACGTGTTTATTTCGAATTTAAAGTCATGCATCGGATTTTTAACCCAACTCTTCAAATCCCCCGCTTAGTGGCGTACTAAGTGGGTCAGTTGGTTCCCCAAGACGAGCTCTGGGCATTACGTGACAGGTAATGATGGCGCTGTTGAAATATTTTTTAACCCGAGGTGAAATTGTAAATGCTTTTAAAAACCCGAGGTGCTTAGAATGTGAACCGTCACCTTGGCGGCTATAAATACCGGGTCTTTCGTTTTGCAAAGCTCCACAATTTCTTCTCACGGCTAAGTCCTTTCTAAAGTTACCTTCATTCTTCTCTTCATACACCTCCTGATGGCAGATCACAACACCATCGAGACTGAAAGTGATGAAGAGGAAGTTCTCAAGCAAGAGCCTCAAATGCCTGAAGATCCATCTCCCTCGAGGAAGAAACCCAAGGTTGACGAAGGATCTTCCAGTAGAGCAAAGGTAGAAAATGAGCCATCATCTTTTCTTCCTTCAGCTTTCTACTCCAACACCCCCTGCTTTTGTTTGGGTGATCGATTTTCTGGTCGGCAAGTGGTGACTATACGACCAGAAGATCCTCAACTTGTGTTGGGGAAGCAATCTTCTGGTGGGAAGGTTGCACTTACACCATCTGGTGATCATCCGATTTTATCGGGTGATCTACTTCCCAGGATGGCTATATCAACGTGTCACGAGCAGGGACAGGTAATAATCCTCCTCTCCTTTTGCTGATAGTTATAGTTAGCACAACAAACTTTTGCAAATGTAGGAGATTGGAGACCCCCAGTGATCAGCCTTCTGCTACTCCGTCTCTTCCTCCCGGACAGATTCTTCTAGAGGAGAAGAATGCCCTGGAGAAGAAGACCGAAGAGATGTCTTCGGCGATTCTGCATCTAGCAGAATGTTTTGAACGATCCCGTGAAGAGGCGCACCAGTTCCGTCGAGAGAGGGACCACGCTCAGCAACAGCGAGAACTCTTCGATTTAATTAGGAACAGTAGTGTATCTCTTGTTAGGGATGATGTAGATAGGCTTTGATTAGTTGCTAGTTCTCTGGGGGTTGTCAATGTAGATCCTACTGACAACAACATGTCCCTAGGAGAACTTTGCAAACTTCTTTCGGATCAGGTCGACGCTCTGGTCGCCGGTATTCCTTTTGTATGTAAAGAATGCAAGAAATAAAACTTTCTTCTTTATATGAATATTCTTCACATCTTCTGTGCGAAAATATGGCCGTAAATATTATGTTCGCGACCAGTTATACACAGGGAAATTTCAGTTCTGCGATCAGAATCACGCTTTTATAAAAGTACCGTGACCAGCTCTGATACTGCGATCAGACTTAAAGCCGCGGTTAGAACTGAAGCATACTGCGACCAGAATTAAGGCTCGGTCAGACCATCACTTCAATTAGAATCGGAGCTTAATCAAAAGCACGGTCTCGATCATACCACAACCCGGTCAAAATATATCCATACGTCCAAAAAATTGAGTCGTAGGATTTTTTCATGAAAATGTCCAAGGCATATAAAGGAAAAACGTCCTCTGAAAAGCACTGAAAACTTTTCAGTCCTTTTGCACTTTCAGTTTCTGAAACAAAGAAGTCTTTTTGTTTCAGATTCGATGCCTGAACACTTTAACGGGTCCGCCAGAGATAGTATCCATGATGGGAAATGAATGAAATACTCAGTGGAACGTTTGAATGGAACGTTACTCACATTAGTGCATCTCCTCGGGTCTATAAAAGGAGCAGGTGTCTTCTTGAGAAAGCCACACAGCCGAAAACCCTCAACATTTCCGCCGCACAAAACCCTCGTTCTTCTCAGCCTTCGTCTTCCCCAAAAGTCACCAACTTTTCCTTCGACTCTCCACCAAAAAATGGCGTCTTGGAGCCGATCAATCCACCATTCTAAGGAGAATTTAGTGGCGTTGGAGAATGAGGAGATCCTTCCTCCGCGGCTTGTGAGACCCCCATTTGAGGGTCACCTTGGCAACCGCCCAGGTAGATTGCGCACAGAAAGGTACATCACAAGCTCACAACAACAGGATTCGCTTTAAATAATAAAGCTGGTAGATAAAGCAAGTACAAGGTCACGAGGACCACTATTACAATATCATAATGCCAAGGGTGGCACTAATTAAAGTTGATACAAAAGTAGAGAGTTTTTCAAAATCAAGAATCGGTATTGAAGTACCGAACACAAAAAAACAACACAAAAAGCAACCACAAGGGTCTTCACTTCCTTCTGCAGCGGCTCTGGAAGGGCTTTCTCCACATCGGACTCAACTTGGCTCATGACCCTCCTAGAAGCTCGAATCGTCTGGAAAGGCTCTTTCCTCTTCTTGGTGCTCAAGGCCAGGGGAATCGGGATTCTCAAAGCCTTCTTCTGAATTTGTTTGCAAAGGCAAGGGTGAGCATGTTTTTACACAATGCTCAGCAAGTCTCGTTACAAGAATGCGGGCATATAGATGAGGGGTGATCAAGAAAAGGGTTTAAGACTTATAATTATAAATAGTATAGATTTCAATTCTTTGATCTCTCAAATGAGGGTTTTATTTTCAACAACGGGGTTTTGTAAATCTTAAGTTATACTTTAGAAATCGTTATGTGTGATGGTCTCCCATGAGTCATCACTTTTATCAACCATATTATGAAAACATTCCAAATCATTACTTGTGCTATAACCCATGGATAACATCCACTACGAAAAGACTCCTGAACCTGGGAGTACAGAGTATCTGATACTTCTTTTACACTTTGCAAAGGTGTACCTCTTTTTAAATCCACCAGTTCACTCGGCTTTCAAGTCGGGCCAACTCCATGTGACTTATACACATGTGACAAGGCCGAGATCACACAACGCTTTACAATCCAGTATTAACAGTATCCCCGCCCGGTAAATAGACAATTAAGTCTCAAGTACCGTTGTGGGTCTTCCCCACTGCCTTACTTCCTAGCCTCTCTGGTCTATGTTCCCGCAGGACACATAGCCTTGGTGTATGTCCACGCGAGACATACGACCATTTAAGATTAGAACCGCTCACGGCTTAATCAGGTCTAGGGCGGCTTCCTTCTTTTACGCCTTTTCCTCTCATTATTTTTCTGATCTCACATCACTCATGGCCGAACCTTGGCCTTCCAGTTTCCACGCGAGAAACCAGATCGTCAAACCATGCAGGGAACTGCTAATACCAAAAAGCTACTAAGTTGTGTCCGTCCCATACCAGGCAAGTGGTTGGTACGTTTACAATTCGCATAGAGACACAGCACAAGGTTCTCGTCCTTATGAACCAATAGTGAGGAGCATTCACATTCCCTGGTGCGCACCGCACCCTCTCCATACAAACCAATCCTCACTACTGATCCCTTTTATTAGTTTTCTTGACAAAACGGTTTTCATTATAACTTCTCATGTATTTGACCATTTCAAGTTTAATGTGAATATTCAGTATATGAGTCCTAGGGTGACAAAAGCATATATATGATGGTTCAATAACAAAAGGGGTTTCATGGTTCTCTAGGTAATATCTACTCATGTCATTCAAACATAACTTGTATCTCAAATAAGCGTGCATAGTAAGAAACAGTGAATATACTTCATATGAAAATATTGGGCGAGACATGATCAAAGGACTGAGGCTTGCCTTGCAATGCTGGGTCTAAATACACAGACGGATCTTCAAAGACTTCTTTCGCTCCTTCAGCTTCTGACTCTACGGTAATCAAATAACACACAAACACATACCATAAGCATACAGAAAGTAGTTTCCATAGAAATTATTAAGTAAATAAGTCATGCATGCAGGGGAAAAGGTTAGGGCAAGGTCACAAGGGTTCTGGTCGAAGAAACGGCTAAAAAGGATTGAACGTCGAAGGGTCGACATTCAGTTCACGGCTTTGGCATAGCTTCAAACTGGTATTAGGATGGTTTTCTGGAGAAGTGACAGAAGGGAAAGATGTAGAACACAACTCCAGGAATCTAGGGGACAAAGTGACATTTCCATTGCTCAACCAGAAGGGGTCAAACAAGGCTAATGCCAGTGGCTGACATGCACTGACATAGTGCAGACATTGCCAAAATCTAGGGCTTGACATAACTTTTGATACAGGGCTCCAATTGTTGCACAACTTTGTCTGGGAGGTAGGCATTGATAACAGGAACAATTAAGTCAGCAGGATCTAGGGCTGAAAGTGGCTGGAAGGTGATGAAATTCAGTGATGAACTGAGATGAACTGGCTGTACTAGATCAGTTCTGGACAAAAACTTGGCAAAGCTATATCTTCCAATCTAGGCCGATCTAGGTATTGGGCTAGAAGACAAAAATGCTCAGGAGGCTAAGGCACATCTAAATGACAAGGTGATTTGGGCTGAAACGGCCGGGAACACTTTTCCGGTCATCGGCGCCGGAGAAGAAGCACTGCCAGCTGTGGGTTTCTGCTACAGGCCGAAAGAACTCTAATCCAAGCTTGGAGAGCATCTAGGAGGTATAAGGAAGCTGTTGACACGGTTAGTTTGGTCAAATAATCACCGGAGAAGCCTGGCGACGATCGCCGGCGACTGGTGAAATCCGGATTTGGGGAAACCATCAATTTAAGCTCAATCTGGAAATCTAAGTACACAGGCTTGCTTGAAATAGCTCACTGATCATTTCTCTTCACAGGCTCGAGGGCTAATTCGAGGTAGATTGGCCAGCATTGCCGGAACAGGGCATTTAGCAATTCCGGCGATCACCGGCGATGGGGATCAATCTGGTGCAATTGGGAGCTATGACACAGAGAGGGAGAAGAGAGGAACTTACTGGTGGCCTTGGATTGGAGATTGGGGCTGTGGAGAGCTCTGGCGACGGCGGCCTCGAAAACAGCTCGCCGGGGAAGAAGCTGTTCGCGGCGGCGCTGGAGAGTTGGTGGTTTTCTGGTACTGGAAACTGAAGCAATGCCCTTAGGAGTATTTATAGGCGTTGAAGCAATCCTCTGGTCGACAAATTGGGGAACAGAGGCGGCAAAGTCGACCGCGAAGCGACTGGACACAGCGGGAACTTGTGCCGGCGATGATGGCGAGGTACTGGCGTGCAGCGGTGCAGGCTTTTGGCAGTGGATGGCACTGGCGCAAGCGACGAGGGAACGGTGAAGTGAAAGCTCCGTTGACGCGTGACCGAGACGTGTCGAACGGGTGAAGCTGGACTTGCTGGTTCGCGGGCTCGCGCGCGGGGAAGACATTGGTTGAGCTGGCGCGGCCGAGGTGGCGTCCACGGCGGTGCCACGAGTGCGCACGGGTGTCAGCTACGTGGCTGAGGTGTTGGCACGGCAGGAGGTTCACCGGCGGCGAAGAACACGGCGATGCACTGCGGCGGGTTCTGCTGAGACACGGCCAGGGGCCTAAATTCAATAAAAGGACTGATTTGCGATGATCTTTCTTTGGAGTTTGGACCTGATTGCAATTCTGGAGATTTGGGGTCCAAATTGAACTTTGATTTCGCAGCTGAGTGACACTAAAATGCTGGGACTCATCTGGCAGGAAATTTGGTGAAATTGAACAAGATTTGAGGGTTTCGACAAAAATCCGAAAACAGAGTAATTAGGGTAAAACAGGGTAATTAGGGTTTCAAAAACGGGAAAGGTCGAAACTCAGGTTTAGGGTAAGATTTGGAAATTCTTCCAGAAGGGAAAAATGTTCAGAATAGTGAAAGGAAGGTGTTCACTGAATCAGATCAAAGTTTGGAGATGGTCTGAGACTTTTAGTCTTTTTGGGCTTCTGACAAATCTGAAAAGGGCTGATTTGTGAAAAAGATCTGAACAAAAGGGTTTGATTGCCGACTTTTTGGGGTAAGCTGCTGGCACAACGGGGATCTCATTCTGAAATAGAAAGGGACAAGACAGGCCAGGATTTGGAAAAATCGGGGTGTTACACGGCTGCTAATCAACTGGCGGCCTGCGGAGAAGGACCAAGAAACCCCGATCGTCCGAGAGGGCGAGTTGGTGGTTTTTGAAGAAAATTTGCGCTGCGGGTTCCGATTCCCTGAGAGTCGGTTCTTGAAGGAAATCCTCGAGCACTACGGGTTGGAGCTAATCAACCTCCACCCAAACGCAGTGTTGATACTGGACACTTGTGCGAGGCGTTCATCGGAGTATATCCCAGTGTGGATCTCTTCCAGCGATTTTATTTTTCGGCATGGTCGAAGAGCGCCAACGCCGCCGGATGCATTTACTTCCGGCTAAGGGATAAGAAGGAGTATCCCTTCCCACCCCTGCGATACTCGGTGCACGGGTGGCATCAGAAATGGTTTTACTGCACCCCGCCAACCGAGAGCGGGCTGTAGTTTGAAAACTCGCGGCCGGAGAAGCCGAGCGAGTTGGATACTCTCCCGGCGATGAACGCGGAGTTCATGAAGCACGCCGAGGTGATTCTTCACTTAGTCGGACAAGGGTTGACAGCACGCGTCGTCATCCGAGACTTTGTGAAGAACCGGGTGAGCCCCCTGCGTGAAAGGGCTCATCCGGCTTGGGAGATCAAGTCCATGGCGGACAGTACCCTGGACTATAATGAAGGTATTCATTTCTGGCACTGAAATCCTTTTATGCCATTTCTGAAATGCATCAATTTAACTCGTATCTGGGAACAGTCCTGCCCTCAACCGAGATTGAGAGGCGGACTAACTACCTTCTCAGGGCGTAGAACGCCGAGGTAGAGGGCCCCAAGGGATCGCCTCGTCCCCAAAGCTTGATTCACGCCGGCGACGACCTTAAACAGGAGCGCCGAAAGGTACATTTTCCACTTGGCCTCTGTTTTCCAGGTCTCATGTATGTCCAGCACTAATCAATTCCATTGGAATGAGAACAACTCCTAGGGAGGTTCGCCGAGGCGACGTTTCCCAACGAGAACGTCGGTTCCCTGGGAAAGCCGACGACAAAACACGTGAAGAAGGTTTCCTCGAGACCCAGGACGAGGAATCCCGCCCCCAAGAAAGCCAGGCTAAATCTTGGGGAAGGGTCTTCACGAAGAGTTCCTCCTCCTACCGCCAGAAAAACTGCTGTAAGATATCACATCCCTCCGATCTTTCCAGGTGCGAACTGGAATTACTTCTTCGTCGTACAGGGAGAGGGGAGCGAGGAGGAGGAAGATGATAATGTCCCCCTGATTCGCCGGAGGAGGAGGATTGTGGGTTCTCCATCCGGTGACGCTCCAGCCCATTCCGCAGAAACAACTGCTACCGCAGAGGCGGCTGTAGCAGACCCCGCGGCCACCGAAAGCCCCGTGGCCGCAAACAACATCCCGGCCCCTGAAGCCCCTGAGGCTTCAGGGCCAGTTGCCTCTACTTCTCTGGTCGGAGGGACGACCGTGGTAAGATTCTCTCTCAGTCTTGTTTTCTTCAATTCCCCCTGTGCATTCGATAAGTTAATGCTTATACAGGGAGAAGAGCTTCCCCCCGTGACTCCGGCGAGTCCCAGGGAGGAAAATCCTCCACCCCCGCGGACAGGAGTGGAGGTGGTCGCACAAGATCCTGTGGTGGTTGCAAACGAGGTGCCGGTCCCAGAAGTCCAGGAGCCATCGAGGCCTTCAGATGCAACCCCGCCGACAGGAGCGGTTGCCCAGGTAAAGACTCTTATCGTTTGTCTTCATCTTCCCTTAGAAATGTGCTTACAAAGGAACACATCTAGGGAGGGAATGCCTTATTCACCAAGAGGAAGACCAGGATAGACGACAGTTGTCCTCTTTCTCGCGGAGAACCTTCCCAGAATTCTCAAAAACTGATGGGATTTCAAATAAGGTAAGGACCTTTATCTTGGTTGTATTAAAAAAAGTCGTGACGATCACGAATTGTAACTGCTTGGTTCCTCTTTCCTTTGTCAGGCGAAAAGAAACAGCATCCGGTCCTTCAACCGCTCCGGGGAGGGTTGAAGTTGCTACTGGTGCAGGAGCCTCCAGTGAGGAGCGCTCCGCCCCCTTGGTCCAGGAAGTCGTCCAGGCCAAAAGGGGAGAGGCAAGCGCGGAGACCCAGTCGCAACCAACAGCGACTGGGGGTAGTGCCCAGCAGGCATTCCCACCGGCTGCCCTTGTTGTGGCCGCATCGGGGCCTTCAACGGGTTTTCCGGTTACTCCGGAAGACATTTCCTTATGGGAATTCATGAAGGTATGATGAACTTCACTTTCGGTGCCTGAATTGTACATAGGACACCTTTAACTCCTTTTTTGCATCATAGGAGTTATCCCGGATGACGGCCAAGTCGCACGCTATGATGGCGAGCGTTGAGGCCGTACAAAAAGAACGAGACAGCTTGCGCAGGTAAGGATCATTACTCTTCAACTTGTACAGATACAAATTGGTTATGACCACTCCTTCTATTCTACTACAGGGAGGTGGCATTACTAAAGAAAGAAGTGGCCACAGTCAAGCTCCATTCGATCCCAGTGACTAGAAACCAAGAGATCAAAAACAACAATCTGCGGTCACAACTTGCTGGTAAGTCGATTCCTGATTAGGAAGACTTAACTTCATAACGCGCGAGTAATCTTTTCTCTTGCTGCAGCGCAAGCGGGTCAAATAAAACTACTCAGTCAAGACAATGGACTCCTCCAGGGCTCTATTCTAACCTCCGAAAGGGCGATCAGAGAGCTGAGCCGTTCAATCTTCGAAAAACTAAAGGCAGTGGCTCGTCTTCTGAAGGCTGATGTGGTCAAGACCACAAGAGATAATCTCAGCCTAAATGACTGGTCTACACTAGTCATGGCCCAGGCGGAGTCACTTCTCGAGTATCTTCCTGAGGATACACGGCGACGAGAAGTGGCGATCAGAACCAGGGTTCGCTCAGCCGTTTTCGCCATCCTCAGCCGGGTTCGACTTCACCTGGGACCAGATGCAGATCTGAATCCATTGGTGGGACCGGTTGAGGTCGAGAATGAGGAGCAACTAGAGGATGTCATGGAGGAGATCAAGCCCCTTGTAGATAAGCTCCTGACTGAGCTTGGGATCGAGTGATCCCTACACCTGTACAGAAATAGTTGTATACAATGCAATGTATGTTGAAATCCATTTTTGAAAAATGAATATCTGTATTCTTGTTTTGTGTTGTTTCATACTATAAACATATCCCCCTAGCCCCCGCCTGTGATTGTAAATACTGAAGACTTAGTATTACAAACGCAGGAGAAAACTGAATATGACGACCATGGATGTGTGATCGAACCAACAATTATGATCAAAGTAACGCCTAGCCTTGTTTGCAAACCAGCAGCCACTCAGATAACCGAGGACTTGCCAGAAAGCCCCGTGTGCGTTGAGAAACGGCCTATTTAGGAGTGACTTGTCTGGAAGCAGTTATGAGATCGGCCAACGAATCCGACTAGGACGTTATAATGATCTACCCGTGGGCGACCAGCCCCCGAGTCGAATTCGCAGCACATGGGCATAAAGGAAAATATTCATCGTATGAAACCAAAACATTTTTTGTTTTATGAAAAAATGCTAATTGAACAGGAAAAAGGGATTGAGTACTTACACGTAGAACTTGCGAAGTTGATCGATGTTCCAAGTATTGGACAAAATTTGACCATCCTCCGTGGCTAACCGCACGGATCCTGATCACGGCACCGAGACAACAGTGTAAGGGCCTTCCCATTTCGGGGAGAATTTGTTGCGATTAGACTGGTCTTGGATTTTTTGTAAAACCAGGTCGCCCACGTGAAGACTGCGTGGTCGCACCCTTTTGCTGTGATACTTGCGCAAGGCTTGCAAGTATGCTGCGGACTTGATCAAAGCGCGATCACGCCTTTTTTCTAAGAGGATGAGATCTTGTGACCGCTGTTCGGACTGATTAACCTGTTCGAATTGTTCTGTCCGAACAGACCCAATACTGACTTCCATAGGCAACACAGCCTCGGCACCATAGACCAGATGGAAGGGCGTCTCACCGGTGGCTCGACTAGAGGTAGTTCGTAGTGCCCATAGAACGGTATAAAGCTCGTCTGCCCAAGCCCCCGAGCGAGTCTTAAGGCGATCAAAAACACGTTTTTTGATGCCTTGTAGTATCTGCCCATTGGCCCGTTCTACAGCACCATTGCTTTGCGGATGTGCCACAGAAGCAAAGCACACCTTAGTTCCGATCTGGTCGCAGTAATCTAGGAAAAGACCACTGGCGAACTGAGAACCATTGTCGGTGATATGACAGTTTGGAACACCAAATCGGGCAACAATGTTCTTATGAAAGAACTTCTGTGCTGTTGAGGCGGTAATATTTCGTACCGGTTCGGCCTCCATCCACTTTGTAAACGTGTCAATGGCTACGAACAGAAACTTGTACCATTGACCGCTTGTGGCATAGGACCAACAATATCCATTCCCCAGACCGCGAAAGGCCATGCGAGGGGAATGGTTTGTAACGCATAGGCAGGTTGATGAACCTGTCTCGCGTGGAACTGACACTGAGGACACATCTTGATGAGGTCATCCCAGCACGTGTTGCACCTTCGCATGTAGACCAAAGATCTGATCAAGAATACAATGGGCCGATCACTCGACGTCGTGCAAAGAATCCACAACAAGAGGTGACTTCACTCCTTGCTGAAATTGACATTACAAATGATGAGAATTTTATACTACCTAAAAGTTCTACACTTTTGCTACTTAGGTTCACATACGAGGAGACAGAAGATGGTCCAGCTAAGAAGGCCTACGTGGAGGACATGGAGGATAAGGAAGATTGCGTGGAGGCAAACATGGGTGCTGCCCAAAGTTGAGACGTGTCATGTGACAAGTACTGCAACTTTCACAAGTCATACGACCCAATATTTTGACGTTTCTGGATGCATAATTTACATGGATGGAAAGCTTATCGAGTCTACTTTCCAACGCAACAAACGGCTCGTCTTTTGGACTTCCCAACTAGGAGTAATCACCATTTTAGTGTTGGCTGCACAGAAGTCAAACAGCCGCGCGCGAATTACTTCGTGGTGACCTTTCAGCTAGCTTATCTTCAGAGTCTTAAGAGTCTTTTCACACCTAACTAGAGGGGTGGTTCTCTAGTATGAATATCCACTATGTATTGTGTTAAGAGGAATTATTTTTGGAGAAGCAAATACCAATCCCTTTTGTTCAGCTGTGTGCTAACAATTTCCGAGAGTGATCTCTACCCCATTGCTCTTGTGATTTCCTCGCGAAATTACAGAAGCGGTCGCATCATCGACTCCCAATCGGTGCTCCTGCTCCATTTGATTGCAGGTTGTGTTGGTTGGTTTCATAAGAGTGTGGTTGGACGAATCCTCGATTCAGGTTGCCGTATTGCGATGGTGGTTGGCTTCGAGTTTTATTTGTCAGGTTGCACTAGTTATCTTGGCTGTTTTTAGTAAGTTATCGTGTTCATGATCCTACGCCGTGAAGATCGGGACCAAAGGTCGCATCACATCTTGACCATATGCTTGGCATCATCGAGTGCCGAAGGCCAGTAGAATCCTTGTCGAAAAGCTTTTCCGACAAGTGTTCGATATGACGCGTGCGCACCGCATACACCGTCGTGTATTTCCTTCAAGAGGGATGTTCCTTCCTCCTGAGATATACAACGCATGAATACTCCTTGAGTACCCTTTCTGTACAGAATCCCATCTATGAGCTTGTACAGACGCGCTTTTCGAATTAACTGATCGCTTTCGGTTTCGTCCTCGGGTAGGGTCCCATGTTCAAGATAGACTCTCAATGGATGAGTCCAATCCTGTTCCTGACCGAGGTTGGTAACGCAGGCTATTACCAGATCATCCTCGACTGAAGTCATGATCGAAGGACGGTCCAAGTGTTCAATGAACACTCCTGCCGGAGCGGATGTGCGTGAGGACCCAATTTTGGATAATTGGTCTGCGAGAATGTTGTCCTTTCGCGGGATGTATTGGACTTCGAAATGACTGAAGTGTTTTTTCAATCTCCTCACTTCCCCCAGGTAATGAGCCATTGTCTCATCGGAGGTGCTGTACTCCTTGTTTACCTGGTTTACGACTAGCTGTGAGTCTCCCCTCACCACTAACCGACAGACTCCGAGGAATTTTGTTGCCCGGAGCCCTGCAAGAAGACCTTCATACTCTGCCGCTTGTTGGTCGCAACAAAGTGTAGTTGGATGACATACTGACATACTTAAGCTGTTCGCCCTGAGGCGTAACTAAGACCACTCCAGCCCCCGAGTGTTGAAAACTACGGGAGCCGTCAAAGTACATTGTCCAGTGATCGGGGCACTCCAATTCCTTGGGCACCTGCACGGGTGGCTCAGGGTTGGTCCATTCGACCACGAAGTCGGCCAAAACCTGAGACTTAACCGCCGTGCGGGGCGTGAAATGGATATCGAAGGCACCGAGTTCGACCGCCCATTTAGCGATTCGACCAGATTTTTCTAGATTTCGGACAATATCCCCCAAAGGAAAAGAGGAGGGTACTGTGATCTTATGAGCTTGGAAGTAGTGTCGTAGCTTACGGGAAGCCATCAGTAGCACGTACAGTTGTCGTGGTATTGCGAATACCCCGTCAGATTTTGAGAATGATCCTAGCGAAGATTACGCGGCGCGGGTTCACCAGATGACCGGTCCTCCCCCGCCGGACAAGCACAAGAAATGACACACGAATTTATACAGGTTCAGGTCCCGGTGGGGTCCCTAGTCCTGTCGACGCGCTCCCGATCGGAGTCAGCTGGGGAGGCTCTCTCCGGGGGAGAGGCTTCCAGAGCACGTCTGTGAATTTAGCTATTCCAATACAAGTGATCCGATCCTTTACAACAGAGGGGTACAAGGGCTATTTATAGCCCCAAAAAGAAGCAAAAAACCTAAATTACCCCGGAAGCCACCGTCGGATTGAAGGGTAGGACCGTCCTTCTTCTGGTCAAACACCTTGGATGCTTGATAGGTGGTCGCTAGTTCCTGAGGCGCTCCTCGCGTGACCTGCACGTGACAAACAATTCGAGACTTTACCTTTAGGAGGGCGATGAGACCCAGGACGGCTCCGGAGGCCAAGTCCCGGGGGCCAAACGGCGGCGCCCGGGACGGCGCCGGAGGCCAGGTCCCGGGGGCCAAAAGGCGGCGCCCGGGGAGGGGCCGGAGGCCACGTCCCCGGGCCAATCGCGGCGCTCGGGACGGCGCCGGAGGCCAGGTCCCGGGGGCCAAAAGGCGGTGCCCGGGGCGGGGCCGGAGGCCACATCCCCGAGAAAATAGCGGCGCCCGGGGAGGCGCCGGAGGCCACGTCCCCGGGCAAATGGCGGCGCCCGGGGAGGCGCCGGAGGCCGGGTCCCGGGGGCCAAATGGCGGCGCCCGGGGAGGCCCCGGAGGCCAGGTCCCCGGGCAATCGTGATGCAACTTACCTGGACTTAGTCCCGCGGAGATTTCCCCCAACAGCAGGCCCCCATGCACGGCGGGGACGATGCTCGAGTCCCCGGTGGGTATGGTACACGTCACCGGGAAGATCTCCAGGCCAAGTCACCGGAGCCGCGGTGCTTCGGTTTCCGTGCCCCGTGCTTAAGGCCGCGCCATTTCGCCATAAATGCGCGCGCGGTTCGAACTGGCGCCTCGATTCACGCCCCGTCCCTTCATTTCCCGCGCACGGTTTGAACTTCTACGGTCCGGATTGCTCCGCGTGTGCCACATGGCGTGCATCTAGACCACGTCCCGCCCCTATAAATAGGGCCTTGGGGGGCCCGGAAGTTCATTCCAAACTTTCAGCCTTAGCGATCTTTGCTCTCCCGGTAGCCCTCTTCCGGTAGCCCGCTCTCGATAGCTCTTTCCGGTAGCCCTCTCCCGGTAGCAGACGTCCGGAAGTTTGAGTAGTAGCCTCCTGCAAGGTTAGCCACCGAACAAAAAACAAGACTAACCTCATGGCACCCAAGGGTCGAGCAAAGACCACGGAAGTGCCGCCAGAGGAAATCCCTCCGGATTTCCTTTGGGCGTCGGAGTTCATGGCCGAGGACCCCAAGTCCTTGGTCGAACGCTGCGTCATTGCGGACGGGGACATCCGAGTCCCCGTGAAGAAAGATGGAGCCCCCCGCCCCAGGCCTGGAGAGGTCGTGGCCTTCGAGGCCTTCCTGGAGGCGAGGCTCTGGCTCCCGGTGCATCCCATGCTCCGGGAGTTTCTGAAGGAGTACGGGGTGGCGCTCAACCACCTCACCCCGAACGCGCTCGTCCGGATGGGCCTCTTCATCTGGCTCTATGAGACGGCGATCGGGCGGGAGCCCACCCTTCGCGCCTTCCGGTACTTCTACGAACCGGCGGCGCGGACCTCCCACCTGGTGAAGGGGGCCCCCAAGTCCCCCTTCGGTTCGGTGATGGTACAAATGCTGCCATCCTGGGTGATCGACTACCCGCCGGCGACCTCCCGGGACCACTGGGGTGACTGGGTCCGGAGGTGGTTTTACCTCCGGGTCTGCGACGAGGCGATGGTGTACGCCCCGGAGCCCCCCAACTACGCCGGTCACCCGCGCCGAAGCCTCCGGTGTGGACGGACGAGGAGTTCGAGCTCCTCGGCAGGGTGATCCTCTCCAAGAAGACCCGCTCAATGCGGGACGCTGCCGAGGAGATGGCTCTCCTCCGGATCTCCCCCTTCTCACGCAGGAAGAGGGGAGTCGGCATGGGCCCGGAATAGCGGTCCCCGGTGAAGCCGCTGATGCGACGTAAGCTCCGGGAACCTGCTGCATCATACTTACGAATTTTTCAAAATTTAACTAACTCTTTACCTCTTGCAGTCTGGCCGTACCCGGCGGCGCGGGAGAAGGCGGAGAACCTCCTGGGGAGGTACTTCGCCGATGAGCACGGGTGCATCGTGCGCCTCGTGGGGGACGGCCCTCCCCGGAACTTGGTAGCGGCGGCCTACGGGCTAAAGCTGCCGGAGAGGAAGCCTCTCCCCACCCACGGGTCGCATAAACGGGGGAAGGAAGCGGCCGGGGGCTCGGAGCCCAAGAAGGCCAGGGTCCAAAAGACCCCCGGCCCGTCGACGACACCGGCGGCAACACCGGCGAAGCCACGGGACGAGACTCCCGGGAGCGAGCGTGCCCGGGCACCGGCCCGGAAGGGAGCAACACCTCCTCCCCCGAAGAGCCCCGTCGAGGCCCGGGGGAAGGAGGCGGCTGCGGGCGGGGCGGCGTCCGACTAGGCGAACTACGCCCCGTCGCCACTCTCGGTGGAGCCCCTCCTGCCCCTTCCGGCTTCTTTGGAGCCAGAGAGGCTGGAGGTGAGATTCGCGGAGGCCTCGCCTCCGCGGGTTTGGCCGGTGGACGAGGGGGGGAGCCCCTCAGTCTACGAGGTTCCTCCGGAGGAGGAGGCCCCGAGGACCTTTCGGCCCGGGGCGGGGAAAGGTCTGATGATCCCCCCCCCCGGGCAGGGACCCCTGCCCAAAGCTCCTCGGGCACGTCTTCGGAGGAGAACTCAGCCACGAAGACGCCGGTGACGCCGGCCGCTTTACCGGATTTACAGGTCCGGGGACCCCCCAGCGGCAGCGACGCCGGCGCCGGGCGAGAGCCCCCTCTGCTTCCCACGGGGGAAGTCACCCGCTACGCGGAGGGCCTGCATACCCGGAAGGTGCAGGCCTTCGTCGCGGAGGGAACGCTCCATGAGTGTTTCGAGGGGCTTCAGTCCCTTGGGGCCCAGGTAACCCGAGTCGATGACACCCTCATTCGTCTCCTGCACTTTGAGATTTTTCTAACTCTACATATTTTGTAGGTGGCAGTTGTTACCTGGGGCCTTGAGCAGCGGGTTGGCCGGCTGCTGAAGGAAGCGGAGGGCCGGGCCGCGGCCTCCGCAGGGCAGCGCGAGGAGGCCCTCCGGGAACGCGACGAAGCCCTCGCGAAATTGACCTGGGTCTGGGCCCAGGTTCATATTTCCGAGGCTGTCAACGGCCGCCTCCGGGAGGAGGCCAAGGCGAGGGAGGAGGCGCTCCGGGAGCTGGAGGGCTCGAGCGTCCGGGCGGTGGCGGACGCGGGCCGCTCCGTCCGTTTGGCCCTCGAGAGCCTCGGCATAAGCCTGGGCTCCGGAGTAAGGAGGTGCCGCCGGCCACCGTCGCGGAAGCTGTGCGTTTTCTTAACGCACAGGTCTCCGCCATCCCGGAGGCTGCCGACGTTCGGGCGCGGGGCTGGGCGATTGGGGGCCGCATCCCCCGAAGCTTCCCGGACTCCTTCGAGCCGTCGCGCCGGGAGATCGAGCAGCTCGCCGGAGGATTCTACGACCGGCTCATCCGGGCGAGATTCCCGGCTCCGGCGCCTCCGACGGGGGACGTCCCAGCCCCGGTCTTGGAAGAAGCCCCCCGGGGGGAGGACGCCAATGAACATGTATGAGCCTCCCCCCGGGTCTTAGCTAGGGCCCTTTTTTTGTTTTCTTAGGATTTTGATCCCGGTAGCTTCTTAGAAGAAGCCCCGGACACTTGTACAAAAACATTTTGAATGCAATGAAGTTAGAATTTTTTCTAAGTCTTTGAATTGAATGTCGTTACCAGGGTTCCCGAGAGGTTGCTCCCGAGCGAAGGTCCAGGAGGGGCTCCCCGGGGGACGCCAAGGCAGCTTTAATCTTGCTAAGCCTTGTCTCCGGGAATCGCGGCGGGGATAGCGTCCAGGAGCCGATCCGGTTGAGGTGGCGTCCGGAGTGGCACTTGGACAACTTTGACAATCATCGCGCCGAATTGTCCCCTCCGCGATCGGGGTTCCGGATGATACCTCCTGTAACATCCCTATTTTTGACTATCTTTTCTGCTTACGAGTCAGCATATATTCTTTGGAATCCCTGTTGTCTCAACCCTATCTTGATCTTAGGTATGCCACTACCTTAACCTAAAAAGTTGGCAGCTAAACTTCATCTCCGAGATCGTTTTTACAATTCAGTCCAAAAGTGCTTTAGTTTAGTCCTTTTAGAAAACCCAAAAAGGCTAAAAGTCTCAGATCATCTCCAAATCCAGATCTGATCAAGTGATTACCTTTCTTTCATATTTCTGAACGTTTTTCCCTTCTGGAAGAATTCCAGAATCTCAACCGAAACCCTAGTTTCAGCCTCGACAAAAGTTTCAGACCCTAATTACCCTGTTTACCCTAAATACCCTGTTTTCGATTTTTGTCAAAACCACCAAATCTTATCGGATTTTACCATTTTTCCTGCTGGATGAGTCTAAGACATTTAGTAGCACTCATCTGCAAAGTCAGAATTCAAATCAGCCCCTCAGTTCTTCAGAATTGCAAATAGGCCCAAATTCCCAAGCCAAAACCTTCACGTTTCAGTCCAAAACCTTGCAAACAAGCCCCTGGCCTTTTCTTCGACCACGACCAGGAGACCGCATGCACGACCGCGACCAGTGTTCGTTTGACCAACGCCCTGCCGCTTTGCCGCGCCGTTGAGCTCGCCGCCGGCAAAGTTCCTTGCGCTGCCACCTTCACGGCCACGTAGCCACCAACCTTGCACAGCTGTACCGCCACCGTGGAACGCTTCAACCACACCGTGCCGTGTTCTTCCCCACGCGCGCGCGTGCCCGCTGTTGTCAGGAGCTTCACGCCACATGGCTGCCATCCCGGAGATCGTCGCCACACCACCCTGACAGAATCCTGTTTCCCCGCGATTCATCGCCTCTGGCAGAGCCCCGCCGTGTCCCCAAGCACCTCGTTGACCGCTCCAGCGCCAGAAAAAAATCCCCCGGCGATTGCTGCAGCCCCCGAGAGCTTCACCCGCGGCTATATAAAGCCCCCCCTTCGCCCAGCATCTCTTCACACCATTCCACAACTTCAAACCGTAGCTTCCTTCACCAGAGAGTAGTCCAGTTCTTCAGCGCCGCCGCGAAGGCCTTCTTCCACGGCGAGCAGTTCCTGAAGCTTACGGCGCCAGCTTCGCCCGAAGCTTCTTTCTCCAAACCAACGCCACCAGTAAGCTCCCTTCATCCCTCTCTTCGTACCATAGTGTTTAATTGATCCCCGGCGAACCTCAACGCCGGCAATCACCGGAAAAACCGAAATCCCCTGTTCCCGTAATGCCGAGTGATTCAAGCCAAATTGATCCTCGTGCCAGTAGAGAGTATTGATCAGTGAGCTAGGAGAAACAAACCTGCAAGCTTGGAATCGCCAATTTTGCCCCGAGCGTCGAAATTCCATGTTCGAGCCTCGGCAGTTCACCGGAGAACGCCGCCGTGCTTCTCCAGCCAATCTCTGGCAAAATTGAGTACACCAATAGCCTTGTGACAGCCCCTAGATGCTTCCCGAGCGTGGAATTGAGTTCAAACGCCCTGGAACGAAAACCCCCAAATCGGTGCCTTCGTCTTCGGCCCCGATCGCCGGAGTTCATTTTCTGGCCAAACTAGCCGGTGAAACCTTGTCATTTAGATAGATCTCAACCCCCTGAGCAATATTGTCTACTAGCCCAAACCCTGAATCGACCTGGATCAAAAGTTATGATCATGCCAAGGTTGCTGTCCAGTGGTTCAGTTCATGTTCAGGCCACCGTGTTTGCTCACCGGATTTGGCCACCTTCTGGCCACTTTCAGCCTTTGAGCCTGTTGAAAGTTTTGTAGCTGTTATCAGTGCCTAAACCCCAGACAAAGTCTTGCATCAATTGGAGTCCTGAGTCAAAAGTTATGCAATGCCCTATTTTCTGGCCATGTCTAGCACTATGTCAGTGCATGACCACCAGTGGCATTGGATGATTTAGACTTGTTTCATTTGAGCAATTGAAATGCCACTTTGTCCAGTAAGTCCTTTGAGCCATGATCTACAACATTCCCTACTATCACATCCCCAGAAATCAGACCTAGAACCGATTTAGAGCAATGTCAAGCCATGAGTCGAATGTCAGCCCTTCGACATTCAAGCCCTTTGAGCCCATCTCTTCGACCTATGTCAAGTGACCTCGTCCAAACCCTTACCCCTGCATGCATGATGTATTTACGTATTATTTTCTAGTACTTGTATGCTTATATAGTGTGTATGTGTTGTTTGTATCCGCCGTGGAACCAGACGTTGAAGGAACCGAGGAGATCTTCGAGGATTCATCTGAACAGCTAGACCCATCATTGCAAGGCAAGTCTCAAACCCTTGAACATATCTAGCCCAATATTTTGAAATGAAGTATGTTAACTGTTTTTAAGTATATGCATGCCTTAGATTCAAATAAGAACTATGTTTCAATAAAGTAAATAGATATGACCTAAATGATTGTGAAGCCCCTTTTGACATTGAATACCCTGCACCTTTGTTACCCTAGATTATCATGCTTAGGTTATGCTATGCTTAAAAATTATATGATAAATGTTGAATGGTCACATATGAGAAAAGCCTGTTGAAAACCCCTTTTGTGAAAGAAAATGTGATTGGAATCGATAGTGAGGATGGTTTGATCGGATGGTGCTGTGTGCGCATTGGGAATGTGAAAGACTCCTCACTAGAGATTCATAAGGACTAGAACCTTGTGCTGTGCTTCTATGCGGCATGAAAAACGTACCAACCACTTGCCTGTTTATGGGACGGGCGCAACTTAGTAGCTTTCTTTAGTATTAGCTTTTCCCTGCAATGGTTGTCGATCCAGTGTCTTGCGAGAACTGGAGGGCCGCAGAAGGCCATGAGTGATGTGAGTTCAGAAAAATCATGAGAGGAAAAGGTGGAAAGAAGGAAGACGCCCTATGCCAGATTAAGTCGTGCGCGACTGTAATCAAGAGAGGCTATGTGTCTTGCGAGAACACAGACCCAGGCTAGGAAGTAAGGCAGTGGGGAGGACCCACAACGGTACTTGAGACTTAACTGTCTATTTACCGGGCAGGGAAATAGTTAATGCTAGGACTGTAAATTGTTGTGTCATCTTGGCCTTGTCACATGCGTAAGAGTCGCATGGAGAGGTACCGACTTGAAAGCCGAATGATCGGTGGATTAAGGTGGTACACCTTTGCAAAGTTTAAAAAGTATCGGATACTCTGAGCTCCCAGGTTATGGAGTCTGCGCGCTGTGGATTCTATTCACGTCGATGCAGCACAAGTAGCTTTTGGAAAGTTTTCACAAAATCAGAACAAGGTGGTGACTCATGAAAGACCGCCACACACAACATTTTCTGAGAATTTAGCTTAGGGTTTTAAAAGCACTGCTTTTGAAAATAAAGGTCTTTTCTCCAAAGACTAAGTGTGAAAATCTATTCTATATACATATATGAAGCCAAGGAACTATTCTTTGAGAAATTTCCCCCACCTATATATACACTTGCATTCTTATTTGGGACTTGTTGAGCACCATGTGGACAATGTGCTCACCCTTGCCTTTACAAACGAATTTAGAAGAAGGATTCATCGACCCTGAATCTTACGGTCTTGAGCCCAATGTGGAACAAGAAGAAGAAACTGAAGACCAAGCTTGATTGAGGGTTATGCACCAAGGTGGAGTTCGATGTGGAGAAGGCCCGTGCAACACCGCTGCTGCTGAAAAAGAAGACCAATGAAGTCCTTTTGTTTATTATTACTGTTTTATTTTGTGCCGACCTTTGTGTCGAAAACTCCTTAATTTGTATCAACATTTAAATGCGTCATTGTGGCGCTAAGTTATTGTAATGTTGGTCCTTGTGATCAGCACTTGTTTTTAATTACTCGCATTTTTATATGATGCATCTTGTTATTGTGAGCTGCAATGTGCCTTTTCTGAGTGCAATCCACCTGGGCGATTGCCACTGGAATCCTCAAATGAGGGTCCCACACCTCCCCTCCGGATACTTCCACCGGCGGGATACGAGTTTTGGCCCGAAGATGTGCTCCGGGACGCTCGGCGCCGCGTGCGAGAATTGTACCGGGACTTGACCCGGGAGCTAGCGGAGAGCCTCTGAGAGTATTAGGCGTAGGAGCCTTAGGGCGTAGAGAATCCCCCGGGTTAGAACCCGGGTTGTATCGTTTCCGAAGCCCACCGGAGGGGGAAGATGTCCTCCGGGTTTGACAATCAATAAAGCTATGTTGTTGCTTCTTCTTTCATTGTCTCTTTATTTTCTTCTTCTTGGATGGTCCGGACGACTCATCTTAACAAGGATGAGCTAAGTTTGCTCGTGGGCGGTGCGGTCGACACCCGGGGGTTCCTTATCCCCCCCCCCCCCGCCCACAGCGGGCCGGAGAATAGCTCCGCGCGCTGTGCGGGTAACAAGACCCCCGGGATGGAAGTCACCTGTAGCATAGGAAATTTTCTAAGTTAGAAAATTTTAAAACGAGGTTTTCAAGGAGAAGACCTTTCGGGAGACAATCGTCCAGTCGCCGTGAGAACAGGGAGCCGGGAATAAGGCCTCATGTGGAAGAAACGTCCAAGAAAACCCGATGAGATTTCCGGAGGCGAGCTTCCTAGGAGACAATCGTTCGGTCGCCGTGAGAACGGGGAGCCGGGAATAGGGTCTTCGGGGAAGAAAATATCCGAGAAATCCAATCGTCTGGTCGCCGTGAAGACGGGGGGCCGGGAATCAGGTCTCCGGGAGGCATTCATCCGGTCGTCGTGAGAACGAGGAGCCAGGAATAAGGTCACCGGGGACCAGTTGTCCGGTCGCCATGAAAACGGGGAGCCGGGAGTAACGTCGACTCCCTGAGGAGGAAGATAGATCCAATCAGGCCGCAAGGGGCCGATCATCCGGTCGCCGTGAAAACGGGGAGCCAGAAATAACGTCGACTCCCGGAGGAGGAAGATAGATCCAATCAGGCCGCAAGGGGCCGATCATCCGGTCGCCGTGAAAACGGGGAGCCGGGAATAACGTCGACTCCCGGAGGAGGAAGTGCCCGGAGACGGGTCTTGAGTGTTTGGGCAGGGGACTAGTCTCCCAAAGTGACTCGTTACCGCGGCCACTGTGACCGGGTTGCCGCTTACACCCTCAGTCCACGAGGGCTGATTGTAAGCCGCCCTACAGGAGGGACTTGCTGGGCCTGGCCCACTTCCTCGCGGAGAGGGCATCCTCACGGGGAGGGCATCCTCGCGGGGAGGGCTTCCTCGCGAGGAGGGCATCGCCGCTAGGGGCGGTAATGAGAAAGACCTGCAATGAGACAGTTTGAAAAGCAAAACCTATGTATTGCTAATAAAATGAAGTACAGGACCTCCCCTGCGAAGCCGCGAAAGGGGAGGAAAATACAATGTCCCTCCTCCCCCTCCGGCGTGAACACTCCGGGGGAGGGGACAGGCCCGTAAGGCTAAACGTAAAACTTGCGAAGTAAACGCAAGTTCCATGTGTGCTTCAGCTCTTGCTCTTGAAGGTTGGAGAGCTTGTAGGCCCCTGAGCCCAGGACCGCGGAAATCCTGTAGGGGCCCTCCCACTTGGGGGAGAGCTTACCTTGGGCTTGGGGGTCCGTCACGCGCTTGAGGACAAGGTCCCCAAGGCGGAAAGCCTTCTCGCGCACGCGCTGATTGTACGCGTGCGCCATCTCTTGCTCGTAGATGGCGTGGCGGAGGAGCGCTCGGTCGCGTTCCTCCTCCACGTGGTCGATCTCTAGGCGCTGGTTGGCCTCGTTGGCCTGGTACGCTGCGGGCGTGGCTCCCTCTAGGAGCTCGACCCGCAGTGACCGGAAGCCAATCTCCGGGGGGAGGACTGCCTCCGCCCCGTAGACCAGGGAGACGGGAGTACGCCCCGTCGCCCGGGACGGGGTCGTGCACATGGAGCAGAGGATGCTAGGGAGCTCCTCTGCCCATGCACCCCGCTTAGAAGCGGTTTGCTCGAGTCTCTGGTGCAACCCCTGTAGGATCACGCCGTTGACCCTCTCGACAGCCCCATTGCTCCGGGGATGGGCCACTGAGGCGAAGTGGATGACGAGCCCTAGGCCTTCGCAGAATTCCCAGAAATAAGCCGAGTCGAATTGGGTCCCGTTGTTCACGGTGATTTCCAGGGGGACACCAAAACGACATACGATGTTTTTCCAGAAAAACTGCTGGATGGCCCGGGACGTGATACTAGCCAAAGGCTCCGCCTCAACCCACTTTGTAAAATAGTCGACTGCGACTACCGCATACTTGTATCCCCGGGCACTGGGGGGAAGGGCCCTAAGAGGTCCATCCCCTAGTGCACGAAGGGCCAAGTGATGGGGATTGTCTGCAGCGCTATAGGGGGGAGGTTCGAGCCCTTGGCCATCTTCTGGCATGCCTCGCACGCGGAGACAAGGTCTCGCGCGTCGCGCATGATCGTGGGCCAGTAGAAGCCCTGCCGGAGGGCCTTGGCCGCGATGACAGCTCCCCGCGTGGATGTCTTTGAGAAGTTGAAGTCCCTCCGGCCGGGGGAGGCAGCGCAGGAGGGCGGAAGCCCCCCGCTTGTAGAGCCTCCCCTCCAGCAGGAGATATGCCCGGGCTTTAGCCCGGAGGCGTTTAGCCTCGGTCTCACTAGGAGGGTCCTCCTCCCCCTTGATGAAGGACATGAGGGGGTCGATCCAAGACGGAGTCCGGATGATCTCGGCGACCTCCCGGACATGAGGCTCGTCGCCCGTGTCCGGGGAGGCCACCGAGGGCTTCGTGATGATTTCCAGGAAAGCCCCCTTTGGGAGCGATTCCCGGGCGCTTGCCGCCCGGGCCAGGGCGTCGGCTCGGTCATTGTCCCTCCGCGGGATATGCCGGGCCTCGAGGCCATCGAAATGCCTCTCCATCTTTCGTACTTCCTGCAAATAAAGACTTAAGTTTGCGTCATGGCACAGGTAAGACTTGTCCATTTGGCAAACTACGAGCTGAGAATCTCCCTTGACTAGGAGGCGCCGGATCCCCAGGGAGCGCGCGAGGAGCATCCCGAGGAGCAAAGCCTCGTATCCGGCGACGTTGTTGGTTGCGGGGAACTCCAGCCGCGCGACGTACTCGAGTTCCTTCCCCTCGAGGCTCCGGAGGACTACTCCCGCACCAGCCTCGGCGAGACACAGCGACCCATCGAACATGAGGGTCCAATGATCACTGCGTCGGGGCGGCACAGGGAGATCTTCGTCCCCGGACCCAGAGGCGGGAGTCCACTCTGCGATGAAGTCGGTGAGGACCTGCGACTTGATGGCGGAGCGGCCGGTAAGGGACAGGGAGAAGGGGGAGAGCTCGGCCCCCCACTTCCCGATCCGGCCGGTGGCTTCCTTGTTCCGCAGTACCTCCCCGAGGGGGAGGGACGACGGGAGGGTGATGGGGTGCCCCAGGAAGTAATGCCGAAGCTTCCGGGACGCCATGAGGAGGGCGTAGCAGATTTTCTCCATCTCCGTGTACCGAGTTTTGGCCCCTTGGAGGGCCTCACTCACGTAGTACACGGGACGCTGCTGCCCCCCTGCTCCTTCACCAAGACCGCGCTGACGGCGACGGGGGTCGCGGCGAGGTAGAGGCGCAAGGGCTCTTCTGGAGACGGAATCACAAGCATTGGAGGGCTCGTGAGGTACTTCTTGAGGTCGTTGAAGGCTTCCTGGGCCTCGGGGGTCCAGCGGAACCCCTCGAGCCCTCGGAGGATCTTGAAGAACTGGAGGCCCCGCTCCCCAGACCGGGAGACGAAGCGGCTGAGTGCGGCTAGGCGGCCGGAGAGCCGCTGGACGTCCTTGACGGAGCGAGGCAGGGGCATGTCTAGGAATGCCCGGATCTTCTCGGGGTTTGCCTCTATACCCCGCTGGGACACGAGGAAACCTAGGAGCTTCCCCCCGCGCACCCCGAAGGCGCACTTCTCCGGGTTAAGTTTGAGCCCGAATGCACGGAGGTTGCAGAAGGTTTCAGCCAAGTCGTCGATGTGGGAGGCTGCTCGGGGACTCTTGACGACCGCATCGTCTACATAGACTTCAACGTTGCGGCCGACTTGCTCTTTGAAAACCAACGTCAGAGGCGCTGGAAGGTTGCCCCCGCGTTCTTGAGCCCGAAGGGCATATGGACGTAGCAGAAGGTTCCGAGGGGAGTAATAAAACTCATCTTTTCCTCGTCCCCTTCCGCCATCCGGACTTGATGGTAGCCCCAGTAGGCGTCTAGGAAGCTCATGAGCTCGCACCCCGCAGTGGAGTCGACGAGCTGATCAATCCGCGGGAGCGGGAAGTTGTCTTTTGGGCAGGCGCGGTTAAGGTCGGTGAAGTCCACGCACATCCGCGACCTGCCGGTTGATTTCTTGACGAGGACGGGGTTCGCGAGCCACTCGGGGTGCAGGACCTCCTGAATGAACCCCGCCTCTCGGAGCCGGGTGATCTCCGCCTTGATTGCCTCTTGGCGCTCGAGGGAGAGTTTCCGCAGCTTCTGCTTGACCGGGGGGTGACCGGGGGCCACTGCGAGCTTGTGCTCAATGACCTCTCTAGCGACGCCCCGCATGTCCGAAGGCTTCCACGCAAAAACATCGGAGTTTTCGCGCAGGAAAGCCGCAAGTTGCACTGCGTGTTCCTCGGGGAGCTCCACCCCGAACCGGACGGTTTTGTCTTCGTTTCCCGGGGACAGCAGGACCTTCCGGAGGCCCCCTTCCTGACGCAGCTTGAGGAGGGGCCTCCCGGGCGGTGGCACAGCGGTGTCTAGTTCCGGGGGAGAAACCTCCCCCCCGGGCGTCTTTATGAGGTTGACGCTTCCGATTGTGGCCGCAGCACGCTCGTATAGAGCACGGGCCATGTCTTGGTCTCCCCGGACGTTGATCACACCATGCGGTCCGGGGATCTTCATGCAGAGATAGTTTTGATGGGCTGCAGCCCCCAGCCGGTTGATTGTGGTCCTCCCCATTATCGCATTGTAGGAGGAGGGGAGGTCCACTACGTCGAAGCGGACCAGCTCGGTCAAGTAGTTCTCCGGGGTGCCGAAGGTCATTGGAAGATCTACCTTGCCCATGGGGTGGATCGCCTTCCCCGGTACAAAACCTTGCAGGGGCCCGGCAGCGGGCTGCAGGAGCTTCTCATCCACCTGCATCTCTTTGAAGGCCTTCAGGAATAGGACATCGGCGGAGCTCCCGCCGTCCACCAGGATACGGGCCAGATGGCAGTTGTAGATGGTCGCGGAGACAATGAGCGCGTCGTCATGGGGGAAGCAAACCCCCCGCACGTCTTCTGCCGTGAAGGTGAGGGGGACGTCCGACCACTTAGGTGGCGGGGACACGTGCAGCCCCCCACAACCTTGACCTTGCGCGCTGTCGCGCCCCGAAACTGGGACAACGACTACTCCTGTAGAGACCTAGCTCGCTGCAGCTAGTCCCTTATATGCCTAGCATACACATACCCTTGACTTCCCAGGATAAGTCAAGCACAGGAGTATATCATATTGCAACAGAGTCACTTACAAAATATTTAAGCAGTGTGGCCTGCTGGCCTTAATATTACATAAGGAGGTTACAATGCCTTCGCGGCATACAGGTTTAGCAAAATAACATCTACACAGCAGAAGGTAGGTGACCCACCCACAAAGAGAAGTGGACGGCAGAACAACACACATCAGGGAAACGACGGGACTGACGCTCCTCCTTCTGGATCCACGAAGTACTCCATGCTTTCGTCTTGGTTGTAGAACGCTCCATCTACTGAATTGTAAGTTGCAAGAGTGAGCACTTTCGTACTCAGCAAGTCATAGGTAAGAGTAGATACATATAGTAGAGATGATATGAACCTAGACTAGTCAAGAATTATGGATATTTGTAAAATAATCTTTCTCTTTCCTGGCTCAACTCATGGCAGCACCTTTCTATAATATAATATCGTCATTCATGTTCACTAAATTATAGCACTACTGCGACACGTCAACACATGACCGCCCACGGCAGCACTCCTTATCATGACAACACATGTCATTTGGGTAATCTTGATTTAATATATCTTATTTAGAAAATAATACTTGTGTCACACCCCGTGGATTTAATCCACCGCAGCAGACTCCTAAAACTCGGGAGCACGAAGTATTCGAATACATTTCTAACTCTGCAGAGAGGTACCAATTTACCCGCAAGTTATTCCACTTTCAAGCCCATCCTATCAGAATGATTAGACCCCTGACTCACTTCATACTGTGAGCGGCAAGGTGGAAATAACAGGAACTTTTGTTATGTTTCACTTACAATTCACCCCTGACCCTGCAGTTTTCTTCACACAAACCGCAGTTGTGGCGGGCTATACCCCCACCCAGAAGCCTCTTCCCATTACTGGGTCAACGTGCTTGATCAAATCACATTCAGTGATACGTGGAGGAGCTGAACCCCGTGAGTTTAGTGTATTACTTTCCATCTCATGCAGGGGTTTCATGTATGATTCACATAAGTACTTGTCCAGGCCTGGCCCATACTAGGCTTGCGGTTAGTACGTTTGTTCATGCCACTAGACGCACAACACAAGGTTCTAGTCCTTATATGCCAGTGACCAGACCATCCACAACCCTGCACCTTCAGTGCCTGCACATCCTTTGCAGTCTAGCACCTCCAGTGCTACCACCATTCCATACCATTTCCTGGTCACGGCTAGGGGTTTTATTTCATGAATATAAGTATATAAATATATATAATAGTTCATGGCTCAAACTTGTTTATTTCACATTTCACAGATAACCAGTCCAGTACTGCCAATTCATAAATCAACCATTTCCAATCTTTCTCATGCAATATTATCTATATTCAAGGTTATGTTATAGCAACTCTTAAAATATAGGTTCGAGGTGACCAAGAATATGACTTGCCTTCCGCGTCGTAAAATACAGCAGCTGATGTCGGGTCAACAGTGAAGTCCTCGAACTGGGGCTCTTGATCTGCTCTCCAATCAAACAAATAACCAATAATCACAATCTTTCCAATACATTATTATACTATATGCAATAATGCAAAGATGAAGTCTTGATGATTCTGAAATGATTAGGTTAGTTGTTGAAGGTTTACAAGGTTCCAAATGTCTCAAAATATCAGAATGGTATCAAGGTTGCGACTGGTTCGCTCAAAAACAGCGAACGTCTTTAGGTCGACATTCGGTTCAAGGCATCGACATAGGGTCGATGGATGATAGAGGGGTTATCTCAACTTGTGGCAGTAGAATAAAATGTAGAGCACAACTCCACAAGTCTAAGGGACAAGGTTATTTCCAGTTTGCACAACTGAAAAGAGGTGAAAAGAGCTAATGCCACTGGCTGACATGCTCTGGCATTGATCTTGACATGGCCAGAAACTAGGGCTTGCCATATCTTTTGATCTAGAGCTCCAAATGATGCACCACTTTGTCTGGGATGTAGGCATTGATAACAGGAACAATTCATTCAACAGGATCCAAGGCTGAAAATGGCTGGAAAATGATGAAAACCAGCGAAGAAGTTGACTGGCCTGGAGTACCTGCAGCACAAACAGTGCAGCAACTAGGGCATAGCCATAACTCCTGTTCTAGGCCGAATTAGGGGTCGTGGTAGAAGACAAAGTTGCTCAAAATGGTCCAAAACATCTAGATGGCAAGGTTTCTATGGCTGGATTGGCTGGATTTAGGGAATATTGGCCGGAGAAAAGATTAACTCAAACCTGATTTGGGCATTTTTGATCTAGGGCAAATAAACTTAATTCCTTGCTTGAGGAGGGTCTCTGGGGCATAAGTAAGCTACTGGTGAAGTTAGATTAACTAGAAATGCACCAGAAAAGCTTGAACAGCAAGCTCACTTCACAAGCAAAGTTCCAATTTGGGGTTTTTCACATTTTAGCAAATCTGTCGATTTTGGTTGCTTAGGGATGTTAAGCAAGGTCTACTGAGCATATTTGATTACTAGTTCGAAGATCAATTCATTCTGGAATGAAATTAATTGCTCGCCGGAGCTACTGGAGAAAAACTGAAATTGCCGGCGACTGAGGGTATTTAGACTAAATTCCAAGCTCGAGAAGCATGAGGGGGATGAGAGGAGCTCACTGGGGGTGTTGGATTGGAGAATGAAACAATGGAGAAGCTTGGCACCGTGCTCCTCCTTCGCTGCTCGCCGGGGAAGAAGAAGACACAGCGAGTTTGACTGATTGCTGGTGTGCAGGTGTGTAAGATGGTTGCTAGTCCATGGGGTTTAAATAGGCGAGGCTGCGGGGGCTCCCAACGTCTACAATCGCACGGGGAGTTGAAGCCGGCTTGAATCGACTGGGAAGTGACTGGCGGCGATGACAGGCGGCGAAGCGACGTCTTCACCGGTCGTGTCAGCTGCGCTGCTGCTCTGGTGGAGGTGAAGGCGAAGTGATGCACCCCCAAGGCATGCGCGCGACGTGGCGCAAAGCTTCTGCAGTGGCTGCAGCAATGGCGTGCGCGCGCGGGCAAAATCGGCGATGCTGGTGCGGCCGCGGTGGCTCCACGGTGGCGAACGGCGTGCGCACGCGTGGCAGGAACGCAGTGGCAAGGGTGGCGACCACGGGACTTCACCGGCGACGAAGTTCCTGGCGTGGTAGCGTGGTGGTCGCGGTCGTGCACGGCTGCTGGTCGTGTACAGTGCCTCTGGTCGAACCAGGGACCAAAATGCAATGATTCTTATTTGAAATCTGGACTGATTTGTAATTTCTGTCTTAGAGAGGTTTAATCTGGAATTTGATTTCATGGCTGAGTATAACATTTCTATTAGTACTCATCCAGCTCAAGTTTAGAGAAAATTTGATAAGATTTGGGGGATTTCACCTATTTTCGAAAATAGGGTAAAATTAGGGTAAAACAGATCTGGATTTTGTCGATCTCGAATTCTGGTAATTGGGGTGAGATTTTGAAGTCTGATCAAAGGGGAGATCTGTATCAAATAATATTTGGAAGGTGTTTCCTCAAGAAATTCTGGAGTTGGGATTGATTCGTGGATTTTAGCCTTTTCAGGCTTCCAGGTAAACAGAAAAGGGCTTATTCGCAGTAAAATTTGGACTAAACCGCGAAAAGTGTTTAGATGAAACAATCTGGTTCCCAACTTTTTGGAGTAAGTTGAGGGTATACCTAGGAACATATTCCAAGGGTTGCTTGAGTCCGAATAGGGTTAAATCAAAATAATTCAATCATCTGAAAACTGGGGTACTTAGGGTAAATCTGAATTTCCTGTTTTCGAAAACAGAAAGAGACTTAGATACTGAGAGTTAGGGTCAGAATTTGATCTGGCTCCTGAAGACTTTTATCTTCAGGGTAACTGGTAGGTTAAATCTGGATGGTCAGATCTTGATCTGGATCTAGAGAATAGATTTGGAGATTTTTAGGGTTTGGGGGAGATTAGAGTTCAACTGATCTGGCTACTACTTCAGGGATACATGCATGCAGAATTTTTAAGAAAGAAACTTTTCACCCCAAAACTCAGGATGTTACACGCGCATACTCCTTACGCTGGCGCTTGGAGTCTCGCCCAGAGGCAGATCCTCCCACGATGACGTTGATGTGCCGCTACGAAGTTTGAAAGGGGAGAGCTTCTGAGGGCTCCTCCTCCTGCGTCTGCTGACCCCCCTCAGGAGCGGGAAGGGCCGGAACAGCTGGCCGAGGGGGCATGGAGGCCGGAGTCCCCCCCCTGCCCGCGCTGGTCGAGGAAGTCCGCGAAGTGCTGCAGCAGCTGGCTACAATCTCAGGTAGCGTGGGTACTGGACCTGTGGAAGCTGCACCACGGTCCTTCCCGCCTTCTCCCCGCGGGGCCTTCCCGGCCGCACGAAGAGTGTCCTCCCCCATGGCCCTTCGGTTTGGGGAAGGGGCGGTTGCCCCTCGGGGGGTCGCGCGAGCCGCCTCTGCCCTCGAGGACAAAGGTGTCCCGAGGCCGTGGCTCGCTACGGCCCCCCTGTCTGGGGCGTTTGGGGGGATCCCTGGCCCCCCGGTCGACGGGGGCGGGAGCCCCCTGGGGCTTCTTCCAGATGTCATCTTCCTCTGCCAGAGCGTACTTTTCGAGTACGTTGAAGAGCTCATCGGTAGAAGAGGGGCAACTCCGGGAGAGCCTTCGGTGGAGCTCCCCCGGGAGGATGCCGCTTTTGTAGGCTTCGATGACCGTAGAGTCGGGGACATGGGCCACTTTGCTCTTCACCTGAGGAAAGCGCTTGAAGAAGCTTCTGATGGTTTCCCCAGTCCTCTGCCGGATAGTGTATAGCTGCGAGGAGTCCAGGGGACGCACATAGTTCCCCTGGAAGTTGGCACAGAACTCCCGCTTGAGCTGCAAGAAAGACTTGATGGAGCCCGCCTTCAGGTTGTAGAACCAGGAGCGGGCAATGCCGGAGAGGTAGAGGGGGAAGACGTTGCACTGTACCGTCTCGTCCCCCCCGGCCGCGGAGATGGCTGTGGAGTAGACCTGCACAAACTCGTAAGGGTCTGCCTCACCGTTATAGTGCTCGATGTGCGGAGGGCGGTAGGGCCGCGGCCACCGGATGCTGCGAAGTCTTCGGCACACGGGCTGGCTAGCCCCCTGCACTTCCCGGGGAGAGCCCCGGTCACTGTCTTCTTTCACGAGACCTTCGTTGTCTGAGTCTGGAAGCGGTCCGAGAGGTCCGCCAGAGTGGTGGTGGCGACGCTTTTCCTCCGGACCGGGACTGAGCTCCCGGACGTCCGGGTTCTCCTCCGGAGAGGTTGGCTCTTCCGCGAGTCTCTTCCCCCGGCCGGTGCGAGAGCGAGGCTCCCCGCGCCCGCGGCCGGGGGGGAGTTCTTCCCCGCGCTCTGGTGAATGCATTTGCTCGACCTCCCCCCGGGAGAAACGGACCTGTCCCGCCGAGGGAGGGAGCTCATGCACTGTAGCTGCCGGCCCAGAGGCTTCCGGAGCCGGTTGGGGGGAGCCCCTTGCGATGACCCCTGGGACCGGAAAGGGGGGAGCCCTAGTGGCCACGACCGGAACAGGGAAGGGGGGGAGCCCCTGTAACACCCGGAACCGGCGAGGGGGGAGCCCCCGCGGCGACGTCCGGAACCGGGGAGCCCATGCGGGGGGAAGCCCGCTGCGGCTCGGGAGCTGCTCTGTCAACCGCCCCCGGTGCGGTAAACATGACGCGGGGGGCGGGACTGGCTCCCGGCGTAGGGTAAACCCCCGGCATGAAGTGGGCTCCCGGCCCCAGGAATAGGCCTGGGACGGGGTACCCCCCTGGTGCCACGAAGGGCCCCGGCCTGAAGTAATCCCCCGGCACCGGGATGGGCCCGGGCGCCGGGAGGGGTCCGGACGTATATTCGGCAGGGGGAGGGAACCCCCCGGCAGGATCATACAGGGCGGACAAACCCCCGGAGGCCGGAGGGGCCGCCGGGAAACCCATAAACGGGGGCATAGTCCCCGGATATGGATGCGACGTAAATGTGGGGGCCGAAGGCCGCGCCAGCACGCTAAGGAGTTCGTCCATAGAGCGCTGAGCGCGGAGCTGGCCTTCCACGAGAGCTTCGAGCAGGGCGTCCCGGGGAGCCGGGGGAGCCGTCGGGGGGAGACTGGTCCCGGCCGAGGTCCCCGCGGTCACCGGGAACGACCTGGAGGTGGAAGCACCTAAGTTAAGAGGAAAACAGGGAGGCGGTACCTGGGCCAGGTCGCCTCCGGAAGGGACCGCCGGGACAGCAGTGTCCTAGGCGGACGGCGCCGGGTCTCCGAGACCCGGGTCACCGGGAAGGGTGCGAGCCCTTGTTCTTGGGGGAGCCACGGCGTCTTGTCACGAGTCCCCACGGACGGCGCCAACTGTCGTGGTATTGCGAATACCCCGGCAGGTTTTGAGAATGATCCTAGCGAAGATTACACGGCGTGGGTTGACCGGATGACCGGTCCTCCCCCGCCGGACAAGCACAAGAAATGACACACGAATTTATACAGGTTCGGGTCCCGGTGGGGTCCCTAGTCTTGTCGACGCGCTCGCGACCGGAGTCAGCTGGGGAGGCTCTCTCTGGGGGAGAGGCTTCCGGAGCACGTCTGTTAATTTAGCTATTCCAATACAAGTGATCCGATCCTTTACAACAGAGGGGTACAAGGGCTATTTATAGCCCCAAAAAGAAGCAAAAAACCTAAATTACCCCGGAAGCCACCGTCGGATTGAAGGGTAGGACCGTCCTTCTTCCGGTCAAACGCCTTGGATGCTTGACAGGTGGTCGCTAGTTCCTGAGGCGCTCCTCGCGTGACCTGCACGTGACAAACAATTCGAGACTTTACCTTTAGGAGGGCGATGATGTAACACCCCAGTTTTTAACTATCTTTTCTGCTTACGAATCAGCATACCTTCTTTGGAAACCCTGATATTTTAACCCTATCTTGATCTTAGGTATGCCACTACCTTAACCTAAAAAGTTGGCTGCTAAACTTCATTCCCCATATCATTTTCACATTTCAGTCCAAAGGTGTTTCAATTTAGTCCTTTTCAGAAATTTCAGAAAACCCAAAAAGGCTAAAAGTCCCAGATCACCTCGAAATCTAAATCTGATCAAGTGATAACCTTTCTTTCATTTTTCTGAACATTTTTCCCTTCTGGAAGAATTCCAGAATCTCGACCAAAACCCTAGTTTCAGCCTCGACAAAAGTTCAAACCCTAATTACCCTAATTACCCTGTTTTCGATTTTTGTCAAAACCACCAGATGTTATCGGATTTCATCATTTTTCCTGCTAGATGAGTCCAAGACATTTAGTAGCACTCATCTGCAAAATCAGAATTCAAATCAGCCCTTCAGATCTTCAGAATTGCAATTAGGCCCAAACTCTCGAGCCAAAACCTTCACAGATCAGTCCAAATCATTGCAAATAGGTCCAAAGTTCACAACCAGGTCCCTGTGAAGTTTTCAACCAGCAACCGCCAAATTGCCGCGCCGTTAACTGGTCGCCGGCGAAGTTCGCTGCTTTGGCACCTCACGGCCACGTAGCCACCAGCCGTGCGCAGCTGTACCGCCACCGTGGAGCGCTCAAACCCCACCGTGCCATCTTCTTCCCCGCGCGCGCGTGCTGCTGCTGCTGCCAGGAGCTTCATGCCACTTGGCCGCCATCCCGAAGATCATCGCCACCCCCCCTGACCAAATCCTGTTTCCGCGATTCACCGTCTCTGGCAGAGCCCCGCCGCGTCCCGAAGTGCATCGATGACCGTCCCGGCGTCAGAAGAAGATCTCCCCGGCGATTGCTGCTGCTCCCGAGAGCCTCACCCGCGGCTATATAAGCCCCCTCCCTTGCCCAGCAGTACCTCGCACCACCCCACAGCTTATTTGCTTTAGCCTTAGCACCAGAGAGCAACCGAGCCCTCAGCGCCGCCGCGAAGCTCATCTTCTCCAGCGAGTCGTTTCTGGAGCTCACGGCGCCAGCTTCGCTCGAAGCTTCTTCCTCCAAACCAACGCCACCAGTAAGCTCCCTACACCTCTCTCTTCGTACCGTAGCCATTAATTGGTCCCCGGCGCACCTCAACGCCGGCAATCACCGGAAAACTGAAAAACCCCTGTTCCCGCAATGCCTAACGATTTAGCCCGAATTAACCTTCGTGCCAGTGATAGGAATTGACCAGTGCACCCATTTGAGCAAGCCTGCAAGCTTAGATTTCAAATTTGATCAAAGATCATGACCTTTCCGAGGTTTGCGCGCCACCAGTGAGCTGGTCCTCGTCGCCAAGCTTCTCCGGCCACTCTCCGGCCGATTTAACCCCGCAAATAGATCCCTCACCTCACCCTCTCACTCCCTGAGCAAGGAGTCGAGCTCAAACCCTTTGAAACAGAAACGCCCAATCTGGAGGTTGTCTTCTCCAGCGCCGGTCGCCGGAATTTATCCCCGGCCGATCTAGCCTCGCTCACCTTGTCAATTAGATAGATCTCAACCCCCTGAGCAATTTTGTCTACTAGCCCGACCTCTGAATCGACCTGAATCAAAAGTTATAGCCATGCCAAGGTTGCTGTCCAGTGGCTCAGTTCATGTCCAGGCCACCGTGTTTTCTCACCGGATTTGGCCACCCTCCGGCCACGTTCAGCCCTTGAGCCTGTTGAGAGTTTTGTAGCTGTTATCAATGCCTAAACCCCAGACAAAGTTGTGCATCAATTGGAGCTCTGAGTCAAAAGTTATGCATTGCCCTAGTTTCTGGCCATGTCTAACACTATGTCAGTGCATGTCCACCTGTGGCATTGGATGATTTAGACTTGTTTCTTTTGAGCAATTGAAATGCCACTTTCTCCACTAAGCCTTTTGAGCCATGTTCTACAACATTCCCTACTATCACATCTCCAGAAAACAAACCTAGAACCGATTTAGGGCAATGTCAAGCCATGAGTCGAATGTCAGCCCTTCGACATTCAAGCCCTTTGAACCCATCTCTTCGACCAATGTCAAGTGACCTTGTCTAAACCAATTCTCCTGCATGCATGATGTATTTACGTATTATTTTCTAGTGCTTGTGTGCTTATATAGTATGTATGTGTTGTTTGTACCCGTCGTGGAACCAGACGTTGAAGGAGCAGAGGAGATCCCTGAAGATTCATTTGAGCAGCTAGACCCGTCACTGCAAGGCAAGTCTCAAACCCTTGATCATGTCTCACCTACTATTTTGAAATGAAGTATGTTAACTGTTTTCCAGTATATGCATGCCTTAGATTCAAATAAGAATTATGTTTCAATAAAATGACTAGATATGACCTAAATGATTGTAAAGTCCCTTTTGACATTGAATATCCCTGCACCCTTGTTACCCTAGATTATCATGCTTAGGCTATGCTATGCTCGATGATTATATGATAAATGTTGAATGGTCACATATGAGAAAAGCATGTTCAAAACCCCTTTTTGTGAAAGAAAATGTGATTGGAATCGATAGTGAGGATGGTTTGATTGGATGGTGCTGTGTGCGCACTGGGAATGTGAAAGACTCCTCACTAAAGATTCATAAGGACTAGAACCTTGTGTTGTGCTTCTATGCGGCATGAAAAACGTACCAACCACCTGCCTGTTTATGGGACGGGCGCAACTTAGTAGCTTTCTTTAGTGTTAGCTTTCCCTGCAATGGTTGTCGGTCCAGTGTCTTGTGAGAACTGGTGGGCCGCAGAAGGCCATGAGTGATGTGAGTTCAGAAAAATCATGAGAGGAAAAGGTGGAAAGAAGGAAGAAGCCCTATGCCAGATTAAGTCGTGCGCGACTGTAATCAAGAGAGGCTATGTGTCTTGCGAGAACATAGACCTAGGCTAGGAAGTAAGGCAGTGGGGAGGACCCACAACGGTACTTGAGACTTAACTGTCTATTTACCGGGCAGGGAAATAGTTAATACTAGGACTGTAAATTATTGTGTCATCTCGGCCTTGTCACATGCGTAAGAGTCGCATGAAGCTGATCCGACTTGAAAGCCGAATGATTGGTGGATTAACGTGGTACACCTTTGCAAAGCTTAAAAAGTATCGAATACTCTGAGCTCCCAGGTCATGGAGTCTGCGCGCTGTGAATTCTATTCACGTCGATGCAGCACAAGTAGCTTTTGGAAGTTTTTCACAAAATCTGAGTAAAGTGGTGACTCATGAAAGACCGCCACACACAACATTTCTGAAAATCTAGCTTAGGATTATAAAAGCCTCGCTTTCAAAAATAAAGACCTTTCTTCAAAGCTGCATGTGAAAATCTATTATATATTTATGTACAGAGCCAAAGAGCTGTTCTTTGAGAAATTTCCCCCTCATCTATATATACATGCATTGTTACTTGGGACTTGTTGAGCACCATGTGGACGATGTGCTCACCCTTGCTTTTACAAACAAATTTAGAGGAAGGATTCGCCGACCCTGAATCTTATGGTCTTGAACCCAATGTGGAACAAGAAGAAGAAACTGAGGAGCCATCTGGTTAAAGGGTTATGCACCAAGGTGGAGTTCGATGTGGAGAAGGCCCATGCTATACCGCCGCTGCAGAAGACTGATGAAGTCCTTTTGTTTATCGTTGCTGTTTTATTTTGTGCCGACCCTTGTGTCGAAAGCCCCTTAATTTGTATTAACAATTAAATGCGTCATTTCGGCGCTAAGTTATTGTGATGTTGGTCCTTGTGATCAGCACTTGTTTTTAATTACTCGCATTTTTATATAATGCATTTTATTGTTGTGAGCTGCAATGTGCCTTTTCTGAGTGCAATCCACCTGGGCGATTGCCACTGGAATCCTCAAATGAGGGTCCCACAGAACTTGGTATCAGAGCAGAAGACTCGACTGTAGGTTGTAACCCTTAGATAGACTTTGGCGTCCCTAGAAGAAAAGTTCGCTAGTTCTTTGTCAAAATTTGTTTACGAAAACCTATTTTCCTTAAGAAAAATGTTATTTTTGATTTTTGGAAAAAGATTTTGGACTTCTCTTATAGATGCCTTTCGTTCTGTCTTCAGATGGCTTCCGACAGGAGATACCTTCACGGTGACGAGCTTGGATCGTGGGCACTGTTGTTGTGGATGATGCTGCAATTTCTTGGAGCACGGGACAGTCAGAGGCCAGTGTATTGTGTCTGGCAGGATGAGATAAATGGATGACCCATAGGTTGTCGGGCCTCGGTGATTGTCTACGAGATCCCCGAGCATGGGAGAGGCTCAGTTAGACGCCAAGCCCGTAGAGAAGAAGAGGAGGATGCTATCTTGGACGCTGCCCGTCGTGCTGTAGGTTCCGTCCGGCAGATGTACAGCGACTACCTTTCTGATTCCCCTTACCGCTTTCGTGCCTTACCAGGTCCCCGGATCGGAGTACCGAGTTGTTCTTCCGTCCAGCGACCAGGAGAACGCTATCCTGACGAAGACTCGAGACGTCGTTCGCACTTCAGAGATTGGATACACCCGCCTACTTCGAGACTACGAGCGAGTTCGCGATGACCGCCACTACCTAGAGGGCATGCTTATTCGGGCTCGTGCAAGTCTCCGAGAGAAAGAAAGACAAATTCAAGAAATGGCTGAATCAAGTGGAGAAAAGGACCTCGAAGCTGCAGAATCAGTGGCCAAGAAGAGTCACCCGAAGTTGAGGATCACTGCCCGCAAGAAGGTAGGAAACTTGAAGGAGTATCTCAGCGGTTTCATGCCTGCGTCGCGTGGCATAGTCATCAACGGTCAAGCGATCGAGCTTCCTTGCACCGCACAGAAGAAGAAGGCCCCCGAAGGAAGAGGGAAGGAGCCTATCAACATCGACGACAACGAGGAGGATGATCCCATGGATGCAGACGACGATGAGGAGGAGGATCCCGAGGAGATAGAACCTTGTGATTCCTCTGATGATGCCGAGGAGTGACTGCAGACTTCCTTAGTTTAACCTTTTGTGCCTAGCCCAGCAAACGTTAGATTTCCTTTTGTTGTAGCAGTTATTTTAGTACGATTGATGTATGCTGGTTGCTAGAGGAGCTCTGTAAGCCAATGAGGCTAGAAGCTTTGTATCTCTTGAAAAATTGATTTATGGAAAAGTCATTTTGTATATCCTTACTCTTATCTCTTGAGTTAAATGCCAGCATTCCGCTAGCATCCCTGTGAACGATTCTTTCTGAATCAATGTTTCTATTCTTAACCTCCTGTTTAAGTAGGATGGTTAACACACGCCCGAGACCCCAGGAAGGAGGGCTAGAGGAAAACCCCAACAATGCAAGAGCTACACCCGGAGCAAGAGGCCGCACAGACCCCGATAGACCAGGATCTTCGACGATGCCACAGGGAGGTGACATCAACGATGTGCTGCTATGGATGGAGCGCAATCATCAAGAGTCAGCGGCTGTGCAGAACCAAATCTTGGGACAGCTGACACAGCATATTGCATCCGGACAAACTGAAGGACCCGTGATGGGCGCAAAGTTAACTGATTTTCAAAAGACGCGACCCCCGACTTTCTCAAGCACAGAAGACCCCATCGTGGCAGACGACTAGCTCCGAGATGTGGAAAGAAAGTTGAACACCGTCAGATGCAGTGATGAAGAAAAGCTCTTGTACGGATCGAACCAACTGGCTGGACCTGCTGCCGCTTGGTGGGAGAATTACCAAACCGTGCACACCAACAGAGATTCGATCACCTGGAATGAGTTCAAGGAAGAATTCCGCAGATACCACGTCCCAAAAGGCGTTGTCCAAGCAAAGCGCCGAGAATTCGTAAATCTGCGACAAGGGAATAAGACCGTCAAACAGTACCTACATGAATTCATTCAGCTGGCAAGATACGCCCCCGAAGATATCGCAACAGAGGAAAGGAAGATTGATAGGTTTTGCGAAGGACTACAGAATTCCCTGCAATACCAACTGTCATCCCAAAAGGCGGCGCCCGAGGCGGGGCCGGAGGCCACGTCCCCGGGCAAATGGCGGCGCCCGGGGAGGCGCCGGAGGCCACGTCCCCGGGCCAATGGCGGCCCCCGGGGAGGAGCCGGAGGCCAGGTCCCTAGGGACAAATGGCGGCGCCCGGGACGGCGCCGGAGGCCAGGTCCCGGGGGCCAAAAGGCAGCGCCCGTGGAGGGGCCGGAGGCCACGTCCCCGGGCAAATGGCGGCGCCCGGGGAGGCGCCGAAGGCCCGGTCCCGGGGGCCAAATGGCGGCGCCCGGGGAGGCGCCGAAGGCCCGGTCCCGGGGGCCAAATGGCGGCGCCCGGGGAGGCCCCGGAGGCCAGGTCCCCGGGCAATCGTGACGCAACTTACCTGGACTTAGTCCCGCGGAGATTTCCCCCGACAACAGTATCTTCTGGACCTCTGGGTAACGCTCCTTAGGACCGTGAAGTACCTCGCTCACATAGTAGACTGGTCTGTGTATTCCTTCCCTATCCGCGATCAGGACAGCGCTGACCGCATGTTGTGTGGCCGCCAGATAAAGAAGCAGTGGTTCTCCTTTGTCGGGAGACACCAATATTGGCGGACTGGATAGATATGTTTTTACCTCTTGAAACACTTTTTCGGCCTCATCCGACCATGTAAAATTTTGATGCTTCCGCAAGGCTTTGAAGAAAGGCAATCCCCTTTCGCCTAGTCGCAATATGAAGCGACTTAAGGCCGCCACGCGACCAGCCAGGTGTTGAACATCCTTGATGGTCGAGGGCGATCTCATTTGTTCAATGGCCCTGATTTTCTCAGGATTAACTTCAATGCCTCCGGAACACACAAGGAAACCAAGAAGTTTTCCTGAAGAAACCCCGAAAGAACATTTCTCCGGGTTTAATTTTATTCCAAAGCGATTTAAATTACAGAAGGTTTCAGCGAGATCGTCCAAATGAGACAATCTCGTGAAACTTTTTACAACCAAGTCGTCTACATATGCTTCAAGATTACGCCCTATCTGGGAAAGAAAGGTCTTTTGCATCAAGCGCTGGTACGTGGAACCTGCGTTCTTGAGACCGAACGACATTCTGACATAGCAGTAGGTGCCGAACGGGGTGATGAAGGCAGTTTTCTCTTCATCTTCTTCTGCCATGCTAATTTGATGATATCCTGAGTAGGCATCCAGGAAGCTCATCAGTTCGCAACCCGCAGTTGAGTCGACCAGCTGGTCGATGCGGGGAAGGGGAAAGTCGTCCTTCGGACAGGCACTGTTGAGGCTAGTGTAGTCGACGCACATGCGCCACTTGCCGTTTGACTTGCGGACCATGACCGGATTGGCGAGCCATTCTGGGTGATCGACCTCGCGAATGAACCCGGTTTTTAGGAGTTTGTCCAACTCCTCTCGGATGGTTCCTATCGGTCAACAGCAAAATGCCTGAGCTTTTGCTTTATTGGTCATTGTCCAGGTCGAATTGCTAACCTGTGCTCGGTTACTTTCCTTGGGACACCGGGCATTGACGAGGATTGTCACCCGGGTCACTTCTAATAAACTTTTGGTTCAAGACAGGTTCGAACCAGACATGTATCTGGCGATGCGAACTCAAGCTATTCTGAGGGGCATCGCCATGAGGTCGCAAGCTTTACGCGATCAGGTCGCGGGTTTCGTGCGATCAGGCCGATAGCCCTGTGCGGTCAGAAGTTCGTATGCTATACGCGAACTGGATATCTGGGATGTTGCGTGGTCAACCCACATTCCGCGGTCAGAACATTCTCGACCAGGGTGCTTGGAGTTTATTTGGTTATCCTTATATCAGGATATTCCAGGCATCCCGAGGATTCCTCCACGTTGAAGACCAACCGTCAGAGGTTAATATATGCGGTTATTCATGATTAACACGTGTTAATAACCCCCGTGGAAGTTAACAGCAGTTCTCCAGAAACCGCATACAACCGTTTGATGCAGTTTTCTTCATATGGCACCCTTTCGACCAGTATAAAAGGGTGGCAAAGTACATCAAGGGAAGAAGGATCCATTTGGAAGAACAAGACCCCTGATACAGGTGAGATACAACGTATCTCAACCACTCAAACAGCCAAGTCTACGGCTTAGATTAGATAATATTCACAAGTCTCCTAGAACTTCTTTTTCTACACTTATATAGGAAAAACTTTCATCTGTGAAGGTTTCTTCCCGCTAGTTTGTAAACCTTTATCACATATAGTGAAATTCTAACAGGACGTAGGGCTTTTACTCCCACCATCGAGGGCCCGAACTTGTATAAATCTCTCCGTGCTCCTGTTCACCATTGTTCTACATACCTTCCCGGAGGATCATCTTGAAAGGTCTCACAATTACAAATTTTGCATAAGTTCGGCTGAGGACCCCGAGTCCGAATCGTCGACAGGCATGTCGGATGGTTTCCACGCAAACACATCTGCATTAGCCCGGAGGAAAGCAATGAGCTCGAGTTCCTATTTGTCATCCAGACCTGATCCGACCCGAATTATCTTGGATGGATCATCTGGGTACAAAGGAACCAGTTTGAGTTTCTCATCTAGTCGAGGAGCAGCCTTGATCGCATCGGTGGCGACGGTGGCGACCTGGGCCTCCCGGAGGGGAAGTTGATCGACCATCTCCAAAGATAGCCGGTCGCACGTGAGTGCCACGTTGCGACTGCCTCGGACTGAGATGACACCTTTGGGGCCCGGAAATTTTTTGCACTGATAAGCATAGTGCGTTGCCATCATGAATTTAGCGAGAGTTGGCCTACCAAAGATTGCATTATAAGCCGAATCACAATCGATTACGTCAAAAGTAACCAATTCTGTTCGGAAGTTATCTGGTTCTCCCAGTGTGACCGGGAGGACCACTTGTCCCAACGGCATCATGGAGGGGCCTGGGATTATCCCATAAAACAGATGGATTATGGGCTTGATCTTCGAACGAGGAATTTGCATCTCGTCGAGTGCCTTGACCAACAAAATGTCAAGGGAACTCCCCCCATCGATCAGGACCCTTTCGACTCTCGCGTTACTGATGATCGGGGTAATGACCAGAGGGAGTCTCAATGGTCGAGTAAGCCCCGCGGGACAATCGGAACGATCGAATGTCAAGGGTGTATCTGACCAACGGGGGTATTGAGGTTCACCAAGAGATATCTCCGTTTGGTTAACCTCTCGGTAAAAGGCTTTAAACTGCCTTTAGGAAACGAAAGAAGAAGAACCCCCGAAAATAACATTAATATGATTTTGAGGTACCTGGTAGGACATTTCCTCGTCTCCGTCGGCGTCTCTAAGTCCGCACGCCTGCTCTTTAGGTAGTAAGGTTGGCATTGGCCCAACCCCCTGGTAGAAATCATCCAATTGCTTCAACCAACTCCTGCAGTTCTTGAGGTCGTGGCCTGCAGAGTTCTGGAGTGGACACCACTTCTTGCCTTCCTGCGGATTAGTTGACTTTTCTGGCTGGTCGGCACTACGACCACCAAAAGCAATTTTATTCTTAAATGAAGGCTTGTTACCTTGGGTCGAAGGCGGCTTCTCTGCGACTGCAACCTCGCGGTACTGTCCAGAGCGGTTCCTATTCGACTTTTTTGACTTCACACCTGATGAAGATTCCGGCTTCTTACTTGAATCTTCTTACTTGGTGTCTTTGAAACCTGGTTGAGGTGGTAGGTCACCCTTGTCGACCATCCGGTTCCATTCGACTGCTTTGGCTGCGTCAGAGTATCAATCGGCCATGTCGAACAGATCGGCCACTGATCGAGGAGGGTGGATAAGCAAGTCTTCGGTGAATCTCTAGTATCGAACGGCATGTTTAAATGCCCTGATAACGGAGCCATCAGATATGTTCGGGATGGTATTCCTCACCCCAACAAACCTCTTGACAAACTGCCGAAGAGTCTCGGTTGAAGTTTGTCGTAGCCGATGAAGATCGTCCTCTTTACCCGACTTTTGGTAACAGTTTTGGAAATTGTTGAGGATAGCGTCGCACAGCATTTCCCAATTATAGATGGAACCTTCGGGCTGGTTAAACAGCCAGGTTCTAGCCGGTCCTTCGAGGACTGTAGGCAGGTAGTTGGCCATGACCCGGTCATCGCCTCCTGCCGCTTGGATGGCAGTGATATAGATTTGAAGGAACTCGGATGGGTTCTGAGTTCCGTCAAACCTCTCAATGGCCCTTGGTCGAAACTTATCAGGCCAAACGACCGCACGTAGGCCGGGCGAGAAAGCTTTACAACCAACGTAGGGACCGTGAACTGCCCTGTAACTCTCGACCAGGTTACGGGCGACCTCAACCAACGATGAAGTTACTCGCGGTCCCAAATGAGAGCGAACAGGAACCCGATCCCTACTATGAGAATCCTGCGTTCGCCGGTACTTGTCCTGTCGGGACGGTACGGGCGGTGGGTAACTTCGCCGGCCAGAACCAGAGTGAGGACACTCTCGTTCGCGGGAACGTGTTACCGAGAGGGAAGAGGCCGTTGGGGTCGCCTCAGACGCGACCTCATCCAGCCTTTCCGCCAAGATCCTGGTAAAGGCCGGTTTCTGCGCATCCGTGACCGTAGGAGGAAAGTTACGCATGACTTCCGCGATAGATCGCAATCGACCATTGGTGCTTCTCCTAGGGGCACCAGGTGTTACTGTTTCTTCGTCCACCGGGAAACACTCCGGTGGCAAAGAAGGGGTCTAGTCACGTTTGCGACCACGTGACCGTCGAGAGGAACTCGGAGTAGCATCGTAACGAGCCTGTGCATCTTGAAGAGCCTCTAGGGCAATTCTGCGTAGTTCATTGTTTTGTTGCTCGAGATCTTCATCGTCCTTTTGTTTGCGATCCCGTTCTTCCCTAGCAGCCTGTTGGTCGGGAGTCTCCTCTGAGAAGGCAGCAAACTGTCTAGGGAGAGAGGTTGTCGATGGGGAAAACATCTCGGTTTGTTCCGAGTCGGACTCGAAATCAATGAGACGGTGAAGGTTATCAGGGTCGAATCTCCCCGGGCTGATTTCCAGGTCGATATCATCCTTCCCCTCAGCGGGGTCATATGAGGGACCGGATTCATCCTCTAGCGCATTGAGAACCTCTGTGGGTTCTGACATTGCGCTAGTCGCCCCCTGGTCGATGGACATGACCTGGAGAGATGATTCCACCTCTGGAAGATTCCGGCCTTCAACCTCCTCCATCGGAATAGGATCGCTTGGAGAAGGCATTGGAATGTGAGCATAATCCTCGAGATCAAAATCGTTCTCGGAATCATATACTCCAGCCATGTTTCAGCGAACCTCCGGATGAAAATTAGGATGCCTTGAGAAAGGCCCCACAGTGGGCGCCAGCTGTCAACGATTCAGACTCGGAGTCCTCAGCCGAACTTATGCAAAATTTGTAATAGCGAGACCTTTCAAGATGACCCTCCGGGAAGGTATGTAGAAAAATGGAGAACAGGAGCACAGAGAGGTTTATACAGGTTCGGGCCCTCGATGGTGGGAGTAATAGCCCTACGTCCTGTTGGGATTTCACTATAGGTGATAAAGGTTTACAAGATGGTGGGAAAACACCTTCACAGGCGAAGGGTTTTTCTTATGTCAATATACAGAATGAAGCCAGAAAGGCTTGTAAGACTATCTAACTTGGGCCGTGGACTTGGCTACTTGAGTGGTTGAGATGTGTTGTATCTCGCTTGTATCAGAGATGTTGATCTCTCTTCTTCCCTCCTTCTGTTTGATACACCATGCCGCCCTTTTATATTGGTCGAAAGGGCGCCAAGTCGTAACTGCATCAAACAGTTGCTTGGATGGTTGGATGCGGTTTTTAGAGAACCGCTCTTAACCTCCACGCAGGTTAAACACGTGTTATTCATGGATAACTGCACGTATTAACCTCCTGACGGTTGGTCTTCCACGTGGAGGAATCTTCGGAATACTTGGAATATTCCCGCTATAGAGACAGCCGGACAGATGAACTCCAAGTACCCTGGTCGAGCATGTTCTGACCGTGGGATGTTGGCTGACCGCGCAACATCTCCGACATTCTGTTCTCGTATAGCATACGAACTTCTAACCACGCAAAGCCTGTGACCTGATCGAGCAAAGCCTGCGACCTCGGGCTGATGCTTCTCAGAATGACTTGAGTTCGCACCGCCGGGCACGTGTCTGTCTCGAATCTGTCTTGAACCAACAGTGCATTTATTTGAACTGACTTGGGTGTCAATCCTCGTCAGTAATAGCCCTACGTCATGTTGTGATTTCACTATATGGGGTAAAAGTGTTTACAGGGAGAAGGGATTATCACAGGCGATGATCTCTCCTATATTTTTGTCTATCTAACTATGTCTAAGTCTTCAAGCTCTGTTGACTCACTGTCGTGCTTGTTGGTTGTCTTAACTGCACTTTACATCGTGCATTGACCCTCCTTTTATACTGACAAAAAGGGCGCCAACGCGAAGTGGTTCTGGATGGTTGTTCATGGTGTAGTTCGTATAACCGCACTCTTCTCCTACGCTGGTTTAACACGTGCAATTAGTAGATAACCACACATGCTAACTCCTGGCAGTTGTCTTCAAACGTGGGAGAAGTTATCTTGATCCTAGAGACGTGTCTATAAAATACTTAAACACCCTCAATTTGTCTTGGTCGCACGTAGTCATTGACCTTCTGACGGCGCATTATCCGCGGCCTTGTAACACCCTGGGTTTGGGGTGAAAATTTCTTTCTTAAAAAGTCATGCATGCATATGTCTCTTCTAGATCAGCCAAATCAGCCCCAACTTTATTCTATTTTAAGCCCAAAATCTTAAAATCTATCCTGTAGACCCAAATCAAGATCTGACTTTTCAGATTTGATCTACTATCTATCTTGAGTATAAAAGCCTTCAGAACCCAGATTCAATTCTATCTCTAACTTCCAGATTTATCAACTCCTTTATGTTTTCAAAAATAGAAATATCTTATATTACCCCAAATACCCTAAGTTTCAGAAATTCAGATTTAATCTTGACCAAGTTAAGACCAGATTATTCTTGGATTATAATCAAGGGTATGCCAATACCTTAATCCAAAAAATTGGCAGTCAGATTTCATCATCTAAACCTTTTTCGCAAATCAGTCCAAGAGTATCGCAGATCAGTCCTTTTCCAGATTTTCTAGAAGCCTGAAAAGGCAAAATATTACAAATCATCTCCAAATCCAAATCTGATTCAGGGAACACCTTCCAAATGCCATTCAACACAAAATCTTCTTATATGAGTATCTCAAAATCAAATCCTAAATTCCAAAATTCCAGCATTTGACAAAATCCAGATTTCAAATACCCTAATCTACTCTATTTTCAGTTTATATAAAAAACCATTCAATTGTTTCAAATTTTATCTTCTATCTGTGCCAAATTATCTGTTGAATAAAGTCTGCCAGATCAGTGCAATCAATTTCAGTTTAAATCTTCCAAATCTCCAGATTTACAATCCAGCCAAAGCCAATCAAAAATCATCACAATCAGGACCCTGATTCGACCACGGGCTGATGTTCACGACCAGAACCCGCGTTCGGTTGATTTCGTCATTTTCAACCACAATCAGCTGCGCCGCGCCACTGCATTCTTCGTCGTCGGTGAAGCTTCGCCTGCGCTTGTGGCCGTGCATGCTTGTGTGTACGCTTCCGCGCCTTAGCCATCGCCGTGGCAGCGCCAACGACCAGCAATCGCTCCCGTGCGCGACCGGCAGCAGCACCGGCAGCCTTTTGTAAGCAACTTAATGCCACGTTGCCTCGCCATGCCAGTTTTGTCACCACCGCTTTGCACCGCCCAACATCGTTGAGTTCCAATGAGCCGACAATTGGATCAGTATACAGCCGCCTGATCATCGTCTTGTCGATGCCGTTGTTTGTTCACCGTTGTCGCACCTGCGCCCGGCCAGTCAAGTCACCGGCGCCAATTTCTTTGCTGTTCCCTCCTTACCAAGTCCGTCCCTGGTCTATTTAAGTAGCCAACACCCTGTGTAGTTCTCTCTTCACCAGAATTCAGCTAAGTCCCAAATCTCCTTCACCTTCGTCTTCTTCTCCGGTGAGTCCAGCACGGAAGCTCATGGTGCCAGCACACTCCATTGCATTACTTGCCAAATTGAAGCCACCAGTGAGTATCTCTCATCCTCCTCATCGTTCTGTTGCATCCAATTGCTCTCCAGTGGACCCTAACACCGGTGATCGCCGGAATCTTCGATTTGCCCTGTTCTAGTTACACAATTCAAATTAATCCGAATTAGCTTTCAATTCTGTAGAACAAATTGATCAGTGAGCTATCCTTAGCAAGCCTGTAAGCTCAGAATCCCCAATTGAACCCCAATTGAAGTTTTCCCCAAATTTGAATTTCACCAGAAACTGGCGATCGTCGCCAGGCTTTTCCGATGATCCTCCAGCCAACCTAATCATGCAAACAGTTTCCTTATACTTCTCAGGTACTCTCCAAGCAAGGAATTGAGTTCAATTAACCTATATCAAAAATGCCCAATTCCCGTGTCATCTTCTCCGGCACCGTTAACCGGAAAAGTGATTACGGCCAATCCAGCTTCAACCACTTTGTCCTCCAGATGTGCCTCAAACTCCTGAGCACTTTTCTCTTCTAGCCCGATCTCTGAAACCGTCCAGATTTCAAGATATAGCCATGCCAAAGATTCTGTCCAGTGCTATTGTCTTGCCATGTCGCCATCGTCTTTCTTCACCGGATTTCTTGCCGTCCGGCCATCTCCAGCCAAGGAACTTGTTATGTCTTTTGCTCCTGTTACTTGAGCCTGTCTCCTAGACATAATTGGCACAGCAGATGAAGCCTTGAATTGCATTTGCTGCTAAGCCCTAGTTTTTGACATTGTCAGCCCTATGCCAGAGCTTCTCAGCCAGTGGCATTAGCCCTTTTCACTTCTGTCCAGTTGTGCAAATTGAAAATAACCTTGTCCCTTAGACTTGTGGAGTTGTGCTCTACATTTTATTCTACTGCCACAAGTTGAGATAATTCCTCTATCATCCATCGACCCTATATCGATGCCTTGAACCAAATGTCAACCTAAAGACGTTTGCTGTTTTTGAGCGAACCAGTCGCAACCTTGATATCATTCTGATATTATGAGACATTTGGAACCTTGTAAACTTTTGGCAACTAATCTTAACCCTGGTTTCCATAACTTAACCCTAATCGCTTTCCAGAACTCTCGAATCTTGTATTGCCTAAATGTTCTCATTGCATTATTGCATGTAGTGAATTAGTAAGAGTAGGATTGATTGTAATGCCTGTTTGCTTGTTTGATTTTGCTCAGAGCCAGAGCCAGAGTTCGAGAACTTCACTGTCAACCCGACATCAACTGTTGTATTTTACGACGTGGAAGGCAAGTCATATCCTTGGACATCTTGAACTTATATTTTAAGAGTTGCTATAATATAACCTTGGATATAGATAATATTGCATGTGAAAGATTGAGAATGGTTGAATTATAAATTGGCAGTACTAGACTAGTTATCTGTGAAATGTGAAATGAATAAGTTTTGAGCCATGAACTATTATATATGTATTTATATACTTATATTCATGAAATAAAACCCTTAGCCGACCAGAATTTTGGTATGGATGGCTGTAGCACTGGAGGTGCTTAACTGCAAAGGATGTGCAGGCACTGAAGGTGCAGGGTTGTGGATGATCTGGTCACTGGCATATAAGGACTAGAACCTTGTGTTGTGCGTCTAGTGGCATGAAACATGTACTAACCGCAAGCCTGGTATGGGACAGGCCTGAACAAGTACTTATGTTGATCGCACATGAAACCCTTGCATGAGATGGAAAATAATACACTAATTTCACGGGGTTCAGCTCCTCCACGTAATTTAATCAAGCATGCTCACCCAGTAATGGGAAGAGGTTTGGGGGTGGGGGTATATTCCACCACAACTGCGGTTTGTGTGAAGAAAACTGTAGGGTCAGGGGTGAATTGTAAGTGAAACATAACAAAAGCTCTTGTTATCTCCACCTTGCCACTCACATATGGTTGTGAGGAAGGGTCTAATCATTTTGATAGGATGGGCTTGAAAGTGGAATATCTTGCGGGTAAATTGGTACATCTCTGCAGAGTTAAAAACGTATTCGAATACTCCGAGCTCCCGGGTTTATAGGAGTCTACTACGGTGGATTAAATCCACGGGGTGTGACACAAGTATGTTTTCTAAATAATATTTGTTAAATCAAGATTACCCAAATGACATGTGTTGTCATGATAAGGAGTGCTGCCATGGGCTGTCGTGTGTCAACGTGTCGCGGTAGTACTATAATCTAGTGAACAAGAATATGAATACTATTTTATGAAAAGTGCTGCCATAAGATGAGATGAGATATGAAAGAAAAAGATTATTTTACAAACATCCATAATTCTTGACTAGTCTAGGTTCATATCATCACTACTATATGTATCTACTCTTACCTATGACTTGCTGAGTACGTAAGTGCTCACCCTTGCAACCTACAAATCAGTAGATGGATCGTTCAATAATCAAGACGAAGGCGTGGAGAATTTCTTGGATCCAAAAGGTGGAGAGTCAGTTCCACCAGAGCCCTGATGTGTGTTGTTTTGCCGTCCACTTCTCATTGTGTGAGGGTCACCTATCTTCTGCTGTGTAGTTATTATTTTGCTAAACCATGTTTGCCGTGAAGGCATTGTAATCTCTTAATGTAATATTAAGGCCAGCAGGCCACACTACTTAAATATTTTGTAAGTTACTCTGTTGAAATGTAAATATACTCCTATGATTGACTTATCCTGGGAAGTCAAGGGTAAGCATATATGGGACTAGCTGCAGCAAGCTAGGTCTCCACGGGAGTAGTCGTAGTCCCAGTTTCAGGGCGCGACGGGCCTCCTGACAGCGCATTATCCGCGGCCTCCTGACGGCGCATTATCCGCGGCCTTGTGATCGTGCAAGGGTTGCAATCACAAACTACCTTTGTGTCCGCGCACTTCTAGTCTATAGAAGACTGGTCATCTGAGACCATAGTGGCTACTAAGACATATAGACACATATTAGATTCGAACTTGAATTGAACACGATGTGTGTTAAACGAATTAGCTCAGGTGACAATCCTCAGTTAGCACTGTACTGCTGTGTGACGGTTCATACCCCAAGAAATAGTTTTTCTTGACAGGTAATAATGAATTTATTTAATCAAGGCAACTACTATAAATTCTAGTTTTTCGAACTCGAGACACATGTGAAAATGAACCGTCGCCTCCAGACTCTATAAATAGAGGAGCCTCTCAATCCTTTGAACTTACAATTTTTTGTCTTTACTAAGTTACTAAGTCTTTTAAAGCTACTTCTCTCTTGTTCCACCCTCCCTCTTTTGTTTCTACCTCAATGGCGAACCAAGGCTCCAAGAACATTATTGAGATTAAGAGTGGCGAGGGAGGTAAAGAAGTTATATCAGAATTTGATCAAGATTCTGAGAAGATAAATCTCTTTTGAAATTCTAGTTGTAAGTTCCCCTTTCACATCCTAATCATTTTCAAAGCAATGCATTTTGGAACTCACAGGCACTCGAGGAACTGGTTCCTCCGAAGAAGAGAACGAAAAATGACGAAGGATCCTCCAGTGGAACTGCATCAAAATCGCTAAAGGGGACCGAGACCTGGGTTGTCACATTACCCTTCTCTTCGGCCCCAGCAACTCATTTGGTTGCATCTTCATCTCCACCTTTGGGAATCCACAACAATCCTTCGAACCTTCGCTCTTCCAGAGTAAGTCTTACATCATCGTGACCAGATGATACACTTCCTTTGGATCATCAGCTTTTGTCGGGTGATCGACTTTCTGGTGAAAGTCTCTCACTCCCACGCTTAAATCTACCCCAAAGCCTGGCTTTCTCCTCTACTTCTCAAGTAATGACCTCCATTTTGTCTGCTGGTCATGTTTTTTGGTCGAAACTAACCCATGCAGGCACAAACGTAGGAGGCAAGGGCTTCTAGGTCCCTCAGTGATCAGCTTGCTGAAGTCCAAGGCCTTTTTGGTGAGAGAGTAGCTTTGTGCCGAACTCTCCTAGAAGAAAAAGAGGCCCAGAAAAGTGTACTGAGGAGATGTCTTCGGCTATTCTGCATCTGTCAGAATGTTATGATGGCTCCCGTGAAGAGGTGCATAGGTTCTGGTCGGAGAGACATTATGCTCCGCAGCAGCAAGAACTCTCCAATACACTTTAGGATTAGGTCGATGCTCTGGTCACCTGTATCCCTTTTGTATGTCAAGGCTGTAAGAAATAAAAATTTCTTTTCCTTACATAATCTGGTGCTTTGAATGATGATGTATATTTGATAATCACCAAAATGATATTCTCTGTGTGAAAGATGATAACAGAGAAAGTGCTTCTATGATCAGAACATACACAGGTAATTGACTTCTCTGTCTGAAATCGACTTCGGACCTTGGTCTCAAGCTAGTGTTTGAGGTCATGAAGAACATTGCGATCACATAATAACCTTGAGACCACATTTAACATTGAATTCGAAAAACTATACCAAGATCACAAGACTACCTTGCAATCACGTATTCGGAAAAATATCTTTTTTAAGATTATGACCGTGCCAAATTTATTAATTTCCCATAAATGTACCATAGCCCCTGAATGTGAAATAAAATGATTTTTATTGACTGGAGACAAATACATTTTATTTCAAATCCACAACAAGGTAATGATAACGGGTTCCAACAGGAGAAACGCCTGTTATGGGAAATTATTAAAATAACGCGCCTGACGGGGAGCTGTCTCGGGCATATAAAAGGAAGAGATAGCTTACTGGAGAAGTTTCACAACCAAAACCCTCTATTGCCTTAGACATTCTCGCCACACAAAACCCTCTTTTGCACACCGTGCCCTCATCGTCTCCAAAGCCGAACTTCACCAAAAATGGCGTCCTGGAGCCGATCCATCCACCACATGGAGGAGAGCCTAATCACACTCGAGAGAGAAGAGATTCTTCCTCCGTGGCTACTGATTAACTGGCGGCCAGCAGATAATAACGAAGAAACTCCAGTCGTTCACGAGAACGAACTGGTGATCTTTCGAGGAATACTTGCGATGCGTGTTTCGATTCTCGGAAAGCAAGTTTCTTCAAGAAATCCTGGCCCACTACAAACTGGAATTGGTAAATATTCACCCAAATGCCATCCTAATCCTGGCGATTTTCCAGCATTTGTGTGGAGCCTTCGTTGGAGTGCTGTCCAGCGTGGAGCTTTTCTGACGATTCTACTTCTCGGCGTGGTCAAAGAGTACTGTAACACCCTGGTTTTGGGCGTGAAAATTTCCTTTTTATGAAAAATCATGCATGCATGTATCTTGGTAGTAGTAGCCAAATCTTCTGGTTTAAACCAGATCTGATCCCCAATAATCTCAAAATCTATCCTGTAGATCCAATTCAAGATCAGATTACTCAGATATGACCTATTATTTATCCTGAGTATAAAAGCCTTCAGAAGCCAGATCAAATTCTATCCCTAACTCCCAGAATTATCAACTTCTTTCTGTTTTCGAAAACAGAATTAAATTAATTACCCTAAATTACCCTGTTTTCGTTTTATCCAAAAACTACTAAAATGTTCCAGATTTTATCAAATACCTCTGCCAAATTATTTCCTAAATGAAGTTTGCCAGAGATTTGAAGTCAAAATCAGTCCCAACCATCCAAATCTCAGAATTCACAGATCAGTCCAAAATCAAAATCAGCAAATTGCAATCAGTTCCAGCTACCTGTTTTCGACCAGCCGCCTTCGACCAGAGCTGTGCCGTTCGACCACAACCAGGTGCACCCATCACAGTGTTTCTTGTCGCCAGTGAAGTCCAGCTCATCGCCAGCAATTGTAGCCGTTGGAGGTGCATGGCTGAAAAGCGTCCGAGCCGGAGTAGCCACCGTGGCCGCACCACCACCACCAGCGCCGCCTATCTTCACAGCGCGCTCATGGCCTCTCCAACAGTAGCAGCAACAACAGGACTTTTGCGCCACGTTGCAACCATGTCGGGAGAAGCAGTCACCTCGCCGTCACACCAGCGAGAGAAAGTTGCACGCCAGCAAGAAAAGCCGAAGAAATCATCGTGTGCCGTCGCATCTTCACCGCTGTCACCACCCCGCCGTCCAGTCACTTCGCCATCACTTCAGCCGCTCCAATTCTCCAGATTTTTCCAGACGTTGCAGCCTTGCCTGTGCCTATTTAAGCCGCCCCTTACTCAACTCATCCTCACACACACCAGAACCAGCAAATTCTACGGAGGAGGAACACGGTGCCAGCTCATTCTGCTGCGCCATCCTCAAATTAACTCAACCAGTGAGTACCTCCCTCTCCCCTCATCAATATGTATCATTTAATTGCACTCCGGCGGACCTTAACGCTGGTGATCGCCAAAATTTCCAATTGCCCTGTTCCGGCAATGCTGTTTGATTTAGCCCGAATTAGTCCCCCCTTTAGTAGAACTTTATGATCAGTAGACCCCTCTTAGCAAACCTATGCTTTTAGAATTCAAAATTGAGCTTCAATTGAAGCTTTCCCAATTTTTGAGCTTCACCAGTCGTCGGCTCTCGTCGCCAGGCCACGCCGGTGATGCTCCGGTCAAATTGACCACACCAATAGCTTCCTCATATCCCCCTACCAGTCTCCAAGCAAGGAAATAAGTTCAAACCCCCTGTATCAAAAACCCCCAATTCCAGTGTCATCTTCTCCGGTGCTAGCCACCGAAAAATTGTTCTCAGTCGTTGCAGCCCTAGCCACTTTGTCTAGTGTGTGTGCCTTGACCCCTTGAACATTTTTGTCTTCTAGCCCGATGCCTAGATCGGCCCAGATCAGAAGTTATAGCTATGCCAAAGCCTTGTCTAGAGACTGTTTCGAATAGTGAGGCCACCGTGCTTGCTCGCCGGCATTCATCACCGCCCGGCCACCTCAACCCTTGAAACCTTAGCCATTGTGTTCCTGTTACTTGTGCTTACCTCCTAGACATAGTTAGCACAGCAATTGGAGCCTTGAATCACAGTTGCTACTAAGCCCTGGTTTTTGACATTGTCAGCCCTGTGTCAGTTCATGCCAGCCAGTGGCATTGGCCCTGTTCACCCACCTCTGGTCATGCAACTCAAAAACCTCCTTGTCAATTATCTACCTCATGGCATTATGCACCCAATTCTTGAATCAAAACCCATTTTTCCCACTGGAAATCTTCTAAACTATGTCAATGCCATTCTTGGGCATTGCCAGCCCTTGTCAGCCTATGTCAGCCAGTGGCATTCAGCCAGCTTGACCCCTTATGGGTATGCAAACTGAAATCCACTTTGTCCCCTAAGCTTGTATATAGCTATGTTCTACATTTCCTTCAACTGTCACATCTTGAGATAAGCTCTCTAGCATTCCTTGAAGCTATGTCAGAGCCCTGAACCGAATGTCGATCTATTGACATTCGCTGTTTTTGTGAAAACCAACCGCATACTTGATGTCCATATTGCAGCCTTGAAACCCTGAGAGCCTCTAACACCCATCCTTAGCCCAGGCTCTACAGATTTGAGAGTTTAACTCAATTCCAGCTTCCAAATCCTGTCTGTCTCAGCATCGCCAAGATCTTTTCTCCTTTGCATGTTGCATATAGATTATTAATGTATTTAAATGGTTTGTGATCTTGTGTGCTTGTTTGTTGGAGAGTAGATCAAGAGCCCGATTATGAAGACTTCATCGCTGACCCGACATCGACTGCTGTTTCTTACGACGTGGAAGGCAAGTCATATTCTTGAACATCTTGAACCTATATTTTATGAATTGCTAGAATATACCTTGATTATAAAGTAGTATTGCATGTGATGAGAAAAGGATGATTGAGATATAAAATGGCAGTACCAGGCTGGATGCCTGCGAAATGTGAAGTAATTAATTAGTGAGCCATGAACTAATATATATATGTACTTACTTATATTCATGAAATAAAACCCCTAGCCGTGACCAGGATTTTCGTATGGAATATGGTAGCACTGGATGTACATGTGGTTTGTGGTTTGATCTGGTCATTGACATATAAGGACTAGAACCATGTGTTGTGCGTCTAGTGGCATGAACAACGTACTGACCGCAAGCCTGGTATGGGACAGGCCTGAACAAGTAGTATGTGGATCACGCATGAAACCCCTATATGACATGTACACGATTTACACGGAGTGCGGCTCTAACACGTATCACTGGATGTGATTGCATGCTGACCCTAAGTGGGAAGATGCCAATTAGTGGGGGTTGTGTAACCCCGCCACAACTGTGGTTTCTGAGTGGAACCACAGGGTCTGTTGTGAATAGCGTGTGAAACATGGCAAAAGTTCTTGTTATCTCCACCTTGCCACTCGCACATGGTTCTGAGGATGGGTCTAATCATTTGATAGGATGGGCATGAAAATGGGAATATCTTGCGGGTAAATTGGTACCTCTCTAAAGAGATAAAAATTTATTCGAATACTTCGAGCTCCCGGGTTTTTAGGGGTCTGCTGCGGTGCATTAAATCCACAGGTTGTGACATAAGTATACTTTTATAATTAAAATTTGATAAGCCAAGATTACCCAAATGACATGTGTTGTCATGATAAGGGGTGCTGCTGTGGGCTGTCGTGTGTCGACGTGTCGTGGTAGTACCATAATTTAGTGCACATGAATAGCGATGCTATTCTATGAAAAGTGCTGCCATGAATATGATCATGAAATGTGAAAAGCAAGAAAGAAAAGTATTTTGAAAACCCTCCCCTCTTTCCTCTAGTAGCATAGGTTCATATCATCTATACTATACGTATATCTACTCTTACCTATGACTTGTCGAGTACGAAAGTGCTCACCCTTGCAACCTTTCATCAAATAGATGGAGTGCTTCATGACCAAGATGAAGGCTTGGAAGATTTCGTGGATCCAGAAGGAGAAGAGCCAATTCTGCCGGAGCCCTGATGTGTGTTGTTCTGCTGTCAACTTCTTACGACTGTGGGGCTTCGCCTATCTTCCGCCTCGTAGTTGTTATTTGTTTTAATTAGACCATTTGTGCCATGAAGGCATTGTATTACCCTTTTGATGTATCAGGCCAGCAGGCCATACTGTTTATGAATGATATTTTGTAGGTTACTCTGCTGCAATGAACTCTTGTGCTTGACTTATCCTAGGAAGTCAATGGTATGTATGTATGTGGCTAGCCACAGCGAGCTGGGTCTCCACGGGAGTAGTCGTGGTACCTTGTTCAGGGTGCAAAAAATATCAATGCCGCGGGCTATATCTACTTCCGCATAAGGGGGAAGAAAGAGTATCCTTTTCTTCCTCTGTGGGATTCGGTGTACGGGTGGCATCGTAAGTGGTTCTACTGCACCCCTCCGCCGGAGAGTGGACTCTAGTTTGAGAACACCCGACCAGAAAAAGACATTGAGATGGACTCCGCTCCTACCCTAGATCAAGAGTTGAAGAAGCAAGCTCAAGCCATTCTTCACTTAGTCTAGTAGGGCTTAACTGCGGATGATATCATCTGTGACTTTGTGAAGAACAGGATGAGCCCCCTGCGTGAGAGGGCACATCCGGCTTGGGAGGTGGAGTCCATGGCAGACAGCACCTTAGATTATAACACAGGTATGTCCTCTGGTCTACAAAATATGCAATTTTACTGATGAAAAATGTCGTATCAAGTAATTTGCTTGTTTGTGACACAGTTCTACCTTTGTCCGAAATTGAAAAATGGACAAACTACCTCCTCTGGCCATACAATGTCGCAACAGAAGGAGCTAAAGGGATGCCCCGTCCTCAGAGCTTAATAAACGCTGGTGATGACCTGAAACAGGAACGTCAAAAGGTATAACTTCTTTTGGCAAAAACCTATTCGAGATCACCTTATTATATTTTTTGGCATCAAATTGAGTCTTTGAAATGATGTAGCTGCTGAAAGGGCGATCTACTGGGACGAAAAGTCCTGGTGATGACGCTGGACCCTCTGGGCGGTCAGCAGTGAAGAGGGTGAAGAGAACCTCTTCAAAGCAAAAGATGAAGGAGCCTGCTCCCAAAAAACCTAAGATCTTAGGAGGTGCTTCCTGAAAGAAGAAAAACACAACTACTAAAAAGACCACGGTAAGATTTTATGTGCCCCATACACCCCCAAGTGCGAATAGGAATTACTTCTTAGTCATACAGGGTGAGGGGAGTGAGGACAAGGAAGACGACGTTCCTCTTAACCGTCGCAAGAGGAAGGCGATGGACCCTCTGGAGATAAGAATTCCAGAGAGATCAACCTCTCCTTGCATCCACGAAGCCTTGTCCTTGACTATAGAGATAGAAGCAATGACTCAAGGTCCCGTGGCAGCAGAATATCTTGTGGTCACAAAGGAGACTCCCAATCTGGAGGCCTGCGAGGCCCCAGGGTTGATAACTCCTCCCCCTATGATCAAGGGGACTACTGTGGTAAGAACTTCACAGTGTTTTAAATTTGTCTCTCCTTTTTTTTACTACCCTGCATAGACCACTCATATTGTGAACGTATAGGGAGAAGAAGACACTGTCCTGTTTAAGAAAAGGAAAACAAGGACGCATGCTGATGACACTTCAACAGGAGCACCCAGTGGGCTTCGTTCTCCCCAGAGCTCATCGTCGAAACCCAAACTTTGGACAAGGTTTTGTCTAAAGTAAGAATATTATCTCTTGTTAATTCCATGTCATTGATAAGAGATATTCTAAGCCTATGATGTTTAGACGTAGGGATCCTGCACTTAGTCCCCCAGCGACCCTAACCACTGTCGGCGCATCAGCTACCGCAGAGGTCGTGGGTGAGACAAGTCCAACTCCCATGGCTGAGGAATCCTCTCAAACCATTGTGGAAGAAATAATAGCGGACATACAATCTCATGGGATGGACCTGACCGCAAGGGTGGATCAGCAAGAAAGACCATCTGCTACCCCTGTTGTCAAGGAAAAACTCGAGCCTTGAGGCTCAAGCTTCAACTGAACCTGAGAGTGGCTCATTCAGATATTTTGTAGAGGTAAGTAAAACTTCTCTCATTGCTTTTGAGTTCGCGGACCTAGGAATGTTCAAGTCTTAAGAGCAATGTCTTACTGTGTTTTAGGATTTGACCCAGATGGCAGCCAGATCAATAGCTGTAGCAAAACATATTGAGGTTGCACAACGGGAAATTAGCCGGCTCCAACAGTAAGTGTGATGCATCTTGTTTACATCAACTTGAATTTTCATCTAAGCATAACTTGTTATCTTTCTTGTTACAGAGAAAATGCTTTTCTGAACAAGAGCATGGCTGATCGGGAAAGCCAAGAAGAAGTTGTAGCCGCAAGGTTCTCCTCTATAGAGAGGGAACTTCATGAGGCGCAGTCAAAGCTTTCTTGTAAGTTTACTTTCGACCAGAAAACATTAGTTCGTTACATGAACTGCTGTAAAATTGATTATCGTGTTCATGCAGTACAAGAGGATCAAATAAGCCTTCTTTCAAAAGATAAAAATGACCATCAAGCAACCAACGAATTCCAAAGATCAAAAATTGACACTGTCTGCATGGAGAATGAAACATTGAAAACAACGATTTCATCATGCAGCAATACTCAATCAGACATCTTCGAAAAATTGAAGACGGTGGCAACTCTGCTCAAAGATGACGTAGTCGAATCTCAGAAGAGCAATCCCAACTTTAGCGAGTTAGCCATATTGATCGCGGCCCAAGCCGAATCACTTCTCCAGTATCTTCCTGGAGATACCAAACGGCAGGAAGAGGCAATGAAGTCAAATGTACGATCTATAGCCTCTGCCATTCTCTGCAGATTGTAATTTACCATGGCCCAAATCTGAATCTGAAGCCAGTGGTAGAAGATGCAAAGATCGAGAGTGAAGACCAACTTGAGGCCATCTTTGAAGAAGTCAAGCCTCTAGTTGAAGACCTGTTGAAAGAATTGGGCTTATTATGATTCATTGTAATGAACAATGATACTTTTTGATAATTGTACCTGCAAATATACAATTATAATGTGCAAATGCATGCCTCAAGTTTTTTGAAGAGCATACTTATTTCGTTTCATATTATGACTATATTCTCATATCCCCCTTCTGAGATCATTAATACTGAAGACTTAGTGTTATAATCTTAGGAAAAATATGGGTTTTTGACGATCAAAAACATCTAGTGAGTCTCTTACACTTGTAGAAATAGTTTACAAAAAAATGCCTCGACATAGATATGATCATCTGATAGTAGTGACACTGATCTCAATATGACACCAGGTCTTATTACGAACAGGCAGCCACTTAAATGGTTAGAAACATGTCAGTAAGTCCTGTGTGTGTTTAGAAATGGCTTATATAGGGATGTCTTATCTGGATGCGACCATGAGATCGGCCCGCGAAACCAATCAGGTCATCATAGAAAGATGGTCCCCAGCGATGAGCCCCCAAGCGTAGCTCGGTTATGGGTAGGACAAAAGAGAAAAAAGGACCATAACATAATTCGAAGAGAAGGACACACAGTTTTTTTATCAACTCATGCTAATTGAAAAAGATAAAAGAATTGGGAAACTTACACGTAGAACTTGCATAATTGATCTATGTTCCAAGTATTGGATAAGATTCTCCCATCCTCCATCGCTAACTGAGCTGATCCTGGTCGCGGTACTGAAACGACAGTATAACGGCCTTCCCACTGAGGAGAGAACTTATTGCGGTTAGACTGGTTTTGTATTTTTTATAAAACCAAGTCACCCACGTGAAGACTATGCGGCCGCATTCTTTTGCTGTGATATTTATGCAAAGCTTGTAAATATACTTGTCTTGGTATTGCGAATACCCCGGCAGGTTTTGTGGACTATCCTAGTGAAGAAAATACGACGCGGGTTGACTGGGTGATCGGTCCTCCCCCGTCGGACAAGCACAACAAATGACACGAGGGTTTATACAAGTTCGCGTCCCAGTGGGGGCCCTAGTACTGTCGGTGTGCTCCCGACCGGAGTCGGCTAAGGGAGCTCTCTCGGGGAGAGAGGGCTCCGGAGCACACCTATGAGATTGTCTATTCCTAGCAATAATGAGCAATTGTCTTTTACATGAGGGGTTACAAGGGCTTATATAGCCCCAAAAGAAGCAAAAAGACTAAACTACCCCGCCTGCTACCGTTGGACCGAAGGGTAGCAACGTCCTTCTCCCGGTCAGGCATCTCGGATGCTTGACAGGTGTACGCCGGTTCCCGAGGCGCTTCTCGCGTGACCCTCACGTGACCCGGGACCGGAGACTTCCATTTCCAGAAGGACGACAGTGCCCGGGACGAGCCACCGGGGGCCTTGTCCCTGGGCAAATGGCGGCCCCCGGGACAGGCACCGGGGGCCCTATCCCCGGGCTAAAGGCGGCGCACGGGACAGGAAACGGGGGCCTTGTCCCCGGGCAAATGGCGGCCCCCGGGACAGGCACCGGGGGCCCTGTCCCCGGGCTAAAGGCGGCGCCCGGGACAGGAAACGGGGGCCTGGTCCCCTGGCAAAAGGCGGCGCCCGGGACAGCACCGGGGGCCTTGTCCCCGGGCAAATGGCGGCGCCCAGGGACAGGCACCGGGGGCCTTGTCCCCGGGCTAAAGGTGGCGCCCGGGACAAGCACCGGGGGCCTTGTCCCCGAGCAAATGGCGGCGCCCGGGATAGGCACCGGGGGCCTTGTCCTCAGGCACATGGCGGCGCCCGAGACAGGCATTGGCGGCATTGTCCCCGGGCAAAAGGTGGCGCCCGGCACAGGCACCGGGGGTCTTGTCCCCGGGCTAAAGGCGGCGCCCGGGACAGGCACCGGGGGCCTTGTCCCCGGGCAAAAGGGAACGCCCGGCACAGGCACCGGGGGCCTTGTCCCCGGCTAAAGGCGGCGCCCGGCACAGGCATCGGGGGCCTTGTCCCAGGGCACATGGCACAGCTTCTTACCTGGACTTAGTCTCACGGAGATTTCCCCCAATAGTAGCCCCCCATGCCCTACGGGGACGATGCTCGAATTCCCAGAGGGAATGGTTCACGTTATCGGGAAAATCTCTGGGACAAGCTACCGGAGCCGTGACACTTTGATTTATGTGTCATACGTTTATGACTGCGCCGTTGTCTCGATTGGAGCACGCCGTTCGGCCATAATGGCCGCTCGCGGTTCGAACTGATGCCTCATTTCACGCGCTCATCCCTTCGTTTCCCGCACACTGTTTGAATTCCAATGACGCGGATGTACCACGAAGGGTCACGTGGCACCCATCGGGGCCGCACTTGGCCCCTATAAATAGGGCCTCGAGGGGCCCAGAGAGCTCATTCCAAACTTTCAAACCTTCAAGCCTTTAGCACCCTTAGCTCTCTCGGTAGCCCTCTCCCGGAAGCTCGTTCCCGGAAGCTTAGCCTCAGAAACCCCTAGGTCCCCCCAGTTTCTGAAGCCTAAGCCACCGAGAAAACAGATGGGACCCAAGGGCCGTGCCAAGGCTGCGGAGGTGCCCCCGGAGGAAGTCACCGCGGACTTCCTCTAGGCCTCCGAGTTCACGATTGGGGACCTGGAGTCCCTGGTTGACCGGGCCATCGTTGCGGACGGGGACGTCCGGATCCCCGCGAAGAAAGACGGAGCCCCCCGCACCAGACCCGGGGAGGTTGTGGCCTCCGAGGCTTTCCTCGAGGAGGGGCTCCGGCTCCCGGTGCATCCCTTGCTCTGGGAGTTCCTGAAGGAGTACGGGGTGGCACTGAACCACCTCACACCGATTGCCATCATCCGGATGGGCCTCTTCATATGGCTCTTTGAGACGGCCACCAGACGGGAGCCCACGCTCTGGGTGTTTCGCTACTTCTACGAGCCGTCGGCCAGGAGCTCCCACCTGGTCAAGGGAGGGCCAAAGTCCCCCTTTGGCTCGGTGATGATTCAGCTGCTACCGTCCCGGGTGGCTGAGTGCCAGGTGGCAGCCTCCCGGGACCACTGGGGGACTAGATCCGGAAGTGGTTCTACCTCCGGGTCCAGGACGACGAGGTGGTGTACTCCCCAGAGGACCCCACCTACAGCCGGTCGTCCGCTCCGAAGCCCCCAGTGTGGATGGAGGAGGAGCTCCTCAGCAAGGTCGTCGGCTCCCGGGGCGTCTGCTCTTTCGTAAATTTTTCTAACTCTTACCTTATTGCAGTTCAGCCGTATCCGGCCACCCGGGAGAAGGCGGAGAACCTCCGCCGGAGGTATTACACCGACGAGCATGAGTGCATCATGCGCGTCGTGGGGGAGGGCCCTCCCCGAAACCTGGTGGCCGAGGCCTTTGGGCTAAGGCTACCGGCAAGAAAGCCCCTCCCCACCCCCGGGCCAGGGCTGAGTTCCAAAACGTCCGGGCTCTCCCCTGGAGAGGTTGGTTCTTCGGCGGGTCTCTTCCCCCAGCCTGGGGAGGGTCTTCCCCAGACTTAGCCGTACGCATTCGCTCGACCTCCTCCCGGCAGAAGCGGACCTGGTCCGCCGGAGGCACTCTCGGGGGCGGCCCCGGGGGAGGAGGGAGCTCATGCACTGTAGCTACCAGCCCGGGCGCTACCGGGCCGGCGGGGGGAGCCCCCTATGGAGACCTCCGGAACCAGAAAGGGGGAAACCCCTGTATTATCTGGAACCAAAGAGGGGGGAACCCCCGCGGCGACGATCGCAACCGGAAAGGGGGAAACCCCTGTATTATGCAGAACCGGCGAGGGGGGAACCCCCGCGGCGACGCCCAGAACCGGGGCGCCGGTGCCGGGGGAGGTCCGCTGTGGCACGGGAGCTGCTCTGTCGACCGCCCCCAGTGCGGTAAACGTGACCTGTGGGGCGGGATTGGCTCCAGGCACAGGGAAAACCCCCGGCATGTAATGGGCCCCCGGCCCCGGGAATGGACCCGGAACGGAGTATCCCCCCGGTGCCGCGAAGGGCCCGGGCATGAAGTAACCCCCCGGCATCGGGAAGGCTACGGACGGATGACCCGCCGGGGGTGGGTACCGCCCGGCGGGGTCGTATGGGGCGGCCGGGCCCCCGTGGACCAGAGGGGCCGCCAGGTGACCCATAAATGGGGGCATAGCCCCCGGGTATGGGTACTGCAAGTAGGTGGGCGCAGAGCTGGCCCTCTACTAAAGCCTCAAGCAAGGCGTCCCAGGTAGCCGGGGAAGCCGTCGGGGGGAGATTGGTCCCGGCCGAGGATACCGCGGTCACCAAGACTGACCCGGACGTCGAACCACCCAAATTAAGAGGGAAGGTGGGAGGTGGTACCTGGGTCTGGCCGCCTCCGGGCGGAAGCGCCGAGACGATTGTGTCCTGGATAGGTGGCGCCGGGTCACCGGGACCGGCGTCACCGGGAAGGGCACGGGCCCTCATTCTTTGGGGAGCCATGGCGTCTCGTCACGAGTCCCCACGGTCGGCGCCAACTATCGTGGTATTGCGAATACCCCGGCAGGTTTTGTGGATGATCCAAGCGAAGAAAATACGACGCGGGTTGACCGATCCTCCCCCGTCGGGCAAGCACAACAAATGACATGAGGGTTTATACAGGTTTGGAACCCAGTGGGGGCCCTAGTCTTGTCGGCGTGCTCCCGACCGGAGTCGGCTAGGGGAGCTCTGTAGGGGAGAGAGGGCTCCGGAGCACACCTGTGAGATTGTCTATTCCTAGCAATAATGAGCAATTTTCTTTTACATGAGGGGTTACAAGGGCTTACATAGCCCCAAAAGAAGCAAAAAGACTAAACTACCCCGCCTGCTACCGTTGTACCGAAGGGTAGCAACGTCCTTCTCCCGGTCAGGCATCTCAGATGCTTGACAGGTGTCCGCCGGTTCCCAAGGCGCTTCTCGCGTGACCCTCACGTGACAGGGGACCAGAGACTTCCGTTTCCAGAAGGACGGCAGTGCCCGGGACGAGCCACCGGGGGCCTTGTCCCCAGGCAAATGGCGGCACCCGGGACAGGCATCGGGGGCCTTGTCCCCGGCCACATGGCGGCGCCCGGGATAGCCACCGGGGGCCTTGTCCTTGGGCAAATGGCAGCGCCCGGGATAGGCACCTCGGGCCTTGTCCCCGGGCTAAAGGCGGCGCCCGGGACAGGCACCGGGGGCCTTGTCCTCGGGCACATGGCGGCGCCCGGGATAGGCACCGCGGGCCTTGTCCCCGGGCTAAAGGTGGCGCCCGGGATAGCCACCTGGGGCCTTGTCCCTGGGCACATGGCGCAGCTTCTTACCTGGACTTAGTCTCGCGGAGATTTCCCCCAACAATAATGCTAATTTGATCATCGCCCATGCACATTTTTCTTCGAGGAGGGTTATATCTTGAGTATGTTGTTCGAGTTCATCAGTTTGATCAAATTGATCTACCCGGACAGAACCAATACGAATTTCCATGGGTAATACAGCCTCAGGACCCATATACCAATTGGAAAGGTGTCTCGCCCGTAGCCCGACTACAAGTAGTACGTAGTGCCCATAGAACGGAGTAGAGTATATCTACCCAAGCCCCCTAGCGCATCTTAAGGCGATCGAAAACACGTTTCTTTATACCTTGTAATATCTGCCTGTTGGTGCATTCGACGCCACTATTTCTCTATGGATGGGCTACAAAAGCAAAGCATACTTTCGTTCTGATATCGTCATAATAGTACAAAAAAAGACCACTAACGAATTGGGAACCGTTATCGGTAATGAGACGACTTGGAACACCAAATCGAGTGATATTGTTCTTGTGGAAGAACTTCTTTGCTGTAGTAGTGGTAACGTTGCAGACTGGTTCAGCCTCAATCCATTTTATAAACGTATCAATGCCCACGAACAGGAACTTGTACCCGTTGACCACTTGGGGCATAGGACCTACAATATCTATCCCCCAGACCACGAAAGGCCATATTAAAGGGATAGATTGTAAGGTATATGCGGGCTGATGAACCTATCTTGCGTGAAACTGACACTGTGGGCATTTCTTGACCAAGTGTTTGGCATCATCCAGTGCCGAAGGGCAATAAAAACCCTGTCGGAAAGCTTTTCCGACTAGTGTGCGAAATGACGCGTGAGCACCACATACACCGTCATGAATTTCATTCAAAAGGGACTTACCTTCCTCTTGAGGTATGCAATGCATGAATACTCCTTGAGTACCATTCCTGTACAAGACCCCTTCTATGAGTTTGTACAAGCACGCTTTCCTAACTAACCGATCACTTTCGGTTTCATCCTTGGGCAAGGTCCCATATTCGCGATAGAACCTCAATGGAAGAGTCCAATCTCCTTCATGTCCAAGGTTAGTGACGCAAACTGTCACCAGGTCGTCTTCGACCGTAGTCATGATCGAAGGATGTACTAAGTATTCAACGAACACTCCCGCCGGAGCGGATGTGCGTGATGACCCAATTTTAGATAATTGGTCTGCGAGAATATTGTCCTTTCGCTTGATATATTGGATTTCGAAATGACTGAAGTGTTTTTCCAATCTCCTCACTTCCCCCAGGTAATGAGCCATTGTCTCATCGGAGGTGCTGTACTCCTTGTTTACCTAGTTTATGATTAGCTGTGAGTCTCCCCTCACCGCTAATCGATGGACTCCGAGGAACTTAGCTGCCCGGAGCCCTACAATAAGACCTTCATACTCTACTGCGTTGTTAGTCGTAACAAAGTATAATTGAATGACATACTTGCGTTGGTCGCCCTGAGGCATAATTAACACCACTCCAGCCCCCGAGTGTTGAAAACTACGAGAGCCATCAAAATACATCGTCCAATGGTCAGTGCATGGTAAATCTTTGGATTCTTGCATAGGAGGGTCAGGATTAGTCCATTCGACCACAAAGTCTACAAGGATTTGAGATTTAACTGTTGTGCGAGGGGTGAAATGGCTGTGAAATGCTCCCAGTTCCAACTTCGCAATGTGACCAGATTTTTTTGGATTGTGGATTATATCTCCCAACAGGAAGGACGAGGGAACAATGATTTTGTGCGCCTGAAAGTAATGTCATAGCTTACGGGAAGCCATCAGAAGTGCGTAAAGTATTTTCTATACCTCAGGGTGACGCTCCTTTGGGCCATGAAGTACCTCTCTTACGTAATAGATGGGTTGTTGCACACGTTCTCTTTCTACGATTAAAACCACGCTAACCGCGTGAGGGATGGCTGCCAAGTAAAGGAGTAGTGGTTCTTCTAAGTTCGGAGAAACCAACACTGGCGGACTAGAAAAATATGCTTTAACCTCTTGAAATGCTTTCTCGGCCTCATCTGACCAGGTAAAACCATTGTGTTTTCGAAGAGCTTTGAAGAAAGGTAGTCCTCATTCGTCTAGTCGCGATATAAACCGGCTTAAACCCGCCATGCGACCTACTAGGCACTCGACGTCCTTTATGGTCGAAGGAGACCTCATTTACTCAATGGCCTTGATTTGTTTGGGATTGACCTCAATTCCTCTACAACAAACAAGAAAGCCTAGTAGTTTGCCAGACGAAACTCCGAAGGAACATTTCTCTGGATTCAACTTTATTCCATGTTTGTTTAGATTACAAAAGGTTTCAGCAAGATCATCTAAATGATTAGTGCTTTTCAAGCTTTTTACAACCAAATCATCAACGTAAGCTTTGAGATTACGCCCCATCTGGGAAAGAAAAGCCTTTTGCATCAAGCACTAGTACGTGGAACTGGCGTTCTAGAGACCAAATGGTATTCTGAAGTAGCAGTAGGTGCCAAATGGTGTGATGAAGGCAGTTTTCTCTTCATCTTCTTCTGCCATGCTAATTTGATGGTACCCTGAGTAAGCGTCCAGAAAGCTCATCAATTCGCAACTCGTAGTAAAGTCAACCAACTGATCGATGCAGGGAAGGGGAAAATCATCCTTTGGACAGGCACTGTTTAGGCTGGTGTAATCAACGCACATGTGCCACTTACCATTTGACCTGCGGACCATGCCCAGATTTGCAAGCCACTTAGGATGATCGACTCCAAGAATAAATCCTGCCTTTTGGAGCTTATCTAACTCCACTCGGATGGCTTCTTGCCGATCAACAGCAAAGCGTCTGAGCTTTTGCTTTATTGGTCGCTGTCCAGGTTGGATTGCTAACCTATGCACAATTAACTCCCTTGGGACTCCAGGCATGTCGGATGGTTTCCACGCAAACACATCTGCATTTTCCTGGAGGAAAGTAACGCGCTCGAGTTCCTATTTGTCATCCAGGCCTGATCCAATCCGAATTGTTCTAGATGGATCATCTGGGTACAATGGAACTAGTTTTAATTTTTTGGCTGGTCGCGGGGCAACTTTAATCGTATCTGCTGCTGTGGTAGCTATCTTGACGTCCCGAAGGGGAAGCTAATCCATTGACTCCAGGGATAACCGATCACAAGTTAATGCCACATTCCGGCTGCCTCGGACCGAAATAACGCCTTTAGGACCTGGCAACTTTCCGCATTGATAAGCATAGTGCGTCGCCATCATGAATTTAGCGAGAGTTGGCCTACCAAAAATAGCATTGTACGCCAAATCACAATCAATTACATCGAAGGTAACCAATTCTGTTTGGAAATTATCTGGTTCCCCCAGCGTTAGTGGGAGTACCACCTGTCCCATCAGCATCATCGAGGGACCAGTAATTATCCCATAAAATGGATGAATTATGGGTTTGATTTTTGAACGAGGGATCGGCATCTCATCTAGCGCCTTGACCAATAAAATGTCCAAGGAACTACCTCCGTCAATTAGAACTCGTTCGACTCGAGCATTGCTGATAATTGGGGTGATGACCAAAGCTAGTCTCAATGGCCATGTAAGCCCAACAGGACAATCAGCGCGACCAAAAGTCAAAGGGGTTTCTGACCAATGGGGTACTGAGGCTCGTCGAGGGGAGCCTTTGCTTGATTTACCTCGCGGTAAAACGTCCTAAACTCATGCTTAGAAACAAAAGAGGAGAAACCTCCAAAAATAACATTAACATGGTTTTGTGGTACCTGGTAGGACATCTCTTCGTCTCAGTCGGTGTCCCTAATCCTGCAAGCTTGATCTTTTGGCGGCAAAGTCGGCATTGGTCCAACCCCTTGGTAGAAATCATCTAATTGTTTCAAACAATTCCTGCAGTTCTTGAGATCATGTCCCGAAGAGTTGTGGAAATGACACCACTTCTTGCCTCCTTGCGGATTAGTTTGTTTTCCCGGCTGGTCGCTATCGTAGCCACCATAAGAGCTTCTATTCTTAAATGGAAACTTGTTACCTTTCACTGGTGGTGGTTTTTCTGCAACAGCATGTGAGACCCCCATTTGAGGATCACCTTGGTAACCGCCCAGGTAGGTTACGCACAGCAGGATGTCACATGAGCTCCAAACCACCCAAGCATAGCATTATCAATAAACAAGTACCAGGCCAACATGGGCCAATATTACATAGCCAAAGCACCGAAAATGGCGCTAAGTAAAGTTGCTAAGAAAATAATCAGTTTATCAAGACAAGAATCGGTATCCAAGTACCGAACACACAACATAAAGCACAAAGCAACAACAAACAGCTTGACTTCAATCAGCAGCGGAGTTGGAGAGGCTTCTCCCACATCTGACTTGACTTGGTGCACAATCCTTCTAGAACATGGGCTCGTCCGGGGCACTTCCATCTTCTGCTGAGTATTCATAACCGAAAGAATCGGGATCCTCGAATCCCTCTTCTACAGTTGGATATAAATGCAAGGGTGAGCACTTGGTGCTCAGCAACACTCATTCTGGGGATTAATGCAATTGTACTTACATGAGGGTGAAACATATGATTCCGGGGTTTCAGTTTCATATGGATAGAGATATATAGATTTCCAAGTCATTTGTTCAGTAAAACAGTACTTTGTCATGATAATGATACTTTAAACATTAAACAGTTTTTCAATAAAACATTAGATGTAGTGGTCTCCCATCAGTCACCACTTTGTTAACCGTATTATGAAAACATTCCAAAACATTACTTGTGCTATAACCCATGGATAACATCCACTACAAAAAGACTCCTGAACCTGGGAGTACAGAGTATCTGATACTTCTTTTACACTTTGCAAAGGTGTACCTCTTTTTAAATCCACTGGTTCACTCGGCTTTCAAGTCAGATCAGCTCCATGTGACTTATACACATGTGACAAGGCCGAGATCACACAACGCTTTTGCAGTTCAGCATTAATAGTTTCCCCGCCCAGTAAATAGACAATTAAGTCTCAAGTACCGTTGTGGGTCCTCCCCACTGCCTTACTTCCTAGCCTCTGGCTTATGTTCCCGCAAGACACATAGCCTTGGTCTGTGTCCACGCAAGACATATGACCATTCAAGATTACAACCGCGCACGGCTTAATCTGAGGCATAGGGCGTCTTCCTTCTTTCCACCTTTACCTCTCATTATTTTTCTGAACTCACATCACTCATGGCCGAACTGCGGCCCACCAGTTTCCACGCGAGAAACCAGACCGACAAACCATGCAGGGAACTGCTAATACCAAAAAGCTACTAAGTTGTGCCTGTCCCATACCAGGCAAGTGGTTGGTACGTTTACAATTCGCATAGAGACACAGCACAAGGTTCTCGTCCTTATGAACCAATAGTGAGGAGCATTCACATACCCTGGTGCGCACCGCACCCTCTCCATACAATCCAATCCTCACTACTGATCCCTTTTATCGGTTTTCTTGACAAAACGGTTTTCATTATAACTTCTCATGTATTTGACCATTTCAGGTTTAATGTGGATATTCAGTATATGAGTCCTAGGGTGACAAAAGAATATATAAGAAGGTTCAAAAACAAAAGGGGTTTCATGATTCATCAGGTAATATCTACTCATGTCATTCAAACATAACTTGTATCTCAACTAAGCATGCATAGTAAGAAACAGTGAATATACTTCATATGAAAATATTGGGTGAGACATGATCAAAGGAATGAGGCTTGCCTTGCAATGCTGGGTCTAAGTACTCAGACGGATCTTCAAAGACTTCTTCTGCTCCTTCAGCTTCTGACTCTGCGGTAATCAAACAACACACAAACACATACCATAAGCATACAGAAAATAGTTTCCATAGAAATTATTAAGTAAATAAGTCATGCATGCAGGGGAAAAGGTTAGGGCAAGGTCACAAGGGCTCTGGTCGAAGAAACGGCTAAAAAGGATTGAACGTCGAAAGGTCGACATTCGGTTCATGGCTTTGGCATAGCTTCAAACTGATCTTAGGATGGTTTTCTGGAGAAGTGATAATAGAGAAAGTTGTAGATCTCAACTCCAGGAATCTAAAGGACAAGGCGGCATTTCAATTGCTCAACCAGAAGGGGCTGAACAAGGTCAATGCCAGTGGCTGACATGCACTGACATAGTGCTGGACATGGCCAGAAACTAGGGCATGGCACAACTTTTGATTTAGGGCTCCAATTGATGCACCACTTTGTCTGGGAGGTAGGCATTACTAACAGAAACAAATCACTCAACAGGTTTAAGGACAGTAAGTGACTGGAGGGTGGCCAAATCAGGTGATGAACTGCGGTGGCGACACGGCACAGGCACAGCTCTGGACAAATATTTGGCAAAGGCATAACTCACAATCTAGGCAGATCCAGGTGTCGGGATAGTGGAAAGAATTGCTCAGGGAGCTGAGGCAAAGCTAAGGGACAAGGTTTCAGGGGCTAGATCGGCCGGGAAAGAATTCCGGCGACCGGCGCTGGAGAAGACGACACTGGGGATTGGGGATTTTTGCCACAAGGCGTTTGAACTCGATTCTTTGCTCAGGGAGTGAAAGGGTGGAGTGTGGAAGCTAATGGTTAAGTCAGTTTGGCTGGGGAATAGCTGGTACGGCCTGGCGACGGGAGCCAGATCATCGGCGGCGAGCTAGAACAGAAGAACTACGATTCCAGCTCAAATGTGAAACCTGAGCGCACAGGCTTGCTAGATGGGGTCTACTGATCAAGAAGCTCTACTGGAGGGAAAGCCAATTTGGGATGAAACGAACAGCATTACAGAAACAGGGAGAATCGGGAATCCGGCGATCACCGGTGATGGGGATCGATCTGGTGCAATTAGCTGCTACTACCCGGAAAGGGTGAAGAGGGGAACTCACTGGTGGCCTTGGATCGAAGAGAGGGGCTGTGGAATGGGCTAGCACCGTGAGCTCTCTCACTGGCTCACCGGAGAAGAAGGTGAAAACGGCGAGAGCTCTGGAAAAATGGCTAAGTCCTGAGATGAGGCTTAAGCACAGCACTGGAGGGTTTAAATAGGTCCAGGGGCGGAGCTTGCGAGGGGAAACGGCGCGAAACTTGTGCCGGGGACGAGACCGGCCGGGTGTAGCTGCGACAGCGGTGACCGGTGATGTGATGCGCTTCAGGCGGTGTTGCAGCCTTGCTGACCTTGTCGGGTGCATTGGAACTTCACCTGGGACGGCGCAGATGCGGAGGCAGCGGCACAGCTCCGTCAACGACACGTAACGCCATGCAAATGCCACGGCAACGGGAGCGCGCGCGCGAAACGCTGCTGGAGCGCGGCCGTTTAACCGCTGGGCAAGGCGACGCAACGGTGCTGGCACGTGCGCATGGGGTGGCACAGCAACTCACGGGCACAAGAGACAAGAAGCGGTGGCCGGCGGCGAGCAAACGCGGCGAAAACCACGGCGCGGCTCCGGCGACACGCGCTGGTCGTAGGCCACGACCAGGCGCTGGTCGAATGGACCTGAAAAGAATACTTGGGCCGTTCTGCAATTTTGAAACTTGCTCCAGGGACTGTTCTGTGAGGAAAAATTTGAATAGAACTTGGGCCTGATTGCAAATTTGGAGATCTGAGGGTCCGATCTGGAATCTGATTTCGCAGATAAGTTGCAAAAGATTATTAGAGCTTATCCGGCCAAAGTTTGGTAAGATCGGGTAAGATCTGAAGGGTTTCGACAAAATTGGGGAAAAGCAGTTTAGTGTAAAATTAGGGTAATTAGGGTTCTGAGACGGCAAGGGTCGAAACTCAGTTTTAGGATGGGATTTTGGAGGTAATCCCGAAGGGAAAAATGTTCTGAACAACACTTAGAAGGGAATGGCTGAAGCAGATTAGGGTTTGGGGTCAAGATGTGGATTTTGGCTATTTTAGGGTTTGGCAAAAACAGGGGTGTTACACTGCAACTTCCCGATTTGTCCAGTCCAATTTTTCTAGGACTTCTTCAACTTCCCACCTGATGACGATTCCAGCTTCTTGCTTGAATCCTCTTTGTTGTCATCTTTTAGGCCTGGCTGAGTCGGTAAGTTTCCCTTATCCACCATCCTATTCCACTCCACGGCCTCACCACATCAGAATAATGATCAGCCAATGATAATTCTCATTTTTGTACATATTTTCTGGATATTTCCCCTCATTCATGCTCATTTTAATCATAAAGATCATCAAATACTCAAATATATTTGTATTGGCTGTCGTTCGACCTCGACTGTGTGTTTTGTTTATTTTAATCGCAGGTTGACGCATTTGGGCAATTTATGGCTGAATGGATGAGCTTCATCGACAGGATTTGGCGAACGGACGAATCTGTACAGAAGTGCGCGTCGTTACGGATGCGTAGGAGTTGACTGCGTCAAAATCGGAGTCTCCGGGAGTCTAGAACAACTAAACCTTACAGCCTAGGGCGCCCAATTGAAATTTCCTAAAAACCCAAGGGCCTTTTTGCAAAAAAACCAAAACACTAAAAAGCCTCAAACCACAACTGTTGCAATTCGGCCTGACACACACCAACAAACCCCCTTCTTCTCTCCCAACCCCGGCGAGCTTGCCGCCAGCGACCAGGTCCACGCTGGCGGTAAGCCGCCGGTCTCCTCCCCTTTTCTTCCTCTTCTCCCCTCCGGTGAGCCGTCGGTCTTCTCCCACTTTATCCCCTCTCACTACATTTTGTCTCCTCCTCTCTCGTGCGTCTTCACCGCCGGCTGCTCCCCTTTTCTTTTCCTCCTCCTTCCTCCCTTCCTCTTTCTTTTCCTCTCCTCTTCTTCATCCCTGGTTCCTCTCCTCCCTTTCCTTTCTCCAGTCCTTTTCTTCTTCTCTCCATTTCCTTCTCCCTCTTCCTTCTTCTCTTTTCCCTCTTCTTCCCCCAAATCCACCACTCCTCTGAGCCCTCCAACCTTCAGCTTACGCCTCCCTCGTTCTCCTCTGGTGCTCCAGCCGCCGGAGCCGCCCCCACTTCGCCCCGCTGTGCCGCGTCCACGCCGTCTATGCCGCGCTGCCACCGAGATCCACTCCTCCTTTCGCCGGCCGCCGATCGCCCCACCTCCACGCTTCACCACTCGACACCGCTGGCTCCCACACAGATCTCGCTGCGGCACCGCCTCCCACCACCGAGCCGCTGCAGATCCGCCATCACTCGCGTGTGCCCTGTGCACACCGCCACCGCCATCGCACCACGCCACCAGAGTCGACCTCGCCGCTCCCAATCCGCCCGCCGCAACCTCCACAGATCGCGCCGTGTAACGCCCTGAGTTAGGGGTGAAAATTTCCTTTTTCATAAATAGCATGCATGCATGTATCTGTAGTAATAGCCAGATCAGTTTCTATCTCAAGCCCTGAAATCTCCAAAATCTATCCTGTGACCTCAAATGAAGATCAGATTGTTCAGATATGATCTATCAGTTACTCTGAACTTAAAAGCCTTCAGAACCTAGATCCTATTCTATCTCTAACTCCCAGAATTATCAACTCCTTCTGTTTTCGAAAACAGAATTACCTTATATTACCCAAATACCATAAGTTCAGAAATACAGATTTAACCTAAATCTTGACCAAGTTCAGACCAGATTATTCCTGGAATATGATCATGGGTATGTCAATACCTTAATATAAAAAGTTGACAGCCATATTTCACCATCTAGACTCTTTTCACAAATCAGTCCAAGAATTATCGCAAAATAGTCCTTATCTGTTATTTGAAAATCCAAAAAGGCTAAAATCTCCAGATTAACTCCAAATTCAGAATTTCTTTGGCAAATCTTCTCAAAATGCTATTTGTCACAAGTTTCTCTTCTGTTCAAATTCCAAAATCTCATCCTAAGTACCAGAATTCAAAACCAAATGAAATTCAGATTTCAATTACCCTAAATTACCCTATTTTCAGTTTGTATCAAAAACTATTCAAACGTATCATATTTTATCAATTATCATTGCCAATTAACCTGTTGAATATAATCTACCAGATTAGTGAAATCAAATTCAACTCTAACCTTCCAAATCTCCAGAATTACAGATAGGTCCAATTGTGAAAATCAAATATTGCAAATCAGCCCATTTTCGACCAGGGAAGCAGCCAGTGCACGACCAGAAGCCCGCCGTGTTTTCTTGCGCCGTGCACGCTCACCGCCGGCCAAGCTTCGCCGCACTTGTGACCGTGCATGCCAGTACGCACGTGTCCTCGCCTCAGCCGTCGCCGTGGCAGCGCCGTTGCTACGTCGACGACCAGCGTTTGCTCCCGCGCGCGATCAGCAGCAACTTTGTCAGCAATCCATCGCCACGTAGCCTCGCCGCGCCAGTACTTGTCGCCACCGCTTGCTACAAGCTTCGCCAGGTCCCGATGAAGCGACATTGTGATCAGCTGAAGGCTTGTTGCCGTCGCATCACCGTTCTTCGCTGTGTCTTCGCCGCTGTTGCTCCAGCACGCAACCAGTCAAGTCACCAGCAGCCAATCTCTTCATTGTTTTCTCTTCGCATGCTTCGCCTGCCTATTTAAGCATCCCTGTGCTCAGTAGCTCCCTCAAACCTCACTGGAAATCATCCACGTCTCAGATTTTCTGTCTTAGTCTTCTTCTCCGGCGAAACCAGTTCGAGGCCTCACGGTGACAGCCTCAACCGCAGCCTCAACCACCAAATTGACAGCACTAGTAAGTTCCCCTCGCCTCCCTCATCGTGCTGTACTATTTAATTGCTCCCCGATGACCCCTAACGCCGGCGATCACCGGAAATGGCTGAAAATCGAAGATTGCCCTGTTCCGGCAATGCAGGCCAAATCAATTCGAATTAGCCCTCGAACCTGTGATGCAATTTGATCAGTGGGTTATTTCAAGCAAGCCTGTAATCTTAGAATCCCTAATTAAACATCATTCGAAGCTTTTCCCAAATTCAAGCTCTACCAGAAAACCGGCGATCGTCGCCAGGCTTCTCCGGTGATCCTCCAGTCAATTTGATGTTACCAGAAGCTTCCCTATACCTCCTAGATGCTCTCCAAGCAAAGAATTAAGTTCTCTCGGCCTGTAGCAAAAACCCCCAAATAGCAGTGTTCTTCTCCGGCACAGTTCACCGGAAAAGTGTTCCCGGCCATTTCAGCCCTCGAAACTTTGTCATTTAGATGTGCCTTAGCCTCCTGAGTATTTTTGTCTTCTAGCTCGACACCTAGATCGGACTAGATTGGAAGTTATAGCCATGCCAAGTTTGTGTCCAGAACTGCTCCAGTGCAGCCAGTTCATCTGTGTTCATCATCAAATTTCTTGCCTTCCAGCCATTTCTTGCCCTAGATCCTGTTAACTTAATTGTTCCTGTTATCAATGCCTACCTCCCAGACAAAGTGGTGCATCATTTGGAGCTCCAGATCAAAAGTTATGCTAAGCCCTAGTTTTTGACATTGTCAGCTCTATGCCAGAGCTTGTCAGCCAGTGGCATTGACCTTGTTTACCCACTTCTGGTTGTGTAATTTGAAAATCACTTTGTCCACTAAATTTGTAGAGTTGTGATCTACATTTTATTCTACTACCACAAGTTAAAATAACCCCTGTATCATTCATCGACCCTATGTCGATGCTTTGAACCGAATGTCGATCTAAAGACGTTCGCTGTTTTTGAGCGAACCAGTCGCAACCTTGACATCATTCTGATATTTTGAGACATTTGGAACCTTGTAAACCTTTGACAACTAATCTTAACAGTGGTTTCCTTAACTTAACCCTAATCAGCCTCTTAACCCAATCATTTCAGAATCATCAAGACTTCATCTTTGCATCATTGCATATAGTATAATAATGTATTGAAAAGATTATGATTATTGGTTGTTTGTTTGATTTGAGAGCAGATCAAGAGCCCGAGTTCGAGGACTTCACTGCGGACCCGTCGTCAACTGCTGTATTTTACGACGCGGAAGGCAAGTCATATCCTTGGTCATCTTGAACCTATATTTTAAATGTTGCTAAAACATAACCTTGAATATAGGCAATATTGCATGTGAAAGATCGAGAATAATTGATTTATGAATTGGCAGTACTAGACTGGTTATCTGTGAAATGTGAAATAAACAAGTTTTGAGCTATGAACTATTATATGTATCTATATACTTATATTCATGAAATAAAACCCCTAGCCGTGACCAGAAAAATGGTATGGATGGCTGTAGCACTGGAGGTGCTAGACTGCAAAGGAATGCAGGCACTGAAGGTGCAGGGTTGTGGATGGTCTGGTCACTGGCATATAAGGACTAGAACCTTGTGTTGTGCGTCTAGTGGCATGAACAACGTGCTAACCGCAAGCCTGGTATGGGACAGGCCTGAACAAGTAATTATGTGGATCGCACATGAAACCCCTGCATGAGATGTGTTGTGATGCACGATAAACACGGAGCGCGGCTCCCACACATATCACTGAAGGTGATCAAGCACGCTGACCCAGTAATGGGAATAAGCAATGGGGTGGAGGTTTGGATACAACCTGCCACAACTGTGCCTCGCTGAGAGCCACAGGGTCGGGGGTGAATTGTGAGTAAAACATAACAAAAGTTCTTGTTATTTCCACCTTGCCGCTCACAGTATGAAGTGAGTCAGGGGTCCAATCATTTTGTTATGATAGGAAAGGTTTGAAAGTGGAATATCTTGCGGGTAAATTGGTACCTCTCTGCAGAGTTAAAAACGTATTCGAATACTCCGAGCTCCCGGGTTTTATAGGAGTCTGCTGCGGTGGATTAAATCCACGGGGTGTGACACAAGTACTATTTTCTAAATAAAATATGTTTAAATCAAGATTACCCAAATGACATGTGTTGTCATGATAAGGAGTGCTACCGTGGGCTGTCGTGTGTCGACGTGTCGCAGTAGTGCTATAATCTAGTGAACATGAATGATGATGTTATATTATAAAAAGTGCTGCCATGAGATGAGGTATGAAAGAAAAAGGATTATTTTACAAATATCCATAATTCTTGACTAGTCTAGGTTCATATCATCACTACTATATGTATCTACTCTTACCTATGACTTGCTGAGTACGTAAGTGCTCACCCTTGCAACATTCAACTCAATAGATGGAGCCTACCTTGATCAAGATGATGGCACGGAGTACTACGTGGATCCAGAAGGAGGAGAATCAGTTCCGCCAGAACCCTGAAGTGTGTTGTTCTGCCGTCAACTTCTTTTGTGGGAGGGTCACCTATCTTCTGCTGTGTAGTTAAATATTTTGTTAAACCCTGAATGCCTTGCAGGCATTGTAATCCTCTTTATGTAATAATAAGGCCAGCAGGCCACACTGCTTAATATTTTGTAAGTACTCTGTTGCAATGTGATATACTCCTGTGTTTGACTCATCCTGGGAAGTCAAAGGGTTGTGGTTGAGACTAGCTGCAGCGAGCTAGGTCTCTACAGGAGTAGTCGTTGTCCCAGTCTCGGGGCGCGACACGCCGCCCGATCAATCCCGCGCCGGATCCGCGCTACACCGCCTAGATCCACCACCGAGCTCACTCCTCTCCAGCGCGCGCCTCTGCCGCCGCATCTGCTCCTCCCGACGCCGGCCGCCGATCGCCTCCACGGGTCCCACACCGATCCACTACGGCGCTGCGCCAGAGTGCCCCCACAAACCGCGCCGCCTCTCCACTCGCCGCCGGCCACGTGCCATGGGCCGGTGACGGACGCCTCTCCATCGACCACTTCAACTCCGGCTTTGATGGCGATTTCGACTGCGGCAGCTTCCTCGACATGGCTGCAGCTCCCTCGATAGCAGGCATCTCCTTTGATCAGCACTGCATCGACCACTACTTCCACGTTGACCACAGCCATCTGGACTGCTTCAACTAGCACAACCACAACTCCAACAAGCAACATTTGGTGACCAATCTCTTCTTCCTCCCTCTCAATAGCTCTGTGATGAATGAATGTAAATTGTAGGCTGAATTGTAATTCACAGTGATGAACAGAGGAAAGTTCCATGATATAGATGATGAGTTTTCTATTTAAATGAATTGCTACTTTTCTGTGGAACTACAAATCAATTATCCTCCATTTGATTCGATCTTGTTGATTGCCTGTGATGAACACTAGAATTAATCAAATTGTTAATTCCAGCTTCTAATCCTCCTGAGATGCAATTGTCCTTGTCTTGAATTTCTTGCTGTCTGGTTGTGAAATTCTTGTGATGAATTTGGATTGGAAATCCTAGTCTTTAAGCCTCATGTTGTGATTTGATTTCTAGTTATTGTGCTTCTTCTCTGTGAATGGACAGAATTGGGTTGTTTGAAGCTATAAACTAAAGTTTATTTGCTTATCAACTATTTTGTCTGCCTCTTAATTGCTTGTGAATTTGAATGCTTCTCCACTGCCTGTGTCATCTGTTCAACAGTTAGCCATAGAGTATTGAGGCGATGAGCTCTTGATAAATTAACTAGAAAGAGATAAGAACTTGATCCATAATTGTGTTTTTCAGACTTTGTCTGAATTGAATTCATGCATCAAAGTTTAAATCTTCTTGAAATGACTGTGAATGAAACATTGTGAGTCGAGCTCTGAATTGACCTTGTGTTTGTTGTTGAGTTTGGCTGAGGAGAACTATAGATGGTCGGTGTTTGTTTTGTACTTTGGTTCGTCAATACTCGTCGTAGATTGTGATCGATGATGGTTGTCCGTGCTGCTTCGCGTTCTACCACTACACGATTTCCTTTTATTGCTTGTATTACGAAAAACTAGTCCAGAACGAATACTAGTCGCTTGTCGAGGCGACCACCTCTTTCTCTCTTCTCATTTCTTCTCTTTCATTTGTTTTATTTTCACCTGCCATCAATTTAGTCTAGTTTTACACGATTTGTTTTCTCTAGTCCCTGTGGAAAGAACGACTGAATATCGCCTACTGCTCCGTCCTCGTTCTCTTGCGAGACGGTCTAGGCCGGTATCAGCCATGTCGAAGAGGTCAGCTACTAACTGAGGGGGTGGATAAGTAAATCTTCTGTAAATCTCTGATATCGGATGGCATGTTTAAATGCCCTAATAATGGAATTGTCGAGTATGTTCGGGATGGTATTCCTCACCCCGACAAACCTTTTGACAAACTGCCGAATGGTCTCAGTAGAGGTCTGTGCAGACGATGGAGATCGTCTTCTTTGTCACGCTTCTCATAGCAGTTCTGGAAGTTGTTGAGTATAGCATCACACAACATTTCCCAGTTATAAATTGAACCCTCTGGCTGATTGAATAACCAGGTTCCCGCCGGTCCTTCGAGGAACATTGGTAGGTAATTTGCCATGACACGATCATCCCCACCCATCGCTTGAATAGCGGTGATGTAGATCTGAAGGAATTCGGATGGATTCTGAGTTCCATCAAATCTTTCAATTGTTTCGAGCTTGAACTTGTCCGCCCAGACCACCGCACAGAGGCCTGGTGAGAAAGCCTTGCAGCTGACATAGGAACTGTGGAGAGTCCTGTGTATTTCAACCTGATCGCGGGTGACCTCACGCCGTGGTGATACACCTCGTGGTCCCAAACGAGAATGAATAGGAACGCGATCTCGATCGCAGGAATTCCAGACTTGTCTGGCTTTGTCGTGTCGAAATTACCCTGGTGGTAATCGATTACGTTCTCCATGACTAGAGTAAGAATACTCCCTTTCACGGGAGTGAATCATAGATCGGGATGAGGCTGTTGGGGTTGCGTCAGATGCAACCTTGTCCAGCTTATCCGCCTGGATTCTAGCAAAAGTAGGTCTTTGCGCGTCTTCGACATTAGGAGGGAAATTACGCAACATGTCTGCGATAGAACGAAGTCGTCCATGCATACTCCTTCTGGGCGCACTAGGCGTCACCGTTTCTACATCCACCAGCGGATAGTCTGCGGCCAAAGAAAGTGTCTGGTCGTGCCTATGACCATGAGGACGACAGGAAGAACTTGGAGCGGCATCATAACGAGACTGCGCATTTTGCAAAGCTTCCAATGTAGTCTTGAAGAGGTCGTTATCTTGTCTCTTGCGTTCTTGGTCCTCCCTTTGTTTTAATTCCTGTTCCTCCTTTTGTTTGCGCTCCTGTTCCTCCCTAGCCGTTCGTTGCTCAGGAGTTTCCTCCGACAAAGCAGCAAACTCTCGGGGGAGTGAGGTCGTAGAAGGAGAGAACATCTTTGTCTGTTCTGAATTGGATTCGAAATCAAACAGGGACTGGAGGTTGTGAGGATCAAACCTCATAGGGCTGAGTCCTTGGTCACCATCATCAATATCCTCAGTATTGACATGTTGCGGCGCAAATTCAACCTCCACTGTGGTAGGACTCTTCTGGAGTTCCTGATCTATCTTCTCTATTCCCTGGTCGATAGACATGGCCTGGGTAGGAGAAGATGCATCCTCATGACATTCAGGGACATCTTCGTGATCAAACTCTTCTATTGGAACAGGATCGCTAAGCGAGGGCATTGGTACATGGGCATAATCATCAAGATCGAAATCATTCTCGGAATCGTATGCCCCAGACATGACTTACCGAATCTCCTGATGAAAGAAAAACACCTTGAGAAAGGCCCCACGGTGGGTGCCAGCTATTGACGATTTGGACTCGGGGTCCTCTGTCAATCTTATGCATATTTGTGAGTTGTGAAACCTTTAAGGGTGTCCCTCAGGGAAGATAGGATAAGCAATGTCGGTAGGGACGCGAAGATTTATACAGGTTCGGGCCCTCGATGGTGGGAATAATAGCCCTACGTCCTGTTGTGATTTCACTCTATGGGGTAAAAGTGTTTACAGGGAGAAGGGATTATAACAGGCGATGATCTCTCCTATATTTTTGTCTATCTAACTATGTCTAAGTCTTCAAGCTTTGTTGACTCACTGTCGTGCTTGTTGGTTGTCTTAACCGCGCTTTACATCGTGCATTGACCCTACTTTTATACTGACAAAAAGGGCGCCAATGCAAAGCGGTTCTGAACAGTTGTTGCTGGTGCAGTTCGTATAACCGCACTCTTCTCCCACGCAGGTTTAACACGTGCAATTAGTAGATAACCGCATATGCTAACCTCCTGGCAGTTGTCTTCAAACGTGGGAGAAGTTATCTTGATCCTAGAGATGTGTCTGTAAAAGACTTAAACACCCTCAATTTGTCTTGGTCGCACGTAGTAATCAACCTTCTGACCACGCATTATCCGTGGCCTCCTGACCGCGCATTGTCTGCGGCCTTGTGATCGTGCAAGGGCTGCGATCACAAACTACCTTTGTGTCCGCGCTCTTCTAGTGTATAGAAGACTGGTCATCTGAGACCATAGCGGCTACTAAGACATATAGACACATCAGATTAAAACTTGACTTGAACTCGATGTGTGTTAAACGAACTAGCTCGGGTGACAATCCTCGTCACACACAGCACCAACCACACAAACCATCCTTACTACCGATTCTAACTTACACTTTCACAAAAGTGGTTTTAAACATACATTTCATATAGATGACCATTTAGCATTTAGCACATATATTCAAGCATAAGCATAACTTAAGCATGACATCCTAGGGTGACAATTGAATGCACAGGATATATGAACATGAAGGGCTTTCAAGAAGTTATGTCATATCTACTCATATTCTTCCAACATAGAATTTGAAAATAAAGCATGCATATACTTAAAACAATAAATAACCTAGTTTACTTAAAATATTGGGAGAAACGTGATCAAGGAGAAAGAAACTTGCCTTGCAAAGCGGGGTCTGATTGCTCTAAGGGTCTTCAAATACTTCTTCTGCTCCTTCCACTTCTAGCTCTAGACTCGCACGCAAATAAGAAAATAATATATAAGCATACAGATATTACTTTACCATAGAGAATTTATATGTAAAATATAAATATGCATGCAGCGAGGTAATCTGGTTAGAGATGATCTTGACAGGGACAAGATACTCAGGGTTTGGCTCAGACGCAACGAATGTTTGCTGGTTGGCATTTGATTCGCAGCCAGACAATGTCAGTGGATGGCATAGGGTCAATTTGGAGCCTCCAAAAGGTCAAGACAAGTTTCAAATGGAGCATTAGGTGCAAAATATAGTAAGGTGGCTAATTGACAAACTAGTTTTTGCAGAAAAATCCAGGAAATCAGGAGAATTGCAAAAAGAACCCTGGCACAGGAAAAACTGAGTGCCAATGCACTGTCGCGCTCTTGGGCTCACGCGTCTGGATGATTCACGCATGCGTTGCTTCGCCAACTTTTTGAAACATGTAGGCGAGGTAGAAAGGGTGCTGCTGACAAAACTAATTGAACAATGGTGGCTTGACAGCGGCGAACGTCGAGGTCGAAGTCGTCGGCTCTAAGAAACCGACACGAGCTACGGTGAGAAGGCACTGTGATTGGTGAACCTCGAAATTGATTGAGGGGTTTTACTCCTGGAGTGCTGCTGATGGTGCTGGAGTGAGGAATTTGATTGCAGTGGCGGTTTGAAGCTCGCCGGCGTTGATGCCAGACTTGGGGACGACGGTCGAAGAGGCGTTTATGATTCAAAGCTATGCAGAATAAGTTGGTTTCGACTACACGATCTATGAGGCCTAGTGAATGTGTAGCTGAGGTTACTTTGATCGGAGACAGCGAGGCGTGTCGGCGACGTGAGGCGTCCATGGCAGCGCGCGAAGAAAAGGGAAAACTTCAGTCACGGGATAATTTCAAAATGTGGTTGAATAGGCTTGTTCAATGGACTCTAGTGATCAATTAACTCTACAAGAAGGGATGCTAATTTGGACGGGAATGACTTCAATGGCAGAAATAGGGCAATTTGGAATTCTAGTGATCATTGGGGATGCAGTGCCATAACTTTCATTTCCGAAATCCTTTTTGAGTGAAACCAAAACCAGAAGATTCCTATCTCCATGTTTCATCTTCCTATAAAATTTCACGTTCATCCTTCAAGGCAGTAAATAGTTATGCACTTTGTAATCAGGCCTACTTGATGCTTTGAGATCTGCAACCACGCGCACTTGTGATTTTTGTGCAATTTTTTCAGTTGGTTCTCAGAAGGTTGTCCTATAAGAAAAGTAGTAGAAAAAGCCGTCAGAAAGTAGTGAAAAAAAAATCATAGCAAAAGAGGCACCTGACAAAAAGTTAAGGCCAGAATACCAAGCTGCTGTCTTGTGGACAGAAAAACTGCAATATTCTAGTTGGGATCAATCTTGTGCTTTCAATTTCCAAATTGCATATCTTTGAGTTGTGTCATGTCTACCACTTGTATCCAATTCTACATACTTGTTTGAGCCTATCATCCATTCTTGGTTTGAATAGCAACTTAGGCTAAGTGCTAGATTCGAATGATTACTCAATTATATGCAATTTCTGAAATTAGCTGATTGTCTTTCTTTGCTACATAGAGAAACCTGTCTAAGCTCCACTCTACTACTAACTAAACAAGTGCAGGACCTTACTATCGCTTTGCCACCATGTGAGCTCGGTTTGTCATGAACCGCCACTAATTGCGCCTCCTGCTGGTGTGGTAAGAACTTGTAAGAACAAGGTAGAAGGCTTGAGCGAGTGAGACTTGTTCATTTCCACATCCCAATAGCTGATAGGAAAAATATATACATTGTGCTTTCTCTTAACTCTTACTAACAATGATAGGATCAGAGATTGGAACTCCGGAGGGAAATGAGTGTCTTACAAGAATGGAGTTCATGAAGTATGTGCAGGATCATCAAAGCGCGTTGAGAGGCATCGACGCGAACCTCACGAAGCTAGCTCAAGACAATGAACATAGAATGGAGCGAATCAAGCGGAGCATAGCCAACCTCATCACAAAAATAGATCACATTGAGAGGACAGCACGCCCTGCTGCCCATACGGCCAATGGGACACCCCTTGCTGCCCCCACTGTCCGTGATGAGCCGAGAGAAGATAGCGCCCGTGCTAGCTGTTCCCCGCCGGCTGCCCGCTCTTGGGCCAAGGAGACGGACAATGAAGAGAACAACTACGTTGCACATACAGAGCCCGATGGCGTCTTCAATTCCCACAACGATCGAAAGCACCGCCGACTTCGCCACAACGAGAAGGTATGGGTAGAGTTCAGCCAGACCCAAGGGAGGTATGTGCTAACCTGCTTGCTAAGATTAAATTTACCATGCCTTCTTTCAATGGAAGATATGATCCTAATGCATACCTTGACTGGGAGTTAGCTGTGGAACAAAAATATGATTGCTATGACTTTTGATAAGTCTTAATTTGGTAGAATTCTACCCTAGATTTAGTATTGAAAATGAGCAAAAATGATGCTTAAAATTCCTTTGATACGTCATTTTATGTGACTTTTTGTAACATTTTTATAGTCCGCTTTTACGAGTGTGTTCGTCATGTTTCAGGGAACAAACGTACCAAATTTGGAGTTATTTCGACATCGTTTGGATAGGAAACGAAGTGGAGAAAGAAGATGCTGAAAATCTGAAAAAAAAAATCAGCAATCCGACCTGAAATTGGACCCGAATCCGACCCAAAACCCGATTTCCGAATCCAAAACAGACCAGTTAGTCGGTTTAAAGTCCGAATCTAAGACAATTTCATTCCTAAATAAGTCTTGAGTTGTAACTGCTTAATTCTATGACTTATGTACTATAAATAGAGAAGCTTTTGGCTTAATTAGACATACTTTTTTACATACTAGCCATTAGGGTTTAGTTTAGTTTTAGTTTAGTAGAGCCCCATTCTCTATTTTGTTGCTTTTCTAAGCCAGTAAGGTCGGCAACTTCAATTCTCCAGCAATCAAGTAAGTATTTATTTATTTCTTATTATTATTTCTGCATTCTTATGGCTTTTTGCGAGTAGATCCCTTATAGGGTTAGGGATGACCTAATCCATAAGGCGTGATTCTTCCTTGATTTTGATCTCAAATTTTTGAGTTATTTTCTAATGTTTTCTTCCTCTAAACCCTAAATTCTCGTTTTGGCAACAGACGTAACAGTTGAACCTTAGCTAGAATTTAGGAGAGTTCTTGAGTCCTTAGCGCTTTGACACAGGACCCTGAACAGGAGAGAGGCTCTCACCAAACGTGACAGTGGAAGCGATATTATTTTTGCATTCTTATGGCTTTTTGCGAGTAGATCCCTTATAGGGTTAGGGATGACCTAATCCATAAGGCGTGATTCTTCCTTGATTTTGATCTCAAATTTTTGAGTTATTTTCTAATGTTTTCTTCCTCTAAACCCTAAATTCTCATTTTGGCAACAGACGTAACAGTTGAACCTTAGCTAGAATTTAGGAGAGTTCTTGAGTCCTTAGCTTTTTGACACGGGACCCTGAACAGGAGAGAGGCTCTCGCCAAACGTGACAGTGGAATCGATCCTCTGACTGTTGACCCAGCGCCCCGAACTGAAAACTTAATTTGTCTTGGAAAACAATGGAAGTTAACTCACAATCCTCGAATCTTGGATAGAATTATGCCAGATGGTTACGGAATTCCCAAGGCTCTAGGTTTTAATTCCTGCTTTATAAATTTAGATATCATACTTGTAATTTATTACTTTAAAACTCTAGATTGATAGCTTTAGTAGTAGAATTAGTTATAGGAAAACAACCCCAAAACTCGTTTAGACTTAATCTGTGATCCATTAAGCTAGAAAGACGAATACGCTTGTTCCTTGTGGAATTCGACCCTCAAGTGCTCAACATTCAACCGTTCACTTGCGGTATTACAAAATCACAGCGTTTTAGGTGCGATCAAGTTTTTGGTGCCGTTGCCGGGGAACAACGGTAATTCATCTTTTTAGATTAATTTTTTGCTGATATAAGTCAATCTCACTTCTCAATCTTGTTTCTATTTTTCGTTTGCATTTTCTTTTGTTTGCACTACTAACCTTTCAGGGATAGTACACTAGTACAGAAAAGCTTTCTTCTATCGATAAAAACACCCTTCTATTATCGGTTTTTGTACCGATAGAGATAGACACGATAGAACAAGACAGGTCATTTTCTATCGGTAAATAACCGATAGAAGAACTTCACTATTCTAACGGCATCTTAGGAGAACACCGGTAGAAAACCCGTCGTAGTCTGATGTTTGTGAAAGAGTTTACCGATACAAAAAATAGAGTACTCTCTCGGTTGTGAATGAGTTTGGCGGCAGGAAAAGTACCACTCTTCTAATGGTTAATTACAAGTTTACCGACAGACAAAACCTTACTATTCTCTTGGTTGGAAATGAGTTTACCGATAGAAAAAACGATTGTACTCTCTCGGTTGTGTATGAGTTCACCGGCAGGAAAAGTCACACTCTTCTAACGGTTAATTACGAGTGTACCGATAGAAAAAATGATAATAGTCTCTCGGTTGTGGATGAATTTACCGATAGAAAAAGTGATAGTAGTCTCTCGGTAGTGTATGAGTTCACCGATAGGAAAAGTCACACTCTTCTAACGGTATACGAGTGTACCGATAGAAAAAACGATAGTAGCCTCTCGGTTGTGGATGAGTTTACCGATAGAAAAAGTGATAGTAATCTCTCGGTTGTGAATGAATTTACCAATAGAACATTCACATATACAGTACATTATTTACATTCACAATACAGTACATTCACATATACAGTACAGATGCAATACAGTATAGATTAGATACACAATACAGTACAGATGCAAAGAAGGGTAAATTCACAGAACAGATTGACACATTAGACAGTTATTCACATTTATTCACATATATATGGAAAAATACAAATTGCAATCCAATGTGGACATTTATTCACATATGTATTTATTCACATGTATATAAACAGTCTATGCACAGAGTACACGAAAAAGAGAAAATTGTCATGGCGGATGGTTGGGCGCAACTTCCTCCATGACATATTGAGCCCAAATTTGTCGAAGATCTCTAATCTTTGCATTTTCGTATTGGTCTTTCGACATGGCGATCTGCAAGCATGTGTGAATACTGAGTAACTAACTTCCAAATTTTTAACGTGACACCCAATTTTCAAATTTGAGTTAGCTATCGATGCTTACCTGGGGGAATTGGGCAAAGTTTGTCTGCTCTAGGTCGTACATGTAGTGCAGCACATAAAACCCGCATTCCCACGATTGCGGCTGTTGATGGCACTGAGATAATTGCATATGCGAAGACATGTTAGTTATTGTTTCCATAAACTAATTAAGCATAAACAAAAAGTCTCGTGAGTACCTCATATTCTTTCCAAGCTAGTAGGGAGCCCTGCGGTGCGGCATGCCTCCCTCCAGCAGACACATATTTATCAAAAGCCCTGCATTTTAGTTAGTATTGCCGGTTATGTATTATCATTAGCTAGTGAGGTCAAAATTTAAAGCAAACAAATGAGTTACTTACGCCTCCATATTCCCCTTGACCACATATTCGATCGATAATCTATCATGCATCGAATCGAGGTAGTACACCTCGTTCCTCGGCGGATAGATCACGATGAGGATGCAGTGGCCCCTGCATTGTACGTAAAAGAGGACTGCTAGCTGAAAGTATATCACAGGTGTAACATACAAGATTGAGTTAAATTAGTACGAAATGCACTCACCTTTGGTGGTACGGCACCAGAATGAACTCCCTGTCCTGCTGCGCCATCAGCGCCTTGGATATGTACTGCTCAGCGTGCGCAGCGTCGTGCTCTAGCATCGTGAGGCTTATTTTCTCTGGGTTGAGGAAACCCACCTTGTCACACGCAGCCTCCGATGCTAGCCTGTACATGCACCTGCATGCAAAGGACGACATTAGTATTGCACAGAAAGTTACTTCATTTCAAATGAACTACAACAATGCAGAGTTAGCAAACAGAGTTAGAAAACAGCAATACATAGGATCAGCAAACTCACAGGACTCCAGTCAGTATTATGGACATATCAAGCTCCCGCCAGTTGTAGAGGTCGAACAGATCCTCATGTGCCACGGATATACTCCCGGGCTCACGGTGGAACTTCCCAGGCCTGTAGGGAACTAAGAAGTTCAGATTGCGCTGAGCTCAGTGTAGGTACCACTCGTGGAGGTCTCTGGTTGATCGATCCAATTTGCGCAAAGCTGCCTCCGACACGAGTGGGAACCCGTTCCTGAACCTCTCCGACTGTCCCTTTCGCCCTTTGCGCTTGCCTTTACCCTTGCCTTTTGCCGGGGACTGAGCGCGTACCTTCGAAGGTTGGGATCGTGGCCGTCTTCAGGTTCGCATGAGATCCGGCCTCATGCCCCGAGCTGGGGGCGCAGTCCCCTGGTAGCCCGCCGGCAGGCCACTTCAATTAATGAGCACGTATGTTAGATTTTGCAAGTTGAGTGTACTGAGTAGGATGTAATCTAAAATGTGTAGGATTTACCTGTTGTATTAGAAGACACTTCTTGGGCCACTGTACGTAGGAGCCCACTGCCTCAGCAAGTGTCTGCAGTTCCTCTGTTGCGACTGGCAATGGACAATCGTTGTAGGCCGGCATGGCCATGTCCACCTGTACCTTTGCGAACCCCAACTACAGAGGTACGCAGTGGACCCGGACATCTGGCCCAGACGGATATACAAAGCCGTGTCCATCCACTTCCTGCCCATCGCCTAGGTGATTCAGTAGGATGCAGCCCTCCGGCTTCTGCAAATTTGTAAATATTAAAACAGGTTAGCGAAACAACTCTAACAGAATGGGACTGGTATCAACTTAAGTGCACAGATGAAGGCTTGCAGTACCTCAAGTAGATCCACTGGATCCGCGAGGACCTTCGAAACGCAACTACTGTAACACCCCTGTTTTTGCCAAACCCTAAAATAGCCAAAATCCACATCTTGACCCCAAACCCTAATCTGCTTCAGCCATTCCCTTCTAAGTGTTGTTCAGAACATTTTTCCCTTCGGGATTACCTCCAAAATCCCATCCTAAAACTGAGTTTCGACCCTTGCCGTCTCAGAACCCTAATTACCCTAATTTTACCCTAAACTGCTTTTCCCCAATTTTGTTGAAACCCTTCAGATCTTACCCGATCTTACCAAACTTTGGCCGGATAAGCTCTAATAATCTTTTGCAACTTATCTGTGAAATCAGATTCCAGATCGGACCCTCAGATCTCCAAATTTACAATCAGGCCCAAGTTCTATTCAAATTTTCCTCACAGAACAGTCCCTGGAGCAAGTTTCAAAATTGCAGAACGGCCCAAGTATTCTTTTCAGGTCCATTCGACCAGCGCCTGGTCGTGGCCTACGACCAGCGCGTGTCGCCGGAGCCGCGCCGTGGTTTTCGCCGCGTTTGCTCGCCGCCGGCCACCGCTTCTTGTCGCTTGTGCCCGTGAGTTGCTGTGCTACCCCATGCGCACGTGCCAGCACCGTTGCGTCGCCTTGCCCAGCGGTTAAACGGCCGCGCTCCAGCAGCGTTTCGCGCACGCGCTCCCGTTGCCGTGGCATTTGCATGGCGTTACGTGTCGTTGCCGGAGCTGTGCCGCTGCCTCCGCATCTGCGCCGTCCCAGGTGAAGTTCCAATGCACCCGACAAGGTCAGCAAGGCTGCAACACCGCCTGAAGCACATCACATCGCCGGTCACCGCTGTCGCAGCTACACCCGGCCGGTCTCGTCCCCGGCACAAGTTTTGCGCCGTTTCCCCTCGCAAGCTCCGCCCCTGGACCTATTTAAACCCTCCAGTGCTGTGCTTAAGCCTCATCTCAGGACTTAGCCATTTTTCCAGAGCTCTCGCTGTTTTCACCTTCTTCTTCGGCGAGCCAGTGAGAGAGCTCACGGTGCTAGCCCATTCCACAGCCCCTCTCTTCGATCCAAGGCCACCAGTGAGTTCCCCTCTTCACCCTTTCCGGGTAGTAGCAGCTAATTGCACCAGATCGATCCCCATCGCCGGTGATCGCCGGATTCCCGATTCTCCCTGTTTCTGTAATGCTGTTCGGTTCATCCCAAATTGGCTTTCCCTCTAGTAGAGCTTCTTGATCAGTAGACCCCATCTAGCAAGCCTGTGCGCTCAGGTGTCACATTTGAGCTGGAATCGTAGTTCTTCTGTTCTAGATCGCCGCCGATGATCTGGCTCCCGTCGCCAGGCCGTACCAGCTATTCCCCAGCCAAACTGACTTAACCATTAGCTTCCACACTCCACCCTTTCACTCCCTGAGCAAAGAATCGAGTTCAAACGCCTTGTGGCAAAAATCCCCAATCCCCAGTGTCGTCTTCTCCAACGCCGGTCGACGGAATTCTTTCCCGGCCAATCTAGCCCCTGAAACCTTATCCCTTAGCTTTGCCTCAGCTCCTTGAGCAATTCTTTCCACTAGCCCGACACCTGGATCTGCCTAGATTGTGAGTTATGCCTTTGCCAAATATTTGTCCAGAGCTGTGCCTGTGCCGTGTCGCCACCGCAGTTCATCACCTGATTTGGCCACCCTCCAGTCGCTTACTGTCCTTAAACCTGTTGAGTGATTTGTTTCTGTTAGTAATGCCTACCTCCCAGACAAAGTGGTGCATCAATTGGAGCCCTAAATCAAAAGTTGTGCCATGCCCTAGTTTCTGGCCATGTCCAGCACTATGTCAGTGCATGTCAGCCACTGGCATTGACCTTGTTCAGCCCCTTCTGGTTGAGCAATTGAAATGCCACCTTGTCCTTTAGATTCCTGGAGTTGAGATCTACAACTTTCTCTATTATTACTTCTCCAGAAAACCATCCTAAGATCAGTTTGAAGCTATGCCAAAGCCATGAACCGAATGTCAACCTTTCGACGTTCAATCCTTTTTAGCCGTTTCTTCGACCAGAGCCCTTGTGACCTTGCCCTAACCTTTTCCCCTGCATGCATGACTTATTTACTTAATAATTTCTATGGAAACTATTTTCTGTATGCTTATGGTATGTGTTTGTGTGTTGTTTGATTACCGCAGAGTCAGAAGCTGAAGGAGCAGAAGAAGTCTTTGAAGATCCATCTGAGTACTTAGACCCAGCATTGTAAGGCAAGCCTCATTCCTTTGATCATGTCTCACCCAATATTTTCATATGAAGTATATTCACTGTTTCTTACTATGCATGCTTAGTTGAGATGCAAGTTATGTTTGAATGACATGAGTAGATATTACCTGATGAATCATGAAACCCCTTTTGTTATTGAACCTTCTTATATATTCTTTTGTCACCCTAGGACTCATATACTGAATATCCACATTAAACCTGAAATGGTCAAATACATGAGAAGTTATAATGAAAACCGTTTTGTCAAGAAAACCGATAAAAGGGATCAGTAGTGAGGATTGGATTGTATGGAGAGGGTGCGGTGCGCACCAGGGTATGTGAATGCTCCTCACTATTGGTTCATAAGGATGAGAACCTTGTGCTGTGTCTCTATGCGAATTGTAAACGTACCAACCACTTGCCTGGTATGGGACAGGCACAACTTAGTAGCTTTTTGGTATTAGCAGTTCCCTGCATGGTTTGTCGGTCTGGTTTCTCGCGTGGAAACTGGTGGGCCGCAGTTCGGCCATGAGTGATGTGAGTTCAGAAAAATAATGAGAGGTAAAGGTGGAAAGAAGGAAGACGCCCTATGCCTCAGATTAAGCCATGCGCGGTTGTAATCTTGAATGGTCATATGTCTTGCGTGGACACAGACCAAGGCTATGTGTCTTGCGGGAACATAAGCCAGAGGCTAGGAAGTAAGGCAGTGGGGAGGACCCACAACGGTACTTGAGACTTAATTGTCTATTTACCAGGCGGGGAAACTGTTAATACTGAACTGCAAAAGCGTTGTGTGATCTCGGCCTTGTCACAAGTGTATAAGTCACATGGAGCTGATCCGACTTGAAAGCCGAGTGAACCAGTGGATTTAAAAAGAGGTACACCTTTGCAAAGTGTAAAAGAAGTATCAGATACTCTGTACTCCCAGGTTCAGGAGTCTTTTCGTAGTGGATGTTATCCATGGGTTATAGCACAAGTAATGTTTTGGAATGTTTTCATAATACAGTTAACAAAGTGGTGACTCATGGGAGACCACTACATCTAATGTTTTATTGGAAAACTGTTTAATGTTTAAAGTATCATTATCATGACAAAGTACTGTTTTACTGAACAAATGACTTGGAAATCTATATATCTCTATCCATATGAAACTGAAACCCCGGAATCATATGTTTCACCCTCATGTAAGTACAATTGCATTAATCCCCGGAATGAGTGTTGCTGAGCACCAAGTGCTCACCCTTGCATTTATATCCAACTGTAGAAGAGGGATTCGAGGATCCCGATTCTTTCGGTTATGAATACTCAGCAGAAGATGGAAGTGCCCCGGACGAGCCCATGTTCTAGAAGGATTGTGCACCAAGTCAAGTCAGATGTGGGAGAAGCCTCTCCAACTCCGCTGCTGATTGAAGTCAAGCTGTTTGTCGTTGCTTTGTGCTTTATGTTGTGTGTTCGGTACTTGGATACCGATTCTTGTCTTGATAAACTGATTATTTTCTTAGCAACTTTACTTAGCGCCATTTTCGGTGCTTTGGCTATGTAATATTGGCCCATGTTGGCCTGGTACTTGTTTATTGATAATGCTATGCTTGGGTGGTTTGGAGCTCATGTGACATCCTGCTGTGTGTAACCTACCTGGGCGGTTACCAAGGTGATCCTCAAATGGGGGTCTCACAACTACTTATCCGACCCCGAGGGGTACCATCGCCCTGGGGATCCGCATCTGCACTCTTGGCCAGCAATGCATCTCTCAACCGTGCAAACTCTTTCCTCATTTGTGCGACCTCAGGCTGCACCTCAGCTCGTATCTCCGCCCGTACCTCAGCCCGTATGTTATCGGAGAGCTCCACTTCCTTTTCCTTCCAGGAGCGGGCCTTCTTCCTCGGTGGAGCCGGATCTGCGAAACCAGCCTTCCTCGGTGGAGCCTTGTAAACTGTGTCCGCCCGGGATTCTCCTTATTTCCTAGAGCTCGGGTGAGGATGTCGTTCGCCCTCTGCGGGGTAAACAATCCCTCCACTGCCTCCTTCTCAAAAGAGATCTGTTACATTTAAAGGTACCTTGTGAGACAAATTGCCTTATATACACTTGTGTGCACACAGTTTACGAAGTTAGCCAACTTACCATTAGCCTCACAACGTCGGCATCCCCAGGGGTTGCAAACTGCACAGACCCCCTCCCCCTCCACCATCGCTTGCACCTCTCATCCCTGATCTCGAAGAGCGCCAACTCAGGGGTGTCGATGACAGGATTTTGCTCGTCTTCTTCCACTGCTCCTCCTTCCCCGCATAGCCCCGGGATCCGAGCCGATGCGGGTGGTCGTTCCTCTTCTGGATCACCTTATTCTTCTCGCTAAGGGCCTTGAACTCCTTCTGCTTGGTGAATTCCTCCCATACCTCCTCCGATATGAAGGGGTACTTCTCGCAAGGAGATTTCCCCGCAGCGAGGAAGTTACTGACGAGCCAGCTCTTGAAGGTTTTCCATGTTCCGTTCATGTCCTTCAAGCAAGCCGTCCTAGGTGTATCGTCGGGGATGTTCCACTTAGCCTGTTTTCAAAAAATGCATACAATTAATCACGAGTTAATTAAACTTTAGTATAAGCCAAGAGAACGTGATTACGAAAGAGTTCAATGATTTCAGTTAATTTAACCTTCACTTCCGCCCACAACCTATCCCTCTCGTCCGCCGTCACGTCCTTCCAACTCTGGACGGTGATCTTCACCCTTTCTTTCGCCAACAGCCCAACGTAGGCCGCGTACTTCCCAGCATTCTTTCCGATCGGCCTCCCAAATTAGTTGAACTCACAAGAAAGATCCGTGCGTTTGGCCAAACGGCCCAACGTTGTCGCGCCTCGCCCCACCCTCTTGCGCTGGGATGAACCAGCTGCATCTTCAGTTACGTTGGGGTTGGCCCTAGTCGAACCACTAGTACCATCCGATGAAGACGACGACATGTCTTTCCCTACAAAACCATCAACAAACCATCAAAAATTTAATGGAAACACAAACCAAATTATTTTACAAAGCAAAAGGACCTATTTTAAATATTTTTTCGATCGGTAAACACAGAAGCTACCAATAGAAGATAAGATTCTATTTCTCAGCATTTTCGTCTACACATTTTCATATAGGAAGCAGGCAACATATGGCAATTAATTCTTCTTGGAGTTCCATAACTCAGCCCAGGACTGGAGACTAATTAGGGCTGCAAAAGGGATGTCCGAAGAAAATAATACTAAAAGAAAGACATGCAAAAATTACTTCCTAAACTGTTCAGAAATATTTTCTATCGGTAAACACATGAGCTGCCGATAGACCATAACAATGTTTTCCATCGGCAAAGATACGAGATACCGATATAACATATTGTTCTGGAATATTGTTGATAAGCCGCCATTCACTGGCATCACATAGTCTTGGTTTAAGTCAACATTCTCCATGATTTTCTATACTAATATTCATGGGCCAGCATTATTATTTCACACATAACAATGTTTTCCATCGGTAAACACATGCGCTGCCGATAGAACATAGCCATGTTTTCTATCGGTAAATACAGGAGATACCGATAGAATATGTGTAAGAACACCTCCAACGTATAATGTGCATTACATGGTAGTTGGATACAATTGATCACACATACAGCAGTACATATAAGTTAAAATCTCAAAATAGGTTCATTACAGCACTAGAACATATTATGTCAACCCTAATTTAAATCAACATTGCCTGCGCAATGTTCATAATCCAACACAATAGGAAACCCTAGTGTAATTACAAAACTCGAAGAATTAGTATGTACAAAACACAAAGATCAAACAAGGAAGATGCTGGAAAAAGAAAGACGAATTAGGGTATTTACGGCGATCAGTTGTGGTGATGGAGAGGCGGTGTAGAACACAGCGGCGGTCGGCGAAGGACGAAAATAAGAACCGGTGGCAATGGCGAACCAGTATCCAGCCGGCGATCGTCGTGTGGGAGAGAGGAAGTGAGTGGCCACTGCGGAGGTTGTGGTTTTCTTCGCTCTCGAAGAGACGCAGTGCTATAAGTTGGAACTGTTCGACTGGAGGGAAACTCATGGGCCGCGTACGAGTAATAAAGTAGTCGATGACCTTTTCTATCGGTACAACAAAATAATACCGATAGAAAAAGTAAATTTTTCCCAGAACAATATTTGAAGTAGTGGATGCCTTTTTCTATCGGTATAAACAATAAAATCCCGTGAGACCAATTTTCCCCAGAAAATTTTTTTAAGTGCCTGACATTATAGTATTGGGTGCCCTTTTTCTATCGGTAAAAACAACAAAATACCGTCAGAATAATGAATTTATTCTAACGGTAGAACATAATAATACCGATAGAATAAGTAAATTCGTTAGTCTCACCTTCAAACAATCATATGTACACACAATGTAACATCAAACAGACCGTGCTTGAAAGCTGCAGAATGATAAAGAAAGAGGGAAGATAGCCGGAAAATTGGAAAATTGACATAAAAACAAATTGTTCATTCATTGTTGTTTTATCACTTATAAAAAAAATAAAAATCCAAAATGCTAGGTCAAGGGGTGGTCTTAGCCCTGGCTGCATGTAGAATAGAGTCAGTTTGACTTGCAGCCAGGACGCAGGACTCCTCTAGCGACAAGTTGTCCCTAGGATCAACTACTACCGCGTCGAGAAGGCCTGCGACCTCCCTCAGCTTCGCTATGATATCCTTCATAGTCAAACCGCAGCCAACGATGGTAATATCTGCGGCTTGCTTCTCCTCGCGAAGACGCCTCGTCCTCGCACTGGAATTGTCACCAGCCGTCTTCATGCGCTGAATGCGCCGGAGGAGATCGTCCAATTCAAGCCGTAGCTGAGTGTGCTTGTCCGTAAGGAGCTTGTGCTCCTCCTGGAGGGCCCTCAGCTCGGCCTTGACTTTGCCAGTGTCTTCCACAGCTCCCATTCCCTGTGCAAATCAACAGGTCAAGAATGTACTGAACATGTATTAACAATACAAGGGTAAACCCAGGAGATTTAGAGTTCTTACCGGGGAGGGCGTGGCTGACGATCCCATTGAGGTTGCCATTGTGAAAGAGAAGATAAGGAGTCGAAGAGTTTGAGAATTAGAAAAACAACAAAATACCATGACGCATGGCGAGGTACTTATAGAATTTCCAAGGCGACGCATGGCGACACAGTTGAGAATTCAAAGCGCCAGAGTATTGTTCTATCGGTACAAACAACAAAAAATAGTCAGACAACAAAATACCGTGAGACTAACGAATTTATTCTAACGGTAAAACATAATAATACCGATAGAATAAGTAAATTTTTCGCAGTGAAACTTTTGAAGTGCCTGAGACACATTAAAGTAGTGGATGTCCTTTTCTATCGGTACAAATAACAAAATACCGTCAGAAAAATGGATTTTTGGAGAGCTTAATTTGAAGAAGCAAGAGGCTGCAATGAGATTTTTGCAAGAAAATTTGAAGGGAAGAATTAAGTACTTACAGGATAAAGGTACTGTACATGTTAGAACTCATGCTGTGGAGTAAAATTGAGATATATTAGTACTGTGAACTAGCTTATCATTAAGTTCTAAAGAAAAATGTACTGCCTGATGTATTAATGATAAGTTCCTCACCTTGCTGCAGAACTTGTGGGCTGTTTGCTTGGCATTTATCCCTGAAATAGAAAATAATCATCAATGGTTCTCAACCCATAATCCTTCTTCGTGATCATCTCGCAGATACGTTGTGTTGTCGATATCTTCAGTAGGGATAGATTGAATGTCCTCTAAAAATGGAGGTATTTCATTGAATTGGTTATCCTCCTCTTCGTCGACAACGTCTTCGACCCCAACAATACGTCTCTTGCTGTGGAGGACAACATGCAAGTTTGGATTGGCCGGGTCAATGATGTAGAATACCTGTGTGGCTTGCTTTGCAAGTATGAATGGATCGTCTTGGTGTTCGACTCTATCAAGATCGACGAGAGTAAACCCTTAATGTCAACTTGAACACCTCGAGGGATTTCGACCCATTGGCATCGAAACAGGGGAATCTTAAGTAATCCGTAATCGAGCTCCCATATTTTTTCAATAGCACCATAATATGAGTTCAGCGCCCTTACTGACCTGGCATCCTCAGAAATAGCAAACGGTGTCACTCCGCTACATTGCGTGCTACTCTTGGCGTCTTGAGCTCTTGTGTAAAATGAATACCCATTGATGTCGTACCCCTGCCAAGTCCCTACAGTGAATCTTGGGCCTCTAGCCAACCATGTCACAGTTTCACTTACGGAGCCCTCGGCAGCTCGCGTGACTCTTTCTTGGATCCACCCAGAAAATTTCCTGTTATGTTCTCTGGTGACCCAAATGTCTGACTTCGAAAGATTCTGTGACCGTAACATTACCTTGTGCTCGTGTATGTATGGCTTGACCTCCGTCATGTGTTGTAACACACAAAAATGTGATTTTGTGTACACATCACGAGCGGGGACGATAGCTTTGAATCCAATCGTTCCGATGCCCTGAAGCCTACCCTCGTGTCGAGACCTAGGAACGCCAATTAGGTCAACCCCGGCCATATAATCTGTGCAAAATTCAATCACCTCCTCGGCGGCATAACCTTCCATGATACTCCCCTCGGGTCGACAACGAGTCCTTACGTATCCCTTCAATACACCCATAAATCTCTCAAATGGATACATGTAGTGTAGTCACACGGGTCCACAAAACTTAATTTATCTGATAAGGTGAACAATGAGATGGACCATAACATCAAAAAAGGATGGAGGGAAATACATCTCAAGTTGACAAAGAGTTGTAACCACGTCGCGTTGCAAAGCGTCCAGTCCATCCGGATCAATTACCTACGAGGATACAGTTGCGCCAAATATTCATATCAGAAAAATCTTCTAATTAAGCTCCACAAATGGAGGTAATGAACTTATAGTACGAGTGCACGTACTTACCTTGCAAGGTATTGCGTTGAAGAAATAACATAGGTTTGTGATTGTCTCTCTGACTTTAACTGAGAGAATGCCTCTGATAGCGATGGGAAGCATTTGTGACATCAAGACATGACAGTCGTGAGACTTCGTGCCAACCAGTCTTAGGTCCTTCATGGATACAAGTTTTTTCAAGTTCGCGGAGTACCCACATAGAACTTTAACACCGTGCAGGCAGCGACAGAGTTCTGTTTTTTTGCTCTTGGACAACGTATAGCAGGCCGGGGGGAGGTATGTACACTTTCCATTCTCTAAAGGTGCAAGCTCAGTCCTTATCCCCATTTCCACCATGTCAGAACGAGCTTTCACACCATCCTTTGTCTTTCCCAGAATGTTCAACAACAAACCAATCAAACTGTCACAGTCATTTTTCTCTACATGCATGACGTCAATGCAATGTCGAACTTGTAAGTGCTCCCAGTACGGTAGATCCCAAAGAATCGATCTCTTCTTCCAAACATTATTTTCTCGAGGTTTAGAATACTTACCGAACTCAGCTTTGATGTCCTTCACGCACGAGTAAATCTCCTTACTAGTCAAAAACACTGGAGCTGATCCCTTCTCAGGCTTCCCGTTAAATGATTTCCTCTTCTTACGGTACGTGTGATGCACCGGAAGAAACTTGTGGTGACCCATGTACACTTTTTTCCGGCAGTTTCGTAGCCACATGCTCTCAGTTTCATCTAGGCAAATAGGGCAAGCCTTGGCTCCTTTCGTACTATACCCCGACAAATTGCCGTAGGCCAGAAAATCATTTATGGTGCAAAATATCAGGGCCCGCAAGATGAAATTATCTTTCTTATATGCATCCCACACCTGCACCCCCTCGCTCCACAATTTCTGTAAATCCTCGATTAAAGGCGCTAGAAACACGTCAATATCATTTCTGGGTTGTCTGGGTCCTGAGATTAGTAACGCAATCATGATGTACTTGAGCTTCATGCATAACCAAGGAGGAATATTGTAGATGCATAAAAGAATCGGCCAAGTGCTATGCCGACTGCTCATATTACCATGTGGGATCATACCATCTATACTCAGCCCAAACCTTATATTCCTAAGTTCGCCGCCGAACTCAGCAAATGTTCTGTTGATGTTCCTTCATTGAATAGAATCAGCTGGGTGTCTCAGTTTTCCGTCTTGTTTTCAGGCTTCAGCATGCCAACGCAAGTGCTTCGCGACTTTCGGATTTGCAAACAGCCGCTTCAATCTAGGTATCACAGGCAAGTACCACACAGTTTTCGCCGGAGGTCCTTTCTTTACATCATGACGTTCACTGTCAATCCGGTCCCTACGCGTATACCTCAATGCGCCGCATCTTGGACAAACATGCAAACTGGAGTACTCGTTACGGTACAACACACAATCATTTGGGCATGCGTGTATTCTTTCTATTTCCATTCCCAACGGACACAACAGTTTTTTGGCTTGGTAAGTAGATCTTGGCAACTCATTTCCCTCTGGAAGCATGTCCGCTAGAAGATCTAATAGTGCCATGAAACTCTTATCACTCCAACCGTTGCTTGCCTTCAAGTTATATAATCTCAGCACAGAAGACAGTTTTGTAAATGTTGCACATCCAGGGAACAGAGGCTTCTCAGAGTCAGCAATCAATTTCTCAAATTCACAGAAGTCATTTCGTTGTAATCTTCCTCTACATCACGTAACATCTCATCTAGATTGTCATCATCATCATCTACGTGTACATCGGAATGAACATTATCAAAATTCGGATGATCATCGATATTATTGCAATCCACATCCGAGTCCTGCTGATTGGTAGTAGTGGTGCTTGTTTCCTCAAGATCATCGCCATGCCATATCCAACGGGTGTATCGCGCGTTAAAACCATGATGAATCAAATGACTCTTAATTTGATCAGAATTGCTAAACCTCTTCAAGTTCATACAATCTGTATAAGGACAAATCATATTTTTCTCTCCCTTCCTCTCCTTTTGTTGCTTAGCAAATTTAATAAACTCATTCACACCATCCAAATATTCAAGAGTAGTAAGTTTTATTCGATACATCCAATATTTCCTGCCCATCTACAATTAACAAAATTTAATGAGTCAGCCATGCATGAAACCTGCCCGATTAAGTTATGTATATGTACATGTACAGCCTCTTACAACAAATGTGTTAAACCCTAGCCTGACGAAATTAACACTAATTAACGTAGCTAACTACACAATACAAGCTAGTTAGCTCCTAAAACATGACGCATTTCCAGCTAACTAGCTCCCAAGCTTAGAGCTACAAACTTGGAACTACACAATACAGCTAGCTTGCAAGTAGAGAGGGAGGGAGATCTAGAGGGAGAGAGAGAGAAGTGTCGACAATTAAGCATACCTTAAAGAGAGGGGTTCAATCAACTTCCCGCCAGCTTGCCCTGATCACCCTAGCAGTGTAGCTGTGAGCATGGAACTTTCATCACAAACAGAGGGACATAGAGTGCAATAGAACAAAAGAGCAGCTCAGCAATGGTCGAGTGGGGTTTTCCTTATAATGGACCTTTTTCTAACGGTAAATACATGAAATAACCATTAGACTAAGTAAGGTAATTTGCCGCTCACATATTCTATCGGTAAAAACACACATATACCGTTAGAGAATGTACATTGCTGAGCAAGTACAGGTCTTGTTCTATCGGTAAATATGTGTATCGACCGTTAGATGATGCATGACACAGCAAGTACATGAGTTTTTCTATCGGTAAATATGTGTATTGACCGTTAGATGATGCATGACACAGCAAATACATGTGTTTTTCTATCGGTAAATATGTGTATTTACTGTTAGATGATGCATGACTGAGCAAATACATGTGTTGTTCTATTGGTAAATATGTGTATTTACCGTTAGAGGAGGTACTGGTACCAAATTGGGTATTACATGACACACATGACACCAGTTCTCACATCCAAATAATCATATCTAAACACAATGTAACATCAAACAAATCTTACATCAAACAGATCTTAACTAGAAGATAAAGCAATATTTCAAGAAATGCTAATTTGTGGATTAACTAGGAGATACAAAAATACTTTTCTTAGGTACTTAGTACTTCATCTTGCCAAAGAAATTACACATGCCAGTTCACAAATTCAGGTACAAACATACACATGCCAGTTCACAAATTCAAGTGCATGTCTGAAACAGCAGTACAAATACACACCTACCTACCAATACAATTAAATACACAAATACTCCCTACACAGTCAAGTTCATGTCCCAAATAGCAATACATGATACACAAATATACAACAATATACAAATACAACAATTCACACATTCGATGTATATTAGAAAAGCCACGTTTGAAATTAACAACAGATCACGACGAGGACCCAGTGGCCCATACATTTTACATAAAAGAGAACCTTTGCAGGTTGTGACAATGCAACTACTGACTACAAGTTAGACCTGATACATCACAAATCCATTCATCCAAAACAGCAAATGTCTGAACCACATTGGACTTAACCATAGGAGTTCAGTTCGAAGACGCCCGAGGAGCTGGAACTGCCGTCGAGTTACATTTGTATTGGTGATTTCCTCGGACTCAAATTCGATCAACTCAACTCAACTCAAATCAACTCCATTAACAAAAAGAACCTACCTTCCAAGATGTTGTTCTATGTAGTGATGGTGTAGAATGGCTGTGCAAATGACAACAATTCTTCTTCTCCAAGCAGGTAAGCATCTGGCCACAAGCTGGTGCATGCAAAAAAATGTAAGATGCTTTCTATAGGTCCTGATTTGAGAAACACGCCGGGCTTAAGGATCTTCTCGACCGAGCCAACCAAGATCTCGCCCTTCACGTCCTTCCAGCTCTCGACGGTGACCTTCACCGTTTCTTTCACCAACAAGCCAACGTAGGCAGCGTACTGCGATGAAGAATCGTGAAATACGTTGCCCCTCGTGAGCATCATCCAAGGAACTGTACAGATCATAATCATATTGAAAAGAAGACACATCAAAATGAAGGATACAAAAATTGCAGAATAATTGCCATAATCGGATTAGAATAATCTAACAATATTGTCGAAATTTTACATACCATGCTTGGGATGCCGAAATCTAGAGGGCATCGATGGAGGAGCAGAGGTGCAGCGGTCGCCGGTAGCGATGCACGGGCCGTCCATGGAGCTTATGGGTTAGGACTACGAGCGCCAGATGAACTGTGAGAATGAAAGAGACATACCCGGGTATTTATAGTACTAGATAAGTTCTATCAGTACACAACCTCATACCGTTAGTAATTTTATATATCTTCTAATGGTATACAAATAAATTACCGATAGAATAAAAATATTTGTAGAAGGCGAATGGTTCTATCGGCACAATACATATTGCCGATAGGAATTTTTGTACATACTCTGTCGGTATATACGTACATTGCCGATAGAATAATACTAGTTGTATAAGGCGAACAGTTCTAAAATATTTTCACTATATTCTAACGGTATAAACTCACATTACCGATAGAATAAAACTATTAGAAGATGAACTGTTCTTGGCAATTTTTGATATATTCTAACGATACAAGCATCCATTACCGATAGAATAAAAATATTTGTAGAAGGCGAACGGTTCTATCGGCACACTACATATTGCCGATAGGAATTTTTGTACATATTATGTCGGTATACGCATATAGTACCGATAGAATAAGACTAGTTGTAGAAGTCGACCAGTCCTATCGGTGCACAACATTCTCCGGTTAGTACTTATGCATCTCTTCTAATGGCAAATATGTTCATCACCGCTTGAGTAAATCATACTGCTTCTTCTAACGGTAAGTTTCTTACAAACCGATAGGAAAAATACACCCGTTGGCCTTTTATGACCGCGAGGCACATTTTCTATCAGTTTTCTACTAAATCGCTAATAACCGATAGAAGATTGGGGTTAGTAGACTGCATTTCTGTACTAGTGGTAGTGCAAAGCTAGATAGCTCGGACGAACCTGTCAAAACCTCACGCCAACTTCGGTACGAGGCAAGATAGGTAAGATCGGAGGAAAACTCACAGCTTTTCGAAGACATCGAACAAAAACCAACAATGGAGGACCAAAAAAGACTCAAGGATTATGTAACCCCACTCAGCATGGGATTGCAATCAGGTATTCTTAGACCACCGATTGAATCAAACAATTTTGAGATAAAACCTGCGCTTTTGAATTTGGTTCAACAAAACCAATTCAGTGGTCTTCCCGCTGAAGATCCATCACTACATTTACATATGTCTCTTGAGCATTGTGATACTTTCAAGATTCATGGAGTAACACAGGATGCACTTCGTTTCAGGCTCTTTCCTTTCTCGCTTCACGAGAAAGCGAGGGCATGGCTATACACTCTTCCTCCTATGTCAATCACTACTTGGGACAAACTCTCAAGGGTTTTTCTTGGTAAGTTTTTCCCTCCTGCTAAAACTGTTTAAATTCACAACCAGATTGCAACTTTTTCTCACCAGGTAGGTGAATCACTTTATGACGCTTGGGAACGGTACAAGGACTTGCTGATCAAATGTCCGCATCACAGACTAGAGAAGTGGCTTGTAGTTCTGTCGTGGTATTGCGAATACCCCGGCAGGTTTTGAGAACGATCCTAGCGAAGATTACGCGGCGCGGGTTGACCGGATAACTGGTCCTCCCCCGCCGGACAAGCACAAGAAAAGACACAAGGATTTATACAGGTTCGGGTCCCGGTGGGGGCCCTAGTCCTGTCGGTGCGCTCCCGACCGGAGTCGGCTGGGGAGGCTCTCTCCGGGGGAGAGGCTTCCGGAGCACACCTGTTAGTTTTTAGCTATTTCAACAAATGAATCACTTGGTTACAACTGAGGGGTACAAGGGCTATTTATAGCCCCAAAAAGAAGCAAAAAAGCCTAAACTACCCCGGAAGCCACCGTCGGATTGAAGGGTAGGAACGTCCTTCTCCCGGTCAAACGTCTTGGATGTTTGACAGGTGGTCGCTGATTCCCGAGGCGCTCCTCGCGTGACCTGCACGTGACAAATCAACTCGAGACTTTACCTTTAGAAGGGCGATGAGGCCCGAGACATGCGCCGGAGGCCAGGTCTCCGGACCAAAGGCGGCTCCCAGGACCGGCGCCGGAGGCCGGGTCCCGGGAGGCAAAACGGCGGCGCCCGGGACCGGCGCCGGAGGCTAGGTCCCGGGGGCCAAAAGGCGGCGCCTGGGACGGCACCGGAGGCCCGGTCCCGAGAGGCAAATGGCGGCGCCCGGGGAGGCGCCGGAGGCCACGTCCCCGGGCGAAAGGCGGCGCCCGGGACGGCAGCCAGAGGCCAGGTCCCGGGAGCCCAATGGCGGCGCCCGGGACGGCATCGGAGGCCAGGTCCCGGGAGCCAAATGGCGGCACCCGGGGCAGCAACGGAGGCCAGATCCCGGGGGCCAAAAAGGCGGCGCCCGGGGAGGAACCAGAGGCCAGGTCCCCGGGCGAGTGGTGGAGCCCGGGATGGCACCGGAGGCCAGGTCCTGGGAGCCAAATGGCGGCGCCCAGGACGGCACCAGAGGCCAGGTCCCGGGGGCCAAAAAGGCGGCGCCCGAGGAGGCACCAGAGGCCAGGTCCCCGGACGAGTGGCGGCGCCCGGGACGGCACCGGAGGCCAGGTCCCGGGAGCCCAATGGCGGCGCCCGGGACGGCATCGGGGGCCAGGTCCCGGGAGCCAAATGGCGGCGCCCGGGGCGGCAACGGAGGCCAGATCCCGGGGGCCAAAAAGGCGGCGCCCGGGGAGGCACCAGAGGCCTGGTCCCCGGGCGAGTGGCGGAGCCCGGGACTGCACCGGAGGCCAGGTCCTGGGAGCCAAATGGCGGCGCCCAGGACGGCACCGGAGGCCAGGTCCCGGGGGCCAAAAAGGCGGCGCCCGGGGAGGCACCAGATGCCAGGTCCCCGGGCGAGTGGCGGCAGCCCGGGACGGCACCGGAGGCCAGGTCCCGGGAGCCAAATGGCGGCGCCCGGGACGGCACCGGAGGCCAGGTCCCGGGGTCCAAAAAGGCGGCGCCCGAGGAGGCACCGGAGGCCAGGTCCCCAGGCAAGTGGCGGTGCCCGGGACAACACCGGAGGCCAGGTCCCGGGAGCCAAATTACGGCGCCCGGGGAGGCACCGGAGGACAGGTCCCCGGGCGAGTGGCGACGCTTGGGACGGCACCGGAGGCTAGGTCCCGGGAGCCAAATGGCGGCGCTCGGGACGGTATCGGAGGCCAGGTCCCGGGATGCACATGGCGGCGCCCGGGACTGGCACCGGAGGCCACGTCCCTGGGCCAATGGCGGCGCCCGGGACGGCACCGGAGGCCAGGTCCTGGGCGCCAAATGGCGGCTCCCGGGACGGCACTGGAGGCCAGGTCCCGGGAGCCAAATGGCGGCGCCTAGGGCGGCACCGGAGGCCAGGTCCCGGTGGCCAAAAAGGCGGCGCCAGGGGAGGCACCGGAGGCCAAGTCCCCGGGGCCAAAAAGGCGGCGCCCGGGGAGGCACCGGAGGCCAGGATCCCCGGGTGAGTGGCGGCGGCCGGGACGGCAACGGAGGCTAGGTCCCAGGAGCCAAATGGAGGCTCCCGGGACGGCATCGGAGGCCAGGTCCCAGGGGCCAAAAAGGCGGCGCCCGGGGAGGCACCGGAGGCCAAGTCCCCGGGCGAGTGGCGGCGCCCGGGACGGCACCGGAGGCCTGGTCCCGGGAGCCCAATGGCGGCGCCCGGGACGGCATCGGAGGCCTGGTCCCGGGATCCACATGGCGGCGCCCGGGACGACACCGGAGGCCAGGTCCAGGGAGCCAAATGGCGGCGCCCGGGACGGCACCGGAGGCCAGGTCCCGGGAGCCAAATGGCGGCGCCCGGGCGGCACCGGAGGCTAGGTCCCGGGGGCCAAAAAGGCGGCGCCTGGGGAGGCACCGGACGCCAGGTCCCCGGGCGAGTGGCGGCGCCCGGGACAGCACCGGAGGCCAGGTCCCGGGAGCCAAATGGCGGCGCCCGGGACGGCACCGGAGGCCAGGTCCCGGGGGCCAAAAAGGCAGCGCCCGGGGAGGCACCGGAGGCCTAGGTCCCCGGCCGAGTGGCGGCGCCCGGGACGGCACCGGAGGCCAGGTCCCGGGAGCCAAATGGCGGCGCCCGGGGAGGCATCGGAGGCCAGGTCCCCGGGCGAGTGGCAGCGCCCGGGACGGCACCGGAGGCCAGGTCCCGGGGGTCAAAAAAGGCGGCGCCCGAGGAGGCACAGGAGGCCAGGTCCCCGGGCGAGTGTGACACAACTTACCTGGACCAAGTCCCGCGGAAATTTGCCCCAACAGCAGCCCCCCATGCCCCCCGGGGACGATGCTCGAGTCCCTGGTGGGTATGGTACATGACCCCGGGAAAATCTCCGGGCCAAGCCACCGGAGCCGTGGCGCTTCGGTTTCTGTGCCCCGCGCTTAAGGCCGCGCCGTTTCGCAATAAATGCGCTCGTGGTTCGAACCGGTGCCTCGATTCACGCACCAGTCCCTTCGTATCCCACGCGCCGTTTGAATGTCAACGGCCTAGATTGATCCGCGAGGTGCCACGTGGCGCCCATCTGGACCACGGCTTGCCTCTATAAATAGGGCCTTGGGGGGCCCGGTAGCTCCAATTCAAACTTCTCAGCCTTAGCGGATTTTCCTCTCCCGGTAGCTCTCTCTCGGTAGCTCTTCCCGGTAGCTAGCGCCCGGTAGCAAGCGTCCAGAACTTTTGGGCTTAGCCTCCTGATAAGTTAGTCTCTAGGAAACACTAACCTGATGGCACCGAAGGGTCGAGCGAAGACGTCCGAGGTGCCCCCGGAGCAGGTCGCTACGGACTTCCTCTGGGCGTCCGAGTTTACGGCCTAAGACGCCGAGTCCTTGGTCGAACGCGGTGTCATCGAGGACGGGGTCATCCGGGTCCCCGTGAAGAAGGACGGAGCCCCCCGCCCCAGGCCCGGAGAGGTCGTGGCCTTTGAGGCCTTCCTGGAGTTTTTGAAGGAGTACGGGGTGGCACTCAACCACCTCACCCTGAACGCTCTCGTCTGGATGGGTATCTTCATCTGGCTCTTCGAGACGGCAACCGGGAGGGAGCCCACGCTACGCGTCTTCCGGTACTTTTACGAGCCGGCGGCGCGGAGCTCCCACTTGGTGAAGGGGGGACCCAAGTCCCACTTCGGCTCGGTGATGGTGCAGATGCTGCCGTCCCGGGTGGCCGACTACCCGGTGGCAGTCTCCCGGGACCATTGGGCCGATTGGATCCGGAGGTGGTTCTACCTCCGGGTCCGGGACGACGCGGTGATGTACGCCCCGGAGCCCGTCTCCTACAACAGGTCATCCGCACCGAAGCCTCCGGTGTGGACGGACAAGGAGCTCGAGCTCCTCGGCAAGGTGATCATCTCCCGGAAGACCCGCTCTATGCGGGACGCCGCCGAGGAGATGATGCTCCTGAGGATCTCCCCCTTTGCGCGCGGGAGGAGGGGGACCGGCATGGGCCCGGAGCATCGGCCTCCGGTGAAGCCGGTGACCCGACGTAAGTCCCGGTAACCTGCTGCATCGTATTTACAAATTTTCAAAAATTTGACTAACTCTTTACCTCTTGTAGTCCGGCCGTACCCGGCGACGCGGGAGAAGGCGGAGAACCTCCTCGAGAGGTACTTCGCCGACGAGCACGAGCGCGTCGTGCGCCTCGTGGGGGAGGGCCCTCCCCGGAACATGGTGGCCGAGGCCTACGAGCTGAAGCTCCCGGAGAGGAAGCCCCTCCCCACCCCCGGGTCGCATAACCGGGGGAAGGACGCGGCCGGGGGCTCTGAGCCTAAGAAGGCTAGAGTCCAAAAGACCCCCGGCCCGTCGACGACGCCGGCGGTGACTCCGGCGAAGCCCCGGGACGAGACCCCCGGGACCCAGTGCGCCCAGGCGCCGGCACGGAAGGAGACAACACCCCCCCCCCCCGAAGAGCCCCGTTGAGGCTCGGGGGAAGGAACCGGCCGCGGACGGGGCGGCCTCCGACTCGGTGAACTACGCCCCGTCGCCGCTATTGGTAGCGGCCTCGCCACCACCCCGGCCCCCTTGGAGCCGGAGAAACTGGAGGTGAGGTTCGCGGAGGCCTCGCCTCCGCGGATGGAATGGCCCGTGGACGAGGGGGGAGCCCCTCGGTCTACGAGGTCCCGCCGGAAGTGGGGGCCCCGGGGGCCCTGCCGCCTGGAAAGGGGAAGGGTCTGATGGTCCCCCCCCGGCGAGGGACCCCTTCCGGGACTTCCTCGGCCACTTCCTCGGGGGGCACCTCTGCAACGAGGACGACGACGACCGCCACCCCGACCGAGGTCGCGCCGGGCGCCCAAGTCCGGGAGCGCGTTACCGGCCGCACCAGGACAACGCCGGGCGGGAGACCCCCCTGCTTTCCGCAGGGGAGGTCGAACGTTACGCGGAAGGCCTGCAGACCCCAAAGGTCCAGGCCTTCATCGCGGGGGGGACGCTCCATGATCGCTTCTCGAAGCTTCGGTCCCTCCAAGCCCAGGTATTCACCCGAAGCGGCTGTCGCTTTCCTTTGGCTCCCACATTCAAAATTTTTCTAACTCTGGAACTTATAGGGGACAGAGATTACCTGGGGCGTCGAGCAGCGCGTCATCCGGCTGCTCAAGGACGCAGAGGATAGGGCCGCCTCCTTCTTGGGCCAGTGGGACGAAGCTCTCCAGGAGCTGGCCCGGGTCCGGGCCCAAGTTCACGTCTCGGAGGCGGTGAATGGCAGCCTCCGAGAGGAGGCGAAGGCGAGGGTGGAGGCCTTCCGGGAGCTCGAGGGATCGAGCGTCCGGGCGGTGGTGGACGCGGAACGCTCCGTCCGTTCGGCCCTCCAGAGCCTTGGCGTAAGCCTTGGCTCCGGGAGCAGCTCGGAGGTGCCCCCGGCGACCCTCGCGGAGGCCGTTCGTTTTCTCAATACGCAGGTCTCCATCATCCCCGTCGTTGTGGCCGCAGCCGGGCTCGTCGAGCTCCGGGGAGTGGGCGCCCGGGCGATCGGGGGCCGCATCCCACGGAGCTTCCCCGAGTTCTTCGAGCCTTCACGCCGGGAGGTGGAGCAGCTCGCCGGGGGTTTCTACGACCGGATCATCCGGGCGAGATTCCCGGCACTGGCGCCTCCGGCGGCGGACGCTCCGACCCCGGCCTCGGAGGAAACCCCCCGGGGGGAGGACGCCAATGAAAATGTATGAGCCTCCCCCCGGGTCTTAGTTAGGGCCCTTTTTGTTTTCTTAGGTTTTGCTCCCGGTAGCTTCTTAGAAGAAGCCCCGGACACTTGTACAAAAACATTTTGAATGCAGTCAAGTTAGAAATTTTTCTAAGTCTTAAATTGAATGCATTGTTACCACGGTTCCCGGGAGGTTACTCCCGGGCGAAGGTCCGGGAGGAGCTCCCCGGGGGATGCCCAGGCGGCTTTGATCTTGCTAAGCTTCATCTCCGGGAAGCGCAGCGGGGACAGCGTCCGGGAGCCGATCCGGTTGAGGTGGCATCCGGAGTGGCACTTGGACAATTTTGACAATCATCGCGCCGAATTGTCCCCTCTGCGACCGGGGTTCCGGATGGTCCCTCCACTTCGCATTCTTCCACCGGCGGGATACGAGTTCTGGCCCGAAGGTGTGCTCCGGGACGCTCGGCGCCGCGTGCGGGCGTTGTACTGGGATTTGGCCCGGGAGCTAGCGGAGAGCCTCCGGGAGTATTAGGCGTAGGACCCTTAGGGCGTAGAGAATCCCCCGGGTTAGAACCCGGGTTGTACCGTTTCCGAAGCCCACCGGAGGGGGAAGATGTCCTCCGGGTTTGACGATGAATAAAGTTGTTCGCTTGCTTCTTCTCTCATTGTCTTTTTATTTTTTCTTCTTGGATGGTCTGGACGACTCCTTTTCACAAGAATGAGCTAAGTTTGCTCGTGGGCGGTACGGTCGACACCCGGGGGTTCCTTATCCCCCCCCCCCGCCCACAGTGGGCCAGAGGGTAGCTCCGCGCGCTGTGGGGGTAGCAAGGCCCCTGGGGTGGAAGTGACCTGTAGCATAGAAATTTTTCTAAGTTAGAAAATTTTAAATCGAGGTTTCCAAGGGAAAGACCTTCCGGGAGACAATCGTCCGATCGCCGTGAGAACGGGGAGCCGGGAATAAGGCCTCATGTGGAAGAAACATCCAAGAAAACCTGATGAGATTTCCGGAGGCGGGCCTCCTAGGAGATGATCATCCGGTCGCCGTGAGAACGGGGAGCCGGGAATAGGGTCTCCGGGGAAGAAATGTCCGGGAAATCCGTAACTTCTCCAGGAGTCAATAAGGTCGCCGGGGACCAAATATCCAAGAATGCCATTAGACGTCCCACTGGGGAGAGCGTCTACTCCCGGAGGAGGAAGTGCCCGAAGACGGGTCTTGAGTGTTTGGGCAGGGGACTAGTCTCCCAAAGTGACTCGTTACCACGGCCGCTGGGGACCTGGTTGCCGCTTACACCCTCAGTCCATGAGGGCTGATCGTAAGCCGCCCTACAGGAGGGACTTGCTGGGTCTGGGCCCACTTCCTCGCGGGGAGGGCATCCTCACGGGGAGGGCATCCTCACAGGGAGGGCGTCCTCACGGGGAGGGCATCCTCGCGGGGAGGGCATCGCCGCTAGGGGCGGTAGTGAGAAGAACCTGCAATGAGACAGTTGAAGAGCAAGACCTATGTATTGCTAATAAAATGAAGTATAGTGCCTCCCCCTGCGAAGTCGCGAAAGGGGAGGAAAAGGTAAGTACAGTGTCCCTCCTCCTCCTCCGGTGTGATCGCTCCGGGGGAGGGGACAGGCCCGTAAGGCTAAATATTGAACTTGTGAAATAAACGCAAGTTCCACGTGTGCTTCAGCTCCTGCTCTTGAAGGATGGAGAGCTTATAAGCCCCCGAGCCCAGGACCGCGGAGATCCTGTAGGGACCCTCCCTCTTGGGGGAGAGCTTCCCCTGGGCTTGGGGGTCTGTAACGTGCTTGAGGACAAGGTCCCCAAGGCGGAAAGCTCTCTTGCGCACGCGTTGGTTATACGCGCGCGCCATCTCTTGCTCGTAGATGGTGTGGCGGAGGAGCGCTTGGTCGCGTTCCTCCTCCACGAGGTCGATCTCCAGGCGCTGGTTGGCCTCGTTGGCCTGGTACGCTGCCGGCGTGGCTCCCTCCAGGAGCTCGACCCGCAGTGACCAGAAGCCGATCTCCAGGGGGAGGACTGCCTCCGCCCCGTAGACCAGGGAGAAGGGAGTACGCCCCGTCGCCCGGGACGGGGTCGTGCGCATGGAGCAGATGATGCTAGGGAGCTCCTCTGCCCATGCACCCCGCTTAGAAGCGGTTTGCTCGAGTCTCCGGCGCAACCCCTGTAGGAGCACGCCGTTGAACCTCTCGACAGCCCCATTGTTCCGGGGATGGGCCACTGAGGCGAAGTGGATGACGAGCCCCAGGCCTTCGCAGAATTCCCGAAAATAAGCCGAGTCGAATTGGGTCCCGTTGTCCACGGTGATTTCCCGGGGGACAGCAAAACGACATACGACGTTTTTCCAGAAAAACCGCTGGACGGCCCGGGACGTGATGCTGGCCAACGGCTCGGCCTCAACCCACTTTGTAAAATAGTCGACCGCGACTACCGCATACTTCTATCCTCCGGGCGCTGGGGGGAAGGGCCCTAAGAGGTCCATCCCCCAGCGCACGAAGGGCCAAGTGATGGGGATCGCCTGCAGCGCTATAGGGGGGAGGTTTGAGCCCTTGGCCATCTTCTGGCATGCCTCGCACGCGGAGACAAGGTCTCGCGCGTCGCGCATGACCGTGGGCCAGTAGAAGCCCTGCCGGAGGGCCTTGGCCGCGATGGCACGCGGGGCTAGGTGAGAACCACAGCTCCCCGCGTGGATGTCTTCGAGATGTTGAAGTCCCTCCGGCCGGGGGAGGCAGCGCAGGAGGGTGGAAGCCCCCCGCTTGTAGAGCCTCCCCTCCAGCAGGAGGTATGCCCGGGCTTTAGCCCGGAGGCGTTTAACCTCGGTCTCACTAGGAGGGTCCCCCTCCCCCTTAATGAAGGAAATGAGGGGGTCCATCCAAGACGGAGTCCGGGTGATCTCGGCGACCTCCGGGACATGAGGCTCGTCGCCCGTGGCCGGGGAGGCCACCGAGGGCTTCGTGATGATTTCCAGAAAAGCCCCCTTGGGGAGCGATTCTCGGGCGCTTGCCGCCCTGGCCAAGGCGTTGGCCCGGTCATTGTACCTCTGCGGGATATGCCGGCCCTCGAGGCCATCGAAATGCCTCTCCATCTTTCGCACTTCCTGCAAACAAAGACTTAAGTTTGCGTCATGGCACAGGTAAGACTTGTCCATTTGGCAAACTACGAGCTAAGAATCTCCCTTGACTAGGAGGCGCCGGATCCCCAGGGAGCGCGCAAGGCGCATCCCGAGGAGCAAAGCCTCGTATTCGGCGATGTTGTTGGTTGCGGGGAACTCGAGCCGTGTGGCGTACTTGAGTTCCTTGCCCTCGGGGCTCCGGAGGACTACTCCCGCACCAGCCCCGGCGAGACACAGCGACCCATCGAACATGAGAGTCCAATGATCACTGCGTTGGGGCGGCACAGCGAGGTCTTCGTCCCCGGACCCAGAGGCGGGAGTCCACTCTGCAACGAAGTCGGCGAGGACCTGCGACTTGATGGCGGAGCGGCCGCTAAGGGACAGGGAGAAGGGGGCGAGCTCGGCCCCCCACTTCCCAATCCGGCCGGTGGCTTCTTTGTTCCGCAGTACCTCCCCCAGGGGGAGGGACGACGGGACGGTGATGGGGTGCCCCAGGAAGCAATGGTGAAGATTCCGGGACGCCATCAGGAGGGCGTAGCAAATATTCTCCATCTCCGTCTACCGAGTTTTGGCCCCTTGGAGGGCCTCACTCACGTAGTACACGGGACGCTGCTGCCCCCCTTGCTCCTTCACCAAGACTGCGCTGACGGCGACGGGGGTCGCGGCGAGGTAGAGGAGCAAGGGCTCTTCTAGAGACGGACTCACGAGCATTGGAGGGCTCATGAGGTACTTCTTGAAGTCGTCGAAAGCCTCCTGGGCCTCGGGAGTCCAGCGGAACCCCTCGAGCCCTCGGAGGATCTTGAAGAACTGGAGGCCCCGCTCCCCCGATCGGGAGACGAAGCGGCTTAGCGTGGCTAGGCGGCCGGAGAGCCGCTGGACATCCTTGACGGAGCACGGCGGGGGCATATCTAAGAATTCCTGGATATTTTCGGGGTTTGCCTCAATGCCCCGCTGGGACACGAGGAAACCTAGGAGCCTCCCCCCGCGCACCCCGAAGGCGCACTTCTCCGGGTTGAGTTTGAGCCCGAACGCGCGGAGGTTGCGGAAGGTTTCAACCAGGTCGTCGATGTGGGAGGCTGCGCGGGGACTCTTGACAACCGCGTCGTCTACATAGACTTCAACGTTGCGGCCGACTTGATCTTTGAAGACCAGCGTCATGAGGCGCTGGAAGGTCGCCCCCGCGTTCTTGAGCCCGAAGGGCATATGGACGTAGCAGAAGGTTCCGAGGGGAGTTATGAAACTCGTCTTTTCCTCGTCCCCTTCCGCCATCCGGACTTGATGGTAGCCCGAGTAGGCGTCTAGGAATCTCACGAGCTCGCACCCCGCAGTGGAGTCGACGAGCTGATCAATCCGCGGGAGCGGGAAATTGTCTTTGGGGCAAGCGCGGTTAAGGTCGGTGAAGTCCACGCACATCCGCCACCTGCCAGTTGACTTCTTGACGAGGACGGGGTTCACGAGCCACTTGCGGTGCAGGACCTCCCGAATGAACCCCGCCTCTCGGAGCCGGGTGATCTCCACCTTGATTGCCTCTTGGCGCTCAAGGGAGAGTTTCCGCAGCTTCTGTTTGACCGGGGGGTGACCGGGGGCCACTGCGAGCTTGTGCTCAATGACCTCCCTAGCGACGCCCCGCATGTCCGAAGGCTTCCACGCAAAAACATCAGAGTTTTCGCGCAGAAAAGCCGCAAGCTGCGCTGCGTTCTCCTCGGGGAGCTCCGCCCCGATCCGGACGATTTTGTCTTCGTCACCCGGGGACAGCAGGACCTTTCGGAGGCCCCCTTCCAGACGCGGCTTGAGGAGGGGCCTCTCGGGTGGTGGCACAGTGGCGTCTAGTTCTGGGGGAGAAGCCTCCCCCCCGAGCATCTTTATGAGGTTGACGCTTCCGATTGTGGCCGCAGCGCGCTCGTACAGAGCACGGGCCATGTCTTGGTCTCCCCGGACGTTGATCACACCATGCGGCCCGGGGATCTTCATGCAGAGGTAGTTTTGATGGGTAGCAGCCCCCAACCGGTTGATTGTGGTCCTCCCCATAATCGCGTTGTAGGAGGAGGGGAGGTCCACTGCGTCGAAGCGGACCAGCTCAGTCCGGTAGTTTTCCGGGGTGCCGAATGTCATAGGAAGATCTACCTTGCCCACGGGGTGGATCGCCTTCCCCGGGACAGAACCTTGCAGGGGCCCGGTTGCGGGCTGCAGGAGCTTCTCATCCACCTGCATCTCTTTGAAGGCCTTCAGGAATAGGACGTCGGCGGAGCTCCCGCCGTCCACAAGGATGCGGGCCAGGTGGCAGTTGTAGATTGTCGCGGAGACAATGAGTGCGTCGTCGTGGGGGAAGTGAACCCCTCGCGCGTCTTCCGCCGTGAAGGTGAGGGGGACGTCCGACCACTTAGGTGGCGGGAACGCGTGTAGCACCCCCACAACCTTGACCTCGCGCGCGTACTCCGTACGCTGGTGCTTAGAGTCCCGCCCGGAGGCGGACCCTCCCACGATGACGTTGACGCGGCGCTGAGAAGTTTGAAAGGGGAGAGCTTCTGGAGGCTCCCCCTCCTGCGTCTGCGCCTGCTGACCCCCCGCGGGAGCGGGAACGGCCGGGACAGCTGGCCGAGGGAGCAAGGAGGCCGGAGTCCCCCCCCTGCCCGCGCTGGTCGAGGAATGCCGCGAAGTGCTGCAATAGCTGGCTGCAGTCTCGGGTAGCGTGGGTACTGGACCCGTGGAAGCTGCACCACGGTCCTTCCCGCGTTCTCCCCGCGGGGCCTTCCCGGCCGCGCGAAGACTGTCCTCCCCCCTGGCCTTTCGGCTTGGGGAAGGGGCGGTTACCCCTCGGGGGGTCGCGCGAGCTGCCTCCGCCCTCGAGGACAAAGGTGTCCTGAGGTCGTGGCTCGTTACGCCCCCCCTGCCTAGGGCGCTTGAGGGGATCCCTGGCCCCCCGGTCGGCGGGGGCGGGAGCCCCCTGGGTCTTCTTCCAGATGTCGTCTTCCTCCGCCCAAGCGTACTTTTCGAGTACGTTGAAGAGCTCGTCGGCGGAAGAGGGGCAGCTCCGGGAGAGCCTTCGGTGGAGCTCCCCCGGGAGGATGCCGCTTTTGCAGGCTTCGATGACCGTAGAGTCGGGGACGTGGGCCACTTTGCTCTTCACCCGAGCAAAGCGCTTGAAGAAGCTTCTGATGGTCTCCCCAGTCCTCTGCCGGACAGTGTACAGCTGCGAGGAGTCCAGGGGGCGCACATAATTCCCCTGGAAGTTCGCGCAGAACTCCCGCTTGAGTTGCGTGAAAGACTTGATGGAGTCGGCCTTCAGGTTGTAGAACCAGGAGCGGGCAATGCCGGTGAGGTAGAGGGGGAAGACGTTGCATTGTACCGTCTCGTCCTCCTCGGCCGCGGAGATGGCTGTGGAGTAAACCTGCACAAACTCGTAAGGGTCTCCCTCACCGTTATAGTGCTCGATGTGCAGAGGGTGGTAGGGCCGCGACCACCGGATGCTGCGAAGTCTTCGGCACAGGGGCTGGTTAGCCCCCTGCACTTCCCGGGGAGAGTCCCGGTCGCTGTCTTCTTTGACGGGGGGCACGCCCTCGTTGTCTGAGTCTGGAAGCGGTCCGAGAGGCCCGCCGGAATGGCGGTGGCGACGCTTCTCCTCCGGGCCGGGACTGAGTTCCCGGACATCCGGGCTATTCTCCGGAGAGGTTGGCTCTTCAGCGGGTCTCTTCCCCCGATTGGTGCGAGAGCGAGGCTCCCCGCGACCGCGGTCGGGGGGAAGTTCTTCCCCGCGCTCAGGTGAATGCATTCGCTCGACCTCCCCCCGGGCGAAACGGGCCTGTTCCGCCGAGGGAGGGAGCTCATGCATTGTAGCTGCCGGCCCGGAGGCTTCCGGGGCCGGCTGGGGGGAGCTCACCGTGAAGACCCCCGCGGCCGGAAAGGGGGAAGCCCCTGTATTATCCGGAACCAGGGAGGGGGCGCCCATGGCGACATTTGGAACCGAAGTGGAGGGGGCCCCAGTGGCAACGACCGAAACCAGAAAGGGGGAAGCCCCTGTAACATCCGGAACCGACGAGGGGGGAGCCCCCGCGGTGACATCCGGAGCCGGGGAGCCCATGCAGGGGGAAGTCTGCTGAGGCACGGGAGCTGCTCTGTCGACCGCCCCCGGTACAGTAAACGCGACGCGGGGGGCGGGACTGGCTCCCGGCGTAGTGAAAACCCCAGGCATGAAATAGGCTCCCGGCCCCGGGAATAGGCCTGGGACGGGGTACCCCCTGGTGCCACGAAGGGCCCGGGAATGAAGTAGCCCCCCGGCACCGGGACGGGCCCGAGCGCCGGGAAGGTTCCGGACGTATATCCCGTAGGGGGAGGGAACCCCCCGGCAGGATCATACGGGCCGGACAGGCCCCCGGAGGCCGGAGGGGCCGTCGGGTAACCCATAAACGGGGGCATAGTCCCCGAGTACGGGTGCGACGTAAATGTGGGGGCCGGGGGGAGGTTTTGAGAACGATCCTAGCGAAGATTACGCGGCGCGGGTTGACCGGATGACCGGTCCTCCCCCGCCGGACAAGCACAAGAAAAGACACAAGGATTTATACAGGTTCGGGTCCCGGTGGGGGCCCTAGTCCTGTCGGTGCGCTCCCGACAGGAGTCGGCTGGGGAGGCTCTCTCCGGGGGAGAGGCTTCCGGAGCACACTTGTTAGTTTTTATCTATTTCAACAAATGAATCACTTGGTTACAACTGAGGGGTAGAAGGGCTATTTATAGCCCCAAAAAGAAGCAAAAAAGCCTAAACTACCCCGGAAGCCACCGTCGGATTGAAGGGTAGGAACGTCCTTCTCCCGGTCAAACGTCTTGGATGTTTGACAGGTGGTCGCTGATTCCCGAGGCGCTCCTCGCGTGACCTGCACGTGACAAATCAACTCGAAACTTTACCTTTAGAAGGGCGATGAGGCCCGGGACATGCGCCGTAGGCCAGGTCTCCGGACCAAAGGAGGCTCCCGAGACCGACGCCGGAGGCCGGGTCCCGGGAGGCAAAAGGCGGCGCCCGGGACCGGCTCTGGAGGCTAGGTCCCGGGGGCCAAAAGGCGGCGCCCGGGACAGCACCGGAGGCCCGGTCCCGGGAGGCAAATGGCGGCGCCCGGGGAGGCGCCGGTGGCCACGTCCCCGGGCGAAAGGCGGCGCCCGGGATGGCACCGGAGGCCAGGTCCCGGGAGCCAAATGGCAGCGCCCGGGGCGGCACCGGAGGCCAGGTCCCGGGGGCCAAAAAGGCGGCGCCCGGGGAGGCACCGGAGGCCAGGTCCCCGGGCGAGTGGCGGCGCCCGGGACGGCACCAGAAGTCAGGTCCCGGGAGCCAAATGGCGGCGCCCGGAACGGCACCGGAGGCCAGGTCCCGAGGGCCAAAAAGGCGGCGCCCGGGGAGGCACCGGAGGCCAGGTCCCCGGGCGAGTGGCGGTGCCCGGGACGGCACCGGAGGCCAGGTCCCGGGAGCCAAATGGCGGCGCCCAGGACGGCACCGGAGGCCAGGTCCCGGGGGCCAAAAAGGCGGCGCCCGGGGAGGCACCGGAGGCCAGGTCCCCGGGCGAGTGGCGGCGCCCGGGACGGCACCGGAGGCCAGGTCCCGGGAGCCAAATGGCGGCGCCCGGGGAGGCACTCGAGGCCAGGTCCCCGGGCGAGTGGCGGCGCCCGGAACGGCACCGGAGACCAGGTCCCCGGAGCCATATGGCGGCGCCCGGGACGGCACCGGAGGCCAGGTCTCGGGGGTCAAAAAAGGCGGCGCCCGGGGAGGCACCGGAGGCCAGGGCCCCGGGCGAGTGTGACGCAACTTTCCTGGACCTAGTCCCGCGGAGATTTCCCCCAACAAGTTCAAACGTTCTACAGCGGATTGAACTACAATGCACGGATGGCCGTAGATGCCGCAATTGGTGGTGCACTAATGAACAAAAGTGTAGATGAAGCATACGACCTTATCGAAGGAATCACTCAAAACTACACTCAATGGGGAACCGAACGAGCTGCTCAACAAGCTCTGACCAACAACATGGAGGTAAGTGTTATGTCGCAATTAGCCGAGCAGGTAGCACTCTTGACTGCTAAATTATCAATTCTTGGATCTTCTGCTACTTCATCTTTTAATGCAATTGCACCTATATGTGAACTGTGCGGCATACAGGGCCACTATGGCCATGGATGCCAATTTAACCCATCCATGGATCAGGCAAACACTTTTAAGGGTATGCAAAAACAGCAAGGAAAAAATCAGCAACCTCAACACCAACAACCAAATTTTGGACAGAAGCAAATACATCAACAAAATCCCCAATAACAAGCCCAAAGGCCACCGTTTCAACCACAAAATCAGCAACCTTATCGACCTCCAAACCAATGACAACCCGAGCAATCGAACATGGAGTGCATGCTAGAGAACTTTCTAGCAAATCAAGAGAAAGAGAAGACGTCCATGAACCAAAAGATTGACTCCATATCGACTCACGTCCGCATGCTCGAGACTCAAATCGCACAATTGGCGAATCCTGCACCGAAAAACGACAACCCTCTTCCTTCTCAACCTATTAATCCTCGCAATTCTGATCATATTAATTCCATAGTTTGTTCTAACTCTCTTGTTTCAAATGCAATGACCTTAAGGAGTGGAACAAAGGTACCAGAACAAACACAACCAACCGAACCTGCGCCAGCAAGTGAAATTGAAGAAGTACCATCACAGCCGGCAAAGGATGATGACAAGGTCGCCGAACCACAAGAAAAGGAAAGTGGAGAAAATCAGGTAACAAGTATTTATAATCCAACTCCAGCTTTTTGGGAAGGTACGTAAAAGCAAAACTTGATAAGCAATTTGAAACATTTGTTGAGATCTTGAAAAAGCTTAATGTGACTGTGCCTTTCACTGATTTAGTAACTCAAATGCCTTCTTATGGAAAATTCTTGAAAGATATACTTAAAAGAGGGATTTGAGTGAATTTCAAACTGTTGCTTTAATCGAAAATTGTAGTGCTTTAATTCAGAACAGGATGCCGGCAAAACTACGGGATCAAGGGAGCTTCTCCATCCCTTGTAACATAGGTACGGTACATATCAATCGAGCTCTTTGTGACCTTGGTGCAAGCGTTAGTGTGATGCCTCTTACCATCGCACAACGTTTGAGCATGGGTGAGATTAAGCCTACACGCATGGTTTTGCAACTTGCCGATCGTTCGGTAAAGCATCCGGAAGGAATCCTAGAAGATGTGCCTCTTCAAGTTGGTAAATTTTATCTTCCGGTTGACTTTGTTGTTCTTGATATGGATGAAGATGTTGCTACACCTATTATATTGGGACGACCCATGCTCCGGACAGCAGGTGCCCTCATTGACGTTCGTGAGGGATGAATTACTTGTCGCATAGTGATGAAACATGGGGTGCCTGATCTTCCGTCAGGTAGATGATAAGTCGATTTGGTGGAGATCTCGACGTTGACGATCCGGCTTCTGATCAGAACTAATCGAACTGGGCAATCACTACACCACTACTCCGTTGGTTATCAACTGAGCCAAGACGCGGTTGACCACACCAAGAAGGCTAATTCCTGCAAGCGAATCGAGAGTACAAGCAAAAAAGTAGAAGAAGCAATCTAGAAATTGCAAATCAAATTGAATTAAGCTCACAAGTTGGGGTTCCACAAACTGATCTACGGCGAAACTGCAAAGGCAAAATAATCTAAGCAAAACACAAGTCTCCCTGTGACGGCTATAGAGTATGTATATGAGAGAGAGAAAGGCGGCGGCTAGGGTTTAGGTCGCAGCCTAACTAAGATACATGGGCCGAACGCCCAAAAAGAGGTGACGCAGCACCAGTCTGACTATGTCTCACGCGCACTGTTTGGATGATTCCTGGTGACTTGGAAATAGTTTGGTGGCGGAACCAGATGCGTTCAAAATCTTATCTCCTAAGCTTTCCATGAAGTGGTAGAACGTTGAAAACAGACTTCGTACGTGGCCTGGGCATCCGTTTGAAGACAGACGTGTCGCTGCAGTCCGAACCGGCGTCCATCTCGGGATCAACTCGAACCTTGGCTTGTCTCGGTGTGTCATGACATCCTCGCTGATCCAAACCATGATTCCTAAGTACAAGAACAATATCATTAGGTAGTAACTCGCCCTCTATGGAAGTTTCACATAAACTTAGGAACGAGCTCACCTGGTAATTTAGCTGACGTGCGCGTGCCCTTGTAGTTGGTCCTTGCACAAGCGGTGTTGGAGAAGTTGACGCATCCATAGGAGTGATGTCCTCATCATCCTCCCCCTCTTGAATTGGAGTCGTCCTCGACTCAAGCTCATCTTCTTCTCCCAAGTATGGGCGCAAATCTGAAACGTTAAAAGTGGGGCTAACCCCGAAAGCTGCGGGCAACTCAAGTTTATATGCATTATCATTTATACGCTCTAGCACACTAAAAGGACGATCAACACGAGGCATCAATTTAGACTTTCTTAACTCAGGAAAGCAGTCTTTACGCAAGTGTAGCCAAACAATATCTCTAGGAGCAAATATCAATTCTTTTCTACCATGACTACCAGCAATACGATATCTTTCATTCATACGTTCAATATTCTCTTTGTTGTCTCATGCAGTTTCAGAATAAACTCAGCACGTTTCATAGCATCTAGATTGACCCTTTCAGATGATGGAAGAGGCAACAAATCAATTGGAACACGAGGATTGAAACCATACACTACTTGAAAAGGACTTACCTTGGTAGTCGAGTGCAGTGCACGGTCGTAAGCAAACTCCACATGAGGAAGACACTCTTCCCACAGCTTCAGGTTCTTCTTCAAAATAGCCCGCAACATCGTGGACAATGTGCGGTTCACAACCTCCGTTTGGCCATCAGTTTGGGGATGACATGTAGTAGAAAACAACAATTTGATCCCCAATTTGTTCCATAAAGTTCTCCAAAAGTAGCCAAAGAATTTTGTTTCACGATCTGAAACAATAGTAGAAGGCATACCATGCAAGCAAACAATTTCTTTGAAAAATAAATCGGCAATATGAGTAGCATCGTCACTTTTATGGCATGGAAGAAAATGCGCCATCTTGGAAAATCTATCCACCACAACAAAAATGCTATCCCTCCCCCTCTTTGTCCTAGGCAGTCCTAAAACAAAATCCATTGAAATATCCTCCCACGGAGCACTAGGAGTAGGAAGAGGCATGTACAAACCATGTGGATTCGATCGTGACTTCGCCCTTTGACATGTGGTGCAACGCGCCACAAAGCGTTCAACGTCACGCCTCAGCTTTGGCCAAAAAAATGCGTGGCCAAAAAAATGCGTGGCCAGAACATCCTCCATCTTTTTAATACCAAAGTGACCCATTAAGCCTCTTGCATGAGCTTCCTGCAGCAACAAAAGACGAACGGAGCCAACTGGAATGCATAGGCGGTTAGCTCTAAACAAGAACCCATCATTGAGTACAAATTTATTCCAGGCCCTTCCCTCCTTACAATTCAACAATACATCTTTGAAATCAGCATCTTGAGCATATTGTTCCTTTATAGTTTCTAGTTCAAAAATTCGATAGTCAAGTTGAGACAACATGGTATATCTTCTAGACAAAGCATCAGCAATTACATTGTCTTTCCCTTTCTTGTGTTTAATGATGAAAGGAAAAGACTCAATGAATTCAACCCATTTGGCATGTCTGTGGTTCAGTTTGTTTTGACTGCGAATATGCTTCGGTGATTCATGATCAGAGTGTATAACGAACTCCTTAGGTTATAAATAATGTTGCCACATCTCTAAAGATCGCACAAGAGCATACAATTCTTTATCATATGTGGAATAATTCAAAACAGGTCCACGCAATTTCTCACTAAAATAAGCAACAGGTTTACCTTCTTGCATCAACACACCACCAATTCCAACTCCACTAGCATCACATTCAAGTTCAAAAGTCTTACTAAAGTTTGGAAGCTGGAGCAATGGTGCGTTTGTGAGAATCTCTTTCAAAAGGTTGAAGGCGTCTTCTTGTGGTTGTCCCCAGTGGAATACAACACCCTTCTTTGTCAGTTCATTCAACGGTGTGGGTTTTTTTTTTGTTAATCTTTCTTTTCTTCTTTTTTTCCACAAGAGTGCTGCAAAGGATGGATTACAACTCAAAATTTAAGAATTACGCACAAAACCTATCACAATACTCTCGGCAGTTTAGCAAAGATACTCTACAGAAACTTCCAATAATAATTTGGGGCTCCTAGAGACCTCAAACGAAAAAACTTATAACTAGGACATTGTAGCTCTTTTCTTTCTCATCAATTTATATGGAACACCCAATTTGGGGGCTGCACAGATTACTCCGAGACGAAACAGATTAACTTCCAATTCAATTTTGGCCACGAATATGGAGTTTCTGGAATTTGGTGCAATGAACAAAGTTGTAGATCTCTTCGAGAGATACAACTTAGACTATTTAATTTCCCAAATTGGTGTTCAGACGACTAAGATATTGTCTTTAGAAAAAACAGCAACGCAAAAGGGAAATCCGAACCGATTGCGACTCGAATTTGGTTTCGGTTTAGGACTGGGATTTGAGATTCGACACTAGACCAAGAACACGAATTGACCAGTAATACAACGATGACCACGGAGACAAATTCAACAATGCAAAACTAAAAACAAAAATTGCGAAAGGCTCAAAGTGGTTTGGACAGCAGAAGACTATGATCACAAATTTTTTTTTTTGACTTTTTCTGGACTCTAGGTAGAAGATGAACAACAAACAGAGAGGATACCTGACGGGAAACCTTGGCTCTGATACCACTTGATGAAATACGGGGTGCCCAATCTTCCGTCAGGTAGATGATAAGTCGATTTGGTGGAGATCTCGACTTTGACAATCCGGCTTCCGATCAGAATGATCGAACCCAGCAATCGCTACACCACTGCTCCATTGGTTATCAACCGTGCCAAGACGCGGTTGACCTCGCCAAGAAGGCTAATTCCTGCAAGCGAATCGAGAGCACAAGCAAAAACGTAGAAGAAGCAATCTGGAAATTGCAAATCAAATTGAATTAAGCTCACAAGTTGGGGTTCCACAAACCGATCTACGGCGAAGCTGCAAAGGCAAAATAATCTAAGCAAAACCCATGTCTCCCTATGACGGCTACGGAGTATGTATATGAGAGAGAGAGAGAGGCGGCGGCTAGAGTTTAAGTCGTAGCCTAACTAAGATACATGGGCCGAAGGCCCAAAAAGAGGTGACGCAGCACCAGTCGACTCTGTCTCGCGTGTACTCTTTGGACGATTCCTGATGACTTGGAAAGAGTTTTGCAGCAGGACCAGATGCGTTGGAAAGCTTATCTCCTAAGCTTTCCGTGAAGTGGTAGAATGTCGAAAACGGACTTGGTACGTGGCCTGGGCGTCCGTTTGAAGACAGACGTGTCGCTGCAGTCCGAACCAGCGTCCATCTCGGGATCAACTCGAACCTTGGCTCGTCTCGGTGAGTCGTGACATCCTCGCTGATCCAAACCATGATTCCTAAGTACAAGAATAATATCATTAGGTAGTAACTCGCCCTCTACGGTAGTTTCACATAAACTTAGGAACGAGCTCACCTGGTAATTTAGCTGACGTGCGCGTACCCTTGTAATTGGTCCTTGCACAGGCGATGTTGGAGAAGTTGACGCATCCATAGGAGTGATGTCCTCATCGTATAGGGGAGGAGAAAATTTTATTTAAAATGTCTAAACTTATTGACTGCCCTATGTATGAAGAGAAAATTTGCAGCGTGGATGCTCTAGAAGAAGTCTTGGAAGAGGAGTTGCCACTTCAACTCACTTCTGGAGAAGGAACGGATGAACAATACAAAAATAAAAAAACAGACAGCAGCGAAGAAAATGAACAAAACAAAGATGAACCAACAAAAGAACCATCCAAAGAGGACATCTCGGATTCCAACATCACAGGTAAGGAAAAGGTAAGTAAACCTACACTCAAAACTCTTCCTATCTCGCTGAAATATATGTTTTTGGATGATGATGAGATGCAACCTATCATTGTTAATGCAAACTTGACCAATTCGCAACTAGAAAAATTGATTTCTTTACTTCATGTGCATCGCAATGCTCTTGGTTATTCTATTGATGATATCAAAGGGATTAGCCCTAAAATTTACATGCATAGGATCTCTCTAATTGATGAAACTAAAACCTCCGTTGAGCGTCAATGTAGATTAAACCCGAACTTGAAGGAAACTGTAAAAGCTAAAATTTCTAAATTATTAGATGCAGGTATCATTTATCCTATTTATGATAGTAATTGGGTTAGTCCGATGCATGTGGTTCCAAACAAAGGAGGTATGACTGTGGTCAACAATGCTAATAATGAATTGATCCCTACTAGACTTGTAACTGGATGGCACATGTGCATTGATTATCGTAAATTAAATAGTGTCACTAGGAAGGATCACTTTCCATTACCTTTCATTGATCAAATGTTGGAAAGATTAGTCAAACATGCATACTTTTGTTTTCTTGAAGGATAGTTGGGGTTCTTTCAAATCCCAATCCATCCCGATGATCAAGATAAGACGACGTTTACATGTCCCTTCGGTACTTTGGCCTATAGGCGCATGCCGGTTGGATTATGTAACGCGCCTGCAACCTTTCAATGATGTATGATGGCTATCTTTTCAGATTTAATCGAAGAAATAATGGAAGTCTTTATGGATGATTTTAGCGTGTATGGTTCCTCTTTCGATGCTTGTCTCCAAAATCTTTCTCGAGTCTTAAGTAGGTGCGAAGAAGTCAATCTTGTGCTAAACTGGGAAAAGTGCCAATTCATGGTTCAAGAAGGTGTGGTGCTTGGCCACGTAATTTCTAAATGAGGGATTGAAGTCGACAAGGAAAATATCGAAGTCATAGCAAGTCTTCCACCACTAACCAACGTGAAAGGCATACGCAGTTTCTTGGGACATGCAGGTTTTTACCGTCGTTTCATTAAGGATTTTTCGAAAACTGCTAAACCTCTCACTCATTTGCTTGGTAAAGATGTGCCGTTTGATTTTCATGAAAAATGCCTCGATGCCTTTAATCAACTGAAACATGCATTAACTACTGCTCCCATCATACAACCTCCAAATTGGAAAGAACCTTTTGAATTGATGTGTGATGCTAGTGATTATGCAATTGGCGCTGTTCCAGGCAAAGAACAAATAAGGTCTTACATGCTATATACTACGTAAGCAAAACTTTGGATGATGCTCAAAATAATTACACTACAACCGAAAAAGAATTGCTTGCTGTAGTCTATGCCTTAGATAAATTCCGTCCATATTTGATTGGTTCAAAAGTAATTGTGCATACTGATCATGCTGCTCTTAAGTATCTTTTGACCAAGACAAAAACAAAGCCATGGCTTGCACGATGGATCTTACTGCTGCAGGAATTTGATTTGGAGATCAAAGGTAAGAAAGGTGCTGAGAACGTCGTCGCCGATCATCTCTGGCAACTCTTGACCGACACCGCCAACATTCACATCAATGATGCTTTACCCAATTAGCACCTTTACTTGATTCAACAAGAACCATGGTATGCTGATATTGCAAATTATTTATTTAACCATGAACTTCCTCCTGGGTTGACAAGCAGCCAACGAAAGCGCTTCCTCCACGACATCCGACGCTACTACTGGGACGATTCGAATCTTTTCAAAAAGGGAGTTGACAACATATTTCGAAGATGCGTGCCCGACCATGAGATCCAAAGCATTCTTGAACATTGTCATTCATCTCCATGTGGTGGACACGCCGGAGCTTCAAAAACAGCGGCTAAGGTATTGCAATCAGGTTTTTTTTGGCCTTCTTTATTTAAAGATGCTTATGACTTTCTGCAAAAATGCGATCCTTGCCAACGTTCGGGAAATTTAAGTCAAAGACATCAAATGCCCTTAACAAGTATTCTTGAAATTGAACTCTTTGATGTATGGGGGGTAGATTATATGGGACCTTTTCTATCTTCTATGGGTAACTCCTTCATCTTAGTTGAGGTTGATTATGTTTCAAAGTGCGTAGAGGCTGTTGCTATGCCAACAAATGAGTCAAAACATGTGATAAAGCTTTTCAAATCAGTCATCTTTCCCCGATTTGGTATACCATGAGCAGTAATAATTAGTGATGGCGGTGCACATTTCACTAATTACCAATTTCAAAAATTGTAGATGAAATATGGGGTAATTCATAAAGTTGCTCTTGCATATCACCCTCAGACAAGTGGACAGGTTGAAGTCTCAAACAGAGAAATCAAGTCGATCTTGCAGAAGGTAGTGGCACCGTCTTGTACGGATTGGGCACTCAAACTTCCAGATGTCCTTTGGGCATATCGCACTGCATTCAAGACTCTGCTAGGTATGACTCCTTACAAACTTGTATTTGCTAAAAACTACCATTTGTCTATTGAACTATCACACAGGGCATTATGGGTGGTAAAAGAACTCAATTGGGACTTTGACAAAGCCGGGCGAAGGCGAATCCTTGAATTGCTTGAGCTAGAAGAGCTTCGGAACAACTCCTATGAGAATACCTTGATCTATATAGACAACACAAAAAAGTGTCACAACAAACAGATCCTCAACCGTGAATTTGAACCAGGTGATTTGATTCTATTGTTCAATTCTCAGTTTAAATTGTTCCCAGGGAAATTGAAATCGCAATGGACTGGACCATATGCGATAGAAATGGTCTTTTAGTATGGTGCCGTCGAACTTCGACCACAAAACGACATCACTTTCAAGGTAAACATGCACCGTATCAAGCTATACAATGCGGGAGACCAGGTAAGTACACTAAACTCGGTCGATTATTTTGATTCTATATATTTTTGAACGGTCGAGGATGTTCCGTTGAGCGGGACGTTAAACCAGTGCTTGCCGGGAGGCAACCCGGTTACCCAAACTCCGATGGTTGATCCACATGGTGCGCAAGTTTTTCTTTTTTTTTATTATTTATTTTCATTTTTTTAGGTTTTTACTTGCGACACCTTGGACTGCACCGTTGGAGCTACATGGACCAAAACATCTTCTTCCACCACATCATCATCCACAACATCCACCAACCTGAACCACAATCGCAAACGGTAATATGTATCTATCTCCATACATTTAGGACAATGTCTGATTTATTTTGGGGGGTGTTCACTTAATCGTTTGCTTAGTCTGATTTAGCTGGGGGGATGTTCACTTCACCAATTGTTTAGTCTTCAGCAAATCATCATTCCACCACATTCCATCATAAACTGAAAAATAAAAAGAGATTTATCACTTGGAATGCCTCGTTTTGAAAATGATCTTTAATCAATTAGATGATTATTCTATCACATCGTTTTGAAGATGATCTTTAATCAATTAGATGATTATTCTACCACATCTTTGCGTATGATCCTTTGAACGTATTAGACTCATATAACTAACTAACTAGCCCTAAATAGATAAGCTTAGTTATATATATTCGGATCGGATTACAATTCCGAACAAATTCCTTTTCATGGTCGTGAACCAATCCATGGTCGTGAAACCTTTCCAAACACGGTTAAGGTCGCGAAGCCGTATGCGATCAGGACTTGGTCGCAAATCCGTATGCGATCAGGACATGGTCGCGAATCCGTATGCGATCAGGACTTGAAGATCCTCCCGGATCATGACTCCCTTGTTGAGAAGGAGCCAACCCCTGTTGCAACCTCTCGATCAAACTGGAGATGTGGAAATTGGGCTTGTCCATGTTCTTTGGTATACCACTTTGCCGCACATGCTCGTTGATCTTTCCCATCGATTCGAAAAGTCTCCTTGGTGCCACTGCGGGTGGTAGTCACCTTCTTCTCCAGAATCACATCTTCGCTAGAGGTTCGTCTCGTTGATAGACCAAGTCTTCAACATATGATACTATAGTATTGGCTCATCATCCAGCATTGAAGGCTCGAAGAATTTGAATCCTTCCCAAGGTCGCAAACCTTTCCAAAGTCGCAAATTCGTTGCGAACTCAACCTGAGATCCTCCCGGATCATGCAGAAGTCGTTTGAATTGACCCCACGCAAGGTCGTCAGCTTCACCACTGGTGACAAGGGCCTTCCACCATGTTTTGGCGTGGTCCTTCATCTTCAAAGGTGTAAATTTGACCTTTTGAGCACTACTGAACCCTTTCAAGTCAAAGTAGGTCTCAAGCTGGTCGATCCAAGAATCCAGCTTCTCGGCATCGATCACCCCATCATATATGGGTATATCAATCTTAGCGTCGACCTTAAAGGATCCGACAGCTAAGGAGGTGTTGGCGAGGTCGTCGGTCTTGTGGTCGCTTTCGTCTTCATCTTCGTCTGCCCTGCGCAAGTCTTCACCAGTCTTCACACCCATAACCTTCCCTACTTCAGGAGGTACAATCATGGCCTGCTGCTTAATCCAAGCAAGCACTGTTTCCATGTCGGTGGAGAGCTTAGCCACTTGTTCGGCTAGGTTAGCTTGAACGGAGGTATCGTCAGACATTGTTGGAGACGCGGCTGTAGGAACCGTCAATTGATCGCCTGGAGTTTTGCCGGAGGTTTTGTAACCCTAGCGAGTCTTCACCATCCACAGGATAGGAAAGTTGCTCTGATACCAACTTGATCCGTTTGAGACATAGTCTTGGTTTTCGCACTAGACTTACCCAGATTCTAATATGCGGAATAACGGGATCTTATTCAAAAATACCAAAACCCAAAGTAATTGCACAAATCTTTATTTCAAAGAGGGCTGTACACGTCGAACATTAGGCACACTTGCCTACGTCGAAGGAACTATAAGTGTTTCAAACTCAAATAAGTTATATGACTTTTTCGATGATCTAAACTAGACCTATTAAAAGGTATTTATTGTCCAATCGTATGAGTACGTATCAGACTTAATAACCTAAACATATTAGACTCATATAACTAACTAACTAGTCCTAAATAGATAAGCTTAGTTTTATATATTCGGATCGGATTACAATTTCGAACAGAGAACAAATTCCTTTTCATGGTCGCGAACCAATCCATGGTCGTGAAACCTTTCCAAACACGGTTAAGGTCGCGAAGCCGTATGTGATCAGGACTTGGTCGCGAATCCGTATGCGATCAGGACTTGAAGATCCTCCCGGATCATCGTGCCTCACGCCTTCCTCTTGCGCTGGGATGAGGCAGCATCATCTACGTTCGCCCTTGCCGAATCACTACTATCAGCCGAGGAAGATGCTGACATGGCTTTACCTAAAATTCCATGAACAGACCATCAATTGATATGAAGAAAGGTCCATGACAAAGTTCATAACTAAAATGGAATGGCAATGATGAACCACCTCTTTTTATTAAAATGTCAAATTTTCATTCAAAAGGCCAAAAATCATTAATTCCTATCAACATGGTCTTCAAAATAGATTTAAAATGGATTTGTAAACTCAATTTGCAAAGAATTGTCGAACTTCAACCTTCTTGCTTAACATAAAGATCATTTGATAACCCTTGATTGTAAAATTAATCCTATTTGGAAAATTTTTTCAGAAAAATATATTTAATGCTATGAAAATCATTTCTGTAAATTTTCATTTCAAATGTATTTGATTTGAGCAATAGTTGATTCTTTTCACAAATGAAAAATATGAACTCTGCAAAATTCAGACTTTTCAATGTACTATCGGTTGACAATAACAAACCGATATGACATACTATATTTTCTATTGGTTTTCCAATTAAAACCGATAGTACTCAACTTTTGATTAGTAGTGCAAACTATGCTAGTCTCTCTGCAGGAACATAAAGTCTGTAAAAATTTAAATGAACCAAAATTTCAGATGAATATTAGAAAATGGGAAATAATTAACAGAAAATTCAGATTAGCAGTGCAAACTATGACATACTCTATTTCCTATCGGTTTGACAATAAAAACCGATAGTACCCAAGTTTGTATTCAGGAAAATATATAAGATTAGCAGTGCAAACTATGCTAGTCTCTCTGCAGGAACATAAAGTCTGTTAAAATTTAAATGAACCAAAATTTCAGATGAAAATTAGAAAATGGGAAATAATTAACAAAAAATTCAGTTTATGGTATTTACTATCGGTTCTAAATAAGAAACCGATAGTGGACAACACTGTACGACAAATTGCTAGTGATTTTCATCAAGTCTGTAATTCTCATAGCTATCAAGTTTGTAATTCATGCACTTTTCATCTAGTTTTATATTTGTAATCCATTGAACCACATATGAACTATTGCATATAAATTTAAGAAATTGACGCGAGCGGTTTGGTCAAGAACACTTACAGTCGTTCGTTGAGTGGCCTACGATGGCGCGATGCAGTGGCCGGAGGCGGTGGAGAACCCAATTGCGATCGGCAATGGTGGCGCAGAGGAGCAAAAAAGCGAACATCGGGGAGGCTAGGGCTTTCCGCACGCGAGTATTTGGAATGTGATCAGTTGCACTGGAGGGAAAATCGTGCGAGGTTAACCTAATATATGAATATTTACTATCGGTTCATAATCATCAAACCGATAGTAAACACAATGGAAGTTAGGGTTTGGAGTGTTGGCATTTTTCACTATCGGTTTTATGATTATTAACCGATAGTAAATTAAGAACACGGTCTCATAATACAATATGAATTACTATCGGTTATTAAAAATAAACCGATAGTAGATATTAATTTCATATCGGTTTGGAAATTGAAACTGATAGTAGAAGACAATGTTATTGACCCTAAAGGGTTTTCCTGAGAACAATTACATATGGGTCTCAGTACATCATTTTGCACTTGTAAAGACATAGTAGATATTAATTTCATATCGGTTTGGAAATTGAAACCGATAGTAAAAGACAATGTTATTGACCCTAAAGGGTTTTCCTGAGAACAATTACAGATGGGTCTCAGTACATTATTTTGCACTTGTAAAGACACCTGAAACCCCATGCAAATGACTTCCAATAATTTTGAAATAAATTAACAGTAAAGACCAATCATGGAATGACAATTTGCAGTTTTCATATTGATTTGTGAAAAGAATCAATTATTGCTCAAATCGACTCCAATTGAAATGAAAATTTGCAGAAATGATTCTCAATGCATCACGACGTATGTTTTCCCAAAGAATTTTTGGAAAATGATTTGAAGAATTCTTCGATTAAAGATCCAAGTAATATACGTCACTTACATATTGCAAATTAGTCAAGAATGGTTGTCCACCCATAATCCTTCTTCGTGGTCGCCTCGCAGGTAACTTGTTTTGTCAATATCTTCGATAGGGACAGATTGAAGAATTCCATCTAAAAATGGAGGTAGTTCGTCGAACTGATCATACTCTTCTTCATCCACAACGTCTTCGACCCCAACAATACGTCTCTTACTGTGAAGGACAACGTGCAACTTTGGGTTGGCCGGGTCAACGATGTAGAACACCTGTGTGGCTTGCTCAGCAAGTATAAATGGATCATCTTGGTGTGCGACTCTACTGAGATCGACGAGAGTAAACCCATAATTGTCGACTTTAACACCTCGAGAGATTTCGACCCATTGGCATCGAAACAGAGGAATCTTATGTAATACATAATCGAGCTCCCATATTTCCTCAATAACACCGTAATATGAGTTGAGTGCCCTTACTGCCCTGGCATCCTCCAAAATAGCAAGTAGTGTCACTCCACTACATTGCATAGTACTTTTCTCGTCCTGAGTTCTTGTGTAAAATGAATAGCCGTTGATGTCATACCCCTGGCAAGTCCCTATAGTAAATCTATGCCCTCTGGCCAACCATGTAACAACTTCATCTACGTTGCCCTCAGAAGCTTGCAGGACTCTATTTTTGATCCACCCAGCAAACTTCCTGTTATGTTCTCTGGTGACCCAAATCTCTGGCTTCGAAGGATTCTGTTTCCGTAACATTTCCTTGTGCTCATGTATGTATGGCTCCACCCCCGTCATGTGCTGTAAGACCCAAAAATGGCCTTTTGCATACAGATCAGTAGAGGGGACGACTGCTTAAATCCAATCATTCCAATGCCCTGAAGCCCTTTCTTTACCTCATCACATCCATTGTGATAAATTCTGTCCCCATGCTTATACCGCGATGCACCGCATCTTGGACAAACATGCAAATCCTCGTACTCGTTACAGTACAGAACACAATCATTTGGGCATGTATGTATTCTTTCGATTTCCATTCCCAACAGACACAATAGTTTTTTGGTCTGGTAAACCGATCTTGGCAACTCATTTCCCTCTGGAAGCATGTCTGCTAATAGATCTAATAGCACCGTGAAACTCTTATCACTCCAACCGTTGCTTGCCTTCAAGTTATATAATCTCAACACAGAAGAAAACTTTGTAAATTTTGCACATCCGGGCAACAAAGGCTTCTCAGAATCAACAATTAATTTCTCAAAGTTAGCTAAATCGTTTTCGCTGTAATCTTCTTCTACATCACGTAACATTGCATCTAAATTGTCGTCATCTACATGGACATCCGAATGAACATTACCAATGTTCTTATGATCATCATTACTGCAATCCACTTCCGGGTGCTGCTGAGTGGTAGCGGTGCTCGTTTCCTCAAGATCTTCACCATGCCATATCCAACGGGTATAGCGTGCGTTAAAACCACGACGAATCAAATGACACTACTACAGAAATGCATTCCACTAACCCATATCTTCTAACGGTTATAAGCAATCTGGGAAAAATCCGATAGAATCGGACGATAGCGGCGGAGAAGAGGATTTTTACTATCGGTTACACACTGGTCCACCGTTAGTGAAATGCAAACATTTTTTACTATCAGTCATTACTGTACAAACCGATATAATATATGAAATAGTACTATCGGTTTTCCATTCGTAACTGATAGTAAAAGTACTCACTTTATACTATCGGTTATTACTGTATCAGCCGATATAATATACTAAATAGTACTATTGGTTTTTCATTCGTAACTGATAGTAAAATTACGCACTTTATACTATCGGTCCATACTGTACCAACCGATATAATATATTAAATAGTACTATCAGTTTTTCTCGTGTAACTGATAGTGAAATTACTGACTTTTTATTATCGGTTATTACTGTACTAACCGATATAATATAGTAAAGTTTACTATCGGTTATATAAAACAAACCGATAGTAAAATGACGTCGTATAAACTAATTGTTATGACAGTGGGGACCTTAGTTTACTATCGGTTTGTGTTTTGTAACAGATAGTAAAATTGTACAACTTAATTAGGTCGACCCCTGCTCTGCGTTCTACATGTTGGAATCATTTCTACCGTACGTGCATCCACGCTCCAAGCTAGGGTGATCTGGAGAAGCTAGCTGAGAGGTTAATTCCATCCCCCTTGGTATTGTCATCTTCTCATCACCTCTCTCTCTCTCGATCACTCTTTCAGACTCTCCCTCTCTCTCTCTACTTGCAATTCATTAAACTAGATACATGTAGCTCCAAACTAGCTAGAAGGCTAGGTTGGCTAGCTAGCTATAGTTTGCTGAAGTTAAGCAGCTAGCTAGCTGGCTCTTCCAATTAACGCATCAAGTTTGTCGTGGTATTGCGAATACCCCGGCAGGTTTTGAGAATGTTCCTAGCGAAGATTACGCGGCGCGGGTTGACCGGATGACCGGTCCTCCCCCGCCAGACAAGCACAAAAAATGACACACGGGTTTATACAGGTTCGGGTCCCGGTGGGGGCCCTAGTCCTGTCGACGCGCTCCCGACCGGAGTCAGCTGGGGAGGCTCTCTCCGGGGGAGAGGCTTCCGGAGCACGTCTGTGAGTTTAGTTATTCCAATAAAAGAACCGATCCCCTACAACAGAGGGGTACAAGGGCTATTTATAGCCCCAAAAAGCAGCAAAGAACCTAAACTACCCCGGAAGCCACCGTCGGATTGAAGGGCAGGACCGTCCTTCTCCCGGTCAAACGCCTTGGATGCTTGACAGGTGGTCGCTAGTTCCCGAGGCGCCCCTCGCGTGACCTGCATGTGATAAACAGTTCAAGACTTTACCTTTAGGAGGGCGATGAGGCCCTGGACGGCGCCGGAGGCCAGGTCCCGGGGGCCAAAAGGCGGCGCCCGGGGAGGCCCCGGAGGCCACGTCCCCGGGCAAATGGCGGCGCCCGGGAGGGCACCGGAGGCCGCGTCCAGGGAGCCAAAAAGGCGGTGCCCGGGGAGGCCCCGGAGGCTACGTCCCCGGGCCAAGGGCAGCGCCCGGGAGGGCACCGGAGGCCGCGTCCCGGGAGCCAAAAAGGCGGCGCCCGGGGAGGCCCCGGAGGCTACGTCCCCGGGCCAAGGGCGGCGCCCGGGAGGGCACCGGAGGCCGCGTCCCGGGAGCCAAAAAGGCGGCGCCCGGGGAGGCCCCGGAGGCTACGTCCCCGGGCCAAGGGCGGCACCCGGGAGGGCACCGGAGGCCGCGTCCCGGGAGCCAAAAGGCGGCGCCCAGGGAGGCCCCGGAGGCTACGTCCCCGGGTGAATGGCGGTGCCCGGGAGGGCACCGGAGGCCACATCCCGAGAGCCAAAAGGCGGTGCCCGGGGAGGCCCCGGAGGCTACGTCCCCGGGCGAATGGCGGCGCCCGGGAGGGCACTGGAGGCCGTGTCCCGGGAGCCAAAAGGCGGCGCCCGAGGAGGCCCCAGAGGCTACGTCCCCGAGCCAAGGGCGGCGCCCGGGAGGGCACCGGAGGCCGCGTCCCGGGAGATAAAAGGAGGCGCCCGGGGAGGCTCCGGAGGCCGGATCCTCGGGCAGCCGTGACACAACTTACCTGGACTTAATCCCGCGGAGATTTCCCCCGACAGCAGCCCCCCAAGCACGCCGGGGACGACGCTCGAGTCCCCGGTGGGTATGGTTCAGGTCACCGGGAAGATCTCCGGGCCAAGCCACCGGAGCCGCGACGCTTCGGTTTCCGTGCCCCACGCTTAAAGCTGAGCCGTTTCGCCATAAATACGCTCTCGGTTCGAACCGGTGCCTCGATTCACGCGCCTGTCCCTTCGTTTCCCGCGCACTGTTTGAACTTCTACGGTCCAGATTGATCCGCGGGTGCCACGTGGCGTGCATCTAGACCACGGCCCGCCCCTATAAATAGGACCTTGGGGGGCCCGGAAGCTCATTCCAAATCTTCGGCATCAACGATTTTTGCTCTCCCGGTAGCCCTCTCCCGGTAGCTTTTTCCGGTAGCGCTTTCCGGTAGCCCTTTCCGGAAGCAGGCGTCCGGGAGTTTCTTGTAGTAACCTCCTGCAAAGTTAGCCACCAAAAAGAAAACTAACCTCATGGCACCCAAGGGTCGAGCGAAGACCACGGAAGTGCCCCCGGAGGAAATCCCCTCGGATTTCCTCTGGGCGTCGGAGTTTTGGGCCGAGGACGCTGAGTCCTTGGCCGAAAGAGGCATCATCGCGAACGGGGACATCCGAGTCCCCGTGAAGAAGGACGGAGCCCCCCACCCCCGGCCCGGAGAGGTCGTGGCCTTCGAGGCCTTCCTGGAGGAGGGGCTCCGGCTCCCGGTGCATCCCATGCTCCGGGAGTTTCTCAAGGAGTACGGGGTGGCTCTCAACCACCTCACCCCGAACGCGCTCGTCCGGATGGGCCTCTTCATTTGGCTCTACGAGACGGCGATTGGACGGGAGCCCGACCTTCGCGCCTTCCGGTACTTCTACGAACCGGCGGCGCGGACCTCCCACCTGGTGAAAGGGGGCCCCAAGTCCCCCTTTGGTTCAGTGATGGTCCAGATGCTGCCGTCCCGGGTAATCGACTACCCGGCGGCGGCCTCCCGGGACCACTGGGGGGATTGGGTCCGGAGGTGGTTTTACCTCCGGGTCCGGGACGACGCGGTGGTGTACGCGCCGGAGGCCCCCACCTACAGCCGGTCGTCCGCGCCGAAGCCCCCGGCGTGGACGGACGAGGAGTTCGAGCTCCTCGGCAAGGTGATCCTCACCAAGAAGACCCACTCGATGCGGGACGCCGCCGAGGAGATGGCTCTCCTCTGGATCTCCCCCTTCACCGTCGGGAAGAGGGGGATCGGAATGGGCCCCGAGCAGCGGCCCCCGGTGAAGCCGGTGACGCGACATAAGCCCCGGGAACCCGCTGCATTGTTCTTACGAATTTTTAGGAAATTGACTAACTCTTTACCTCTTTCAGTCCGGCCGTACCCGGCGGCGCGGGAGAAGGCGGAGAACCTCCTAGGGAGGTATTTCGCCGACGAGCACGAGCGCGTCGTGCGCGCCGTGGGGGAGGGTCCTCCCAAGAACTTGGTGGCGGCGGCCTACGGGCTGAAGCTGCCGGAGAGGAAGCCTCTCCCCACCCCCAGGTCGCACAAACGGGGGAAGGAGGCGGCCGGGGGCTCAGAGCCCAAAAAGGCCCGGGTTCAAAAGACCCCCGGCCCATCGACGACGCCGGCGGCTGTAACACCCAGTTTTTGATTATCTTTTCTGCTTGCGAATCAGCATAACTTCTTTGGAAACCCTGATATTTTAACCCTATCTTGATCTTGGGTATGCCACTACCTTAACCTAAAAAGTTGGCTGCTAAACTTCATTGACCAGATCGTTTTCACATTTCAACCCAAAAGCGTTTCAATTTAGTCCTTTTCAGAAGTTTCAGGAAACCCAAAAAGGCTAAAAGTCCCAGATCACCTCAAAATCCAAATCTGATCAAGTGATAACCTTTCTTTCATTTTTCTGAACATTTTTCCCTTCTGGAAGAATCCCAGAATCTCGACCAAAACCCTAGTTCCAGCCTCGACAAAAGTTCAAACCCTAATTACCCTAATTACCCTGTTTTCGAATTTTGTCAAAACCGCCAGATGTTATCGGATTTCATCATTTTTCCTGCTGGATGAGTCCAAGACATTTAGTAGCACTCATCTGCAAAATCAGAATTCAAATCAGCCCTTCAGATCTTCAGAATTGCAAATAGGCCCAAACTCCCGAGCCAAAACCTTCACAGATCAGTCCAAATCGTTGCAAATAGGTCCAAAGTTTACAACCAGGTCCCTGTGAAGTTTTCAACCAGCAACCGCCAAATTGCCGCGCCGTTGAACTCGTCGCCGGCAAGGTTCGCCGCGCTGCCACCTCACGGCCACGTAGCCACCAGCCGTGCGCAGCTGTACCGCCACCGTGGAGCGCTCAAGCCCCACCGTGCCACCTTCTTCCCCGCGCGCGCGTGCTGCTGCTGCTGCTGCTGCCAGGAGCTTTACGCCATTTGGCCACCATCCCGTAGATCATCGCCACCACCCTGACCGAATCCTGATATCCCACGATTCACCGTCTCTGGCAGAGCCCCGCCGTGTCCCAAAGTGCATCGATGACCGCTCCAGCGCCAGGAGGAAGATCTTCCCCGGCGATTGCTGCTGCTCCCGAGAGCCTCACCCACGGCTATATAAACCCCCCTCCCTTGCCCAGCATTGCCTCACACCACCCCACAGCTTCCTTGCCTTAGTCTTAGCACCAGAGAGCAACCGAGCCCTCAGCGCCGCCGCGAAGCTCATCTTCTCCGGCGGGCAGTTTCTGGAGCTCACGGCGCCAGCCTCGCCCGAAGCTTCCCCCTCCAAACCAACGCCACCAGTAAGCTCCTTTCATTCCCCTGTACGTTTCATAGCCATCAATTGGTCCCCGGCGCACCTCAATGCCGGCAATCACCGGAAAACCGAAATCCCCTGTTCCCGCAATGCCGAGCGATTCAAGCCAAATTGATCCTCGTGCCTGTAGAGGATATTGATCAGTGAGCTAGGAGGAACAAACCTGCAAGCTTGGATTCGCCAATTTTGCCCCGAGCGCCGGATTTCCATGTTCGAGCCTCGGTAGTTCGCCGGAGCACGCCGCTGTGCTTCTCCAGCCGATCTCTGGCAAAATTGAGTGCACCAATAGCCTTGTGACAGCCCCTAGATGCTTCCCGAGCGTTGAATTGAGTTCAAACGCCCTGGAACGAAAACCCCCAAATCGGTGCCTTCGTCTTCGGCCCCGATCGCCAGAGTTCGTTTTCCGGCCAAACCAGCTGATGAGACCTTGTCATTTAGATAGATCTCAACCCCCTGAGCAATTTTGTCTACTAGCTCGACCTCTAAATCAACCTGAATCAAAAGTTATAGCCATGCCAAGGTTGCTGTCCAGTGGCTCAGTTCATGTCCAGGCCACCATGTTTGCTCACCGGATTTGGCCACCCTCCGGCCACTTTCAGCCCTTGAGCCTGTTGAGAGTTTTGTAGCTGTTGTCAATGCCTAAAGCCCAGACAAAGTTGTCCATCAATTGGAGTCCTGAGTCAAAAGTTATGCAATGCCCTAGTTTCTGGCCATGTCTAACACTATGTCAGTGCATGTCCACCTGTGGCATTGGATGATTTGGACTTGTTTCTTTTGAGAAATTGAAATGCCACTTTGTCCACTAAGCCTTTTGAGCCATGTTCTACAACATTCCCTACTATCACATCTCCAGAAAACAAACCTAGAACCGATTTAGGGCAATGTCAAGCCATGAGTCGAATGTCAGCCCTTCGACATTCAAGCCCTTTGAACCCATCTCTTCAACCAATGTCAAGTGACCTTGTCTAAACCATTTCCCCTGCATGCATGATGTATTTACGTATTATTTTCTAGTGCTTGTATGCTTATATAATGTGTATGTGTTGTTTGTACCCGTCGTGGAACCAGACGTTGAAGGAGCAGAGGAGATCCCTGAAGATTCATTTGAGCAGCTAGACCCATCACTGCAAGGCAAGTCTCAAACCCTTGATCATGTCTCACCTGCTATTTTGAAATGAAGTATGTTAACTGTTTTCCAGTATATGCATGCCTTAGATTCAAATAAGAATTATGTTTCGATAAAATGACTAGATATGACCTAAATGATTGTAAAGCCCCTTTTGACATTGAATATCCCTGCACCCTTGTTACCCTAGATTATCATGCTTAGGCTATGCTATGCTTAAAGATTATATGAAAAATGTTGAATGGTCACATATGAGAAAAGCATGTTCAAAACCCCTTTTTGTGAAAGAAAATGTGATTGGAATCGATAGTGAGGATGGCTTGATTGGATGGTGCTGTGTGCGCACTGGGAATGTGAAAGACTCCTCACTAAAGATTCATAAGGACTAGAACCTTGTGTTGTGCTTCTATGCGGCACGAAAAACGTACCAACCACCTGCCTGTTTATGGGACGGGCGCAACTTAGTAGCTTTCTTTAGTGTTAGCTTTTCCCTGCAATGGTTGTCGGTCCAGTTTCTTGCGAGGACTGGTGGGCCGCAGAAGGCCACGAGTGATGTGAGTTCAGAAAAATCATGAGAGGAAAAGGTGGAAAGAAGGAAGACGCCCTAAGCCAAATTAAGTCGTGTGCGACTGTAATCAAGAGAGGCTATGTGTCTTGCGAGAGCATAGGCCCAGGCTAGGAAGTAAGGCAGTGGGGAGGACCCACAACGGTACTTGAGACTTAACTGTCTATTTACCGGGCAGGGAAATAGTTAATACTAGGACTGTAAATTGTTGTGTCATCTCGGCCTTGTCACATGCGTAAAAGTCGCATGAAGCTGATCCGACTTGAAAGCCGAATGATTGGTGGATTAAGGTGGTACACTTTTGCAAAGTTTAAAAAGTATCGGATACTCTGAGCTCCCAGGTCATGGAGTCTGCGCGCTGTGAATTCTATTCACGTCGATGCAGCACAAGTAGCTTTTGGAAGTTTTTCACAAAATCTGAGTAAAGTGGTGACTCATGAAAGACCGCCACACACAACATTCCTGAAAATCTAGCTTAGGATTTCAAAAGCCCCGCTTTCGAAAATAAAGACCTTTCTTTAAAGCTGCATGTGAAAATCTATTATATAATTATACACAGAGCCAAAGAGCTGTTCTTTGAGAAATTCCCCATCATCTATATATATATGCATTGTTACTTGGGACTTGTTGAGCACCATGTGGACAATGTGCTCACCCTTGCTTTTGCAAACAAATTTAGAGGAAGGATTCGCCGACCCTGAATCTTATGGTCTTGAACCCAATGTGGAACAAGAAGAAGGAACTGAGGACCCATCTAGTTAAAGGGTTATGCACCAAGGTGGAGTTCGATGTGGAGAAGGCCCAAGCAATACCGCCGCTGCAGAGAAAGAAGACTGAAGAAGTCCTTTTGGTTATCGTTGCTGTTTTATTTTGTGCCGACCTTTGTGTCGAAAACTCCTTAATTTGTATTAACAATTAAATGCGTCATTTCGGCGCTAAGTTATTGTAATGTTGGTCCTTGTGATCAGCACTTGTTTTTAATTACTCGCATTTTTATATAATGCATCTTGTTGTTGTGAGCTGCAATGTGCCTTTTCTGAGTGCAATCCACCTGGGCGATTGCCACTGGAATCCTCAAATGAGGGTCCTACAGAACTTGGTATCAGAGCAGAAGACTCGACTGTAGGTCGTAACCCTTAGATAGAATTTGGCGTCCCTAGAAGAAAAGTTCGCTAGTTCTTTGTCAAAATTTGTTTACGAAAACCTATTTTCCTTAAGAAAAATGTTATTTTGATCTTTGGAAAATGATTTTGGACTTCTCTTATAGATGCCTTTTGTTCTGTCTTCAGATGGCTTTCGATAGGAGATACCTTCATGGAGACGAGCTCGGATCGTGGGCACTGTTGCTGTGGATGATGCTGCAATTCCTTGGAGCACGGGACAGTCAGAGACCGGTATATTGCGTTTGGCAAGATGAGATAAATGGACGACCCATAGGTTGTCGGGCCTCGGTGATTGTCTACGAGATCCCCGAGCATGGGAGAGGCTCAGTTAGACGCCAAGCCCGTAGAGAAGAAGAGGAGGATGCTATCTTGGACGCTGCCCGTCGTGCTGTAGGTTCCGTCCGGCAGATGTACAGCGACTACCTTTCTGATTCCCCTTACCGCTTCGTACCTTACCAGGTCCCCGGATCGGAGTATCGAGTTGTTCTTCCGTCCAGCGACCAGGAGAACGCTATCCTGACGAAGACTCGAGACGTCGTTCGCGCTTCGGAGATTGCATACACCCGCCTATTTCGAGACTACGAGCGTGTTCGCGACGATCGCCACTACCTTGAGGGCATGCTTATTAGGGCTCGTGCAAGCCTCCGAGAAAAAGAAAGACAAATTCAAGAAATGGCTGAATCAAGTGGAGAAAAGGACCTTGAAGCTGCAGAGTCGGTAACCAAGAAGAGTCGCCCAAAGTTGAGGATCACCGCTCGCAAGAAGGTAGGAAACCCGAAGGAGTATCTCAGTGGTTTCATGCCTGCGTCGCGTGGCATAGTCATCAACGGTGAAGCAATCGAGCTTCCTTGCACCGCACAGAAGAAGAAGACCCCCGAAGGAAAAGGGAAGGAGCCTATCAACATCGACGACAACGAGGAGGATGACCCGATGGATGCTGATGACGATGAGGAGGAGGATCCCGAGGAGGTTGAGCCTTGTGATTCTTCTGATGATGCTGAGGAGTGACTGCAGACTTTCGACCTTTTGTGCCTAGCCCAGCAGACGCTAGATTTCCTTTTGTTGTAGTAGTTGTTTTAGTATGATTGATGTATGCTGGTTGCTAGAGGAGCTCTGTAAGCCAATGAGGCTAGAAGCTTTGTATCTTTTGAAAAATTGGTTTATGAAAAAGTCATTTTGCATATCCTTATTCTTACTTCTTGAGTTAATGCCAGCATTCTGCTAGCATCCCTGTGAACGATTCTTTCCGAATCGATGTTTCTATTCTTAACCTCCTGTTTGAGTAGGATGGTTAACACACGCGCGAGACCCCAGGAAGGAGGGCTAGAGGAAAACCCCAACAATACAAGAGCTACACCCGGAGCAAGAGGCCGCACAGACCCCGATAGACCAGGATCTTCGACGATGCCACAGGGAGGTGACATCAACGATGTGCTGCTATGGATGGAGCGCAATCGGCAAGAGTCAGCGACTGTGCAGAACCAAATCTTGGGACAGCTGATGCAACATATTGCATCCGGACAAACTGAAGGACCCGTGATGGGCGCAAAGTTAACTGATTTTCAAAAGACGCGACCCCCGACTTTCTCAAGCACAGAAGACCCCATCGTGGCAGACGACTGGCTCCGAGATGTGGAAAGAAAGTTGAATACCGTCAGATGCAGTGATGAAGAAAAGCTCTTGTACGGATCGAACCAATTGGCTGGACCTGCTGCTGCTTGGTGGGAGAATTACCAAACCGTGCACACCAACAGAGATTCGATCACCTGGAATGAATTCAAGGAGGAATTCCGTAGATACCACGTCCCGAAAGGCGTCGTCCAAGCAAAGCGTCGAGAATTCGTAAATCTGCGACAAGGGAGTAAGACCGTGAAACAATACCTGCATGAATTTATTCAGCTGGCAAGATACGCACCTGAAGATATAGCGACAGAGGAAAGGAAGATTAATAGGTTTTGTGAAGGACTACAGAATTCCCTGCAATACCAACTGTCATCCCACGAGTTCACAGACTTCCACGTCCTAATAAACCGACTACTTAAGATGGAGGAGAAAAGAGGAATAATTGAAGAAGACCGAAAGAGGAAGGCTTTGCCCAACTCTTACCAAGGAGGTGCTAGTCGAGGGAGACCGATGCCAACTTTCCGACCAGCCTTCAGACCACCTCAGAGACCCCAAAGGCCTGCACCTACTGCGATAGCCCAATGTACTGGATGTAGAGGAAATCACCTCTTGAAGGATTGCCCCCTTAAGAACGAGGAGTGCTTTCACTGCGGAAGGAAGGGACATCGTAGGAACACTTGTCCACTGCAACACCTTCCATCTAATGTCGCTCGTATGCAAGCTGCAAGACCCTCTGTTCCAGCCCAAGGCTTCACCAGGAATGCTCCACCCTCCAGAGGAGGAAGGTTTCAAAATGGCCGAGGAAGAGGAGTACCTGCTACAGGTCGCGGAAGACTTAACTATGCATCCGCCGTTGAAGCAGGAGAAGCATCAGACGTCGTAATCGGTAGGATCTTTATCCACTCTGAACTTTCAGTTGCATTATTTGACCCTGGTGCTACTCATTCATTTGTGTCAAGACCTTTCGTGCTCAGAAATAAGTTGCCAGTATCTGCATTAGAGTTCCCTATTTTAATTCAATCCCCTGGAGCTCGAATGCCTGTCAACTCTATCTGTAGAAATATCGCCTTTAGTATTGGCAATCTAGGATTCCTAGCAAACCTGCTAGTTTTGGACCTTCAAGGACTAGACGTCATTCTCGGAATGGATTGGTTAGCCAGGCATAAAGGCCAGATGGACTGTGAAAAGAAGGCAATAACCCTGACGAATGCTGAAGGAAAACAAGTCACACTCCACGCAGAGAAATCAATAGTGAACAACCGAGTGTACAGTTTGAACAGCTTGGAAGGAGTTGAGTTTGAGGGAGTTCCAATAGTGAATGAATATCCAGAAGTTTTTCCTGAAGAGCTTCCCGGAATGCCACCAGATCGGGACATTGAATTCTCAATCGAATTAAAACCCGGATCTGCCCCTTATGCAAGAAAGCTTGCACGTATGACAAGTGAAGAACAAGAAGAATTAAGAAAGCAAGTGGAAGAATTGGAAAGAAAGGGATTTGTTAGAACAAGTTCCTCACCTTGGGGAGCCCCGGTGCTTTTCGCTAAGAAGAAAGATGGCAGTCTACGACTTTGTGTCGACTACAGGAAGCTAAACGATATGACGATCAAGAACAAGTACCCTTTACCAAGGATCGACGATCTCTTTGATCAACTAAGAGGAGCAAAGATATTCTCAAGGATCGACCTGAGGTCTGGATATCACCAGCTGAAGATTCGAGAACAAGATATCCCGAAAACTGCATTCATAACAAGATATGGATTGCATGAGTTTACTGTAGTGCCATTTGGTTTAACAAATGCGCCAGCAGTGTTCATGAATTTGATGAACAAGGTTCTCATGGAATTTCTGGACAAGTTTGTCATTGTGTTTGTCGACGACATCCTCATCTTTTCAGAGTCAGAGGAAAAGCACGCACAACATCTTAGGATGGTGTTGGAAAAGTTAGTGGAACATCGACTGTATGCCAAATTCGATAAGTGTGCCTTTTGGTTAAAAGAAATTTCATTCTTAGGCCACATTATCTCTGGAAAAGGAATCTCAATGGATCCGTCAAAAATTCAGGCTATCATGGAATGGAAACAACCGGAGACAGTGACTGAAGTAAGAAGTTTCCTAGGATTAGCCGGATATTACCGGAGATTTGTCAAAGGATTCTCCAAGATTACAAAGCCACTCACCAGACTACTAAAGAAAGATGTTTTATTCGACTGGACAGAAGGATGTGAAAAGAGCTTTGAGGAGTTGAAAAAGATATTAACGACCGCACCTGTCCTTACGTTACCGGATAACAAAAAGGATTTTGAAGTCTACTGCGATGCGTCAAAGCAAGGACTAGGTTGTGTCCTTATGCAAGAAGGAAGAGTCGTAGCTTATGCATCGAGACAATTGTGACCCCATGAGGAGAATTATCCAACTCACGACTTGGAGTTAGCCGCCGTCGTTCATGCGTTAAAGATTTGGCGACACTATCGACTTGGAAATAGATGTGAAATCTACACGGACCACAAGAGTTTGAAATACATCTTCACCCAACAGGACTTGAACATGAGACAGCGAAGATGGTTAGAGCTGATTAAAGATTATGACCTTGGAATACACTACCACCCTGGAAAAGCGAATGTAGTAGCTGATGCCTTGAGCAGAAAATCCTACTGCAATCAAGCAAAGATCTTAGGAATACCACCCCAATTGCTTGGAGACTTCGAGAAGTTGAGTTTAGAGTTCGTTGAACAAGGAACCGTCGCCGCATTGGCAGTGAAATGCGAGCTGAAGGACCAAATCCGAAAAGCTCAGGAAGTGGACCAGAGTATTCAGAAGATGAAAGAGGACATGAAACACGAGGATGTGATTAACCTTCGTGAGGACGAAGAAGGAATTTTGTGGTATCATGACCGAATCTGTGTTCCAGAAGACAAGGAAATCAAGAACATGATACTACAAGAAGCCCATTGTACCCCGTACTCTATTCACCCAGGTAGTACAAAGATGTATCAAGATCTAAAGGATCGGTTTTGGTGGAAAGGAATGAAGAAGGAGATTGCCGAATTTATAGCTTCTTGTGATACCTGTCAAAGAGTGAAAGCAGAACATCAGAAACCTGCAGGACCGCTGCAACCCCTACCAAACCGTGAATGGAAATGGGATGAGATTGGAATGGATTTCATAGTTGGTTTACCAAGAACCCAACAAGGATACGATTCTATATGGGTCATAGTCGATAGATTGACGAAAGTAGCTCATTTTCTACCAGTAAAGACGCAGTACACAACGCAAAAGCTGGCAGAGCTGTATCTTACCAGGATTGTTACGCTACATGGAGTACCAAAAACAATCATCTCAGACAGAGGAGCACAATTTGTATCAAGATTTTGGGAAGAATTACAGAAATCCCTAGGAACGAAGTTGAAGTTCAGTACAGCTTACCACCCGCAAACTGGAGGTCAAACAGAAAGAGTGAACCAAATTTTAGAAGATATGTTGAGAGCTTGTGCTTTGGACTATGGAAATTCTTGGGAACAATTTCTACCATACGTAGAATTTACCTACAACAATAGCTATCAAGTGAGTCTACAAATGGCCCCTTACGAAGCACTTTATGGAAGGAAGTGCCGTACGCCGCTATATTGGACCGAAGTGGGACAGAAGCAATTCCTTGGACCGCAATTAGTGGAAGATGCCACGGCTCATGTGAGGATCATACAAGAGAGACTGAAAACGGCCCAGTCTCGACAAAAGAGTTACGCCGACAAAAGAAGGAGAGAACTATCCTTCGAGATAGGCGATTACGTATATCTCAAAGTGATACCCTACAAAGGAGTTCGACGATTCCAGATGAAGGGAAAGTGGAGCCCAAGATATGTAGGACCATACAAGGTTTTGGAAAGACGAGGAGAAGTAGCATACAAACTAGAGCTACCGCCTGAGTTAGCAGGAGTCCATGATGTCTTTCACGTATCCCAACTGAGGAAATGCCTGAGAAAACCAACGGAGCAAGTGTCTCCCACAGAAATGGAGGTTCAACCGGATCTGACATACCAGGAATATCCAGTCAAGGTGCTAGAAGTCAGTGAAAGGAGATTGAAGTCAAGGACCATAAAATTTTGCAGAATCCAATGGAACAACCACACCGAAGAAGAATCAACTTGGGAAAGAGAAGAAGAGCTGCGTCAGAATTTTCCTTACCTATTCTCAGACTATTCGGAATCTCGAGGACGAGATTATTCCTAAGGAGGGTAGGTTGTAACACCCAGTTTTTGATTATCTTTTCTGCTTGCGAATCAGCATAACTTCTTTGGAAACCCTGATATTTTAACCCTATCTTGATCTTGGGTATGCCACTACCTTAACCTAAAAAGTTGGATGATCCCTCCTCTCCGGATACTTCCACCGGTGGGATACGAGTTCTGGCCTGAGGATGTGCTCCGGGACGCTCGGCGCCGCGTGCGGGCGTTGTACCGGGACTTGACCCGGGAGCTAGCGGAGAGCCTCCGGGAGTATTAGGCGTAGGAGCCTTAGGGCTTAGAGAATCCCCCGGGTTAGAACCCGGGTTGTATCGTTTCCGAAGCCCACCGGAGGGGGAAGATGTCCTCCGGGTTTGCTAATCAATAAAGCGCTGTGTTGTTGTTTCCTTTCATTGCCTCTTTATTTTCTTCTTCTTGGATGGTCTGGACGACTCATCTTAACAAGGATGAGCTAAGTTCCCTCGTGGGCGGTGCGGTCGACACCCCCGGGGGTTCCTTATCCCCCCCGCCCACAGCGGGCCGGAAAATAGCTCCGCACGCTGTGGGGGTAACAAGGCCCCCGGGAAGGAAGTCACCTGTAGCATAGGAAATTTTCTAAGTTAGAAAACTTTAAAACGCGGTTTTCAAGGAGAAGACCTTCCGGGAGACAATCGTCCGGTCGCCGTGAGAACGGGGAGCCGGGAATGAGGCCTCATGTGGAAGAAACATCCAAGAAAACCCGATGAGATTTTCGGAGGCGAGCTTCCTGGAAGACATTTGTCCGGTCGCCGTGAGGACGGGGAGCCGGGAATAGGGTCTTTGGGGAAGAAAATGCCCGAGAAATCCGTGACTTCTCCGAGAGACAATCGTCTGGTCACCGTGAGAACGGGGAACCGGGAAAAGGGTCTCTGGGAGGCATTCATCCGGTCACCGTGAGAACGGGGAGCCGGGAATAAGGTCTCCGGGTGGCATTCATCCGGTCGCTGTGAGAACGGGGAGCCGGGAATAAGGTCGCTGGGGACCAACCGTCCGGTCGCCGTGAAAACGGGGAGCCGGGAATAACGTCGACTCCCGGAGGAGGAAGATAGATCCAATCAAGCCGCAAGGGGCCGATCTTCTGGTCGCCATGAAAACGGGGAGCCGGGAATAACGTCGACTCCCGGAGGAGGAAGATGGATCCAATCGAGCCGCAAGGGGCCGATCTTCCGGTCGCCGTGAAAACGGGGAGCCGGGAATAACGTCGACTCCCGGAGGAGGAAGATAGATCCAATCGAGCCGCAAGGGGCCGATCTTCCGGTCGCCGTGAAAACGGGGAGCCGGCAATAACTTCGACTCCCGGAGGAGGAAGTGCCCGAAGACGGGGCTTGAGTGTTTGGGCAGGGGAGTAGTCTCCCAAAGTGACTCATTACCACGGCCAGTGTGACCGGGTTGCCGCTTACACCCTCAGTCCACGAGGGCTGATCGTAAGCCGCCCTACGGGAGTAAAGACTCCCGTTGTAGGGACTTGTTGGGCCTGGCCCACTTCCTCGCGGGGAGGGCATCCTCACGAGGAGGGCATCCTCGCGGGGAGGGGATCCTCGCGGGGAGGGCTTCCTCGCGGGGAGGGCATCGCCGCTAGGGGCGGTAATGAGGGAGACCTGCAATGAGACAGTTTGAAAAGCAAGACCTATGTATTGCTAATAAAATGAAGTACAAGGCCTCCCCCTGCGAAGCCGCGAAAGGGGAGGAAAATACAGTGTCCCTCCTCCCCCTCTGGCGTGAACGCCCCGGGGGAGGGGACAGGCCCGTAAGGCTAAACATAGAACTTGCGAAGTAAACGCAAGTTCCACGTGTGCTTCAGCTCCTACTCTTGAAGGTTGGAGAGCTTGTAGGCCCCCGAGCCCAGGACCGCGGAGATCCTGTAGGGGCCCTCCCACTTGGGGGAGAGCTTACCCTGGGCCTGGGGGTCCGTCACGCGCTTGAGGACAAGGTCCCCAAGGCAGAAAGCTTTCTCGCGCACGCGCTGATTATACGCACGCCCCATTTCTTGCTCGTAGATGGCGTGGCGGAGGAGCGCTCGGTCGCGTTCCTCCTCCACGAGGTCGATCTCCAGACGCTGGTTGGCCTCGTTGGCCTGGTACGCTAAGGGCGTAGCTCCCTCCAGGAGCTCAACCCGCAGTGACCGGAAGCCAATCTCCAGGGGGAGGACTGCCTCCGCCCCGTAGACCATGGAGAAGGGAGTACGCCCCGTCGCCTGGGACGGGGTCGTGCGCATGGAGCAGAGGATGCTAGGGAGCTCCTCCGCCCATGCACCCCGCTTAGAAGCGGTTTGCTCGAGTCTCCGGCGCAATCCCTGTAGGATCACGCCGTTGACCCTCTCGACAGCCCCATTGCTCCGGGGATGGGCCACAGAGGCGAAGTGGATGACGAGCCCCAGGCCTTCACAGAATTCCCGAAAATAAGACGAGTCGAATTGGGTCCCGTTGTCCACGGTGATTTCCCGGGGGACACCAAAACGACATACGACGTTTTTCCAGAAAAACCGCTGAACGGCCCGGGACGTGATGCTGGCCAAAGGCTCCGCCTCAACCCACTTTGTAAAATAGTCGACTGCGACTACCGCATACTTGTATCCCCCGGGCGCTGGGGGGAAGGGCCCTAAGAGGTCCATCCCCCAGCGCACAAAGGGCCAAGTGATGGGGATCGTCTGCAGCGCTATAGGGGGGAGGTTCGAGCCCTTGGCCATCTTCTGGCATGCCTCGCACGCGGAGACAAGGTCTCGCGCTTTGCGCATAACCGTGGGCCAGTAGAAGCCCTGCCGGAGGGCCTTGGCCGCGATGGTGCGCGGGGCTAGGTGAGAAGCACAGCTCCCCGCGTGGATGTCTTCGAGAAGTTGAAGTCCCTCCGGCCGAGGGAGGCAGCACAGGAGGGCGGAAGCCCCCCGCTTGTAGAGCCTCCCCTCCAGCAGGAGGTATGCCCGGGCTTTAGCCCGGAGGTGTTTAGCCTCGGTCTCACTAGGAGGGTCCCCCTCCCCCTTAATGAAGGAGATGAGGGGGTCCATCCAAGACGGAGTCCGGGTGATCTCGGCGACCTCCGGGATATGAGGCTCGTCGCCCGTGTCCGGGGAGGCCACCGAGGGCTTCGTGATGATCTCCAGGAAAGCCCCCTTGGGGAGCGATTCCCGGGCGCTTGCTGCCCGGGCCAAGGCGTCGGCCCGGTCATTGTCCCTTCGTGGGATATGCCGGGCCTCGAGGCCGTCGAAATGCCTCTCCATCTTTTGTACTTCCTGCAAATAAAGACTTAAGTTTGCGTCATGGCACAGGTAAGACTTGTCCACTTGGCAAACTATGAGCTGAGAATCTCCCTTGACTAGGAGGCGCCGAATCCCTAGGGAGCGCGCGAGGCGCATCCCGAGGAGCAAAGCCTCGTATTCGGCGACGTTGTTGGTTGCGGGGAACTCGAGCCGCGCGGCGTACTCGAGTTCCTTCCCCTCGGGGCTCCGGAGGACTACTCCCGCACCAGCCCCGGTGAGACACAGCGACCCATCGAACATAAGAGTCCAATGATCACCTCGTCGGGGCGGCACAGGGAGGTCTTCGTCCCCGGACCCAGAGGCGGGAGTCCACTCTGCGACGAAGTCGGCGAGGACCTGCGATTTGATGGCGGAGCGGCCGGTAAGGGACAGGGAGAAGGGGGCGAGCTCGGCCCCCCACTTCCCGATCCGACCGGTGGCTTCTTTGTTCCGCAGTACCTCCCCGAGGGGGAGGGACGACGGGACGGTGATGGGGTGCCCCAGGAAGTAATGCCGAAGCTTCCGGGACGCCACGAGGAGGGCGTAGCAGATGTTCTCCATCTATGTGTACCGAGTTTTGGCCCCTTGGAGGGCCTCACTCACGTAGTACACGGGACGCTGCTGCCCCCCTTGCTCCTTCACCAAGACCGCGCTGACGGCGACAGGGGTCGCGGCGAGGTAGAGGAGCAAAGGCTCTTCCGGGGATGGACTCACGAGCATTGGAGGGCTCGTGAGGTACTTCTTGAGGTCGTCGAACGCCTCCTAGGCCTCGGGGGTCCAGCGGAACCTCTCGAGCCCTCGGAGGATCTTGAAGAACTGGAGGCCCCGCTCCCCCGACCGGGAGACAAAGCGGCTGAGTGCGGCTAGGCGGCCGGAGAGCCGCTGGACATCCTTGACGGAGCGCGGCGGGGGCATATCTATGAACGCCCGGATCTTCTCGGGGTTTGCCTCAATGCCCCGCTGGGACACGAGGAAACCTAGGAGCTTCCCCCCTCGTACCCCGAAGGCGCACTTCTCCGGATTCAGCTTGAGCCCGAACGCGCGGAGGTTGCGGAAGGTTTCAGCCAGGTCGTCGATGTGGGAGGCTGCGCGGGGACTCTTGACAACCGCGTCGTCTACGTAGACTTCAACGTTGCGGCCGACTTGCTCTTTGAAAACCAGTGTCATGAGGCGCTAGAAAGTCGCCCCCGCGTTCTTGAGCCCGAAGGGCATATGGATGTAGCAGAAGGTTCCTAGGGGAGTAATAAAACTCGTCTTTTCCTCGTCCCCTTCCGCCATCCGGACTTGATGGTAGCCCGAGTAGGCGTCTAAGAAGCTCATGAGCTTGCACCCCGCAGTGGAGTCGACGAGCTGATCAATCCGCGGGAGCGGGAAGTTGTCTTTGGGGCAGGCGCGGTTAAGGTCGGTGAAGTCCACGCACATCCGCCACCTGCCGGTTGACTTCTTGACGAGGACGGGGTTCGCGAGCCACTCGGGGTGCAGGACCTCCCGAACAAACCCCGCCTCTCGGAGCCGGGTGATCTCCGCCTTGATTGCCTCTTGGCGCTCGAGGGAGAGTTTCCGCAGCTTCTGTTTGACCGGGGGGTGACCGGGGCCACTGCAAGCTTGTGCTCAATGACCTCCCGGGCGACGCCCCGCATGTCTGACGGCTTCCATGCAAAAACATCAGAGTTTTCGCGCAGAAAAGCCGCAAGTTGCGCTGCGTGCTCCTCGGGGAGCTCCGCCACCATCCGGACGGTTTTGCCTTCATTGCCCGGGGACAGCAGGACCTTCCGGAGGCCCCCTTCCGGACGTGGCTTGAGGAGGGGCCTCCCGGGCGATGGCGCAGCAGCATCTAGTTCCGGGGGAGAAGCTCCCCCCCCGGGCGTCTTTATGAGGTTGACGCTTCCGATCGTGGCCGCAGCGCGCTCGTATAGAGCACGGGCCATGTCTTGGTTTCCCCAGACGTTGATTACACCATGTGGCCTGGGGATCTTCATGCAGAGGTAGTTTTGATGGGTGGCAGCCCCCAGCCGGTTGATTGTTGTCCTCCCCATAATCGCGTTGTAGGAGGAGGGGAGGTCCACTACATCGAAGCGGACCAGCTCGGTCCGGTAGTTCTCGGGGGTGCCGAAGGTCATTGGAAGATCTACCTTGCCCATGGGGTGAATTGCCTTCTGTCGACGATTCGGACTCGGAGTCCTCAGCCGAACTTATGCAGAATTTGTAATTGTGAGACCTTTCAAGATGACCCTTCGGGAAGGTATGCTAAACAATGGTGAACAGGAGCACAGAGAATTTAGACAGGTTCGGGCCCTCGATGGTGGGAGTAAAAGCCCTACGTCCTGTTGATATTTCACTAAGTGTGGTAAAAAGGTTTACAAATGGAAGGAAAAGTCCTCACAGGCGAGGATTTTTCCTGTAAAAGTGTACAAAGATAAGCCAAAGAAAGCTTATTGAAATGCTATATAAGGTGTGCCGTAGACTTGGCTAACTTGGATCCCTCTTTCTTCCTCTCCCCTGATTGATGCTTCATGCCATCCTTTTATACTGTTTGAAAGGGTGCCATGTGAAGGAAACTACATCAATCGGTTGCACGGACGGTTGGATGCGGTTTTTGGAACTGCTCTTAACCTCCACGTAGGTTAAACACGTGTTATTCATGGATAACTGTACGTGTTAACCTCCTGACGGTTGATTCTCCACGTGTAGGAATCTTCGGGATACTTAGAATATCCTGTTGTATGGGCAACCGAATAGATAGATCCCAAGTATCCTGATCGGCAGATGTTCTGACCGCGGGATTTGGCTGACCGCGCAATATCCCGAATGTGTAGTTCGCGTATAGCCTACGAACTCCTGACCGCGCAAGGCTTACGTTCTGATCGTACGAAACCCGCGACCTGATCGCGTAAAGCTTGCGATCTCACGGTGATGCCCCTCAGAATAGCTTGAGTCCGCATCACCAGATACATGTCCGGTTCGAACTCGTCTTGAACCAAAAGTTTATTAGAAGTGACCCGGGTGTCAATCCTCGTCAGCTAGCCCCCAAATTCGAAGAAAACGAAGAGACGTGTTTATTTCGAATTAAAAAACCGTGCATTGGATTTTTAACCCGGCCCTTTAACTTCTCCACTTAGTGGCGCACTAAGTGAAAACGGTTGGTTTTTCAAGACGGGTTCTGACATTACGTGACGGGCAATGATGGCGCCGTAGAGATTTTTATCTCGAGGTAAAATTGTAAATGTCTTAACGAAACCCGAGGTGTCTGGGAGGCGAACCGTCGCCCTGGCGGCTATAAATACCGGACCCCTGGACATGTAAAGATTTACAGTTTCCCTCTCGCGCCTAAGTCTTTTTCTTGTTATCCTGCCTCCTTCCTTTTCATATACTCCTCCCAATGGCAGATCACGAAATCATCGAGATTGAGAGCGATGAAGGGGAAATTGTCGAACAAGGGTCTCAAACGAATGAAGTCCTGTCTCCCTTAAGGAAGAAACCCAAGGTTGACGAAGGATCTTCCAGTGGAACAAAGGTGAAGAACGTAGCGAGTTTCTTTCTTCCTTCAGTTCCTTTGACCCTCCCCGTTCATGCCTCTCGGCAAGTTAGGCCTTTATCCTTAGAGAAAGATCCCATCACATTCAATTTTCCCATCCTTTTGGGTGATCAACATCCTGGTCGGCAAGTGGTGACTATCCCTCGACCAGATGATTGCCATATTGGGTTGGCGAAGCAATCTTCTTCTGGGGAGGTTGCTCTTCCACCATATGATGATCTTCCTCCCAAGATGGGTGTATCAACGGGTTATGCATCAGGACAGGTAACAATTCTTCTCCTTTTTTGCTGATAATTTTAGTTAGTATGACTAACTTTTGCAAAATGCAGGAGGTAGGAGGCCCCATCGATCAGCCTTCTGCTGCTCCATCTCTTCCTTCCGGACAGACCCTTCTGGAAGAGAAGAATGCCCTGGAGAAGAAGACCGAGGAGATGGCCTCGAAGATTCTGCGTTTAGCAGAATGTTTTGATCGATCCCGAGAAGAGGCGCACCATTTCCGTCGAGAGAGGGACTTCGCTCAGCAACAGCGAGAACTCTCTGACTTGATTAGGGACAATAGTGCGTCTGTTGTTAGGGACGATATAGATAGACTTAGGGTAGTTGCTAGTTCCCTGGGGGTTGTCAGTGTAGATCCTACTGACAACAATATGTCCCTTGGGGAACTTTGTAAACTTCTTTCGGAGCAAGTCGATGTTTTGATCGACTGCATCCCTTTTGTATGTAAAGAATGTAAGAAATAAAAGTTCTTTATTTCTCATGAAATATTCTCCACATCTTCTGTGTGAAAATATAGCCATGAACTTTACGTTCGCGACCATTCATACACAGGAAATTTTAGTTCTGCGATCAAAATCACTTTTAAGAAAAAAGCACCGCGACCTGCCCTGATTCCGCGATCAGTTTTAAAGCCGCGGTCAGAACTAAGGTTCGACCAGAGTTGGGACTCGGTCAGGCCGTCACTCCGATTAGGATCGAAGTTTCAACCTAAAACATGATTTCGATAAAACCATAACCCAATTAGAAACATTCCAGTACGTCAAAAATTGAGTTACATGATTTTTTCGAAAAAGATGTTCAAAGTATAAAAAGGAAAAACGTCCTCTGAAAAGTACTGAAAATTTTTCAGTCCTTTTACACTTTCAGTTTCCAAAACAAAGAAGTCTTTTTGTTTCAGATCCGACGCCTGAGTACTTTATCGGGTCCATCAGAGACAGTATCCATTATGGGAAATGAATAAAGCATTCAATGGAACGTTTGAAACGAGCCGTTTACTCATTAATGCGTCGCCTTGGGTCTATAAAAAGCAGTAGGTAGCTTCTTGAGGAAGCCACTCAGCCGCGAAAAAACCCTTAGAATTCCCGCCGCTCAAAACCCTCACTTTCTTCAGCCTTCATCTTCCCCAAATCGCCAGCTTCCCCTTTGATTCTACACCATAGATGGCGTCCTGGAGCAGATCCATTCATCATTCTGAGGAGAGCTTGATGGCGCTAGAGAAGGAGGAGATCCTTTCTCCGCGGCTGCTCATTAACTGGCGACCTGCGGAGAAGGACCGAGAAACCCCAACTGTCCAAGAAGGTGAGTTGGTGGTTTTTGAGGAGTATTTGCGTTGCGGGTTCCGATTCCCTGAGAGTCAGTTTCTTAAGGATATCCTTGAACATTACGGGTGGGAACTGATCAACCTCCACCCCAACGCGATGCTGATCCTTATATTTTGTAACCAAACAATTGTAATTACAATGCTATGTATGTAAAACTATTTTTTCAAAAGAAAGTGCATATTCACATCATAAGTTTCATACTATAAGTATATTCCTCTAGCCCCCGCCTCTGTTTTACGAATACTGAAGCCTTAGTATTTTAAGCAGAGGGGAAAACATAAGTATGATGACCAGGGATATGTGCTTCAAGCCGATGGTCAAGATTAAAGTAACATTTTAACCTTATTGCAAACTGGTAGCCACCCAGATGACCGAGGACTAGCCAGATAGTCCCGTGTGCGTTGAGAAACGGCTTATTTAGGAGTGACTTATCTGGAAGTGATCATGGGATCGACCAGCGAATCCGGTTAAAAAATGTTGTAGTAACCTAACCGCCGGCGATCAGCCCCAGGTCGAATTTGTATAATTCGGGCTTAAAGAAAAATACTCATTGTATGAAAACAAGACATGTTTTTTATGAAAAGATGCTAATTGAACAGGAAAAAAGCGATTGGAATACTTACACGTAAAACTTGCGAAGTTGATCGATGTTCCAAGTATTGGACAAAATCCGACCATCCTCCATGGCTAACCGCGCAGACCCTGGCCGCGGCACTGAGACGACAGTGTATGGTCCTTCCCACTTTGGGGAGAATTTATTGCGGTTAGACTGGTCTTGAATTTTTCGTAAAACCAAGTCGCCCACGTTGAGATCACGTGGTCGCACCTTTTTACTGTGATACTTGCGTAGAGCCTGCAAGTATACCGCGGACTTGATCAGGGCGCGATCACGCCGTTCTTCCAGGAGGATGAGATCTTGCGATCGCTGTTCGGATTGGTTGATCTGTTCGAATTGATTCGTGCGAACAGATCCAATACTGACTTCCATAGGCAACACAGCCTCGGCCCCATAGACCAAATGGAAGGGTGTCTCACCGGTGGCTCGACTAGAGGTAGTCCGTAGTGCCCATAGAACAGTATAGAGCTCGTCTGCCCAAGCCCCCGAGCGGGTCTTGAGGCAATCAAAAACACGTTTTTTGATGCCTTGCAATACTTGCCCATTGGCCCGTTCTACGGCACCATTGCTTTGTGGATGTGCCACAGAAGCAAAGCACACCTTGGTTCCAATCTGATCGCAGTAGTCTAGGAAAAGACCGCTAGCGAACTGAGAACCGTTGTCTGTGATGAGACGGTTTGGAACACCAAATCGTGCCACAATGTTCTTGTGAAAGAACTTTTGTGCGGCTGATGCAGTAATATTTCGTACTGGTTCGGCCTCAATCCACTTTGTGAACGTGTCAATGGCTACGAACAGAAACTTGTACCCATTTACCGCTTGTGGCATAGGACCGACGATGTCCATTCCCCAGATCGCGAAAGGCCATGCGAGAGGAATAGTTTGCAATGCATAAGCAGGTTGATGAACCTGTCTTGCATGAAACTGACATTGTGGACACATCTTGACCATAAGCTTGGCATCATCGAGTGCCGAAGGCCAGTAGAATCCCTATCGGAAAACTTTTCCGACCAGTGTTCGGTATGACGCGTGTGCACCGCATACACCGTCATGTATTTCTTTCAGGAGGGATTTTCCTTCCTCCTGAGATATGCAGCGCATGAATACTCCTTGAGTACCCTTTCTGTATATAACCCCATCTATGAGTTTGTACAGACGCGCCTTTCGAATTAATCGATCGCTTTTGGTTTCGTCCTCGGGTAGGGTCCCATGTTCAAGATAGACCCTCAATGGATGAGTCCAATCTTGTTCCTGACCGAGGTTGGCAACGAAGGCTATTGCCGGATCATCCTCGACCGAAGTCATGATCGAAGGATGGTCCAAGTGTTCAATGAACACTCCTGCCGGAGCGGATGAGCGTGAGGATCCAATTTTGGATAATTGGTCTGCGAGAATGTTGTCCTTTCGCGGGATGTATTGGACTTCGAAGTGACTGAAGTGTTTTTCCAATTTCCTCACTTCCCCCAGGTAATGAGCCATTGTCTCATCGGAGGTGCTGTACTCCTTGTTTACCTGGTTTACGACTAGCTGTGAGTCCCCCCTCACCACTAATCGACGGACTCCGAGGAATTTTGCTGCCCGGAGCCCTGCAAGAAGACCTTCATACTCTGCTGCATTGTTGGTAGCAACAAAGTGTAGTTGAATAACATACTTAAGCTGTTCGCCCTGAGGCGTAACTAAGACTACTCCAGCCCCCGAGTGTTGAAAACTACGGGAGCCGTCAAAGTACATTGTCCAATAATCGGGGCACTCCAGTTCCTTTGCCAACTGCACGGGTGGCTCAGGGTTGGTCCATTCGACCACAAAGTCGGCCAAAACTTGAGACTTAACCGCCGTGCGAGGGGTGAAATGGATCTCGAAGGCACCGAATTCGACCGCCCATTTGGCGATTCGACCAGATTTTTCTGGATTTCGGACAATATCCCCTAAAGGAAAAGAGGAGGGTACTGTGATCTTGTGTGCTTGAAAGTAATGTCGTAGCTTACGGGAAGCCATCAGTAGCGCGTAAAGTATCTTCTGGACCTCAGGGTAGCGCTCCTTAGGACCATGAAGTACTTCGCTCACATAGTAGACGGGTCTGTGCACTCCTTCCCTTTCCGCGATCAGAACTGCGCTGACCGCGTGTGGGGTGGCCGCCAAATACAGAAGCAATGGTTCTTCCTTTTCAGGAGACACCAATACCGGCGGACTGGAAAGATATGTTTTTACCTCCTGAAACGCTTTTTCGGCCTCGTCGGACCACGTGAAGTTATGATGTTTCCGCAAGGCTTTAAAGAAAGGTAGTCCCCTTTCGCCTAATCGCGATATGAAGCGACTTAAAGCCGCCATGCGACCAGCCAGGCGTTGAACATCCTTCATGGTCGAGGGCGACCTCATTTGTTCAATAGCTCTGATTTTCTCAGGATTAACTTCAATGCCCCTGGAACACACAAGAAAACCAAGAAGCTTTCCTGAAGAAACCCCGAAAGAACATTTCTCCGGGTTCAATTTTATTCCAAAGCGATTCAAGTTACAGAAGGTTTCAGCAAGATCGTCCAAATGAGACAATCTTTTGGTACTCTTTACAACCAAGTCGTCTACATATGCTTCGAGATTACGCCCTATCTGGGAAAGAAAGGTCTTTTGCATCAAGCGCTGGTACGTGGAACCAGCGTTCTTGAGACCGAACGGCATTCTGACGTAGCAGTATGTGCCGAACGGGGTGATGAAGGCAGTTTTCTCTTCATCGTCTTCTGCCATGCTAATTTGATGATATCCTGAGTAGGCATCCAGAAAACTCATCAGTTCGCAACCCACAGTGGAATCGACCAGCTGATCGATGCGGGGAAGGGGAAAGTCATCCTTCGGACAGGCACTGTTGAGGCTAGTATAGTCGACGCACATGCGCCACTTGCCATTTGACTTGCGGACCATGACTGGATTGGCGAGCCAGTCCGGGTGATTCACTTCGCGGATAAACCCGGCTTGTAAGAGTTTGTCTAACTCTTCTCGGATGGCTTCCTGTCGGTCAGTGGCAAAACGCCTGAGCTTTTGCTTTATTGGTCGTTGTCCAGGTCGAATTGCTAACCTATGCTCAATTACTTCCCTTGGGACACCGGGCATGTCGGACGGTTTCCACGCAAACACATCTGCGTTAGCTCGGAGGAAAGCAACGAGGTCGAGTTCCTATTTGTCATCCAGGGCTGACCCAACCCGAATTGTCTTGGATGGGTCATCTGGGTACAAAGGAACTTGTTTGAGTTTCTCATCTGGTCAAGGAGCAGCCCTGATCGCATCGGTGGCGACAGTGGCGACCTGAGCGTCCCGGAGGGGAAGTTGATCGACCATCTCCAAAGATAGCCGGTCGCACGTGAGCGCCACGTTGCGACTACCTCGGACCGAAATGACACCTTTGGGGCCAGGCAATTTCCCGCGCTGATAAGCATAGTGCGTGGCCATCATGAACTTAGCAAGAGTCGGCCTGCCAAAGATTGCATTATAAGCCGAATCACAATCGATTACATCGAAAGTAACCAATTCTGTTCGGAAATTATCTGGTTCTCCCAGAGTGACCGGGAGGACCACTTGTCCCAATGGCATCATGGAGGGGCCTGGGATTATCCCATAAAACGGATGGATTATGGGCTTGATCTTCGAACGAGGAATTTGCATCTCGTCGAGTGTCTTGACCAATAAAAGATCAAGGGAACTTCCCCCATCGATCAGGACCCTTTCGACTCTCGCGTTACTGATGATTGGGGTAATAACCAGAGGTAACCTCAATGGTCGAGTTAGCCCCCACAGGACAGTCAGCGCGATCGAACGTCAAAGGCATGTCCGACCAACGGGGATATTGAGGTTCACCAAGGGATGTCTCCGTTTGGTTAACCTCTCGGCAAAAGGTTTTAAATTGCCTTTTGGAAACGAAAGAAGAGGAACCTCCGAAAATGACATTAACATGATTTTGAGGTACCTGGTAAGCCATTTCTTCGTCTCCATCGACGTCTCTAACCCCGCACGCCTGCTCTTTAGGCGGTAAGGTCGGTATTGGCCCAGCTCCTTGGTAGAAATCATCCAGCTGTTTCAACCAACTCCTGCAGTTTTTGAGATCGTGGCCTGCGGAATTGTGGAGTGGACACCACCTTTTGCCCTCCTGCGGATTAGTTGATTTTTCTGGCTGGTCGGAATCCCGGCCACCAGAAGCAGTTTTACTTTTAAAAGAAGACTTATTACCTTTGGTCGAAGGTGGTTTCTCCGCGACCGCGACCTCACGGTACTGTCCAGAGCGGTTCCTCTTCGACTTTTTTGACTTCCCACCCGGTGAAGACTCTGGCTTTTTGCTCGAATCTTCTTTCTTGGCGTCCTTAAGCCTGGTTGGGGCGGTAGGTCCCCCTTGTCAACCATTCGGTTCCACTCGACTGCCTCGGCTGCATCGGAGTATCGATCAGCCATATCGAACAGATCGGCCACTGATCGAGGAGGGTGGATAAGCAAGTCTTCAGTGAATCTCCGGTATCGAACGGCATGCTTAAATGCCCTGATTACAGAGCCATCAGATATGTTCAGGATGGTATTTCTTACCCCGACAAACCTCTTGACAAACTGCCGAAGCGTTTCGGTCGAAGTTTGCCGCAATCTATGCAAGTCGTCCTCCTTACCCGGCTTTTGGTAACAGTTTTGGAAATTGCTGAGGATGGCATCGCATAGCATTTCCCAATTATAGATAGAACCCTAAGGCTGATCGAACAACCAGGTTCTAGCCGGTCCTACGAGGACTGTTGGCAGGTAGTTGGCCATAATCTTGTCATCGCCTCCTGCTACTTGGATGGCAGTAATATAGATCTGAAGAAACTCGGATGGGTTCTGAGTTCCATCAAACCTCTCAATGGCCCCTGGTCGAAACTTATCGGGCCAAACGACTGCTCGTAGGCCAGGCGAGAAAGCTTTGCAACCAACGTAAGGACCGTGAACCGTCCTGCGACTTTCGGTCGGGTTTCGAGCAAACTCACTTAATGGCGAGGTTACTCGGGGTCCCAAACGAGAGTGAACGGGAACTCGATCCCTACCACGAGAGTCCTGCATTCGCCGATATTTGTCCTGTCGGGACGGTATAGGCGGCGGGTAATTCCATCGGCCAGAGCCAGAATGAGGACCATCTCGTTCACGGGAATGTGTCACTGAGCGGGAAGAGGCTGTTGGGGTCGCCTCGGATGCGACCTCATCCAGTCTTTCCGCCAGGATCCTGAAAAAGGCCGGTCTCTGCGCATCCGTGACCGTAGGAGGAAAATTGCGCATGACTTCCGCGCTAGATCGCAGTCGACCATGGGTACTTCTCCTTGGGGCACCAGGTGTTATTGTTTCCTCGTCCACTGGGAAATGCTCCGGTGGTAAGGAAGGAGTCTGGTCACGTCTACGACCACGCGACCGTCGAGAAGAACTCGGGGCAGCATCGTAACGAGCCTGCGCATCTTGAAGAGCCTCTAGGGCAGTTCTGCATAGTTCGTTGTTTTGTTGCTCGAGATCTTGCTCCTCCTTCTGTTTGCGATCTTGTTCTTCCCTGGCAGCCTGTTGATCGGGAGTTTCCTCCGACAACGCAGCAAACTGCCTAGGGAGAGAAGTCGTCGATGGGGAGAACATCTCGGTCTGTTCCGAGTCAGACTCGAAATCAAAGAGACGGTGGAGGTTATCAGGGTCGAACCTTCCTGGGCTAACTTCAGGGTCACCATCATACTTTCCCTCAGTGGGATCGCATGACGGGCCGGATTCATCACCTATCACATTAAGAACCTCTGCGGGTTCTGACCTTGTGCCAGTTACCTCCTGGTCGATTAACATGACTTGGGGAGATGATTCATCCTGTGGAAGATTCTGGCCTTCTACCTCTTCCATCGGAACGGGATCACTTGGAGAAGGCATTGGGATATGAGCATAATCCTAGAGATCGAAATCATTCTCGGAATCATATGCTCCAGCCATGTTTCGGCGAACCTCCGAATTTTAATTAGGACGCCTTGAGAAAGGCCCCACGGTGGGCGCCAGCTGTCGACGATTCGGACTCGGAGTCCTCAGCCGAACTTATGCAGAATTTGTAATTGTGAGACCTTTCAAGATGACCCTTCGGGAAGGTATGCTAAACAATGGTGAACAGGAGCACAGAGAATTTAGACAGGTTCGGGCCCTCGATGGTGGGAGTAAAAGCCCTACGTCCTGTTGATATTTCACTAAGTGTGGTAAAAAGGTTTACAAATGGAAGGAAAAGTCCTCACAGGCGAGGATTTTTCCTGTAAAAGTGTACAAAGATAAGCCAAAGAAAGCTTATTGAAATGCTATATAAGGTGTGCCGTAGACTTGGCTAACTTGGATCCCTCTTTCTTCCTCTCCCCTGATTGATGCTTCATGCCATCCTTTTATATTGTTTGAAAGGGTGCCATGTGAAGGAAACTGCATCAATCGGTTGCACGGACGGTTGGATGTGGTTTTTGGAACTGCTCTTAACCTCCACGTATGTTAAACACGTGTTATTCATGGATAACTGTACGTGTTAACCTCCTGACGGTTGATTCTCCACGTGTAGGAATCTTCGGGATACTTAGAATACCTGTTGTATGGGCAACCGAATAGATAGATCCCAAGTATCCTGATCGGCAGATGTTCTGACCACGGGATTTGGCTGACCGCGCAATATCCCGAATGTGTAGTTCGCATATAGCCTACGAACTCCTGACCGCGCAAGGCTTACGTTCTGATCGTACGAAACCCGCGACCTGATCGCGTAAAGCTTGCGATCTCACGGTGATGCCCCTCAGAATAGCTTGAGTCCGCATCACCAGATACATGTCCGGTTCGAACTCGTCTTGAACCAAAAGTTTATTAGAAGAGACCCGGGTGTCAATCCTCGTCACCTTCCCCGGGACAAAACCTTGCAGGGGCCCGGCAGCGGGCTGTAGGAGCTTCTCATCCACCTGCATTTCTTTGAAGGCCTTCAGGAATAGGACATCGGCGGAGCTCCCGCCGTCCACCAGGATGCGGACCAGATGGCAGTTGTAGATGGTCGCAGAGACAATGAGCGCGTCGTCGTGGGGGAAGCGAACCCCCCGCGCGTCTTCTGCCGTGAAGGTGAGGGGGACGTCCGACCACTTCGGTGGTGGGGACGCGTGTAGCACCCCCACAACCTTGACCTCGCGCGCGTACTCCTTACGCTGGCGCTTAGAGTCCCGCCCGGAGGCAGATCCTCCCACGATGACGTTGATGTGCCGCTATGATGTTTGAAAGGGGAGAGCTCCTGAAGGCTCCCCCTTCTACGTCTGCTGACCCCCCGTGGGAGCGGGAAGGGCCGGAACAGCTGGCCGAGGGAGCGAGGAGGCCGGAGTCCCCCCCTGCTCACGCTAGTCGAGGAAGTCCGCAAAGTGCTGCAGCAGCTGGCTACAATCTCGGGTAGCGTGGGTATTGGACCTATGGAGGCTGCACCACGGTCCTTCCTGCCTTCTCCCCGCAGGGCCTTCCCGGCCGCGCGAAGACTGTCCTCCCCCATGGCCCTTTGGTTTGGGGAAGGGGCGGTTGGCCCTTGGGGGGTCGCGCGAGCCGCCTCCGCCCTCGAGGACAAAGGTGTCCCGAGGCCATGGCTCACTACGCCCCCCTTGTCTGGGGCGTTTGGAGGGATCCCTGGCCCCCCGGTCGACGGGGGCGGGAGCCCCCTGGGTCTTCTTCCAAATATCGTCTTCCTCCGCCCGAGCGTACTTTTTGAGCACGTTGAATAGCTCGTCGGCGGAAGAGGGGCAGCTCCGGGAGAGCCTTCGGTGGAGCTCCCCCAGAAGGATGCCACTTTTGCAGGCTTCAATGACCGTAGAGTCGGGGACGTGGGCCACTTTGCTCTTCACCGGAGCAAAGCGCTTGAAGAAGCTTCTGATGGTTTCCCCAGTCCTCTGCCGGACAGTGTACAGCTGCGAGGAGTCCAGGGGACGCACGTAGTTCCCTTGGAAGTTGGCACAGAACTCTCGCTTGAGCTGCGAGAAAGAGTTGATGGAGCCGGCCTTCAGGTTGTAGAACCAGGAGTGGGCAATGCCGGAGAGGTAGAGGGGGAAGACGTTGCACTGTACTGTCTCGTCCCCCCCGGCCGCAGAGATGGCAGTGGAGTAGACCTGCACAAACTCGTAAGGGTCCGCCTCACCGTTATAGTGCTCGATGTGCGGAGGGCGGTAGGGCCGCGGCCACCGGATGCTGCGAAGCCTTCGACACAGGGGCTGGTTAGCCCCCTGCACTTCCCGGGGAGAGCTCCGGTCGCTATCTTCTTTCACGGGACCTTCGTTGTCTGAGTCTGCAAGCGGTCCGAGTGGTCCGCCAAAATGGCGGTGGCGGCGCCTTTCCTCCGGACCGGGGCTGAATTCCCGGACGTCCGGGCTCTCCGCCGGAGAGGTTGGCTCTTCAGCGGGTTTCTTCCCCCGGCCGGTGCGAGAGCGTGGCTCCCCGCGCCCGCGGCCGGGGGGAAGTTCTTCCCCGCGCTCTGACGACCGCATTCGCTCGACCTCCCCCGGGGCGGAACGGACATGTCCCGCCGAGGGAGGGAGCTCTTGCGCTGCAGCTTCCGGAGCCGGTTGGGGCGAGCCCCCTACGACGGCCCCCGGGACTTGAAAGGGGGAAGCCCCTGTATCATCCGGAACCGGGGAGGTGACGCCTGCGGCGACGCCTGGAATCGAAGTGGAGGGGGCCCCAGCGGCCACGACCGGAACCGGGAAGGGGGCAGGCCCTGTGACACCCGGAACCGGCGAGGGGGGAGCCCCCGTGGCGACGTCCGGAACCGGGGAGCCCATGCGGGGGGAAGTCCGCTGCAGCACGGGGGCTGCTCTGTCAACCGCACCTGGTGCGGTAAACGCGACGCGGGGGGCGGGACTGGCTCCCGGCGCAGGGTAAAACCCCGGCAAGAAGTGGGCTCCCGGCCCTGGGAATAGGCCGGGGACGAGGTACCCCCCTGGTGCCACGAAGGGCCCCGGCATGAAATAACCTCCTGGCACCGGGACGGGCCCGGGTGTATATCCCGCAGGGGGAGGAAACCCCCCGGCAGGATCATTCGGGGCGGACAACCCCCCGGAGGCTGGAGGGGCCGCCGGGTAACCCATAAACGGGGGCATGTTCCCCGGATACGGGTGTGACGCAAATGTGGGGGCCGGAGGCCGCGTTAACACGCTAAGGAGCTCGTCCATAGAGCGCTGAGCGCGGAGCTGGCCTTCCACGAGAGCTTCGAGCAGGGCGTCCCGGGGAGCCGGGGGAGCCGCCGGGGGGACGCTTGTCCCGGCCGAGGTCCCCGCGGTCACCGGGAACGACCTGGAGGTGGAAGCACCTAAGTTAAGAGGAAAGGAGGGAGGCGGTACCTGGGCCAAGTCGCCTCCGGAAGGGACCGCCGGGACAGCAGTGTCCCGGGCGGACGGTGCCGGGTCTCCGAGACCCGGGTCACCGGGAAGGGTGCGTGCCCTTGTTCTTGGGGGAGCCATGGCGTCTTGTCACGGGTCCACACGGACGGCGCCAACTGTCGTGGTATTACGAATACCCCGGCAGGTTTTGAGAATGTTCCTAGCGAAGATTACGCGGCGCGGGTTGACCGGATGACCGGTCCTCCCCCGCCGGACAAGCACAAAAAATGACACACGGGTTTATACAGGTTCGGGTCCCGGTGGGGGCCCTAGTCCTGTCGACGCGCTCCCGACCGGAGTCGGCTGGGGAGGCTCTCTCCGGGGGAGAGGCTTCCGGAGCACGTCTGTGAGTTTAGTTATTCCAATAAAAGAACCGATCCCCTACAACAGAGGGGTACAAGGGCTATTTATAGCCCCAAAAAGCAGCAAAGAACCTAAACTACCCCGGAAGCCACCGTCGGATTGAAGGGCAGGACCGTCCTTCTCCCGGTCAAACGTCTTGGATGCTTGACAGGTGGTCGCTAGTTCCCGAGGCGCCCCTCGCGTGACCTGCACGTGATAAACAGTTCAAGACTTTACCTTTAGGAGGGCGATGAGGCCCGGGACGGCGCCGGAGGCCAGGTCCCGGGGACCAAAAGGCGGCGCCCGGGGAGGCCCCGGAGGCCACGTCCCCGGGCAAATGGCGGCGCCCGGGAGGGCACCGGAGGCCGCGTCCCGGGAGCCAAAAAGGCGGCGCACGGGGAGGCCCCGGAGGCTACGTCCCCGGGCCAAGGGTGGCGCCCGGGAGGGCACCGGAGGCCGCGTCCCGGGAGCCAAAAAGGCGGCGCCCGGGGAGGCCCCGGAGGCTACGTCCCCAGGCCAAGGGCGGCGCCCGGGAGGGCACCGGAGGACGCGTCCCGGGAGCCAAAAAGGCGGCGCCCGGGGAGGCCCCGGAGGCTACGTCCCCGGGCCAAGGGTGGCGCCCGGGAGGGCACCGGAGGCCGCGTCCCGGAAGCCAAAAGGCGGCGCCCGGGGAGGCCCCGGAGGCTACGTCCCCGGGCGAATGGCGGCGCCCGGGAGGGCACCGGAGGCCGCGTCCCGGGAGCCAAAAGGCGGCGCCCGGGGAGGCCCCGGAGGCTACGTCCCCGGGCGAATGGCGGCACCCAGGAGGGCACCGGAGGCCGTGTCCCGGGAGCCGAAAGGCGGCGCCCGGGGAGGCCCCGGAGGCTACGTCCCCGGGCCTAGGGCGGCGCCCGGGAGGGCACCGGAGGCCGCGTCCCGGGAGCTAAAAGGCGGTGCCCGGGGAGGGCCCGGAGGCCGGATCCTCGGGCAGCCGTGACACAACTTACCTGGACTTAATCCCGCAGAGATTTCCCCTGACAAAGTTAATTAGGGTTTCATATATGCAAATCCATTTAATGTAATTAAGCAGCTGTACACACATATGGCCTAGCTAATTATGTTTCATGCATATATGCATGCCTTGAGTCATTAATTATTTATTTCAATTTGTCAATTTTGTGAAATAATTGTAGATGGACCGAGAATATTGGATGTATGGAATAAAACATACTACTGTTGAGTATTTGGAGGGTGTGAATGGGTTTATTAAATTTGCTGAGCAAGAAAAGGTGAAGAAGGGAGAGAAAGATATGCATTGTCCTTGTATAGATTGTATGAACTTAAAAAGGTTCGACAACTCTGATCAGATTAGGAGTCATTTGATTCGTCGTGGTTTTAACGCACGCTATACCCGTTGGATATGGCATGGCGAAGATCTTGAGGAAACGAGCACCGATACCACTCAGCAGCACCCGGAAGTGGATTGCAGTAATGATGATCATGATGAGAACATTGGTAATGTTCATTCGGAAGTCCATGTAGATGACGACAATTTAGATGAAATGTTACGTGATGTAGAAAAAGATTACAGTGAAAACGATTTAGCTAACTTTGAGAAATTAATTGTTGATTCTGAGAAGCCTTTGTTCCCCGGATGTGCAAAATTTACAAAGTTATCTTCTGTGTTGAGATTATATAACTTGAAGGCAAGCAACGGTTGGAGTGATAAGAGTTTCACGGCGCTATTGGATCTGTTAGCGGACATGCTTCCAGAGGGAAATGAGTTGCCAAGATCGGTTTACCAGGCCAAAAAACTATTGTGTCCGTTGGGAATGGAAATCGAAAGAATACATGCATGCCCAAATGATTGTGTTCTGTACCGTAACGAGTACGAGGATTTGCATGTTTGTCCAAGATGCGGTGCATCGCGGTATAAGCATGGGGACAGAATTTATCACAATAGATGTGATGAGGTAAAGAAAGGGCCTCCGGCCAAAACTGTGTGGATTTGCCTGTGATTCCTAGATTGAAACGGCTGTTTGCAAATTTGAAAGATGCGAAGTACTTGCATTGGCATGTTGAAGGTCAGAAACAAGACGGAAAACTAAGATATCCAGCTGATTCCATTCAATGGAGATACATTAACAGAACATTCGGTGAGTTTGGCGGCGAAGTGAGGAATATAAGGTTTGGGCTGAGTACGGATGGTATGAATCCACACGGAAATATGAGTAGTCGACATAGCACTTGGCCGGTTCTTTTATACATCTACAATCTTCCTCCTTGGTTATGTATGAAGCGCAAGTACATCATGATGTCGGTACTAATTTCAGGACCCAGACAACCCGGGAATGATATTGACGTGTTTCTATCACCGTTAGTCGAGGACTTACATAAATTGTGGAGCGAAAGGGTGCGGGTGTGGGATGCACATAAGCGAGAGGATTTCATGTTGCGGGCCATGATATTTTGCACCATAAATGATTTCCCGGCCTATGGAAATTTGTCGGGGTATAGTACGAAAGGAGGCAAGACTTGTCCTATTTGCCTGGATGAAACTGAAAGCATGTGGTTATCGAGCTGCAGAAAAACAGTGTACATGGGTCACCGCAGATTCCTTCCGATGCATCACGCCTACCGTAAGAAGAGGAAGTCATTCAATGGGAAGCCTGAGAAAGGATCAGCCCCTAGTGTTTGTGACTGGTAAGGAGCTTTACTTGCGCGTGAAGGACATCAAAGTTGAGTTCGGTAAATGTTCTAAACCTCCAGGAAAAAATGTTTGGAAGAAGAGATCGATTCTTTGGGATCTGCCATATTGGGAGCACTTACAAGTTCGACATTGCATTGATGTCATGCACGTAGAGAAAAATGTTTGTGACAGTTTGATTGGTTTGTTGTTGAACATTCCAGGAAAGACGAAAGATGGCATCAACATTCGTCATGACATGCTCGACATGGGCATAAGGACTGAGCTTGCACCGTTGGAGAAGGGAAAGTGGACATACCTCCCCCCGGCCTGCTATACTTTGTCAAAAAGAGAAAAAACAGAACTCTGTCAGTGCCTACATGGTGTCAAAGTTCCGTGCGGGTATTCTGCGAACTTGAAAAAACTTGTGTCCATGAAAGACTTGAAACTGGTTGGTATGAAGTCCCATGATTGCCATGTACTGATGTCACAAATGCTTCCCATTGCTATCAGAGGCATTCTCCCAATCAAAGTCAGAGAGACAATTACAAAGCTATGTTATTTCTTCAACACAATATCTGGCAAGGTACATAAGCGTGTACTCCTAGCAAGTTAATTAGCTCCATTCATTGAACTTGTCAGATTTTTTGGATCTGAATATTTGCTGCAACTGTGTCCTTGCAGGTAATTGATCTGGATGGACTGGACGATTTGCAACGCGATGTGACTACAACTCTTTGTCAGCTGGAGATGTATTTCCCTCCATCTTTTTTTGATGTTATGGTCCATCTAATTGTTCACCTTGTCAGAGAAATTAAGTTTTGTGGACCCGTGTTCCTGCGCTACATGTATCCATTGGAGAGATTTATGGGTATCTTGAAGGGATATGTAAGAAATCGACATCGGCCTGAGGGTAGTATCATTGAAGGTTATGTCGCCGAGGAGGTGATTGAATTTTGCACCAACTATATGGCCGGGGTTGACCCAATTGGCGTTCCTACGTCCCGGCATGAGGGCAGGCTTCAGGGCATTGGAACGATTGGATTTAAAGCAGTCGTCCCCTCTAGTGATCTGTATGCAAAAGCCCATTTTTGGGTCTTACAGCACATGACGGGGGTGGAGCCATACATACACGAGGACAAGGAAATGTTACGTAAACAGAATCCCTCGAAGCCAGAGATTTGGGTCACCAGAGAACATAAATAGGAAGTTTGCTGGGTGGATCAAAAATAGAGTCCTGCAAGCTTCTGAGGGCAACGTAGATGAAGTTGTTACATGGTTGGCCAAAGGGCCTAGATTTACTGTAGAGACTTGGCAGGGGTATGACATCAACGGCTATTCATTTTACACAAGAACTCAGGACGAGAAGAGTACTATGCCATGTAGTGGAGTGACACTACTTGCTATTTCGGAGGATGCCAGGGCAGTAAGGGCACTTGACTCATATTACAGTGTTATTGAGGAAATATGGGAGCTCGATTATGTATTACTTAAGATTCCTCTGTTTCGATGTCAATGGGTTGAAATCCCTCGAGGTGTTAAAGTCGACAATTATGGGTTTACTCTCGTCGATCTCAGTAGAGTCGCAAAACAAGATGATCCATTTATACTTGCTGAGCAAGCAACACAAGTGTTCTACATCGTTGACTCAGCCAACCCAAAGTTGCACGTTGTCCTTCACAGTAAGAGACGTATTGTTGGGGTCGAAGACGTTGTGGATGAAGAAGAGTATGATCAGTTCGACGAACTACCTCCATTTTTAGATGGAATTCTTCAATCTGTCCCTACCGAAGATATTGACGAAACAAGTTACCTGCGAGACGACCACGAAGAAGGATTATGGGTGGACAACCATTCTTGACTAATTTGCAATATGTAAGTGACGTATATTACTTGGATCTTTAATCGAAGAATTCTTCAAATCATTTTTCAAAAATTCTTTGGGAAAACATACGTGATGCATTGAGAATCATTTATGCAAATTTTCATTTCAATTGGAGTATATACTTGATTTGAGCAATAATTGATTCTTTTCACAAATCAATATGAAAACTGCAAATTTTCATTCCATGATTGGTCTTTACTGTTAATTTATTTCAAAATTATTGGAAGTCATTTGCATGGGGTTTCAGGTGTCTTTACAAGTGCAAAATGATGTACTGAGACCCATCTGTAATTGTTCTTAGGAAATCCCTTTAGGTGAATTTCACAGTATTCTACTATCGGTTTCAACTTTCAAACCGATATGAAATTAACATATACTGTCGGTTTATTGTCATAACTGATAGTATTTCATTTTGTGTTATGAGACCCTGTTCTACATTTTGGTTTGCTCTTGTACAGTGGATTAATTTACTATCGGTTAATAATCATAAAACTGATAGTGAAATACAATGCAAAATGATGTACTGAGATCATCTGTAATTGTTCTAAGGGAAATCCTTTAGGGTCAATAACATTGTATTTTACTATCAGTTTCAACTGCCAAACCGATATGAAATTAAACTCTACTATCGGTTTATTGTTCATAACCGATAGTGATTTATACTGTGCTATGAGCCCCTGTTCTTAATTTACTATCGGTTTGTAATAATAAAACCGATAGTGAACAATGCCAACACTATAAACCCTAACTTACATGTTTTTACTATCGGTTTTGGTGGTTATGAACCGATAGTAAAGATTCATATATTAGGGTATAACCTCGCACGATTTTCCCTCCAGTGCAACTGATCACATTCCAAATACTCACGCGCGGAAAACCCTAGCTTCCCCGACGTTCGCTTCTTCGCTCCTCTGCGCCACCATTGCCGATCGCAATCTGGTGCTCCACCGCCTCTGGCCACTACTGTGAGACCCCCATTTGAGGATCACCTTGGTAACCGCCCAGGTAGGTTACACACAGCAGGATGACACAAGAGCTCCAAACCAGACAAGCATAGTAATAGCATTAAACAAGTATCAGGCCAGTATGGCCAATATTACATAGCCAAAGCACCGAAAATGGCGCTGAGTAGAGTTGCTAAGAAAATAACAAGTTTGTCAGAACCAGAATCGGTATCCAAGTACCGAACACACAGCATAAAGCACAAGGCAACGACGAAAAGCTTGATTTCCATCTGCAGCGGGGTTGGAGAGGCTTCTCCCACATCTGACTTGACTTGGTGCGCAATCCTTCTAGACCGTGGGCTCGTCCGGGGCACTTCCATCCTCTGCCGGGTACTCATAACTGAAGGAATCGGGATCCTCGAATCCCTCTTCTACAGTTGGATATAAATGCAAGGGTGAGCACTTGGTGCTCAGCAACACTCATTCCGGGGATTATAGTAATTGTACTTATATGAGGGTGAAACATGTGATTCAGGGGTTTTAGTTTCATATGGATAGAGATATATAGATTTCCAAGTTATTTGTTCAGTAAACAGTACTTTTGTCATGAAAATGATCTTTTAAACATTAAACAGGTTTTCAATAAAAACATTAGACATAGTGGTCTCCCATGAGTCACTACTTTGTTAACCGCATTATGACTACATTCCAAAACATTACTTGTGCTATAACCCATGGATAACATCCACTACGAAAAGACTCCTGAACCTGGGAGTACAGAGTATCTGATACTTCTTTTACACTTTGCAAAGGTGTACCTCTTTTTAAATCCACTGGTTCACTCAGCTTTCAAGTCGGATCAGCTCCATGTGACTTATACACATGTGACAAGGCCGAGATCACACAACGCTTTTACAATTCAGTATTGACAGTATCCCTGCCCGGTAAATAGACAATTAAGTCTCAAGTACCGTTGTGGGTCTTCCCCACTGCCTTACTTCCTAGCCTCTCTGGTCTATGTTCCCTCAGGACACATAGCCTTGGTCTATGTCCACGCGAGACATACGACCATTTAAGATTACAGCCGCTCACGGCTTAATCAGGTCTAGGGCGCCTTCCTTCTTTTACGCCTTTTCCTCTCATTATTTTTCTGGCTCACATCACTCATGGCCGAACCTTGGCCTTCCAGTTTCCACGCGAGAAACCAGATCGTCAAACCATGCAGGGAGCTGCTAATACCAAAAAGCTACTGAGTTGTGCCTGTCCCATACCAGGCAAGTGGTTGGTACGTTTACAATTCGTATAGAGACACAGCACAAGGTTCTCGTCCTTATGAACCAATAGTGAGGAACATTCACATATCCTGGTGCGCACCGCACCCTCTCCATACAAACCAATCCTCACTACTGATCCCTTTTATCAGTTTTCTTGACAAAACGGTTTTGATCATAACTTCTCATGTATTTGACCATTTCAAGTTTAATGTGGATATTCAGTATATGAGTCCTAGGGTGACAAAAGCATATATATATGAAGGTTCAATAACAAGAAGGGGTTTCATGATTCATCGGGTCATATCTACTCATGTCATTCAAATATAACTTGTATCTCAAATAAGCATGCATAGTAAGAAACAGTGAATATACTTCATATGAAAATATTGGGTGAGACATGATCAAAGGAATGAGGCTTGCCTTGCAATGTTGGGTCTAAAAACTCAGACGGATCTTCAAAGACTTCTTCCGCTCCTTCAGCTTCTGACTCTGCGGCAATCAACCAACACACAAACACATACCATAACTATACAGAAAATAGTTTCTATAGAAAGTATTAAGTAAATAAGTCATGCATGCAGGGGAAAAGGTTAGGGCAAGGTCACAAGGGCTCTGGTCGAAGAAACGGCTGAAAAGGATTGAACGTCGAAGGGTCGACATTCAGTTCATGGCTTTGGCATAACTTCAAACTGATCTTAGGATGGTTTTCTGGAGAAGTGATAGAAGAGAAAGTTGTAGAACACAACTCCAGGAATCTAAAGGACAAGGTGGCATTTCAATTGCTCAACCAGAAGGGGTCAAACAAGGCTAATGCCAGTGGCTGACATGCACTGACATAGTGCTGGACATGGCCAGAGATTAGGGCATGGCTTAACTTTTGATCCAGGGCTCCAAATGATGCACCACTTTGTCTGGGAGGTAGGCATTACTAACAGGAACAATATACTCAACAGGCACAAGGGCTGAAAGTGGCCGGAGGGTGGCCAAATCCGGCGATGAACTACGGTGGCCTGGACATGGACTGAGTTACTGGACAGTGATCTTGGCATAGGCATAACTCACAATCTAGGCAGATCTAGGTGTCGAGCTAGTGGAAGAAATTGCTCAGGGAGGTGAGGCGAAGCTAAGGGACAAGGTTTCAGGGGCTAGATCGGCCGGGAACAAATTCCGGCGACCGACGCTGGAGAAGACGACACTGGAGATTGGGGATTTTTGCTACAAGGCGATTGAACTCGATTCTTTGCTCAGGGAGTGAAAGGGTGGAGTTTAGAAGCTACTGGTGCAGTCAGTTTGGTCAGAAATTGACCGGAGAAGCTTGGTGCCGAAGTCCGGCGAACGGCCGAGGTTCTAATTTAGGATTTCTTCGATTTGAGCTCAATTGGGGATTCTGATTCTACAGGCTTGCTTTACTAAGTTTACTGATCAACTTCTTCTACAGGATTGAGGGTTAATTTGGGCTGAATCGAACGGCATTGGGGGAACAGGGCAAATCGGGAATCCGGCGATCACCGGCGATGGGGATCGATCTGGTGCAATTGGCTGCTATGACGCAGAGAGGGGAACGAGGGAAACTCACTGGTGAACTTGGATTGAAGAAAGGGGCTGTGGAAAGGGCTAGCACCGTGAGCTCACTCACTGGCTCGCCGGAGAAGAAAGCGAAAATGGCGAGAAACTGGAAATTTGGCTAAGTCTTGAGGTTGTGCTTCTTCACAGCACTGAGGAGGTTTAAATAGGCACGGGGACGGAGCTTGCGAGGGAGAACGCGACAACGGTTGCTTGCGCCGGGGAGAAACTTGTTGGGCGCAGGCGCAACGACGGCGACGGCGACGTGATTTGCTTCAGGCGGTGCTGCAGCTTTGCCAGATGCGTTGGAACTTCGTCCGGGACGGCGCAGATGCGGAGGCAACAGCAAGGCTCCGGCGATGACACGTACACGCATGCAACTGCCACGGCAACGGGAGCACGCGCGCGAAACGCCACGGGAGCGCGGCCGTTTAACCGCTGGGCAAGGTGATGCTACGGTGGCTAGCACGTGCGCAGGGAGGTGGCTTGGTTGCTCACAACACAGGTGACAAGAAACGGTGGCCGGCGGCGAGCAAACGCGGCGAGAACGCGGCGCGGCAACGGTGGCTCGAGCACTGGTCGTGGCAACGACCAGGCGCTGGTCGAAAGGGCCTGAAAATAATGCTTGGGCCGATTTGCAATTTTGAAACTTACTCCAGGGGCTTTTCTGTGAGGAAAGTTTGAATAGGAAATGGACTTGATTGTACATCTGGAGATCTGAGGGTCCGATCTGAAATCTGATTTCGCAGCTAAGTTGCAAAAGATTAATAGAATTTATCTGGCCAAAGTTTGGTAAGATCAGGCAAGATCTGAAGGGTTTCGACAAAATTGGGGAAAACAGTTTAGGGTAAAATAGGGTAATTAGGGTTTTAAAAATGGCAAGGCTTGAAACTCAGCTTTAGGGTGAGATTTTGGAGATGGTCCCGAAGGGAAAAATGCTCTGAACAACATTTAGAAGGGAAAGGCTGAAGCAGATTAGGGTTTGGGGTCCAGATGTGGATTTTGGCTATTTTAGGGTTTAGCAAAAACAGGGGTGTTACAACTGCATTGCGCCACCGCCTCCGGCCACTCCACGAACGACTGTAAGTGTTCTTGACCAAACCGGTCGCGTCAATTGCTTAAATTTATATGCAATGGTTCATATGTGGTTCAATGGTTTACAAATATAAAACTAGAGTAAAATTCATGAACTACAAACTTGATAGCTATGAGAATGACAGAATTGATGAAAATCACTAGCAATTTGTCATACAGTGTAGTCCACTATCGGTTTCTTATTTAGAACCGATAGTAAATACCATAAATTGAATTTTCTGTTAATTATTTCCCATTTTCTTATTTTCATCTGAAATTTTGGTTCATTTAAATTTTAACAAACTTTATGTTCCTGTAGAGAGACTAGCATAGTTTGCACTGCTAATCTTATATATTTTACTGAATACAAATTTGAGTACTATCGGTTTTACTTGGAAAACCGATAGGAAATAGAGTATGTCATAGTTTGCACTGCTAATCTGAATTTTCTGTTAATTACTTCCCATTTTCTAATATTCATCTGAAATTTTGGTTCATTTAAATTTTAACAGACTATATGTTCCTGCAGAGAGACTAGCATTGTTTGCACTGCTAATCTTTTAAATTTTCCTGAATATAAACTTGAGTAGTATCGGTTTTACTTGAAAAACCGATAGGAAATAGAGTATGTCATAGTTTGCACTGCTAATCTGAATTTTCTGTTAATTACTTCCCATTTTCTAATGTTCATCTGAAATTTTGGTTCATTTAAATTTTAACAGACTTTATGTTCATGCAGAGAGACTAGCATAGTTTGCACTGCTAATCTTTTAAATTTTCCTGAATACAAACTAGAGTACTATCGGTTTTACTTGGAAAACCGATGGGAAATAGAGTATGTCAAAGTTTGCACTGCTAATCTGAATTTTCTGTTAATTATTTCCCATTTTCTAATTTTCATCTAAAATTTTGGTTCATTTAAATTTTAACAGACTTTATGTTCCTGCAGAGAGACTAGCATAGTTTGCACTGCTAATCTTATATATTTTGCTGAATACAAACTTGAGTACTATCGGTTTTACTTGGAAAACCGATAGGAAATAGAGTATGTCATATCGGTTTGTTATTGTCAACCGATAGTACATTGAAAAGTCTAAATTTTGCAGAGTTCATATTTCATTTGTGAAAAGAATCCACTATTGCTCAAATCAAATACATTTGAAATGAAAATTTAAATAAATGATTTTCATTTCATGAAATATATTTTTCTGATGAAATTTTCCAAATAGGATTAATTTTACAATCAAGAATTACCGAATGACCTTTATGTTAAGCAAGAAGGTATCAGTTCGACAACCCTTTGCAAATTGAGTTTACAAATCCACTTTAAATCTATTTTGAAGACCATGTTGATAGGAATTTATGATTTTTGGCCTTTTGAATGAAAATTTGACATTTTAACAAAAAGAGGTGGTTCATCATTGCCATTCCATTTTATTTATGAACTTTGTCATGTACCTTTCTTCATATCAATTGATGATCTGTTCATGGAATTTTAGGTAAAGCCATGTCGGCATCTTCCTCAGCTGATAGTAGTGATTCGGCGATGGCGAACGTAGATGGCGTTGCCTCATCCCAGCGCAAGAGGAAGGCACTAGGCGCGACGATGTTGGGCCGTTTAGGCAAACGCGCGGATCTTTCATGTGAGTTCAACCAGTTCGGGAGACCGATCGGGAAGAACACCGGCCACTATGCTGCCTATGTTGGCTTGTTGGCGAAGGAAAGGGTGAAGATCACCGTCCAGAGCTGGAAGGACGTCAAGGCCGACGAGAGGGATAGGCTGTTGGCGGAAGTGAAGGTAAAATTAATCAAAATCACTGAACTCTTGAGTAATCACATTCCCTTGGTTTATCCCAGAGATTAGGTAAGTCCTGCTTATATGCACCATTTGAAACAGGCCAAGTGGAACATCCCCGACGATGGTCCCAAGATAGCTTGCTTGAAGGACATGAACAACACGTGGAAAACATTCAAGAGTGTCCTCATCAGTACCTTCCTCGCTAAAGGCAAATCTCCATGCGAGAAGTACCCCTTCATAACGGAGGAGGTATGGGAGCAATTCACCCAACAGAAGGGGACTCCTGAGTTCAAGGTATGTATGGTTCCTTTGCTTGGTTACCCCATTGTATGCATTAAGCAGCGGTGCATTAATTTTCTTGTTTCTGGTACGAAGGCCCTCAGTGAGAAGAACAAGGCAATCCAGAGGAGGAACTTCCACCCACACCGGCTCGGCTCTCGTGGCTATGCGGGGAAGGAGGAGCAGTGGAAGAAGGCTGAAGACGAGGCATCAAATTTCGTCGACTCCCCTGACCTACCACTCTCTGAGATCCGCGATCTGCGATGCAAGCGCTGGTGGCTGGCCAAAGGGACCGTGTCGGCCACGAGGACTGTGGCGTTCCCAAACCCGAGGGACGTCGAGGTTGTGCAGCGACTCGTAAGTTGGCTAACTTCCTGGTTGGAATCATAGAGTGTGGTAGAAAAAATTATGATCACTAATGTGCGCACAAGTTTGTATATATTTCTTCCTCACAATGGAGAGCTTTGAATGTAACAGATCTCTTGCTCGAAGGAGGCGACCAAGGGATTGTTCACTCCCCATAGGGAGAACAACATCCTTACCCGGGCTCTAGGGAACAAGGATCATCCAGGGCGGACGCGAACCGTGGCGGGTGTGGTGCCATGGAAGGAAGGCTTCTCGGAGCCCGGGCAAAAGGCGAAGAAGGCTGGCAGCTGGAAGGAAAGGGAAGTGGAGTTATCTCAGAAGATATGGGCAGATGTGACTGCACAATTCGCGGACATGTTCGCTCAAATGAACGAGAAGTATGAACGCCTCAGCCGAGTTGTGCAGTCCAAGGGTTTAGATCCAGCTGCCAAGGTCGACGCTGCCATGCCGAGTAGTTGCGGCTCGAAGGTTCACGTGGATCTGGTGGACCTGATCGAGGTATTGCAACTCTTGAGCTATATATGCAGTTCGGTTAATGCCACTCCCATTACGTTAGAATTGTTTCGCTAACCTGTTATAATTGTTGCAAATTGCAGAAGCCGGAGAGCTGTAGCCTACTGATCAACATAGGCGACAAACCTGTAGTGGTTGCAAACGGGGTCGTATACCAGTCTTGGGAGGATGTCCGGATCCACTGCGTACCTCTGGAGCCTGGAGTTGCAAAGGTACAGGTGGACATGGCCCTCCCGGGCTACAGCTCTTTTCCGTTGCCCGTCCCAACGGACGAAATGCGGACAATTGGCGAGGCATTGGGCTCGTACATATAGTGGCCCAAGAAGGGTGTTAGACTACAGGAGGTAAACCCTAGCCATTCTAGCTTACAACTCAGTTAATATACTCAATTTGCAAAATCTAACTTATGCGTTTGTACTTAAAGTGGACGATGGATACCAGCTCACTTCCTGAGGAAACCACCCCCGCCACAACGCATGACCAAGCTCCTTCTGCCCCCATGCCTCCTCCGATGGCCTCAAACCCTTCGCCATCAAATGAGGTCGGCGGCACCACACCCCAACCTTCGAAGGTATACACTCGCTCCCCGCCCAAAGGCAAGGGCAAGGCCAAACAAAGCCAGCCAGGTACGTTCAAGAACGGGTCCCCACTTATGTCGGAGTACCTTCTGCGCAATATGGATCAAATGACCAGAAGTCTCCACGAGTGGTACCTGACCCGGTCTAGGCGCCGCATCAACTTCTTAGTTCACTTCAGGCCATGTCATTTTCACCGTGAGGCCGGGAGCATATCGGTGGCCCACGAGGATTTGTTCGACCTCCTCAACTGGCGGGAGCTTGATATGTTCATCATACGGACTGGAGTCCTGTGAGTTTGCTGTTGTCTGAAGTTATCACAGTTCGTTTCATAAATCTAATCACTTTGTATGCACTACTTATTAATGTCTACTTTGCATCCAGGTGCATGTATAGGCTGGCGTCGATGAGGGCATGTGACAAGGTGGGTTTCCTCGACGGAAACAAAATAAGCCTCACGATGCTAGAGCACGACCAAGCACATGCGGAGGAATATATATCAAGGGCACTACTAGCGCAGCAGGACCGAGAGTTCATCCTTGCGCCGTACCACCAAAGGTTAGTGCATTTCCTACTAATTTAACTCATTCTTGTATGTTACGCCTAACATATGTATGAAACGGTTCGCTTATATATGCAATGTAGGGGCCACTGGGTCCTCGCCGTCATTTGCCCATGGATGAATGAGGTCTATTACCTCGATTAGATGAGCGACAGGGTGGCGCATGTTTTCACCCTCACATGGCACATAGACGCGTAAGTAACACAGTTGTTTTAAATTTTTCTCTGACTAGCTAATCTATGATAACATATTAACCGGCAATGCTAAATTAAATACAGGGCTTTCAAAAATTATGCTAGTGCTGGAGGGAGGCATGACGCGTCGAAGGGCACAACAATTTCTTGGAAAGAATATGAGGTAATTAATACGGATGGAAGTACTCATGATGAGTCTTTTAATTTAAGCTTAATTAGTTCTTTCGAGTTAATGTGGGTTTATGTCTTTGCATATGCAATTTTCCCAGTGCCATCAGCAGCCACAATCGTGGGAATGTGGCTTCTATGTCATGAGATTCATGTATGACCTGATCAGGAGAAACTTTGCCCAATTCCCTAAGGTAACCATTTTTCCTGATTCAAAGTCAAACTTTAATTGGATGTGACTTACGATCCTAACTTCATACACGCATATATGCAGAGCGCCATGCTGAAAGAGCAATATGAGTTGCCTCAATTGAAGGAGCTACGAACAATTTGGGCTCAATATGTCATGGAAGAAGTGGCTATCAACGATCGATTGTAATTGACTTGTGTAATATATATTGAATGTGTTGATTGCTGTATTTGTGAATAAACTCAATATGTGAATAGATTCATTGATGTATTTGTGAATAAACTCGATCAATATATGAATAAATTCAATCTGTACAATGCATGTGTATATTACTGTATTAGTGTATTTGTGAACAAATTCAATATGTGAATATTGGTGTATTTGTAAATATTGGTGTATTTGTGAATGATCCAATGTATCGCTCTGTATTGCTGTATGTATATGTGAAAGATTCCAGTACTAACCATGTCGAGTACATAACCGATAGGAAAAACAACACAGTACTATCGGTTATATACTACAACCGATAGAATAAATATTCTAGTACTATCGATTCATATACAACAACCGATAGAATAAAGTTTCCAGTACTAACTGTGTCTACACAATACTATCGGTTTAGATCCCAACCGATAGAAAAAACCGACACAATACTATCGGTTTAGATACTAGCTGATAGAAAAAACCTAAACAATACTATCGGTTTATATCCGAGCCGATAGAAAAAACCTACACAATACTATCGGTTTAGATCCAAGCCGATAGAAAAAATAGTCATTAGCGATTAGTGAACGTTGGGAATGTAGATGTTTTACTAACGGTTTTCAACCGATAGAAGTGTGCTACGTTTCTACTATCGTGCCGATCACTATTGGTAAGAGAACCGATAGTAGAGTGGATTTTTAACCGATAGTGAAAAGCATTTCTGTAGTAGTGTGACTCCTAATCTGATCAGAGTTGCCGAACTTTTTTAAGTTCATACAATCTATAGAAGGACAATGCATATCTTTCTCTCCCTTCTTCGCCTTTTCTAGCTCAGCAAATTTAATGAACCCATTCACACCCTCCAAATACTCAATAGTAGTACGTTTTATTCCATACATCCAATATTCTCGGTCCATCTACAATTATTTCACAAAATTGACAAATTGAAATAAATAATTAATGACTCAGGGCATGCATGCATGAAACATCATCAATTAGCTAGGCCATATGTGTGTACAGCTGCTTAATTACATTAAATGGATATGTATGAAACCCTAATTGTCGTGGTATTGCGGATACCTCGGCAGATTAGGATGTGCACGGCACGAGTACAACGGCGCGAGCAGACCGAGTTACTAGTCTTCTCCCGCCGGGCAACACAAAAACTGACACGGGGGTTTATACAGGTTCGGGTCCCAGTGGGGGTCCTAGTCCTGTTGGCTCTCTCCGGACGCGAGTCCGCTGGGAAGGTGAACTCTTGGGGAGAGGTCTCCGAGAGAGCCGGATATTACGTTAATATAAATGAATTCGAATCCCCGGAAAAGAGGTACAAGAGGGGTATATATAGCCCCTAAGAAATACAAAAGACCAAAAAGCCCTTGCTGCGACCGTTGGATGGAAGGGCGAAGACGTCCTTTGGCCAGCGGTACGGCCCGGATGCTTGACACGTGGCGCCGCTGACTTCCTAGAGGCCCCACGGTCAGCAGCCGCTCTTCAGGAGCCCGGAGGCTCTTCGGGTCTCACCGGGATTCCGGTGAGCCTCCGGATCTCACCGGGGACCCGGTGGCTCTCCGGGTCTCACCGGGGCTCCGGTGACCCTCCGGATCTCACCGGGGGTCCGGTGGCTTTCCGGGTGCCACCGGGGTTCCGGTGACCCTCCGGATCTCACCGGGCGCCCGGCGACCCTCCGAATCTCACGGGGGGCCCGGTGGCTCTCCGGGTCTCACCGGAGTTCCGGTGACCCTCCGGATCTCACCGGGCGCCCGGTGACCCTCCGGGTCTCACCGGGGTTCTGGTGACCCTCCGGATCTCACCGGACGCCCGGTGACCCTCCGGGTCTCACCGGGGGCCCGGTGGCTCTCCGGGTCTCACCGGGGTTCCAGTGACCCTCCAGATCTCACCAGGTGCCCGGTGACCCTCCGGATCTCACCGGCGTTCCGATGACCCTCCGGATCTTACCGAGCGCCCGGTGATCCTCCGGGTCTCAGTGGGGGCCCGGTGACCCCCCGGATCTCACAGAGGGCCCGGTGGCTCTCCGGGTTTCACCGGGGACTCCTTGGGACTTCGTGGGGCCCCTGGGGATTCCCCCAACAGTAGCCCCCCAGGCCCTCGGGGGAACTTGGTGCCTCCGATGGGCATGTGAAGCTCCCGACGATGACGCTCCGTATTCCATGAAGTCCCTTACGCCCCTGGCGGCGTTTCAGCTTCCGAACCGTTCCTCCGTGGGACGCGTCTATCCGCGAACCGACGCATCGTTTCGATGCGCCCACCTTCGCGTCGCCTCGTTTTGCGCGCGATGGTTCAGCTCCGCGGCTCTGATGGCTTCGTGGACACGTGTCGGGCATCTGGGCCCCCCTCCACCACCTATAAATAGGGGGGGCCCTTAGTTTGAGCATGCCCACAAGCCCTCAAAATCCCACAAATTGCAGTTGTCTCCCGGTAGTTTTCGGTGATTTCCGGTAGTATCCGGTGATCTTGTCCGGAAGCGCCCAGTAGTTTTCGGTGATTCGTCTGGAAAGATCCGGTGACCTTTCCCCGGTAGCTTCCGGTAACTCCCGGTGGCTCCCGGCAGCTTCCGGTAACATCCGGTAATTTCCGGCGGTTTTTTCGACAAGTCCGTCCCTGATGGCGCCGAAGAGTCGCGCCAAGGTCTCCGAGCTGCCTGCGGAGGAGGTGACCTCCGATTTCCTCGGGGCCACCGAGTTCTCCTCGGGGGCCCTTGAGGCCTTTTTGGAGCACGGCTATTTTCGGGCGGGAGACATCAGGATCCCCGGCCCGACGGAGCAGGTGCCGAGCCCCCGGACGGGGAGGTGGTGGCTTTCGAGGCCTTCGTGGAGGCGGGCCTTCGGCTTCCGGTGCACCCGCTGCTACGCGAGTTCCTGTAGGTATATGGCCTCTCGCTCAACCACCTCACTCCGAACACCCTCGTTCGGATGGGCTTGTTTATCTGGTTGTGCGAGACGACCGCGGTGACGAAGCCCACCATGCGGCTCCTGCGGTACTTCTACGAGCCAGCGGCGAGGGGCCCGGTGGTGAGGAGGGGCGGCCCTAGGTCGGCCTTCGGCTCCATCATGATCTAGCTGACCCCGGGCCGCGTCGACAAGTACCCAGTGCTAGCCTCCCGGGATCACTGGGGGGACTGGCTCCGGCATTGGTTCTACCTCCCGGCGGGAGACCCGGGGGTGGCTTACTCTCGGGAGCCGTCGATGTACTCGCGGTCCAGTGGCCCGGTGGCTCCCGAGTGGACCGTGGCGGAGATGGACCTCCTCACCGCGATGGCAGAGGCCCGATTCCGGCGATCCATGTGGGATCTTGCGGAGGAGATGGCCCTCCTCCAAGTGGCGTCGTTCCACACCTGTCGAGGGAGGGGGATGTCAGCGGCGCACAGGCCACCCCGGATGGCGGTGGCGAACCGTAAGTATCCGGACTCTTTCTCCCTGCTGGGGGATTCTTCCTAACTCTTGCTTTATTTGTTACTCTTGCAGTTAGGTCCTATGGTCGGGCCAAGGAGGTCGCGGCTACCCTCGTTGGCCGGTACTACGAGGACGAGCATGAGAGGATGGTGCGCGTTATCGGGGAGGGTCCTCCCTGAAACGTCATCGCGGAGGTGTTCGGGCTGAGGCTCCCGGCCCGGGTGCCTCTGCCTACCCCCGCTTCGCGCAAGCGGGGGAAGGAGGTCGCCGGTGGACCCTCGAAGCGGTCTCGTCCGTCTGGTAGCCCCGCGGGGTCCCGAGCCCAGAGGAGTCCAGCGAGGCCCCGGTCTTCCCCTCCTCCTTCTCCCACGAGGGACTCTGCGGCGGCGGTTGTTGGGGCATCGGGTGCAGCCCCGGGCACCCCGGGCGGGCCGGATCCCATGGGCGGCATCCCAGCTGGAGAGGGCCAGGGCTCGGACTCAGGAGATGTATGCTCCGAGTCCTTCGCCGCCTCCAGCACCCGCGGGGACCCGACCGCAGCCCTCGTCTAGCGAGGTCTCTGTCCGGTTTTGGATGCCAGGCGGCCTGCCAATGGCCTCGATCCTGGCCCCAGAGACGGGCTCCTCGGCGGTTCGGTCCACGACGGCGACGCTCCCTGTACCCGGGAGGGGTAAGGGCCTGTTCGTCCGCCCCGGGTTCCGGCGCCTCCGCCGGATCAGGCCTCTGGCTCCTCCGACGATGGGACTCCAGAGGAGGGGGCTCTGCATGGTGGGGAGGCCTCCCGCGGGAGCGACCCTGGGGGCGACGAGGGTGATGTCGACGCGGTGATCGCCTCCGGACTTCGGGTTGGTTACTTGAATTCCATGGTCGTCCGTCTTTCGTGTTCTGATCATTGTTTTCGCGCAGACGGTTGCACTGGCCCGGGGCTTCAGGTCTCGGCTCGCCACTCGTCTCCGGGTTGCCGTGGACATAGTGGCCTTTGAGCGCTCCGGGAAGGAGAAGGCGCTCAGGGAGCTCACCGCCGTGCAGGTTCGGCTCGCCGCCGTCGAGGACACGGCCTCTCGGCTCCGGAGGGGGCTGCAGGTGGAGCGGGAGGCCGCAGCTTCGGGCGTCCAAGCCGTGGCCGCGGGAGGTAGGTCGATCCGCTCTACCCTCGAGGAGCTCGGGATCGAGCTCGGGCGGGGGGCAGGCTCCGACCCGGCGCCGGCGTCGGTCGGGGAGGCCGCGCACTTCCATGGTGCACAGGTTGCCCTAATCCCGACCGCTGCGGAGGCTCGGGCACGAGGTCTCGCCATCCCGGTGATTGCCTTGGCGGCGGCCCTCGTTGAGCACCGCGGAGAGGGCGCCGGGGTCATCGGGGAGCTTGTCCCCCGGAGCTTCCCCGCCTTCTTCAACCCTCGGCGGGCTGCGGTGGAGCGGTCCGCCGAGGCTCTCTTCGACCGGATCACCGGCGCTATGGAGACGGGTGGCCGGCGCTCGGGTCAGGACGCGTCAGCCAGCGCGGACATCCCCCCGGGGGGGGGACAAGGACGGGCAAGTATGAGCTCCTCCCCCCCCCCCCCCGGTTAGATTAGGCTTCTCTTTTTAGGTCTTTTTTGCTCCGGGTGGCTTCTCTAGAGAGAGCCCCGGGAACTTGTAACTGTCTTTCAACTGGAATAAAGTAGTGCTTTTGCTAACTGTGTTCAACTTGCCGGCAGGTATCCTTAGACATTGCTTTCCCGGGGCCTTCTTGCCCTGAGGAACATCTTTTGGAGAGTGCTCGAGGGTTGCCCGGGGGGTCTAGCCCGGGTAGCGCCCGGGCGGCCTCGATTTTACTAAGTCTGGCGGCCGGGGCAGCAACCGGCGGGCTAGTCTCCGAACCCGTTCATGCTAACTCCGCGAAGGGAGGTGCCTCCGGGGAGCCGGCGCTGCTGCGTTGGCTCCCAGAGTGGCACTTAGGAAACTTCGACGATTGTCGCGCCGAGTTATCTCCACCGAGGCCGGGGGCCCTAAAGGTCCCCCCGCTCAGGATACTCCCCCCGGCTGGCTACGAGTGCTGGCCGGAGGGTCTCCTTCGGCGTGCTCTTCGACGTATGAGAAGTCTATACAAGGATCTTTCCCGGGAGATCTCCGAGGGTCTCCGGGATTATTAGGTGTAGTTGCTTCTCGGGGATCGTTCTTCGGAGCATCTTCCCGCGGGAGCCTAACTCCCCGGGCCATGCTCGTGCGCCCGGATCTCACCCGGGGGCACTTCCGTCCTACCGGGGGGGTTGTCCCCCAGTGTGATGTTGTATCAATAAAGCCATAGACTTGTTTATTTGCCGCGTCTTTGTCTCAGAAGCTTCGAAACCTTCCGCGTGAAGCCGTTGTTTTTCTGTCTGGGTCCGGGGTTTTCCTCCCCCCCCCCACAACGGGGTGCAGCACAGCTTCGCACGCTGTGGGTAACGAGTGAAAGGACCCAGACTGCACTGGGTGCGTAATTTGTGTAGCCCCTCGTCGGGAGTCCCGGGGGCTAGCGGTGGTGCGCAACCGAGAAAGTGGTCGGTATATCTTTTTGAGATGATAAACTCCGAAAGCGAGTTTTCCGTCTGCCGCGGGAGGCAAAGGATGTTCCCTTAGAAGGGTTCCGTGACCCGGTAGCGGGTGTAGTGTGTTCGAGGGGGGACTAATCTCTCGAAGTGACTCGTTACCGCAATTCGTGAGAACTAGGTTGCCGCTTACCCCCTCAGTCCACGAGGGATTACTGTAAGCCGCCCTATGGGAGCTGTGCTCCCGTTGTAGGGACTTTAGGCTATGGTAGCCCACTTCCTCACGGAGAGGGCATCCTCACGGGGAGGGAATTTTTATAGAGGAGACGTCGCCATTTAGGTGGAAGAAAAAACTCCTGTAAAAGAATTCCAATGGTGAAGTAGAAAAAAGCCATTCAATTTAACGGAGACATGAAAATCCCATGGTTGATCAAAAAATCCCTTTGTATTAATCGAGGGTGAGATACAATGCCTCCCCCCGCGAAAGCGCGGCCGGGGAGGGAACTGTGAGTACATAAGCCTCCCCCCGCGGAAGCGCGGCGGAGGAGGTGGCGAGCCCGGAGGCTAAACATAAAACTTGCGAAGCAAGGTTATGTTCCAAGTGTGCGTCAGCTCCTGGTATTCAAGTGTGGAGAGTTTGTAGGCTCCGGAGCCCAGGACCGCGGAGATCCTGTATGGGCCCTCCCACTTGGGGGATAGTTTGCCCTGGGCTTGGGGGTCTGTCACGCGCTTGAGGACCAGGTCCCCAAGGCGGAAGGCCCTTTCGCGCACGCGTTGGTTGTACGCGTGTGCCATCTCGCGCTCGTAGATGGTGTGGTGAAGGAGCGCTCGGTCGCGTTCTTCTTCGACGAGGTCAACCTCCAACCGCTGATTATCCTCGTTGGTTTGATGCGCCGCGGTCGTAGCTCCGTCCAGGAGCTCGACCCGCAGCGATCAAAAACCGATCTCCGAGGGGAGAACTGCTTCGGCCCCGTAGACGAGCGAGAAAGGCGTGAGCCCTGTCGCTCGGCTAGGGGTCGTGCGCATGGAGCAGAGGATGCTTGGAAGCTCTTCTGCCCATGCGCCTCGCCTAGAGGCGGTCTGTTCAAGCCGTCGGCGCAGGCCTTGTAGGATCATGCCGTTGACCCTTTCGACGGCTCCTTTGCTTTGGGGATGAGCCACGGAGGCAAAATGGAGGGTAGTGCCTAAGCCTTCGCAGAATTCCCAGAAATATGCCGAGTCGAACTGGGTCCCATTGTCGACGGTGATTTCTTGGGGGACCACAAAATGACATACAACATTTTTCCAGAAAAAATGTTGCACCGCCCGGGAAGTGATGCTGGCCAAGGGCTCAGCCTCCACCCACTTGGAAAAGTAATCCACGGCGACCACCGCGTATTTGTACCCCCCGGGTGCTGGGGGGAAGGGACCAAGGAGATCCATCCCCCAGCGCGCGAAGGGCCAAGTAACGGGTATGGTTTGCAATATTGCGGAGCGGAGCCTGGTGCCCTTCGCCATCTTCTGGCAGGCCTCGCACGCGGAGATTAGATCCCGTGCGTCGCGGGCCAACGTGGGCCAGTAAAACCCTTGGCGAAGGGCCTTCACCGCGACCGCCCACGGAGCCAAGTGGGATCCGCAGCTCCCCGAGTGTATGTCCTCGAGGAGCTGGAGTCCTTCCGCCCGCGGGAGGCAGCGAAGGAGGCCGGAAGCCCCCTGCTTGTAGAGCTTCCCGTCCAGCAGAACGTACGCCCTGGCCTTGGCGCGGAGGCGCTTCACCTCAGTGTCACCGGAAGGTTCCCCCTCGTCCCTTATGCAGGAGATGAGGGGATCCATCCACGATGCAGTCTGAGTGATCTCGGAAACCTCCGGGACGCCAACCTCAGGGTTCGCGTCCGGAAGGGTTATCGAGGGCCTTGTGATGATTTCCAGGAAAGCGCCTTTGGGAAGAGGTTCCCGGGCACTGGCTGCCCGGGCCAACGCGTCGGCCCGGGTGTTATCCCGTCGGGGGATGTATCGGGCCTCCAAGCCTTCGAAGTGTCTTTCCATCTTCCGCACTTCCCCCAAGTATAGACTCAGGTTCGCGTCGTGGCACAAGTAAGACTTGTCCATTTGGTTGACCACCAGCTGGGAGTCTCCTTTCACCAGGAGGCGGCGGATTCCCAGGGAGCGCGCGAGGCGCAATCCCAGGAGCAAGGCCTCGTACTCAGTGACGTTGTTCGTAGCAGGGAACTCGAGCCTGACAGCGTACTCCAGCATCTTCCCTTCGGGACTCCGAAGAACCACCCCCGCGCCGGCCCCGGCGAAGCACAAGGAGCCACCGAACATGAGTGTCCAATGGTCCTGGCACCGGGGGGGCGAGGGGAGTCCCTCCGTCCGTCTCAGCGGTCGGGGTCCATTCCGCCACGAAGTCAGCGAGGACTTGCGACTTGATGGCGGAGCGGACCGTGAAGGTGAGGGAGAAAGGAGCGAGCTCGGCCCCCCACTTGCCAATTCGGCCGGTGGCCTCTTTGTTTCTCACCACTTCCCCCAGCGAGAGAGATGACGGGACCGTGATTGGGTGCCCGAGGAAGTAGTGCAGGAGCTTCCGCGACGCCATAAGGAGGGCATAGCACAGCTTCTCCACTTCAGTGTATTGCATCTTAGCTCCTTGAAGGGCCTCGCTAACGTAGTACACGGGGCGTGGCTGCCCATCTTGCTCTCTCACGAGCACCGCGCTTACTGCGACTGGGGTCGCCGCGAGGTAGAGTAGTAAAGGTTCCTCCGGGGATGGGCTCACGAGCATTGGAGGGCTCGCGAGGTACTTCTTCAGCTCGTCGAATGCTGTCTGGGCCTCGGGGGTCCATCTGAACCCCTCGAGATCCCGGAGGATTTTGAAGAACTGGAGTCCGCGTTCTCCTGACCGCGAGACGAAACGACCCAACGCGGCCAGGCGGCCTGCAAGCCTCTGCACGTCTTTGACGGAACACGGGGGAGGCATGTCCAGCAGGGCCCGAATTTTTTCGGGGTTCGCCTCAATGCCCCGCTGGGACACCAAGAAGCCAAGCAGCCTCCCGCCGCGTACGCCGAAGGCGCATTTTTCTGGGTTGAGTTTCAACCCGTACTTGCGGAGGCTGCGGAAGGTCTTCGCTAGGTCGTCGATGTGTGCGGCTGCGCGAAGGCTTTTGACGACCGCGTCGTCAACGTAGACCTCGACGTTACGGCGGATTTGGTCCTTCAGGACCAGCGTCATGAGACGCTGGAAGGTTGCCCTGGCGTTTTTTCAACCCGAAGGGCATATGGAGATAGCAGAAGGTGCCGAGGGGAGTTATAAAACTCGTCTTTTCCTCGTCCTCCGTCGCCATTCGAACCTGATGGTACCCCGAGTATACATCAAGGAAACTCATCAGTTCACATTCCGCGGTTGAATCGACCAGTTGGTCAATCCGCGAGAGTGGGTAGTTATATTTTGGGCAAGCGCGATTGAGATCGGTGAAGTCCACGCACATCCTCCACTTGCCACTTGACTTCTTTACGAGGACGGGGTTTGTCGACCATTCGGGATGGAGGACTTCCCGCACAAACCCCGCCTCTAGAAGCTTGGAGACCTCTACCTTGATGGCGTCTTGGCGCTTGAGGGATAGCTTCCTCAACTTTTGCTTGACCGGGGAGCGGCCGGGGATCACTGCGAGCTTATGCTCAATGATGTCCCGGGCGACGCCCTGCATGTCCGAGGGCTCCCACGTGAAAACGTCTGAGTTTTCGTGAAGGAAAGCCGCGAGTTGCTCGGCGTGTTCCTCGGTGAGGTCTGCTCCGATCCTGATGGTTCTCTCTTCATCTCCCGCGGATAGTTGACTTTCCGGAGGTCTCCCTCGGGGCGTGGCCTCGGGAGTGGCCTCCCGGAAGGAACGGGCGGGGCAGTATGAGGTTCGGGGGGGTTCTCTCCCCCCGGAGTCTTGATCATGTTGACACTTCCAATAGCGGTGGCGGCGCGTTCGTAAAGAGCGCGGGCCACGTTCTGGTCACCTCGAACGGTGATCGCACCGTGAGGCCCAAGGATCTTCACACAGAGATAGTTCTGGTGAATCGCCGCCCCCAGATGGTTGATCGTGGTCCTCCCCATAATAGCGTTGTATGAAGAGGGGAGGTCCACCACATTGAACTGGACCATCTCCGTCCGGTAGTTTTCCGGGGTGCCGAAGGTCATCGGTTGGTCGACCTTCCCTACCGGGTGGATGGTCTTCCTGGGAACGAAACCTTGCAACGGCCCGAGTGCGGGCTGCAGCTGCTTCTCGTTGACTTGCATCTCCCTGAACGCCTTCAGGTATAGGATATCGGCAGAGCTTCCACCATCGACGAGGATGCGCTCTAGTTGGCAGTTGTAGACTGTAGCCGAGACGATGAGTGCGTCGTCGTGCGGGAAGCGAACCCCGCGCGCATCTTCCACTGTGAAGGTGAGGGGGACGTCCGACCATTTCGGTGGCGGAGACGTACACAGCACCCCCACAACCTTCACCTCTCGCGCATACTCCTTGCGCTGACGCTTGGAGTCCCGTCTCGCAGCAGATCCCCCCGTAATGACGTTTATACGTCTTTGGGAGGTTTGAAAGGGGAGCTCCTGGGCTGAGCTCCCTTCTTGCATCTGTCTTTGCTGCTCGCCCGCGGGAGCGGGAAGTGCTGGCAAAGCCGTCGAGGGAGGCAAGGAGGCAGGGCCCCCTCCCCCCTGGCCGCGCTGGTCGAGAAAAGCCGCGAAGTGTTGTAGAAGCTGATGGCATTCTCGAGTAGCGTGGGTAGTCGACCTGTGGAAGGTGCACCACACGTTGGCTGTGCCCTCCTTGCTCTCCTTGGGGCAGCTCTCGCACCCGCGGGATGATTGCCCTCCCCCGTAGCCTTTTGACTTAGGAGTGGCACGACTGCCTCTGGCGCCGTCGCGCGCGCCGCCTCCGCCCTCGAGGACGAAAGCCTCCCGAGGCCGTGGCTCGCGGAGATCGCTTCTTCAGGGACGTTTGCTGGGGGGATCTCTGGCCTCCCGGTCGGCGGGGGCAGGAGCCCCCTGGTTCTTCTTCTAAAGATCGTCCTCCTCCGCGCGAGCGTACTTCTCAAGTACGGTGAAGAGTTCATCGGCGGAGGTGGGGCAGCTCTGAGAGAGCCTCCGGTGGAGCTCTCCGGGGAGTATCCCGCTCTTGCACGCTTCGATGACCTTGGAGTCAGGGACATGGGCCACTTTGCTCTTCACCTGAGCGAAGCGCTTAAAGAAGCTGCGGATAGTCTCCCCCGTCCTCTGCCGGACGGTGTAGAGCTGGGACGAGTCTAAGGGCCGCACATAGTTTCCCTGGAAGTTCGCGCAAAATTCGTGCTTCAGCTGCACGAAGGACTTGATGGACCCAGCTTTCAGGTTGTAGAACCATGAGCGTGCGATACCCGTGAGGTAGAGGGGGAAGACATTGCATTGCACTGTCTCGTAAGGATCGGCCTCACCGTTGTAATGCTCGATGTGCGGCAGGCGGTAAGGTCGCGGCCAGTGTATGCAGCGGAGACGACTGCACAACGGTTGGTTGGTCCCCCCAACTTCCTTGGGGGATCCATGGTCGCCGTCTTCTCTTGCCGGGGACGCGTGCTCATTGTCGGAGTCTGGAAGGGGTGGCAGCGGTCCGCCGGTGTGACGGTGCCGCCTCTTTTCCTCCGGATTGGTTGAACTGACCTCTTGGGCGTCGAGGTATTCCGCAGGGATGGTAGCAGCTTCCTTGAACGGTCTCTTCCCCCGGGCGATTTGGGAGCGCGTCTCCGCGCGCCCGCGGGTTCGGGGGAGTCCTGACCGATGGCGGGAGGTGGTTTCTCCGGGCTTGGCGGTACGCATTCGCTCGACCTCCTCCCTTGTGAAGCGGCTCTGATCCGCTGGGGGCGCCCGCAGGGGCGGCCCCGGAGGGGGAGGGAGCTGATGCACATTTGCCACCGTCCCAGTGGACGCTGCCCGGTCCGTGCTCGGTGCGGCAGCGGGAGTAGTTGCGGTACGAGTCCCCGGGGCGTCTGCGGGAGCGGGCGCTACACTGGCTCCAGGCGTCGGCCCCCGAAGGCTCTCAGGCTCGGGCGCGGAGGTTATCCCCGGCGCGCCGGTAGCCGCTCGTGGGGGTTCCGGACCCAGGGTCGGGCGACTCCCCGAGGCGAGGGAGGGCTCGGAGACAAGTTGACCCCCTGGCGCGGGGAGCATCCCCGGGACCGGATATGGCCCGGGCACGCCTCCGGGAATGGGGAACATCCTGGGCCAGGCAAAGGCGGGGTGCCCCATGAAGAATTGGGGAGGTGCCCCCATAAACGGATATGGAGGCGGGTAGACGGGAGCCGGGGGTCGCACCAGGACGCGCAGCAGCTCCTCCAGGGTGTGCTGGGTGCGAAGCTGGCCCTGGATCAAAGCCCCCATGTCGCGCCCCGAAACTGGGACTACGACTACTCCTGTAGAGACCTAGCTCACTGCAGCTAGTCCCATATATGCATAGCATACACATACCCTTGACTTCCCAGAATAAGTCAAGCACAGGAGTATATTCACATTGCAACAGAGTAACTTACAAAATAGTTAAGCAGTGTGGCCTGCTGGCCTTGATATTACATAAGAAGATTACAATGCCTTCACGGCATACATGGTTTAGCAAAATAACAACTACACAGCAGAAGATAGGTGACCCACCCACAAAGAGAAGTGGATGGCAGAACAACACACATCAGGGCAATGACGGGACTGATGCTCCTCCTTCTGGATCCAAGAAGTTCTCCACGCCTTCATCTTGATTGTTGATCGCTCCGTCTATTGATTTGTAGGTTGCAAGGGTGAGCACTTACGTACTCAGCAAGTCATAGGTAAGAGTAGATATATATAGTAGTGATGATATGAACCTAGACTAGTCAAGAATTATGGATGTTTGTAAAATAATCTTTTTCTTTCTCATCTCATGGCAGCACTTTTCAAAATATAACATCAATAATCTTGTTCACTAGATTATAGCACTACCGCGACACGTCGACACACGACAGCCCACGGCAGCACTCCTTATCATGACAACACATGTCATTTGGGTAATCTTGATTTAACACATTTTATTTAGAAAATAGTACTTGTGTCACACCCCGTGGATTTAATCCACCGCAGCAGACTCCTATAAACCCGGGAGCTCGGAGTATTCGAATACGTTTTTAACTCTGCGGAGAGGTACCAACTTACCCGCAAGATATTCCACTTTCAAGCATTTCCTATCATAACAAAATGATTGGACCCCTGACTCACTTCATATTGTGAGCGGCAAGGTGGAAATAACAAGAACTTTTGTTATGTTTTACTCACAATTCACCCCTGACCCTGTGGATCTCTCGCGAAACACAGTTGTGGCGGGCTATACCCCCACCCTTACTCATTTCCCCATTGCTGGGTCTAATGTCAGATCACCTTCAGTGATAGTGGGAGTCAGCCTCCATATCAATCATCACAACACATCTCATGCAGGGGTTTCATGTGCGATCCACATAAGTACTTGTTCAGGCCTGTCCCATACCAGGCTCGCGGTTAGCACGTTGTTCATGCCACTAGACGCACAACACAAGGTTCTAGTCCTTATATGCCAGTGACCAGACCATCCACAACCCTGCACCTTCAGTGCCTGCATTCCTTCGCAGTTTAGCACCTCCAGTGCTACCACCATTCAATATCATTTTCTGGTCACGGCTAGGGGTTTTATTTCATGAATATAAGTATATATATACATATAATAGTTCATGGCTCAAAACTTGTTTATTTCACATTTCACAGATAACCAGTCTAGTACTGCCAATTCATAAATCAACCATTCTCAATATTTCTCATGCAATATTATCTATATTCAAGGTCTTGTTTTAGCAACATTTAAAATATAGGTTCAAGATGACCAAGGATATGACTTGCCTTCCACGTCGTAAGATACAGCAGTTGATGACGGATCAACAGCGAAGTCCTCGAACTTGGTTTCTGGTTCTGCTCGGCGACAAACAAACAATACACACAAATATTACTTATATATATTAAAATGATTTATGATCTATATGCAGATATGCTCAACAAGAATGATTGAACGATGTTGGAGATAATTGAGATTGCAAGCTGAATTGAGTCAAGATCTAGGGTTTCAAGGAATTGGCTAAGAATGGTGTTAAATGCTCTTAGGATCTCATGGTTACAATAAGAACATCAGTTTTGTGGTTGGTTTGATCAAAAACAGCGAATGTCAGCAGATTGACATTCGGATCAAGGTTATGACATAACTTCAAGGAAAACTAGAGAGCTTATCTCAAGTTATGACAGTAGAAGAAAGTGTAGATCATAACTCTACAAATTCAATGGACAAAGTGGCTTTCAAAATGCACACACAGAAGTGGGTAAACAAGGCCAATGCCATTGGCTGGCATGCACTGAGACAGTGTCAAAAATTAGGGTTTAGCGGCAAATATAATTCAAGGGCTCAAATCAAGTTGTGATAGAAGAAGAAAATGCTGATCACAACCTCAAGAATCTAAGGGACAAAGTTATGCCCAAAATGCACATCTGGAAGGAAGTGAAAAGGGCTAATGCCACTGACTGACATAGTCTGGCATTGAATCTGACATGGCCAGAAACTAGGGCTTGGCATAACTTTTGATCTAGGGCTCCAAATGATGCACCACTTTTTCTGGGAGGTAGGCATTGATAACAGGAACAAATCATTCAACAGGATCCAAAGCTGAAAATGGCTGGAAGATGATGAAATTCAAAGGAGAAGTGTGGTGGCGACACGGCACAGTGAAGCCACTAGACAAAAATCTTGGCATGGCTATAACTTGAAATCTGGGCAGTTTTAGAGATCGAGCAAGAAGACAAAAATGTTCAGGAGGTTGAGGCACACCTGAATGACAAAGTTGATGAAGCTGAAACGGCCGGGAATAGGTTTTCGGTGAACTGTGCCGGAGAAGACATGAGATTTGGGGCTTTTTGATACAGGTCGAATGAACTCGATTCCAAGCTTGGAGAGTGAAAGAAGGGTAAGAGAAAGTCACCTACACAATCAATTTGGCCGGAGGATGGCCGGAGAAGCCTGGCGACGATCGCCGGTTTCTGGTGAAGATCAAAATTGGGGAAAACTTTGATTGAAGCTCAATCTGGAGATCTAGATGCACAGGCTTGCTGGAAATGAGTCACTGATCATCTTCTTCCATAGAATCGAGAGCTAATTCGGGCTGAATTAAGCTACATTGCAGGAACAGGGTAATCGGCAATTCCGGTGATCGCCGGCGTTAGAGGTCACCGGTGAGCAATTAAATGGTACAGCACAGAGAGTATGAGGAGGGGAACTCACTGATAGCTTTAATTTGGTGAGAGGTGCAGCAGATTGTGCTGGCACCGTGAGGCTCCTCGACGGCTCGCCGGAGAAGACGACTGCAGCGAGGGAATTTGGAAATTTGACTAAGTCCTGGTGATGAGAAGATAACACAGGGTACTGATGGCTTAAATAGACCAGAGGGCGATGCTTGCAAGGTGTAAACAGCAATGAATTTGGCGTCAGTTGACAAGATTTACCGGCGCAGATGCAACAACGGCGAGCGGTGAAGCGACGGCGCTCAGGCGAGGTGACTACTGCTCAGCTTGTCGGCTCGTTGGAACTCCACATTGTCGGGCGGTGCAAGCAGTGGCAGCTGGAGCTGGCAATGCAAAGCAACGTGGCGCGGTGTTTCTGACAAAAGCTTGTTGCTGGTCGCGCACAGGAACAATTGCTGTCATCGGTGCTGCCACGGCATTGCCACGGCGAAGGCTAGGACACGGAAACATGCGCACATGCAAATTCAAGTGAGCACGAGCTCAGGCGAGCTTCTGGTCGTGCACTGCAGCTGCTGGTCGAAATAGGGCCTGATTGCAATTTCCAATTCTTGATTTGGACTGATCTGTAAATCTGATGATTTGGAAGGTTTGATCTGATTTTGATTGCACTGATTTGGCACACTTGATTCAACAGATGATTCGGCACAGATTGAAGATAAAGTTTGAAATGTTTGGATGATTTTTGATATGAACTGAAAATAGGGTATTTTAGGGTAATTGAAATCTGAATTTCAATTGATTTCGAATTCTGGGATTTAGGATGAGATTTTGGAATCTGAACAGAAGAAAAACTTGTGACAAATAGCATTTAGAAAGGATTTGCTGAAGAGATTTTGAGTTTGAAGTTAATCTGGAGATTTTAGCCTTTTTGGGTTTCCAGATATCAGATAAAGGACTAATTTGCAATAACTCTTGGACTGATTTGTGAAAAAGGTTTAGATGGTGAAATCTGGCTGCCAACTTTTTGGATTAAGGTATTGGCATACCCTTGATCATAATCCAAGAATAATCTGGTCTGAACTTGGCTAAGATTTTGATTAAATTTGAATTTCTGAAACTTAGGGTAAAAGATATTCTGTTTTCGAAAACAGAAAGGAGTTGAAAAATCTGGAAGTTAGAGATGGAATTGAATCTGGGTTCTGAAAGCTTTTAGGTTTAGGATAACTGATAGATCAAATCTGGAAAGTCAGATCTTGACTTGGGGTCACCTGATAGATTTTGGAGATTTTAGGGCTAGAACAGAATAAAGCTGAGGCTGATTTGGTTGATCTAGAAGAGACATATGCATGCATGATTTTTAAGAAAGAACTTTTCACCCCAAAACTCAGGATGTTACACCCCAGCACAAAATCTCCGGAGACCAGAACGGGGAGTTGGGGCGCACTCGGCCCCGCAAGCTCGGTTGCGGTCGCCGGGTCAGAAACGGGGACCCTTTGGCCGGAGGCCGCGGGCGGAGGAAGCGGGTCCTCCCCCCGCCCGCCCACGGGGGGCAGGGCCGCGGAGGCCTCATCTCGCAGAGGTGGAGCCGGGTTGCTGGGACCAGCGCCCTCGGGAGATGAGAGGGCTTGAGCTCTGGTTGTTGCGGGAGCAATGGTGATTCGTCGCGAGGTCCCCACGGTCGGCGCCAACTGTCGTGGTATTGCGGATACCTCGGCAGGTTAGGATGTGCACGGCACGAGTACAACGGCGAGAGCAGACCGACTTACTGGTCTTCTCCCGCCGGGCAACACAGAAACTGACACAGGGGTTTATACAGGTTTGGGTCCCAGTGGGGGCCCTAGTTCTGTTGGCTCTCTCCGGACGCGAGTTTGCTGGGAAGGTGAACTCTCGGGGAGAGGTCTCCGAGAGAGCCGGATATTGCGTTAATATAAATGAATTCCAATCCCCTGAAAAGAGGTACAAGAGGGGTATATATAGCCCCTAAGAAATACAAAAGACCAGAAAGCCCTTGCTGCGACCGTTGGATGGAAGGGCGAAGACGTCCTTTGGCCAGCGGGACGGCCCGGATGCTTGACACGTGGCACCACTGACTTCCTAAAGGCCTCACGGTCAGCAGCCGCTCTTCAGGAGCCCGGAGGCTCTTCGGGTCTCACCGGGATTCCGGTGAGCCTCCGGATCTCACCGGGCGCCCGGTGACCCTCCGAATCTCACCGGGGACCCGGTGGCTCTCCGGGTCTCACCGGGGCTCCGATGACCCTCCGGATCTCACCAGGGGCCCGGTGGCTCTCCGGGTGCCACCGGGGTTCCGGTGACCCTCCGGATCTCACCAAGGTTCCGGTGACCCTCCTGATCTCACCGGGCGCCCGGCGACCCTCCGGATCTCACCGGGGGCCCGGTGGCTCTCCGGGGGGCCTGGTGGCTCTCCGGGTCTCACCGGGGTTCCGGTGACCCTCCGGATCTCACCGGGCGCCCGGCGACCCTCCGGGTCTCACCGGGCGCCCGGCGACCCTCCGGGTCTCACCGGGGGCCTGGTGGCTCTCCGGGTCTCACCGGGGTTCCGGTGACCCTCCGGATCTCACCGGGCGCCCGGCGACCCTCCGGGTCTCACCGGGGGCCCGGTGACCCCCCGGATCTCACCGAGGGCCCGGTGGCTCTCCGGGTTTCACCGGGGACTCCTTGGGACTTCGTGGGGCCCCTGGGGATTCCCCCAACACTAATTAACTTGATGCATTAATTGGAAGAGCCAGCTAGCTAGCTGCTTAACTTCAGCCATAAATCATTCCTAGCTTAACTTCAGCAAGCTATAGCTAGCTAGCCAACCTAGCCTTCTAGCTAGCTTGGAGCTACATGTATCTAGTTTAATGAATTGCAAGTAGAGAGAGAGAGGGAGAGTGTGAAAGAGTGATCGAGAGAGACAGAGGTGATGAGAAGATGACAATACCGAGGGGGATCGAATTATCAACCTCTCAACTAGCTTCTCCAAATCACTCTAGCTTGGAGCGTGGATGCACGTACGGTAGAAATGAATCGAGGATGCAGAGCGCAGAGCAGGGGTCGAGATAAATTGTACAATTTTACTATCGGTTCAAAACCACAACCGATAGTAAACTAAGGTCCCCACTATCATAACCATTAGTTTATATGACGTCATTTCACTATTGGTTTGTTCTATATAACCGATAGTAAAATTTATTCTATTATATCGGTTTGTACAGTAGTAACCGATAGTAAAAATTCAGTAATTTCACTATCAGTTACCAAAGACAAACTGATAGTACTATTTCATCTATTATATCGGTTGGTACAGTAATGACCGATAGTAAAAAATATTTGCATTTCATTAACGGTGTACCAGAATATAACCGATAGTAAAAAGCCTCTTTTCCACCGCTGTCGTCCTACTCTATAGGATTTTTCCCAGATTGCTTATAACCATTAGAAGATATGGGTTAGTGGATTGCATTTCTGTAGTAGTGCTGGATTATGAAAACACATGCCCAAAGCCCCTATTTATAGCCTCAAGGGTCAAAAGAACTGTTCGAGCTCGGGCTGAAAATCAGTACCTCAAACTGATAGTCAGTTCACCAACTGACAGTCAGTTTGTGTCACAACCAGAAAGAACTAAAATCAGGAGAAAACTTAGCTAGCCGTTTGAGGTCGAAAATGGAAATAAATCAATGCAAACTGACAGTCAGTATGAGGAACTGACAGTCAGTTCCAAACTCAACGGCTGACAAAAATTACGGATAAAACTTTGCTAGCCATTTGTGGTTGTATATAGAAACTGATAATACAAACTGACAGTCAGTTATCCAAACTGACAGTCAGTTCGACCACAAAAGCGACCAGATCAAATAGAAACTCAAATAAACCAGCTTGAGGTCGAAATGCAAACTGACAATCAGTTATACCAAACTGACAGCCAGTTTAGTTCAAAAATTTTCAGCTCAAAAAACACACTCTCTGGACAGCTGTCAGTTTAACTGAACTGACATTCAAACTGACAGTCAGCACATCAAACTGACAGTCAATATGAACAAAAATAGCTATAAATTTAAATTCAAAAATCCAAATTGAGAGTTTAATATCTCGTTTGAAAGATAATTTAAAGGGCTACATTTTTGTCAACAGAACCAAAAGTAAGATCTGCCTAGATCTTTCTAGAAAATGCAAAAACTCTTCTATGATCAAAAACTCAACTGAAAATCTAAATCTTTCAAAACAAAATTTAAATCAAATCCAACCGAAAAGAACTCAATGCAATGACCTAGTAATTTCTTGGTTCATGTTGGAGATTTAGAGAGGACTTGCAACCCCTCTTTATAGTACAGTTAAAACTAGGCAATAAAGTCCTTAACCGATCGAACTCCAAACGCCGAGATTGGTAAATAAAAACTCATATTACCTTAGGTCCTTTGCATTTCGCGATTTGTGTCTCAACCTTGTTGTTTGCGACTCGTGCTTTTCATTTTACATCAGGTACATCGGCTGCAATGTGCGGCACTACGAGGCATGGTGGTGGCGACGAAGAGGTGCAGCGCCGGCGAGAGGAACTGGCGGGGAAGCGGCGAGACAGTGGCGACGGTGGTGAAATTTTGCGAAGAACGGCGCGGCAACGGTGAAGTGGAGGCTAGTGAAGGCACGGCGAGGCTACTGCACGGTGGAGCGGCGGCGTGGCACGGTGAGGAGGCACCGGCGATGAGAGAGGCAGCGACGGTGAAAGGGAGGAGGCGAAGAGACACAAAGAAAGAAACAGGGTTTTAAGGTTCGGGGGACCCATACTGACGATCAGTATGATATACTGATAGTCAGTTCCAAACCCAGAAACATGGAACTGACAATCAATGTACAACACTGACAGTCAGTTCATAGAGCTGAGTTTTGAAACTGACAGTCAGTTTATGAAACTGACAATCAGTTTGGGTCACCGATTTTGACTGGGAGCTACGACCATAAGTGATGAACATAACTGACAGTCAGTTTGTGGAACTGACTATCAGCATGGTCAACGACTTTGACCAGAGGCTACAACCAGGCTCCTGAACAAAGGAACTGACAAACAGTTTGTCATGCTGACTGTCAGTTTGGACAAATTCGACCAAAAGTAAGATTTGACCAGAGAGAGAATAAAAATATATTATAATATATTTTAACACAAATAACACATCAACTAGCATTTGAGATATCAATAATGTTCAATTCACCTCTCAGAAAGCAAAATCTGGTTTCATCTAAGGGTTTGGTGAAAATATCTGCTAGTTGCATGTCTGTTCTAACATAGCTCACATCAATATCTCCTTTTGCCACATGATCTCTAATAAAATGGTGCTATATTTTAATATGCTTAGTTCTAGAATTGTGAACTAGATTATTTGTAATTTTAATGGCACTTTCATTATCACACAAGAATGGCACTTTATCAAATTTAATTCCATAATCCAAAAATGTCTGCTTCATCCATAATAATTGAGCACAACAACTTCCTGCAGACACATATTCAGCTTCAGCTGTGGAGAGAACTACAGAATTTTGTTTCCTAGATGACCATGATACTAAAGATCTCCCCAAAAGCTGACAGCTACCAGATGTACTTTTTGATCAATCTTGCACCCAGCATAATCAGAATCCGAATATCCAATTAATTCAAAGTTTGCATCTTTCGGATACCAAAGACCTAGGTTGGGATAGCATTTTAAATACCTAAGGATTCTCTTAATAGCAATCAAATGACATTCCTTAGGATCTGATTGAAAGCTAGCACATAAGCATACACTAAACATGATATCAGGCCCAGATGCAGTAAGATACAACAAGCTATCAATCATAGACCTATAGAGTTTAGAAGACCGATTTGCCGCTTTTGTCCATATCCAAATGTCCATTTGTCGCCATGGGGGTTTTGATTGCCTTAGCGTCTTCCATCCCAAAGCGCTTGAGCAAGTCGTTCACATACTTCGTTTGACTCACGAACGTACCGTTTTTGAGTTGATTGATTTGAAGTCCAAGGAAGAAGCTTAGCTCATTGATCATCGACATCTCGAATTCCCTAGACATCATTTCTCCAAATTCATGACAAAAATGTTCATTAGTAGATCCAAAGATAATATCATCAACATATATCTGACAAATGAACAAATCTTTTTCAATCTTTTTAGTATCATCAACATATATCTGACACATGGTTTGGAAATTTAGGATCTTCAAAACCAGGAGGTTGTTCTACAAAAACAAGTTCAGAAATCTCACCATTTAAGAAAGCACTTTTTACATCCATTTGAAATAATTTAATATTAAAATTTGATGCATAAGCAAGAAGTATGCGAATTGCTTCAAGTCTCGCAACAGGTGCAAAAGTTTCACCAAAGTCTAATCCTTCAACTTGAGTAAAACCTTGTGCAACAAGACGAGCTTTATTTCTAATTAATACACCATTTTCATCTTGCTTATTTCTAAAAACTCATTTTGTTCTAATTACATTATGATCCTTGGGTCTATCAACTAAAGTCCAAACTTTATTCCTAGAAAAATTGTTAAGTTCATCATGCATGGCATTTACCCAATCAGGATCATTTAAAGCTTCATTAACATGTTTAGGTTCTAAAGAAGATACAAAAGAATGATGTTCACAAAATGCAGTAATACGAGAGCGAGTTTGAACACCCTTACTGACATCACCCAAGATTTGATCTAGAGGGTGATCCTTGGTGATGGTTTGATGTTGCCTTGGTGCTTCTTCTTGTGCTGCTTCTTCTTGACTTGGTTCTGGAGGATTAACATGAGATGATGATACAATTTGATCGTCATTTTCAATGTTCTCATCATCATCTTGATCATCTTCTCTTGGCTTGATGTCTCCAATGGTGATGTTCTTCATAGCTTCTTGAAGATCCTCACCTGAAACTTCACAAGTGACTTGCTCCTTTTGCGAGCCATTAGTTTCATCAAATTCTACATCACAAGATTCTTCAATACAACCAGTATTTTTATTAAAAACACAATAAGCTTTGCTAGTGGTGGAGTATTCGACTAGAAAGCCTTCATCTACTCTTCTTTGAAATTTGCCACCAAAGTTTCTTTTCCTAAGAATGTAGCATTTGCATCCAAAAACTCGGAAATAAGAAATATTTGGCTTACGCCCAAGAAGAAGTTCATAAGGAGTTAAATTCAGAAGAGGATGCAAATAAAGCCGATTAATAGAATATTAAGCAGTATGCACGGCTTCAGCCCAAAAGCGAGTAGGAGTGTCATACTCACTTAGCATTGTTCTTGCCATTTCTATTAGTGTTCGATTTTTCCTTTCCACAACTCCATTTTGCTGTGGAGTGTAGGAAGTAGAAAATTCGTGTTTGATTCCGAGCGAGTCACAAAAATCAAATAAGGTTGAATTAACGAATTCTCCACTATGATCACTACGGATTTTCTTGATGGAAAGTTCGAATTCAGTTGAAACACGTTTTGCAAAACTTTTGAAACATCAGGGGTTTCAGATTTTTGAGAAATAAAGAAGACCCAAGTGTAGCGAGTAAAATCATCAACAATCACAAAACCATAGTTGTCACCCCTGATACTCTGGAACTCAGAAGGTCCAAATAAATCCATATGCAGCAGTTCCAAAGGTTTGCAAGTTGGAAGAACATGCTTAATTAGATGTGAAGTAGCTACTTGCTTGCCAGCTTGACAAGCGCTACAGGGTTTATCCTTTTCAAAATTCACATCTTTTAAGCCAACAACCAAATCACATTTTAAAAGTTTTTTCAATTGATGCATTCCAACATGTGCGAGTCTCCTATGCCATAACCAACCCTTTGAGGTTTGAGAAACAAGGCATGTTGAAAGAGATGCATCTTTTGAGTTCAAATTAACTAGATAAAGATTCCCAAAACGAAAGCCTTAAAGATCAAGGAATTGTCTTTTAAACTTTCAACTAAAACTTCTTTGGGATAAAATGTGCAACGAAATCCAAGATCACAAATTTGTGCAACGGAAAGCAAATTAAAATTCAGAGATTCAACCAATAAAACATCTGAAATAGAGAGATCATTGGATATAGCAATTTTACCCAAGCCTACCACATTTCCTTGACGATTGTCGCCAAAGGTGATCTTTTGATTTTCGCTTGAGTTGTCTTCTATTGAGGTAAACAATTTCTTGTTGCCGGTCATAAGTTCGGAGCATCCGCTATCTAGCACCCAATGCTTCCCACCGGTTTTGTAGTTCACCTGCATAAACAAAAGAATCAAGTCTTTTTAGGTACCCAAACCTTTTTGGGTCCTTCAATGTTAGCAATCAAAGCTTTGGGCACCCAAATTGATTTCTTCTTTTTATTTAGCATGGGTGCGCCAACAAACTTTGCTATAGCATAACCTTTCTTCGACCGTTGAAGCATGTAGCAAGTATCAAAGTAGTTTGGAGTCATTAGAGGACATGCTTCATGTAAATGACCAATTTCATGACATTTAAAACAAAATGTGTTGCATGCTTTTACAAAAATAGTTTTTGTATTTGGTTTCTTCCCTTTCTTTGGAAAGTATCCAAGACCTTCTTTTATAAATGAACACTTCTGTTTGCTCAGAATCAGATCAAGGGATACTTTACCTTTGTAGCAATTTGCTAACCCTTTACCAAGTTTTTCAACTTGTGCCCTAAGTTCATTATTCTCATTTAAGATTGAAGCACATGGTAAATCTTGACTACTAGAAGGAGTATCTAAATCACATGAAATGGATACATCGACTTTAGATGGAGCATGAATAATATCTTTGATAAGAAAGCTTTCATATGAATCTTTTAGTTCTGAGTATTGAGTGCGTAAACAAGAATGTTCCTCTTTAAGCGCTCTATACTTCTTTTTAGTAGCTCCATAAACTTCATTTAATTCAGTAATCATTTCAACTAATTCATCGTATGAAGGTTCGTTAGAGTGTACCTTTCCATCACCCTTAGCCATAAGACAAAGGGATGAACTAGTAGAAATGTTGCCGAGAGCTAGTCCGGCTAGCTTCTTTGAACAACCTCCTTCATCGTCGAAGTCGGAGTCGGAGATCTCACCTCCGGACATCCATTCTCCGAAGCAGGCTTCTTTTGTTGCTTCATCTCTCTTCTTGAAGAATTTCTTCTTGTTATTCAAAGTCTTGTTCTTGTTAGGACATCTTGATGCTATATGTCCCTTTTCGTGACATCCGTAGCATATGATGTCCTTGAAGTCATCCCCTTTGGTCGAGTGTCGATGTTGACACCCTTCTTGTGCAACCTGCAAAGAAGTTTTTGAGTATTTTTTACCATTAGAGCGAGATCTTCGTCGGAGGAGCCATTGCTTGAATCGTTCTTGGAACCGGCTTTGAAAGCCAACGCCTTCTTCTTTGTCTCTGAGGGTTCGGCTGCTTCCTTCTTCTCCTTTTGATGCATTTCATGAGTGATGAGGTTCCCATAGAGATCTGTTGGTATTGTGGTCAACAAGTCGGAGTTGGTAAGTACCGTGATCAGAGTGTCGAAGTTTTCTGGAAGCCCCCTGAGCATCTTTCTTACAATATCAAGGTCAGTAAAAACAACTCCTAGCCCCTTGAGTTCATTCACAATATTGTTCAACCGAGTGAACATGGAATCCATGGACTCAGTTGACGACATGGTGAATGTCTCAAATCGTTGCCTCACCATAAGCAATTTTGCCTCTTTGACTTTCGTGGCACCCTCATATATTTCTTCGAGGGTGGTCCAAACCTTGTGAGCGGTCGTAAGATTACTCCTACTGTTGAACTCATTTAAAGACAAACCGGCAAAGAGTGCATTTTTTGCATGGGCATTTAAATGTAGTTTTCTCCTGTCGTCATCAGAGTGACTTGCTGGATCATCCGGAGGAGTAAAACCAAGTTTAACAATGTCCCATACATCAAGCCCCATGACCTCTAGGAATACCGACATGCGCACTTTCCAGTAGGGATAGTTAGTCCCATCAAAGATAGGCGCACGACCGGTATGACTGAGAGAAAAGCCCTCATTAGACGTCATACTCTCTCTAGGCGGTAAAGCCTAATTAATTGAGAGACCTTGCTCTAATACCACGTGTAGCATCAAGGATGCCGACTAGAGGGGGTGAATAGGAGGCTTTTAAACACTTTAAATTAAAACAAAGTTTGGCAAATGAAGAAATCAAGAACAAATAATAATAATATGAGAAAGAAGAAAAGAACACAAACACAACAATTTTTACCGAGGTCTTGGAGACTCGCCTAGTCTCCCCTAATCCTCGTTGAATCACTCAAGTAAATTGAGTCTTGCTCCAATATCCACGAAGGATATTATCCACTAGTGGTTGCTCTTTGTCCACTCCGGAAAGGTGAGCACTGATGCCTTTTACAAACACGCCGAGTCTCTCCAACAATCTTCGAAAGGAGAGATCAACGGCCACGCCACCAAACCGTCTAGGTGAGGGCGTTCACCAAGAATAACGAGAAACAAGGTCTCTTCTAGACCTCTAACAATCACTGAGAAACTAATATGATGCAAATGATGCGAACAGAAAGCACTCGGTGGAACTGAAAAGCACTCGACTTGATCAAAAGATCAAGATTTTGTATAAGAACTAAAGCTCAAGAGTGAATATGAATGAGAGGCTACTGGATTATGAAAACACATGCCCAAAGCCCCTATTTATAGCCTCAAAGGTCAAAAGAACTGTTCGAGCTCGGGCTGAAAATCAATACCTCAAACTGACAGTCAGTTCACCAAACTGACAGTCAGTTTGTGTCATGACCAGAAGTAAAATCAGGAGAAAACTCAGCTAGCCGTTTGAGGTCGAAAATGGAAATAAATCAATGCAAACTGATAGTCAGTATGAGGAACTGACAGTCAGTTCCAAACTCAACGGCTGACAAAAATCACAGCTAAAACTTTGCTAGCCGTTTGTGGTCGTATATGGAAACTGATAATACAAACTGACAGTCAGTTCGACCACAAAAGCGACCAGATCAAATAGAAACTCAAATAAACTAGCTTGAGGTCAAAATGCAAACTAACAATCAGTTATACCAAACTGACAGTCAGTTTAGTTCAAAAATTTTCAGCTCAAAAAGCACACTCTGTGAACAACTGTCAGTTTAACTGAACTGACATTCAAACTGACAGTCAGCACATCAAACTAACAGTTAGCATGAAAAAAATAGCTATAACTTTAAATTCAGAAATCTAAATTGAGAGTTTAATATCTCATTTGAAAGATAATTTAAAGGGCTACAATTTTGTCAACAGAAGCAAAAGCCAGATCTGCCTAGCTCTTTCTAGAAAATGCAAAAACTCTTCTACTGTCAAAAACTCAACTGAAAATCCAAATCTTTCAAAACAAAATTTAAATCAAATCCAACCGAAAAGAATGCAATGCAATGACCTAGTAATTTCTCGGTTCATGTTGAAAATTTAGAGAGGACTTGCAACCCCTCTTTATAGTACGGTTAAAACTAAGCAATAAAGTCCTTAACTGATCGAACTCCAAATGCCGAGATCGGTAAATAAAAACTCATATTACCTTAGGTCCTTTGCATTTCACGATTTGCGTCTCGACCTTGTTGTTTGCGACTTGTACTTTTTCATTTTACATCGGGTTCATCTTGATCATCTTGCATTTCTTCCCAACAGAGCTCTGTATCAAAAAGTCTCAAAAGCACAGTTAGTCTGGAACACTTTATTTTCATTCATCATCAAAATTAGGGTTAGGCATAAAAGCCTAGATGCAACACAAGTCCCCGCCAAGAGTGCTTCCTCGGTTGCTTCCACCGGTCACACACGTGATGTGCAATGCCATCGATGCAAGGGATTTGGGCACTCATGCGTGATTGCCCAAACCAGTGAGCTCTCATTGCTAAGGGAGATGGTGAGTATACTTCCGCTAGTGACGTGGAGGATGAACATGCTTTGGTTGCAACTAACCCTGTAGTTGAAGGGTGTGATGATGATGTTGATTAGGAGCATTTGGGTACTGAAATGTCTGCAAGGTACATGAGCATCATTGTCAAGCGTGTCCTTAGTGCCCAAATGGAGCGTGCCGATCAGAATCAACGCCACAACTTGTTCCAAATGAAGTTTGTGGTCAAGGACCGTTCGGTTAGGGTCATCATTGATGGTGGGAGTTGCAACAACCTTGCTAGCATGGAGATGGTCGAGAATGTCAAAGATTTGGACTCGGGGTCCTCAGTCGATCTTACGTAGATTTATAAGTTGTGAGACCTTTCACGATGCTCCTCCGAGAAGGTAGGATAAGTAATGTCTAAAGGGGCACAAATGAATTTATACAGGTTAGGGCCCTCGATGGTGGGAGTAATAGCCCTACGTCCTGTTATGATTTCACTATGTAGGGAAAAAAGTGTTTACAAGAGGGAGGAAGAGATGATCACACGCGAAGATCTCTTCTATATTATTGTCTATCTAACTATGTCTAAGTCTTCAAGCTTTGTTGACTTGTTGTCGTGCTTGTTACCGCCCTTTACATCATGCATTGACCATCCTTTTATACTAAATGAAAGGACGTCAAATGTGGAGCGGTTTGGGACGGTTGTCCTGGTGCAATTCGTATAATCGCACTCATCTCCTTCGCTGGTTAAGACACGTGCAATCATGGATAACCGCACATGTCAACCTCCTGGCAGTTGTCTTCACACGTGGGAGAAGTTGCTTCATGCCTGAGAACGTGTCCAGTAGAGTTTTGAACACCCCCCAGGCTACCTTGGTCGCGTAAAATCAGCGACCCTCTGACCGCGCACTGTCTGCGGTCTCATGATCGCACAAGAGCTGCGATCATGAACTAACTATGTACCCATCAGTGATCATAGTGGTTATTACAGACACATATCATATTCAAACTTGACTTGAAATCTTTATGTGTTATTCAAACTAGCTCGGGTGATAATCCTTGTCAGCTAGGCCCCAAATTTGAAGAAAAACGAAAAGACTGATTTAACTCGACGCTTCAGCTTCTTCAACTGTAATACTGTACGCTGTATGGCGATTTATCTCCCGAGGCAAACCTTATAGTTTTTCTCGATGGGTAATGATGAATTTATTGACTTGTTTAATCAATACAACAACTGCAAGTGCGTTTTAAGAACTCCAGACGTTCGTGGGAACAAACCGTCGCCTCTGGGCTCTATAAATAGCACAGCCTCTCAGTTCTTAAGACTTACAAATTCTTACCTAAGTCCTTTAGAAAATCTGCTTCTGACTCCATGTCTCGCATCTCCTCTTTTACTCTTCACCTTGATGGTGAACCAAGATCCCAAGACGGTTATTGAGATTGAGAGTGATGAGGAAGAAAAAGAAAAGACACAAGATATCCAGAAGGTAAACTTTTTCTAAAACATCTTATGATTTTCTGAGTCAAAGATTTTCCTAAGCAATTCATTTTGGACTTCACAGGTGATTGAGGAAATGATCTCTCCAAAGAAGAGATCTAGAGATGATGAAGGATCCTCCAGTGGAGCTGCATTGAAGATTCTAAAGGGTGCTGGTGCCTATGTTGCCACATTGCCCCTTACGACTCATCCAGTTGCCTCTTCATCTCCACCTTTGGAGATCCACAACAACCCTTCTAACCATCCCACTTATGGAGGAAGTCTCACACCTCTACGACCAAACGGTCCTCAGCTTTTGTTGGGTGATCAATTTTCTGGGGAAAGTCTCACACTTCCGAGTCCAAATCCTCCCCAAAGCTTGGCTTTTTCCTCTGCTTCTCAGGTAATAGCTATCTTCACCCTCCCTGTTGGTTATATGTTTTATGAACTAATCATGAGTTCACAGGAGGTGAAGGCCCCTGGAGCCCCCAGCGATCAGCTTGCTGAAATCTAGGCTCTTCTTGATGAGAGAGTAGCCTTGTGCAGAACTCTCCAAAAAGAAAAAGAAGCTCTAGAAACGAAGACTGAGGAAATGTCTTCAATCATTCTGCATCTGGCAGAATGTTGCGACAACTCCTGCGAAGAGGCGCGCACATTCTGTGTGGAGAGAGACTACGCTCGGCAGCAGCGAGAACTATCCGACACAATAAGGAACAGTTGCACTCCTTTGCTTCGAGACGACATACATAGCCTTAGGGCTATAGCCAGTTCTCTAGGGGCAGTCAGTGTAAATCCTATTGACGCTAATACATCCCTAGGAGAACTTTGTAAATTACTTTCGGATCAGGTCGACGCTTTGGTCGCCTGTGTCCCTTTTGTATGTAAAGACTGCCAGAAATAAAGAATTTCTTTTTCTTATATACTTGACTCTTTAAAAAGATCATGTAAAACTGATAATCCCCAATTAAGGTTCTTTACATTCTCTGTGTGAAAAATGGTTATTAAAAAACGTCTCTTGTGACCAATCATACACAGGTAAATTTCTGTCCGAGATCATCTCAGGATAGTTCTTCGGTCTCAAAATAGCATTGAAACCATGTACTATGATCGACACCATTTGCGACCACAGAACATCATTGCAATGGTACGGCAATCACAAAATTGCATTACGATCAACTATAGTACAACGATCACAAAATTGCGTTGCGATCAGTGTAAAGAACATAAGTTTATCCTAAAACCATAACATAATTTTAAGAACTTCTCATATCTTTATCTATACCATAGCCCCCGAATGTGAAATAAAAATGATCTTTAATAAAGATACATTTTGCTTCAGATTCATAACATGGTACTGATAACGGGTTCCAAAAGAAAAGGCACCCATTATGGGAAATTAATAAAATATCTGGCGAAGGGTCGTCTGAGACATATAAAAAGAGAAGGTAGCTTACTGGAGAAGCTTCGCAGCCAAAAAACCCCTTCATTTCCTTAGACATTCTCGCCACACAAAACCCTCTTTTGCACTCCTTGCCCTCGTTGTCTCCAAAACCTTCGCCTTTCTTCAAACTTCGACAGTAATGGCATCCTAGAGCCGATCCATCCACCATACTGAAGAAAGCCTGGTAGCGCTAGAGAAAGAAGAAATTCTTCCCCCACGGCTGCTGATCAACTGGCGGCCAGCAGAGAAGAACGAAGAAACTCCATGTGTTCGCGAGGGCGAATTGGTGATCTTCGAGGAATATTTGCGCTGTGGGTTTCGATTCCCGGAAAGCGAGTTCCTTCGGGGAATCCTTGACCACTGTGGGTTGGAGTTGGTGGATCTCCACACAAATGCTGTTCTTATCCTAGCGATCTTTCAGCATTTGTGTGAAGCGTTCGTTGGAGTGCTGCCAAGCGTGGAGCTTTTTCGGCGCTTTTATTTCTCGACGTGGTCGAAGAGTGCCAATGCCGCTAGGTGCATCTACTTCCGCATAAGGGAGAAGAAAGAGTACCCATTCCTTCCTCTGCGGGATTCGGTGCACGAGTGGCATCATAAGTGGTTTTACTGCACCCCGCCATCGAAGAGCGGACTCTGGTTCACGAACACCCGACCGGAGAAGGACAGCGAAAGCGAAATGGACTCTAGCCCTTCTCTAAGTGCAGAATTAGAGAAGCAAGCTCAAGCTATTCTTTACCTAGTCTAACAGGGATTAACCGCGCGCGACATCATCTGCGACTTCGTAAAGAACAGGATGAGCCCCATGCATGAGAGGGAACATCCGGCTTGGGAAGTGAAATCCATAGATGACACACTTTAGATTACAGTACAGGTATGTCCTCTGGTTTACAAAATATGCAATCTTACCGATGAAGGATATCATATCGAATAATTTTGCCTTTTTCCAACGCAGTTCTTTCTTTGTCCGAGATTGAAAAACGGACGAACTACCTTCTGTGGCCGTACAATGCTGCGGCAGAAGGAGCTAAAGGGTCGCTTCGCCCCCAGAGCTTAATAAATGCCGGCAACGATCTTAAACAAGAGCGTCGAAAGGTACAATCTTTTTCAACGTGCTCTGTCACAAACCGTCCATGGGACTTGTATTACCAAAGCATTTATTTTAAGTAACACAGCTGCTAGGAAGAATCGCTGGGGCGAAGCGTCCAGGGGATGACGCTGGACCTTCTGGGGGATTATCCATGAAGAAGGCGAAGAAAACCCCCTCGAAGAGCAAGTTGAAGGAGCCTGCTCCCGAAAAGCCTAAGAAGATCTTGGGAAGGGCTTCTTCACAAAGGAAAACTATGGCTGCGAAGAAAACTGCGGTAAGATTTTCCGTACCCCATGTATTCCCCAGTACGAGTAGAAATTACTTCTTAGTCGTACAGGGTGAGGGGAGTGCGGACGAAGAAGATGATGTCCCTCTCATTCGTCGCAAAAGGACATCGACCGATCCTAATACTGCTGGAACCTTGTCCCTGAGGACAAGAACAAGAGCGGCAACACAGGGCCCCGTGACTACTGATGATCTTGTGGTTACGGATGAAACCCCTGTACATGAGGCTTGTGAAACCCCAGTGCTAACAATTCCTCCCCTATTAATCAAGGGAACGACCGTGATAAGAATTCTCACAGTCTTGTATTTTGTCATCTCTCTGCATATACCCATCGAAGTGTGCACATACAGGGAGAAGAAGAGACTGTCCTGTTCAAGAAGAGGAAAACAAGGACAGATGACGATACTTCCCCAGGAGCCCCCCAGTGGGCTTCTTTCGCCTAGGAGCTCATCATCGAAACCCAAGTCATGGATGGGGTTTGGAATAAAGTGAGAATTCCCCTATTGATACTTCGATGTGATCAACAGGAGACATTCTAAATCACAATGTACTTGTTTGTGTGTTTTTTTTAGGCGCAGGGGTCCTGCGCTCAGTACTCCAGCGACCTTAACAAGCCTTGGTGCAACATCTACCGCAGAGGTCGTGGGTGAACCAAATTCTGCTCCCATGGCCAAGGAAATTCCTCAGGCCATTGTGAAGGAAATAGTAGTGGAGACCCAATCCCAAGAAATGGAAACCGCAGTCCCAACCACAGAGGAGGATCAGCAGGAAAGATCATCTACTGTCCCTGTCATGGAAAAACAAGTCTTAAGGCTCGACCTCACACTGATTTTTAGAGCAGTTCATTCAGTGATTATATAGAAGTACGTAGAACTCTTTTTATTATTCTCGAGTTCGCAGAAACTTAGGAATATTCCAGTTTTTAAGAGCAATTTCTTATCGTGTTCCAGGGCTTGACCCGGGTGGCGACCAGATCGATGGCTATAGCAAAACATATCGAGGTCGCTCAGCGAGAGATCAGCCAGCTACAACAGTAAGTGAGATGCATCTTATTTGCCTGAATTTGTGTCTAAGTTTAACGTTTGTTTCCCTTGTTATTATAGAGAGAATGCCTTTCTAAACAAGAGCCTAGCTGATCGGGAAAACCAGGAGGTAACAGCAGTTGCCAAGATTTCCTTTTTGGGGAGAGAACTCCAGAAATCACGATTGCAACTCTCTTGTAAGTATACTTCCGACCAGAAGAAATCATCTTGCTGCATGAACTGTTATGATAACTGCTTACTGCGTTCATGCAGCGCAAGAGGAGCAAATAAGCCAAAGAAAGATCTTCAGGCGACCATTGAGTTACAAAACTCGAAGATTGACACTGTCAGCATGGGGAACGAAACCTGAAACACAACAATTTCATCCTACAGCAGTGCTCAACTGAACATCTTCGAAAAGCTGAAGATGGTGGCAACTTTGCTAAAAGCGGATGTGGTCGAATCACAAAGGATAACCCAAGCTTTTGCGAGTTAGCCACACTGGTCGCGGCTCAGGATGAATCACTTCTCGAGTATCTTCCTGAAGATACAAGGTGACAAGAGGAGGTAATGAGGGTAAATGTACAATCTGTAGCCTCCGCCATCCACTGCAGACCCCGTTTTTACCACAGCCTTGATCTTGATCTGAAACCAGTGGTAGGAGACACAGAGATCGAGAGTGAAGAAAAACTTGAAGCCATATCGGAGGAAATGAAACCTCTGGTAGATGATCTTTTAAAAGAGTTAGGCTTGTTTTGATTATAACAACTTTTGCACCTGCAAACACGTGTCTATACAATGCAGATGTACGCCTTAAATTTTGAAAAAGAATGTACTTCTCTTCATCTCGTGTTATGACCATATTCCCTTAGGCCCCTCCTGAGATCATAAGTACCGAAGATTTTGGTATTATAATCTCATGAGAAAATATGGGTGTTCTGATGATCAGAAATATCTAAGAAATGTTTTAACTTAGATACCATCATCGGATCATACCGATACTGACCTTAATGTGACACCCAGCCTTATTACAAACTGGCAGCCACTCGAATGATCAGGAACATGCCAGTAAGTCCCATATGCGTTGAGAAACAGCTTATTGAGGGATGTCTTATCTGGATGCGATCATGAGATCGGCCAGTGAATCCGATCAGGGCATCATAGCAAAATGATTATTGGCGATCGACCCCCGAGCAAGGCTCGTTATGGGTGTGGCAAACAAAGAGATGAACGTAACATGAGGCGAATGAAAGTACTCATGAATTTTTATCAAACCATGCTAATTGAACAGGAAAAGAGATTGGAGAACTTACATGTAAAACTTGCGCAGTTGATCTATGTTCCAAGTATTAGACAAGATTCTGCCATCCTCCATTGCTAACCGAGCCGATCCTGGTCGCAGTACTGAAACAACAATGTAAGGGCCTTCCCACTGAGGAGAGAACTTATTGTGGTTAGACTGGTTTTGTCTTTTTCGTAAAACCAAATCACCCATGTGAAGACTCCGCGGCCGCACCTTTTTGCTGTGAAATTTTCGCAAAGCTTGCAAATATACTGATGATTTTATCAGCGCTCGATTACGTTTTTCTTCGAGGAGGGTTAAATCCTGGGTACGTTGTTCGACTTGATCAATCTGATCGAATTGATCTACTCGAATAGAACCAATACGAATTTCTATGGGCAATACCGCCTCAGTGCCATATACCAATTGGAAAGGTGTCTCACTGGTGGCTTGACTACAGCTAGTACGTAATGCCCATAGAACGAAGTAGAGTTCATCTACCCAAGCCCCCGAGTGCATCTTAAGGTGAGCGAAAACGCGTTTTTTGATGCCCTGTAATATCTGCCCGTTGGCACATTCGACGGCACCATTGCTCTGTGGATGAGCTACAGAAGCAAAGCACACCTTAGTTCCAATATTGTCGCAATAGTCCAAAAAGAGACCGCTAGCGAATTGGGAACCATTATTAGTAATGAGACGACTTGGAACACCAAATCGAGTGACGATGTTCTTATGAAAGAACTTTTGTGCCGCAGTAGAGGTGACATTACGGACTGGTTTAGCCTCGATCCACTTTGTAAACGTGTCAATATCTACGAACAAGAACTTGTACCCATTAACCGCTTGTGGCATAGGATCCACAATATCTATCCCCCAGACTGCAAAGGGCCACTTTAAAGGGATAGTTTGCAAGGCATACGCAGGCTGATGAACCTGTCTTGCATGAAATTGACACTGAGGGCATGTCTTGACCAAGTATTTGGCAACATCGAGTACCAAAGGCCAGTAACAACCCTGTCGGAAAGCTTTCCTGACCAGTGTGCGAAATGACGCGTGCGCACCACATACACCGTCACGGATCTCTTTCAAGAGGGACTTAACTTCCTCTTGAGAAATACAACATATGAATACTCCTTGAGTACCCTTCCTATACAAAAACCCTTCTATAATTTGTATAGGCGCGCTTTTCAAATCAACCGATCACTTTTGGTTTCATCCTTGGGCAAGGTCCCATATTCGAGATAGACTCTCAATGGATGGGTCCAATCTTCTTCATGTCCAAGGTTGGTAACGCAGACTGTTACCGGGTCATCTTCGACCATAATCATGATCGAAGGATGTTCTAGGTGTTCAACGAACACTCCTGCCGGAGCAGATGTACGTGAGGATCCAATTTTAGATAATTGGTCTGCGAGAATATTGTCCTTTCGCGGGATGTATTGGACTTCGAAATGACTGAAGTGTTTTCCCAATCTCCTCACTTCCCCCAGGTAATGAGTCATTGTCTCATCGGAGGTGCTGTATTCTGTGTTTACCTGGTTTACGACCAGCTGTGAGCTCCCCTCACCACTAATCGACGGACTCCGAGGAATTTCGCTGCACGGAGCCTTGCAATAAGACCCTCATATTTTGCCGCATTGTTGGTTGCGACATGACATACTTGAGTTGGTCGCCCTGAGGCGTGATTAAGACCAACCCAGCCCCCGAGTGTTGAAAACTGCGAGAGCCATCAAAATACATCGTCCAGTGATCAGTATATGATAAGTCCTTAGATTCTTGCATAGGTGGGTCAGGGTTAGTCCATTCGACCACAAAGTCTGCAAGGACCTGAGACTTAACTGTCGTGCGAGGGGTGAAATAGATGTCAAATGCTCAAAGTTCCACAGTCCACTTCGCAATTCGACCAGATTTCTCTGGGTTTCAAATGATATCTCCTAACGGAAAGGACGAGGGCACTATAACTTTGTGTGCCTAGAAGTAATGTCATAGCTTGCGGGAAGCCATCAATAGTGCGTAAAGTATCTTGTGGACCTCAGGGTAGCGCTCCTTAGGACCATGAAGTACTTCACTTACGTAATAGACGGGTCATTGTACACCCTCTCTTTCTGCGATCAGAACTGCGCTGACCGCGTGAGGTGTGGCCGCCAAGTAAAGAAGTAGCGGTTCCCCCATAGTTGGAGAAACTAACGCTAGTGGACTGGATAAGTATGCTTTAACCTCCTGGAATGCTTTCTCGACCTCGTCTGACCAAGTAAAACCATTGTGTTTTCGGAGAGCTTTGAAAAAAGGTAGTCCTCTTTTGCCTAGTCGCGATATAAATCGACTTAAGGCCGCCATGCGGCCTGCTAGGCAATGGACATCCTTCATAGTCGAAGGAGACCTCATTTTCTCGATGGCCCTGATTTTTTCGGGATTAACCTCGATTCCTCAAGAACAAACAAGAAAACCTAGAAGTTTACCAGATTAAACCCCAAAAGAACATTTTTCTGGGTTTAACTTTATTCCAAATCGGTTTAAATTACAGAAGGTTTCAGCAAGATCATCCAAATGAGTCAAGATTTTTAAGCTTTTTACAACTAAATCATCCACGTAAGCTTCAAGATTACACCCCATCTGGGAAAGAAAGGTCTTTTGCATCAAGCGCTGGTACGTGGAACCGGCATTCTTGAGACCAAATGACATTCTAACGTAGTAGTAGGTGCCAAATGGTGTGATGAAGGCAGTCTTCTCTTCATCTTCTTCTGCCATGCTGATTTGATGATACCCTGAGTAAGCATCCAGGAAGCTCATCAGCTCGCAACCCGCAATAGAATCAACCAACTGATCGATGCGGGGAAGGGGAAAGTCATACTTCGGACAGGCACTATTTAGACTGGTGTGATCGACGCACATGCGCTATTTACCATTTGACTTGCAGACCATGACTGGATTTGTGAGTCATTCTGGATGATCGACTTCGCGAATAAATCCAGCCTTTTGGAGTTTAACTAGCTCCGCTCTGATATCTTCTTGCCGATCAACAGCAAAGCGTCTGAGCTTTTGCTTTATTGGTCGCTGTCCTGGTCGAATCACTAACCTGTGCTCAATTACCTCCCTTGGGACACCAGGCATGTCAGACGAGTTCGAGTTCCTATTTGTCATCCAGGACTGATCCAATCCAAATTGTTCTGGATGGATCATCTGGGTATAATGGAACTGGTTTCAGCTTTTCATCTGGTCGAGGCGCGGCCTTGATTGTATCCGCAGCTGTGGTGGTGATCTTGACATTCCGGAGGGGAAGTTGATCTACTAGCTCCAGGGATAACCGATCGCAAGTCAATGATGACGGGGATTGACACCCGGGTCACTTCTAATAAACTTTTGGTTCAAGACAGGTTCGAACTAGACATGTATCTGGCGATGCGAACTCAAGCTATTCTGAGGGGCATCACCATGAGGTCGCAAGCTTTACGCGATCAGATCGCGGGTTTCGTGCGATCAGACCGACAGCCTTGCGCGGTCAAAAGTTCGTATGCTATACGCGGACTGGATATCCGGGATGTTGTGCGGTCAGCCCACATTCCGCGGTCAGAACGTTCTCGACCACGGTGCTTGGAGTTTATTCGGTTATCCTTATGTCAGGATATTCCAAGCATCCCGAAGATTCCTCCACGTTGAAGACCAACTGTCAGAGGTTATTATATGCGGTTATTCATGATTAACACGTATTAATAACCTCCGTGGAAGTTAACAGCGGTTCTCCAACAACCGCATCTAACCGTTTGATGCAGTTTTCTTCATATGGCACCTTTTCGACTAGTATAAAAAGGTGGCAAAGTACATCAAACGGGGGATCCAAGACATTTGGAAGAACAAGACCCCTGACATAAGTGAGATACAAGATATCTCGACCACTCAAACAGCCAAGTCTACGGCTTAGATTAGACAACACTTACAAGTCTCCTATAGCTTCTTTTTGTACACTTATATAGGGAAAACTTTCGCCTGTGAAGGTTTCCCCCCGCTAGTTTGTAAAGCTTTATCACATATAGTGAAATCCTAACAGGACGTAGGGCTTTTACTCCCACCATCGAGGGCCCAAACCTGTATAAATCTCTCTGTGCTCCTGTTCACCATTGTTCTACATACCTTCCCGGAGGGTCATCTTGAAAGGTCTCACAATTACAAATTTTGCATAAGTTCGGCTGAGGACCCCGAGTCCGAATCGTCGACAAATGCCACATTGCGGCTACCTCGAATCAAGATAACGCCTTTGGGGCCAGGTAACTTGCCACACTGATAAGCATAGTGCGTTGCCATCATAAATTTAGCGAGAGTTGGCCTGCCAAAAATCGCGTTATAAGCCGAATCACAATCAATTACGCCAAAAGTAACCAATTCTGTTCGAAAATTATCTGGTTCACCCAGTGTCACTGGAAGCACCACCTGTCCCATCGGCATCATCGAGGGACCAGGAATTATCCCATAAAACGAATGAATTATGGGTTTGATTTTCAAACGAGGGATTTGCATCTCATCCAATACCTTGACCAATAAAATGTCCAAGGAACTACCACTGTCGATCAGGACCCTTTCGACTCTCGCATTACTGATAATTGGGGTAATGACCAAGGGTAGCCTCAATGGTCGAGTAAGCCCAATGGGACAGTCAGAGCGATCAAATGTCAAAGGGGTGTCCGACCAATGGGGGTATTGAGGTTCGCCAAGGGAAGCTTCCGCTTGGTTCACTTCTCAATAAAATGCTTTAAACTGACGTTTAGAAACGAAAGAGGAGGAACCTCCAAAAATGACATTAACATAATTACGAGGTACCTGGTAGGACATTTCTTCGTCCCCGTCGGTCTGTTCTTTCAGTGGCAAAGTTGGCATTGGTCCAATTCCCTGGTAGAAGTCATCTAATTGCTTCAACCAGCTCCGGCAGTTCTTGAGGTCGTGTCTCAGAGAGTTGTGGAGTAGACACCACTTCTTGCTTTCCTGTGGGTTAGTTGGTTTTTCTAGCTGGTCGGCGTTATGGCCACAGAGGCAGTTTTATTTTTAAATGAAAACTTGTTACCTTTGGCCTGTGGAGGCTTTTCTGCGACTGTGACCTCTAGTACTGTCCGATTCAATTCTTTTTGGACTTCTTTGATTTTTCTCCTAATCAAGACTCCGGCTTCTTGCCTGTATCCTCTTTTTTCATGTCCTTGAGACCTGGTTGAGGCGGTAAATTTCCTTTATCCACCATCCTATTCCACTCAACGACCTCGGCCGCATCAGAGTAGTGGTCAACCATGTCAAAGAGATCGGCTACTGACCGAGGGGGTTAATAAGTAGATCTTCTGTAAACCTCCGATATCGAATGGCGTGCTTAAACGCCCTGATAACAGAGTTATCGGATATGTTTGGGATGGTATTCCTCACCCCGATGAACCTTTTGACAAACTGGCGAAGAGTCTCCGTAGAGGTTTGTCGTAGGCGATGAAGATCATCCTCTTTTCCGAGTTTCTGATAACAATTCTGGAAATTGTTGAGGATGGCATCGCACAACATTTCCCAGTTATATATCGAACCCTCGGGCTGATTGAATAGCCAGGTCCTTGCTGATCCCTCAAGGACCGTGGGCAAGTAATTGGCCATGACGCGATCATCCCCACCCGCCGCTTGGATAGCGATGATGTAAATTTGAAGGAACTCCGACGGATTCTGGGTCCCATCAAATCTCTCAATTGCCCCCGGCTTGAACTTATCTGGCAAGACGACCGCACAGAGGCCTAGCGAGAAAGCTTTACAACCAACATAGAAACTGTGGAGAGTTCCGCGGTTTCCAGCCTGACCACGAGTGTTTCACACGATGGGGACACGCCACGTGGTCCCAGACGAGAATATACAAGAATTCGATCCCGATCATGAGAACTTCTCACATGTCTGGATTTGTCATGCCGAAGTGATCCGGATGGTAGTCGATTACGCCTACCATGACTAGAGTAAGAATACTCCTTTTCATGGGAACGTATCGTAGACCGGGAGGAAGCTGTAGGGGTTGCATCGGATGCGACCTCATCCAGCTTCTCCGCCAGGATCCTAGCAAAAGCCAGTTTGTCCGCGTCTATGAGGGTAGGAGGAAAATTACGCAAGACTTCCGCGATAGATCGAAGTCGGCCATGCGTACTTCTCCTTGGTGCGCTAGGTGTCATTGCTTCTTCATCCACTGGTGAATATTCCGGGGGCAAAGAAGGCGTCTGGTCGCGCCTGCGACCATGTGGGCGACGGGAGGAACTAGGGGCAGCGTCATAACGAGATTGCGCATTTTGCAAAGCCTCTAGGGTTGTTCTGCGGAGTTCGCTATCTCGTTGCTCACGGTCTTGATCCTCCTTTTTCTTACGTTCCTATTCCTCTTTTTGTCTGCGCTCCTGTTCTTCCTTAGAAACCCGCTGATCGGGAGTTTCCTTCGACAAGGCAGCGAATTCTTTGGGGAGCGAGGCCGCAGAAGGAGAGAACATCCCTGATTGTTCCGAGTCGGACTCGAAAATAAAGAGAGAGTGGAGGTTGTCAGGATCAAACCTCCCCGGACTGAGTTCTCGGTCACTGTCATCCTTGTCCTCGACGGGGACGCATGGTGACCGAGACTTGATTTCCAATATGGTGGAACTGACATTAAGTTCTGGACCGGCCTCTTCCATCCCCTGGTCGACGGACATGACCTGGGTTGGGGAAGATGTGTCCTCCTGACGTTCCTTTGGAATGTCTTCGCAACTGATCTCTTCCATGGGAACGGGATCGCTGGGCGAAGGCATCCGTATATGGGCATAATCATTGAGATCGAAGTCATTTTCGAAGTTATATGCTCCAGACATGGCTCACTGAACCTTCGGATGCAAGGAAAACACCTTGAGAAAAGGGCCCCATGGTGGGCGCCAGCTGTCGACGATTTGGACTCGGGGTCCTCAATCGATCTTACGTAGATTTATAAGTTGTGGGACCTTTCACGGTGCTCCTCCAGGAAGGTAGGATAAGTAATGTCTAAAGGGACACAAATGAATTTATACAGGTTAGGGCCCTCGATGGTGGGAGTAATAGCCCTACGTCCTGTTATGATTTCACTATGTAGGGAAAAAAGAGTTTACAAGAGGGAGGAAGAGATGATCACACGCGAAGATCTCTTCTATATTATTGTCTATCTAACTATGTCTAAGTCTTCAAGCTTTGTTGACTCGTTGTCGTGCTTGTTAACCGCCCTTTACATCATGTATTGACCATCCTTTTATACTAAATGAAAGGACGTCAAATGTGGAGCAGTTTGGGACGGTTGTCCTGGTGCAGTTCGTATAACCACACTCATCTCCTTCGCCGGTTAAGACACGTGCAATCATGGATAACTGCACATGTCAACCTCCTGGCGGTTGTCTTCACACGTGGGAGAAGTTGCTTCGTGCCTGAGAATGTGTCCGGTAGAGTTTTGAACACCCCCCAGGCTACCTTGGTCGCGTATAGTCAGCGACCTTCTAACCGCGCACTGTCTGCGGTCTCATGATCGCACAAGGGCTGCGATCATGAACTAACTATGTGCCCATCAGCGATCATAGTGGTTATTACAGACACATATCATATTCGAACCTGACTTGAACTCGTTATGTGTTACTCAAACTAGCTCGGTTGATAATCCTCGTCAGAGAAGCTTGGCTTGACCATGAATCAGCACCCACGTCCCTACTACATTCAATGGTTTAATTCAAGTGGTAAGCTAAATGTAACAAAGGTCGTGAGAGTGTACTTTTCTATTGGTTCATACCATGATCATATTGATTGCGATGTCGTACCTATGCAAGCATGTTCTCTATTGTTAGGTAGACCGTGGCAATATGATAGAGACACCATTCATCATGGTAGAAATAACCAATACACTCTTATGTTCAAAGGGAGAAAAATTGTTTTAGATCCCATGTCCCCTGCTGCCATTTTGAAGGATTAGCTAGAGAGAGCTGACAGAGAGAAAAGAGAAAGTGAGCAAAGTGAAAATCAGATTGTTGCTGGAGAGATAACTCCACCTAAGAAGAAAAAACCTAGTTCTAGGAAATCTGAAATAGAATTGAAAGGTGCTGTTATGCTTGCTACAAAATCTTATTTGCATGCTTTGGATGAGAACAATGCTTGCTACTATGCTTTGATTTGCAAAGATGCCTTGTTTTCTTTGAAGAATATGCCTGCTTCTTTGCCTCCTGCCGTTGCAAACCTTTTGCAGGAGTATGAGGATGTGTTTCCAGAAGAGGTACCTCCATGGCTGCCACCAATTAGGGGAATTGAGCACCAAATTGATTTGATCTGGGAGCAACCTTGCCAAACCGTGCACCATATATGACCAATCCGGAGGAGACTAAGGAGATTCAGCATCAAGTGCAAGACTTGCTTGATAAAGGGCACGTACGCGAGAGCCTTAGTCCATGTGCTGTCCCTGTGCTTTTGGTTCCTAAGAAAGATGGAACTTGGCGTATTTGTATGGATTGTAGAGCCATCAATAATATCACTGTTAGATATCGTCACCCTATTCCTAGGTTGGATGATATGCTAAATGAATTAAGTGGCTCTACCATGTTCTCTAAAGTTGACTTGCATAGTGGCTACCACCAAATAAGAATGAAACTTGGAAAGATGAATGGAAGACAGCGTTTAAAACAAAATTTGGCTTGTACGAGTGGTTAGTTATGCCTTTCGGTTTGACCAATGCCCCTAGTACCTTCATGCGATTGATGAATGAAGTTTTGCGCCCTTTCATTGGTAGATTTGTGGTGGTATACTTTGATGATATCTTGATTTTCAGCAAGTCACTTTCCGAACATCTTGATCATTTACATGTTGTTTTTTGATCCGGGAGGATCTTCAAGGCCTGATCGCATACAGCTTCGAAGTCCTGATCGCATACGGCTTCGCGACCTTAACCGTGTTGGGAAAGGTTTCGCGACCATGGATGGGTCCGCGACCATGGATTGGTTCGCGACCATGAAAAGGAATTCGTTCCCTGTTCAGAATTATAATCCTATTCGAATATATATAACTAAACTTATCCGTTTAGGATTACTTAGTTATATGAGTCTAATACGTTTAGGTCATTGAGTCTGATACGTACTCATACAATTGGACTATAAATACCTTGTAATAGGACTCGTTTAGATCATCGAATATTATCACAGTCTTGGATCATATATCCAGCTTATAGTTCCTTCGACGTAGGCAAGTGTGTCTAACATTCGACGTGTAAAGCCCTCTTTGAAATAAAGAGTTGTGTAATTACTTTGAACTGTGTTTTTTATCAACCTTTGGGTTTTGGTATTTCCGAGTAAAATCCCATTATTCCACATATTAGAATCTGGGCTAGCCTAGTGCGAAAACCAAAGCTTGGTCTCAAATGGATCAAGTTGGTATCAAAGCAACTTTCCTATCCTGTGGATGGTGAAGACTCGCCAGGGTTACAAAACCTCCGGTGAAAATCCAGGCGATCAATCGACGGTTCCTATAGCCGCGTCTTCAACAATGTCTAACGATACCTCCGTTCAAGCTAAACTAGCCGAACAAGTGGCTAAGCTCTCCACCAACATGGAAACCATGCTTGCTTGGATTAAGTAGCAGGCCATGATTGTACCTCCTGAAGTAGGGAAGGTTATAGGTGTGAGACTGGTGAAGACTTGCGCAGGACAGACGAAAATGAAGATGAAGGCAATCACAAGACCGACGACCTCGCCAACACCTCCTTAGCTGTCGGATCTTTTAAGGTCGACGCTAAGATTGATATACCCATATATGATGGGGTGATCGATGTCGAGAAGTTAGATTCATGGCTCGATCAGCTTGAGACCTACTTTGACCTGGAAGGGTTTAGTAGCGCTCAAAAGGTCAAATTTGCACCTTTGAAGATGAAGGACCACGCCAAGACATGGTGGAAGGCCCTTGTCGCCAGTGGTGAAGCTGACGACCTTGCGTGGGGTCAATTCAAATGACTTCTGTGAAAAGAATTCTATCCGATGGGTTACCTTGAGGAGAGATGGGAGCTTTGGTGCAGATTGTACCAATGGCACGACCAGACCGTCCAAGACTATACTACGGAATTCCGGAGACAAGCAATGGTCATCGGCATATCACTGTCCGATCCTCAAGTATTTCGGAAATACACATCTGGACTTCAGAAAATGATCAGTACTGAGCTAAGTCTGTTCGGTGTCCAAGACATCGCAACCGCAACCACAACTACTATGGCGATCGAGAAGAAGAACAAATTCCGCAGCGACAAAAGCACGAAGGAAAGTGCGACCTCGAAATATAAAAAGCCGAGTCCGAAGAAGAACGCTTCAAAATCGGGCAAGGGTGCCTTTTATGAACATTGTCAAGTCGCAGGACATACCAAGGACAAATGCTACGAGCTTTATCCTGAACTTCGACAAAAAAAAACGGACCAGGGAAAAGAACAACCACGGCTACTACGACTTCATCCGACAAAGAAGTTGTCCAAGTGAATTCGGTTAATAAGGTGGATACGACCTTGTCTCTAATGGCGATGCCGAAGGAGAAGGGTTTAGATCCACCAAACGACCATCACCCAATGGAGGACTTGTTCACCATCAACATTCAGGTGAAGCACGAAGTGGTCGCAGCGATATTCGATCCCTGAAGTCAAAAGAATCTGGTCTCTGTTGGACTGGTTCGACGACTTGGTTTGAAGACAACCACACACCCGCGACCATATCGGCTGGGTTGGTTTACATTTGACGTGAACCAACAGATTACAAGTCAGTGTGTGTTGAAGTTTGTGATCTCTGCACGATATATCGATGAGGTGCAATGCAATGTTGTCCCTATCAATATCTGTCAGGTGATCTTTGGGAGTCCGTATCTGTATGATCGAGATGCTCACTTCCATCGGTGAGCGCAAGAGTACGACCTCACCAAAGACGGAGTTAAGTTCGTAATCAGTAGAGACATCCACGTCAACACTTCAAACTTGATTACCGCAAATCAAGCCAAACGAATTGTTAATGCATGTCACAAGTATGTGCTTGTCATGATTCGACCCATTGGTCAAAGTGAGGGTATTCGACTAGCATTATCGTTGGCGTGCCGAGAGGATTATGGTCGTTTGTCGGGACTGCTGGAGATATACAGTGATCTGTTCGAGACTACCCAGGGTCGTCCGCCGAAACGTCCAGTCGAGCATGAAATTCAACTAGTGTCCGATGAGACACTGCCCAATCTGAGTATGTATCGCAAATCAGTATTGGAGAATGAAGAGATCAAGAGACAACTTGGTGAGTTGCTAAATGATGGTGTCATTCAACCGAGTAGTTCACCTTGTGGATCTCCTATGGTGTTAGTGCCAAAGAAAGATGGGACTTGGCGTATGTGCATTGACTACCGAGCACTAAACAAGATAACCATCAAGAACTGCTACCCCCTTCCTCGTATTGGCGACCTGCTAGACCAATTGAAGCATGTCGTTGTCTTCTCCAAATTGGATCTTAAGTCAGGATATCATCAAGTCAGCAACCGAGAGGAGGATATGTGGAAGACCGCGTTCAAAACACGACAAGGTCTGTACGAATGGCTGGTCATGCCGTTTGGTCTCTGCAACGCCCCGGCAACTTTCATGCGTCTTATGAATGACGTATTGAGACAGTTCATCGACGACTTTGTGATCGTTTACCTCGACGACATACTAGTTTATAGTCGTTCGTGGGATGAGCACCTCATTCATGTCGAAAAGGTGTTCGAACAGCTTCGGCAACATCGACTTCGCCTCAACCGTAAGAAGTGCGAGTTCGGCCAACAAACTCTACTTTACCTCGGATTCATGGTCGGCAATGGTACGTTGCAAATCGACCTGGATAAGGTAAAAGTGATTTGCGAATGGCCGTGACCGCAAACAGTTACGGACGTGCGTAGTTTTGTGGGAGCATGCCAATATCTTCAGAAGTTCATCTGACACTTCTCGATTGTGGCTTCTCCATTGCATGTATTAACCAGGATCGATCAAAAGTTCGAATGGACAGGGAAACATGAGGACATGTTTCTCTTGCTGAAGAGGAAGATCAGCGAGGCGCCTGTGTTAGCTTTGCTGAATCTCCAAAAATCACTCGAGCTAGAAACTGATTCCTCGGGTTATGCGATGGGCGCAGTGCTCATGCAAGAAGGTCGACCAGTGGCTTATCACTCCGAGTTATTCCAGGGAGCTCAGAAGAACTACCCGACTTATGACGAAGAGTTGTGTGCACTGCATCAGGCCGTAAAACATTGGCGGTGTTATCTCTTGGGTAAAGAGACTGTTGTCCACACCGACCATCAACCATTGCAATATTTGCAAACTCAGTCCAAGCTACAGCAAGCTCGGCACATGAAGTGGATGTCGTATCTGCAACAGTCTAATATGGTGATTAAGTACAAGAAGGGCGTACACAACAAATTGGCGGACATGTTATCGCGACCACCAGTTGCAACCCTCTATTGATCAGCGTTCATGCAGATCGAGCCCTCATGTCATGATGACTATGCCAATATGTACAGTGAAGACCCTGATTTTCAAACAGCACTGATTGAGCTCGAAACAGGGAAACCTACAGAGTTCGTTTGGTGAGAAGGACTCTTGTACAAGGGCAATTTACTTTGCATACCTCGTGGAGCACCTCGAATTCAATGGATGAGAGAAGCGCACACATCGAAGGCAGCTGGTCACTTTGGGGTTACAAAGACGTTGCAAAATCTTCACCGACATGTGTTCTGGCCGCGTATGCAGCAAGATGTGGCTAGTTTTGTTCGAGGCTGAGGTCTCTGCAGCATCTCGAAACCAGCAAACCAAAAATTAGGTTTGTACACTCCTTTGCCAGTTCCATCGCGACCATGGGAGAGCATATCCATAGATTTCTTGGGAGGATTGCCTAAGACCCGACGTGGCAACGACTATCTATTCATGGTTGTTGATCGGTTCTCCAAAATGATTATTCTTATACCTTGTCGAAAGACTATCACGGGAGAAGAAGCAGCTCGGGTATTCTTTCAAAACATTTGGACACACTTCGGACTGCCGACTTCTATTGTGTCTGATCATGATACCCGGTTCCTTAGTCACTTTTGGCAATCGCTTTGGACGATGATGGAAACCAAGCTAAAAAGGAGTACTGCTTCTCATCCGCAAACTGATGGTCAAACCGAGGTGGTAAATCGCACAGTAGTTCATCTTTTGAGAGGATATAACTCAAAGCACCCGAAGACCTAGGATGAAAGCATACCGTACCTGCAGTTTGCTTTTAATCGAGCAGTGCATGGTTCGACTAGAAAGTCGTTGTTTGAGGTCTGTTTAGGATTTCTACCACAGAGTCCATTCGACATGGAGTTTGTGATCCCTACCTCAGCACAGAACAGTAAGGAAGTATCTGATCAGGATCAAGCACAAAAGTTCCTGGAAGGTATTCAACGACTCCATCGAGAAGTTGAACAGAACTTGCTGAAAGCTCAACTCAAGTACAAGGCGCAACTTGATCGGCACCGAGTTGATGCTCAATTTCAAGAAGGTGATATGGTATGGTTACATCTGAGGAAGGAGAGACTTAAAGGTGAAGGTAAGAAACTCAAACCCATTTGTTATGGTCCTTGTCGGATTTTGCGAAAAGTGGGTAACAATGCTTGTCAACTCGAGTTACCTCCATACATGGATATTTACTCGATTGTCAATGTTGAGCACCTCAAAATCTTTGAGCCTTCAATGCTGGATGATGAGGCAAATACTATAGTACCATCTGTTGAAGACTTGGTCTATCAATTAGACGAACCTCTACGTGAAGATGTGATTTTGGAGAAGAAGGTGACTACCACCCGCAGTGGCATAAAGGAGACTTTCGAATCGGTCGGAAAGATCAACAAGCACGTGCGGTAAAGTGGTACACCAGAGAACATGGACAAGCCCAATTTCCACATCTCCAGTTTGATCGAGAGGTCGCAACAGGGGTTGGCTCCTTCTCAACAAGGGAGTCATGATCCGGGAGGATCTTCAAGTCCTGATCGCATACGGCTTCACGACCTTAACCGTGTTCAGAAAGGTTTCGCGACCATGGATGGGTCCGCGACCATGAAAAGAAATTCGTTCCCTGTTCAGAATTGTAATCCGATCCGAATATATAACTAAGCTTATCCGTTTAGGATTAGTTAGTTATATGAGTCTAATACGTTTAGGTTATTGAGTCTGATACGTACTCATACGATTGTACTATAAATACCTTGTAATAGGACTAGTTTAGATCATCGAATATTATCACAGTCTTGGATCATATATCCAGCTTATAGTTCCTTTGACGTAGGCAAGTGTGTCTAACGTTCGACGTGTAAATCCCTCTTTGAAATAAAGAGTTGTGTAATTACTTTGAACTGTGTTTTCGATCAACCTTTAGGTTTCGGTATTTTCAAGTAAGATCCCAATATACCGCATATTAGAATCTGGGCGAGCCTAGTACAAAAACCAAGGCTAGGTCTCTAACGGATCATTTTTAATGCTCTACGAGATGCATATTTGTTTGGTAACCTTGAGAAGTGCACCTTTTGCACCAATCAAGTCTCGTTTCTTCGCTATGTTGTCACACCACAGGGAATTGAGGTAGATGAAGCCAAGATCGAAGCCATCAAGAGTTGGCCGACTCCTAACACGGTCACCCAAGTGCGGAGTTTCCTTGGGCTTGTTGGATTCTATCGCCGCTTTGTGAAAGATTTTAGCACCATTGTTGCCCCAATGAACAAATTGACAAAGAAAGGAGTGGTATTCTATTGGGGGCAAGCATAAGAAGATGCCTTCAACCACTTGAAAGAGAAGCTCACCAATGCACCACTACTGTAACTTCCAGATTTTGGTAAGACCTTTGAACTTGAGTGTGATGTTAGTGGCATTGGTATTGGTGTATTATTGATTCAGGAAGGTAAACCTGTTGCTTACTTCAGCGAGAAATTGAGTGGGCTTGTCTTTAATTATTCCACGTATGATAAAGAATGGTATGCTCTTGTTTGTTCTTTAGAGACTTGGTAGCATTACTTATGGCCTAAGGAATTTGTCATACATTCTGATCATGAATCCCTTAAGCACATTAGAAGCCAAAACAAGCTGAATCATAGACATGCTAAATGGGTTAAATTTATTGAGTCATTTCCTTATGTCATCAAACACAAGAAGGGAAAGAATAATGTGATTGCTGATGCATTGTCTAGGAGATATGCCATGATGTCTCAACTTGATTGTTGTGTTTTTGTCTTAGAAACAATAAAGAATCTCTATGCTCTGGATGATGATTTTAAGGATGCCTTGCTGCATTGTAGAGAGGGCAAGGGCTGGAATAAATTTATGTACAATGATGGTTTCTTGTTTAGAGCTAACCGATTATGCATTCCAGTTGGCTTTGTTCGTCTCTTGCTGTTGCAAGAAGCGCATGGAGGTGGATTGATGGGACACTTTGGCGCTAAAAAGACTGAGGACGTTTTGGCCGCACACTTCTATTGGCCAAAGATGAGGCGCAACGTCGAGCGCTACAAGGCACGTTGCACCACGTGCCAAAAGGCTAAGTTAAGGTTGAACCCCCACGGTTTGTATATGCCTCTACCCGCTCCTAGTGCACCATGGGAAGATATTTCAATGGATTTTGTTCTAGGTTTACCTAGGACAAAGAGGAGGAGGGATAGCATTTTCGTTGTAGTGGATAGGTTTTCAAAAATGGCACATTTCATCCCATGCCACAAGAGCGATGATGCCACTCATATTGCTTATTTGTTTTTCAAAGAGGTTGTTCGCTTGCATGGTAGGCCTTCCACTATTGTTTCAGATCATGATGCCAAATTCTTGAGCCATTTTTGGAGAACACTATGGAACAAGTTGGGGACAAAGTTGCTGTTTTCTACCACTTGTCATCCTCAAACCGATGGTCAAACTGAAGTTGCCAACCGCACATTGTCCACCATGTTGCGGGCTGTTTTGAAAAAGAACTTGAAAGAGTAGGAGGAGTGCCTTCCTCATGTGGAGTTTGCCTACAACCGTGCACTACATTCGACTACAAAGGCAAGCCCATTTCAAGTAGTGTATGGTCTCAACCCTCATGCTCCCATAGATTTGTTGCCTCTCCCCTCTTCGGAAAGGGTGAATTTAGATGCTAAGAAATGTGTTGATTTTATTCTCAAGTTGCATGCCACTACAAAGGAGAACAGTGAACGCATGAATGAGAAGTATAGGATTGCCAGAAGCCATTGTAGAAAACAATTGACTTTTGAGCCTGGTGATCTTGTTTGGTTACATTTGCGCAAAGAGAGGTTCCCTGATTTGAGAAAATCTAAATTTATGCCACGAGCTGATGGCCCCTTTAAGGTGCTAGAACAAATTAATGATAATGCATATAAGCTTGAGTTGCCTGCAAATTTTGGGGTTAGCTCCACATTTAACATTGCAGATTTGAAGCCTTATCTGGGCCACAAAGATGAGCTTAAGATGAGGACGCTCCATTTCAAGAGAGGGACGATGATGAGGACATCACCACACCGGATACACACATGGCTTCCCCACCATCATCTCCTATGCAAGGGTCAATTACAACAGCACGTGCACGGCAATTAAATCAACAGGTGAGCTCGTTCCTTGGGTTGTCTAATTGTGTTTTGGAGGATATATTGCTACCTAAGAATGTTCTTGTGCTCAGGAATGAAGGCTTGGACCAGCAAGGATGCAATTCTTCACCAAGAGAAGCTGGAGCATAAGCCATCCCCGAGAGAAAGACTGGTTCACCCACCCAGGAGCAGTCTACACACTACTACAGAATTCATCATCACAGTCGGGTCAAAATTGTCATCACAGACGGTTTTTGATGTTTTCAACAGTCTGTGATCTCTCCATTCACAGACTGTTATAAGATCAAAACTGTCTGTGATACTCATACTTCATAGACTGTTATAAGATCAGAACTGTCTGTGATACTCATACTACACAGACTGTTATAACATCAGAACCGTCTGTGATACTCATACTTCACAGACCGTTCTAACATCAGAACCGTCTCTGATACTCATACTACCACAGACGGTTTTAATCTCAGAACCGTCTCTGATAATTTGAGTTTCGCAGACGGTTCTGATGTCAAAACCATCTGGGATCCTCACATTATCAGAGACGGTTCTGAGATCACAACCGTCTGTGACACTCAAATTATCAGAGACGGTTTTGATCTCAGAACCGTCTGTGATACTCAGATTACCAGAGACGGTTTTGACATCAGAACCATCTGTGATACTCAAATTATCAGAGACGGTTTTGATATCAGAACCGTCTGTGGTACTCCAAATACACAGACTGTTATGACATCAAAGCCATCTCAGATATTCATACTAACATAGACGGTTTTGATCTCAGAACCGTCTGTGATACTCAAATTATCAGAGATGGTTATGACCTCCTAACGGTCTGTGTATTTAGAGTATCACAGACGGCTGTGAGGTCAAAACCATCTGCGATATTGTCATTATCAGCGACGGTGGTAATCTTGAAACCATCTGTGATATTATACTCTCAGAACCATCTGTAATAGTGAATATCACAGACGGTTTTTAGGTTAGAACCGTCTGTGATAGTGTTATAATCTCAGAACCGTCTGTGATAGTGTGATATCATAGACGGCTCTGAGGTCAAAACCATATGAGATAGTGATAGTGTGATATCACAGACAGTTTTTAGGTCAAAACCATCTGTGATAGTGTCAGTATCGGTGACTGTTATAATCTCAGACGGTTTGTAAGATCAAAACCGTCTGTGCATGCACAGACGGTTTTGATCTTACAAACCGTCTGAGATTATAACAGTCACCGATGTCCTCTGTACAATTTGCATTTCATATATACAGTTCATGAATTTCATACATGCACATTATCAAATATATACAGTCTCATATATATTTGTACAATTGAACTCAGAAATATATTTGTATAGTACTCAAATATATACAGTTTCATATGCACAGTACTCAAATATATTTGTACCCCTCTATTCTATCATTTCATATATACAGCACAGAACTCAGAAATATGTACAATTGAACAAATAAATGTAATCGACAATTAAAGTCAGTGTATTAGATGTACAAATAAATGTAAGGCCGCACTAATACAACCTTGCGGGTCCCTAAACTTCCCCTTGGTTGATATGACCTCCGAAAGGAAAAACTCAGCGAGCATCCCTCGGACAATACCAATCTGCCGAGGGTCAAGGCTTTCTGAAGGAAAGTCGACCCCCTGCAGCAAGAGTTGGTACATAAAAAATTAGCTGCAGTTGTAAATTCTGTCAAATCGATACAAAGGGGAGCAGTTGTATACCTCGGGGAAATCTGGCCGGTGAGGGGTGATGATCAGGTCATACATGTGGCGCATCACGTAGAACCCACATGTATTGTCGTCCGGCTGCTGATGGCACTGCCAATTTACAGACCGAGAGTTAGGTGGGGACAAGTTATAAAGTAAAACAGATGCCAGTTGAAATTTGTACCGAAAATTGTAACCACTGAAACTTATCGGCTCGCCGCTCGTGTTGTCTCCCTACCTCGGCAAAGTACTTCGTGAAAGCCCTGTAGATAGTCAAAATTGACAGTTTGAGGATAGCCGAAATTGACAATTTGAGGACGGTAAATCTAGATGCATGCAAGACAGGTCCACATCACCTTTCGAATACATCTCGTGCACCGCAATACGAGTACCCTTTCCTCTGCAATGAGTCAAGGTAGAACACCTTGTTGCTTTTCGGAATAAGTAGCAGCAGGATCCAGTGGTACCTACATATTACACGTAAAGAATTAAAAATTTAATCTAAATTTGGGGGTGTGCATATGGAGACACTAATCTACGGGTGAAGTACTGATGAAAGCACTCACCTCTGGTTGTAGGGTACAAGTATATACTCCTTGTCGACCTGAGAAAGCAACCCTCTTTTGATGTAGTCGACAACGAAGTCTGCGTCGGTCCTAAACATCACCTCGGCGACCATCTGGGGGTCCAAGAAACCAACAGGTATGCCCATAGATTTGGCATAGTTGGTCATGCAGCTGCACGGAAGTAACCAATTAATAAATGACATATATCCGTATATGCACGGATAGTAGGATACTTACAGCACCCAAGACCGTAGGATTGACAAGTCGAGCGCATCTTTGTTCAGTAAATTGTGCAAGTCTTCGAAGGTCACCGAGTAGGTCCCAATGTCGTTATGGAACTCTGCCACGGTGTACTTGACCATGATGTGCGTCGGACGCTGCGTCCTGGTTTGGTTTGTCCTCTTCATGTACCATGCATGCAGGCTCTGGCATGCTCACCCCATGGTAGAAATTGCGGTATCGGAGGCCATGGGCATCCCCAGAGCGAACGGTATGAGAGCCGGCGCAGTACTCTTCTTGCTCTCCTTCGCCGGGCTCTTCTTTGCTTTTTTTTCCCCTACTAGCCAGCTTCTTGAATGGTTGCCTCTTAGTCGGAGTCAGCTTTGTCATCGGAGGGGTATGCTGGCTAGTAGGCCGTGTATCGGTCTGTGATGTCGGTGATGTAAGAACCTACGTATTAGGACACTAACTCTGAGGGCTATTATTACAGTACGAATTATGAAACTGGTGGGGGAATTACCTCATACAGGATGATGTCTTTCTTGGGCCATTGCACGAACGTGTGCACCGCATCCCCGAGAGTGGTAATCTCGTCGTTCGGCGGCTTCTCCAACGGAAAACCCTTGCAATGGTCAAAGACACTGTCCACCTGGACCCGTGCAAAACCCTCACATAGAGGGGCACCATGGATTGTGGCCCCCGCCGTGCATGGTTGCGCCATCCCACGGGCAGCCTCGATCGGGAAGAGACCGGCCAGCACCATAAGCTTGCAGGAGGCGGGTTCCTACAAACAGTGCGCATTAACATGTTGAATTTCACCGCTTTTCACTTTCGAATGAATTAACATAGACAAACGGTCATTACCTGCAGAAAGTCCACCGGATACTTTGGAGAGGGCTCCGTCTGCGAAGACCCGGCGCAGACGCGCAGCTACTACGGTGGCCAAGAATGGGGGTCGGTACTTCCGCTGCTAGAAGGGTGCCCTGGGTCGCCTTTCTTAGCTCTTCATACATGAACCGCATCTCCGACAACTGCTGCAGGAGTGCTTTGTCCCAAACAGCAAACTCCGATCGCATCTCCTCCTTGAGCCATTCATCGCGGGCTTGGTGGGATCTCTTTCTCCTCTTAGCCGCCTCCTCATCATCAGAGAAACCATGCCTCCAAGGCACAGTGGCACCGAGGCCGCGCACGCGGCCTGGATGCTCCTTGTTTCCTAGCGCCGCTGTGAGGATATCCCTGTCCCTCCTCGGGTTGAACTCTCCGGATGCCGCCTGCGCACTCAGCGCCACCTGCAACAGGAGAACTTAGCAATACAGCCCATTGCATGCGTGTTACGAGGATAGTACGTGATCGGACAATCTTACCAGCCGGTCGATCACTTCCTTGTCCGCAAGGTTACTCACAGAGACGCTTCCGGAGGAGTTCATCGTCAATCTTGCTCGGCACCAATTGCGGGCGCGCACGTCCGTTATGCCCGCATAAGGACTGCCGGCCGAAGACTGGGAAGCTTCCTCGTCCTGCTTCCTCCACAACGCCTTCTTCCCCACATACCCACCACTGCCTCGTCTATGTGGGTGGGTATTCTTTGCCTGGTTAGCCTGGCCCTTCACACTAAGCTCCTGAAACTCTGGCTTGGCCTTCATCTCGACGAACTGCTGCCATGCCTCGGGAGTCACAAAAGGGAAGTCATCGAAGGGGGTCTTCGACTCCTTCACATATGTTGGGGGAAATCTCCGCAAGACTAAGTCCAGGTAAGTTCACACTTGCCCTGGGATTGTGGCCTCCGGTGCCTGCCCCGGGCGCCGCCATTTGGCCCCCGGGACCTTGCCTTCGGGGCACGTCCTGGGCGCCGCCATTCGCCCGGGGACTGTGGCCTCCGGTGCCTGCCCCGGGCGCCTCCATTTGGCCCCTGGGACCCTGCCTCCGGGTACGTCCCGGGCGCCGCCATTTGGCCCCCGGGGCATTGCCTCCGGGTATGTCCCGAGCGCCGCCATTTGGCCCCCGGGACCTTGCCTCCGGGACAGGTCCCGGGCGCCGCCATTCGCCCGGGGACTGTGGCCTCTGGTGCCTGCCCCGGGCGCCGCCATTTGGCCCCCGGGACCTTGCCTCCGGGGCACGTCCCGGGCGCCGCCATTCACCCGGGGACTATGGCCTCCGGTGCCTGCCCCGGGCGCCGCCATTTGGCCCCCGGGACCCTGCCTCTGGGTACGTCCCGGGCGCCGCCATTTGGCCCCCGGGGCCTTGCCTTCGGGGCATGTCCCGGACATCATCGCCCTCCTAAAAGGTAAATTCCCTGTTTATTCATCACGTGCAGGTCACGTGAGGGGCACCTCGGGAATCAGCGACCACCTGTCAAGCATCCAAGGCACTTGACCGGGAGAAGGACGTTGCTACCCCTCGATCCGACGGTAGCGTTCGGGGTAGTTTAGACTTTTTGCTTCTTTTTGGGGCTATGAATAGCCCTTGTACCCCTCTGTTGTAAAGGATCGAATCACTTTTATTGGAATAGCTAAACTCACAGGCGTGCTCCGGAAGCCTCTCCCCCGGAGAGAGCCTCCCCAGCCGACCCCGGTCGGGAGCGCGCCGACAGGACTAGGGCCCCACCGGGACCCGAACCTGTATAAATCCTCGTGTCATTTCTTGTGTTTGTCCGGTGGGGGAGGACCGGTCATCCGGTCAGCCCGCGTCGCGTAATCTTCGCTAGGATCGTTCACAAAACCTGCCGGAGTATTCTTAATACCACGACAACATAGAGCCTGACAAGGTCGCTCTTGAAGTTCCTCTACGCCTTGTTTATTGACATCAATGTCCTCCGGCGGATGGTGAAGTGGCGATCCTCAGGAATGTGAAACGCCGCCTGCATTTCTTCCCACAGCGCATCCTTGCACTCGGGGGCACTTGACCCCAGTCGGAGGTGGTGATGGGCACCCGCTCCCCTGCCACTTTGCCGCATAGTGAGCGGTACTGACCGACAACTTTGTCCGGAGCTTCCGGCACACCATTGTCGTCAAACTGGACGTGCTGCTTTTCCCGCTTGTCCCGACGCGCGCATGTCGTCTGGCCTCACCCCTTTCTCTTCTTCTGCGGGGTCACGGCAGACGAGGTGACCTCCGGCCCAGGCGTCTCATCGCCAGCGAGGTCACCCTGACTCCCCGAGTGGTGCATTTCGTCACCAGACATAGTTCCTAACATAAGTGAAAGAGAGAACAGTTTAAGTAAATCTGCAACTAATAATTCTATAACAAAACCCATATACGTATAATTAACCAAGAATGACAGAAACGGTGGGGAGGCGATGGAGGTGATCGCGTCGGAGGCGGGAGGGCGATGGAAGTGATCGCGCCTGACGGAGGTGGAAAGGCGATGCAGGTGATCGCGACGGACGGAGAGGAGGAGAAGGTGGGAGGCGATGGAGGTGATCGCGACGGACGGTGCGAGGGCGGAGAGAGCTAGGGAAAACAGTTGCGAGGACTGGAATGAGCGGGACAAATCCCGCCTTGAACTATTAACCACGACGATATTATCACAGTCAGTCCAACGCTCACAACCGTCTGTGATAATATTATCACAGTCGGTTCTTGCATCACAACCGTCTGTAATAATCGACCTAGTGATAGTCACCAGAGAGATTATCACAGACGGTTTTGAGTTGAGAGCCGACTGTGACTCTGATTATCACAGACGGTTTGGAATTGAGAACCGACGGTGCACGTCAAGAACTCGAAGAGTCGGACACTGTTGAAAATATCACAGTCGGTTCTATATATATAACCGTCTGTGATAATATTATCACAGTCAGTTCTCAAATAAAAACCGTCTGTGGTAATCTACAAAGTGAGAGATTATCACAGACGGTTGTGAGTTGAGAACAGACTGTGACTGAGATTATCACAGACGGTTGCGACTTGAGAACCGACCGTGCACGTGTACACTTGAAGAGTCGGAGACGCTGTTGGGAATATCACAATCGGTTCTATATTCATATCCATCTGTGATAGGTCAAAACCGTCCGTGATAATCTCTCTATTGAACGTTAGTTTTACAACTTGAAACTGATCTGTAGCTTTCAACTCTGAATGCTCGAAAACTTGTTTTAAATGAACACTCAGATATTTCAAATGTAGTCCAAATGCTCTGTAAATTGGTTACAGTGTACGTAGATCCGATAATTGGTTACAATGTGGAGCATGCTCAAATAAATTTAACATACAATGTACGTGGAGCATGCTCAAGTTAATGTTACATACAAATGGGAACTTTCACCGACAATTTCCACATACACAGCCATGTTATCCTCAACTTTCCACTTGCCGCGGCCCTGCAAAGACGAGAATTACAGGAGATATAAGCTATACCGATGGAAACAGAGAGATAAGGACGTACAGTTGATTACCTTTAAAGTATAACCCTTCCTGGTGATCCATACGCACGTAACTGATTTCGTCGGTGTCTTCAGTATCGACCTGTACGCCATCTCCAAATGGAGGAATCTCATCAAATTGATTGTATTCCTCCTCGTCTACGACATTTTCAACTCCAACAATCCTTCTCTTGCCATGAAGGACGACGTGCCACTTCTTATTGGCCGGGTCAGTGACATAAATGACCTGAATGGCTTGATTTGCAAGTATGAATGGCTCATCTTTATAAGCAACGCGATCGAGATCCACAGAAGTGAAATCGTAACTGTCAATCTTCACACCCTGTGGGATTTGGACCCATCGGCATCGAAACAGGGGAATCTTGAACAGTACGTAATCGAGCTCCCAAATTTCTTCAATGAACCCGTAGTACGAGTTCAATCCACGTACTACCCTTGTTGGGCCTGTCTTGGTGAACCCCTCATGAAAAACTTCTACGCTCACTCCACTATTTTGCACAGTGCTCTTTCGATCTTGAGCTTTCGTGTAAAATGTGTACCCATTGATGTCGTATCCCTGCCATGTCTGTACAGTAAACGTGGGCCCTTTTGCCAACCATTTAAGGTTCTCACTTGCGGACTCTCCGGTGATTCGCACCTTCATCCACGCGTTAAATCGACTGTTATGTTGTCCCGTGATCCAAACCTCGGATCGGCGAGGATTGTCTTGTCGTAGCATCTCCTTGTGCTCGTCGATGTACGGAGACACCTCCGTCATGTGTTGCAAGACCCAAAAATGAGCTTTCGAGTACATATCAAAATCAGGAGTGATGGCTCTCCGTCCAATAGTGCCAACACCATCAAGCCTCCCCTCGTGACGAGACACAGGAACTCCTATTGCTTCTACCTCGGCCATGTAATCGACGCAGAACTCAACAACCTCTTCCGCTGCATAACCTTCGACAATGCTACCCTCGGGCCGGGACCGATTCCTCACGTAGGCCTTAAATACACCCATGTACCTCTCGAATGGATACATATAACGTAGGAACACAGGTCCACATATCTTGATTTCTCTGACAAGGTGGACGGTGAGATGGACCATGATATCAAAAAACGATGGAGGAAAATACATCTCAAGCTGACAGAGAGTTTGAACCACCTCGCTCTGCAGAGAATCCAGTCCATCGGGATCAATGACCTTGCAAGAAATTGCATTGAAGAAAAAACATAGCCTCGTGATCGTCTCTCTGACCTTATACGGCAGAATACTCCGGATGGCAACAGGAAGCATTTGTGTCATCAACACGTGACAATCATGAGACTTCATACCCAGCAATTTCAAATCGCCCATGGACACAAGCTTTTTCATATTTGCGGAGAACCCGATGAAACTTTAACACCACAGAGACACTTACAGAGTTCTGTCCTCTCAGCCTTGCACAAAGTGTAGCATGCAGGGGGAGGTATATACGGCCTTTATCGTCCTCTCTCGGTGCTAGCTCGGGCCTGATTCTCATTTCGATCATGTCACGCCGCACATTGACGCCATCCTTTGTCTTCCCTGGAATGTTCAGCAATAGGCCGATTAAACTGTCACAAACATTCTTCTCTACATGCATGACATCAATGCAATGACGAACCTCTAAACGCTCCCAATACGGTAAGCCCCAAAATATCGATCTCTTCTTCCAAGTGTTCTTCGTGCGGGGTTTCAATTTACCACCCTTTCCAAACACAACGTCTATGTCCTTCACCCGTGAGTAAACATCTTTCCCACGCGTAGGCTTCGGGGCTGAACCATCTTCCTTGTGGCCGTCAAATTCCCTCTTCCTCTTACGATACGCGTCATTCTTCGGAAGAAACCTATGGTGACGCATGTACACTGTTTTCCTACAATTCTTCAGCCACACGCTCTCAGTCTCATCTTCGCAATGGGGGCAGGCTTTGGCTCCTTTCATAGTACGACCCGACAAATTTCCAAGGGCAGGGAAATCGTTGATGGTGCAGAATATCATAGCACGTAGGATGAAGTTCTCTCGTTTGTATGCGTCCCATACCTGCACCCCTTCATTCCACATTGTTAGGAGATCCTCTATCAATGGTGCTAGGTACACATCAATATCGTTTCCGGGTTGTTTTGGTACTGAGATAAGTAGAGACATCATGATGTACTTGCGCTTCATACACAACCAAGGAGGAAGGTTGTAGATACACAAAAGAACCGGCCAAGTGCTATGCCGACTGCTCATGTTACCAAAAGGATTAATTCCATCGGTACTCAACCCGAACCTTATATTCCTCAATTCTGCTCCGAAGTTAACAAATTCCCTGTCGATGTTTCTCCACTGCGAAGAATCAGCGGGGTGTCTCAGCTTTCCATCCTTCTTCCGGTCTTCCGAGTGCCAACGCAGTAATTTTGCCTCTTTACTGTTTGCAAACAAACGCTGCAAGCGGGGAATGACTGGCAAATACCACAACACCTTAGCAGGAGGTCCTTGGTTTATCTCAGCGTAGTCGCCGTCGTCTGTTCGGTCCTTAGTACGCTTATAGCGGGATGTGCCGCACACCGGACAAACATGCATATCCTTGTAGTCGTTACGGTAAAGGATGCAATCATTAGGGCATGCGTGTATCCTTTCTACTTCCATTCCCAAAGGACACAACAGCTTTTTCGCTTGGTAGGTGTTTTTTGGCAACTCGTTTCCTTCCGGGAGCATGTCCGCCAAAAGATCTAACAGTGCTGTGAAACTCTTGTCGGTCCAGCTGTTGCTTGCCTTCAATTTTAACAGTTCAAGCACAGAGGCCAACTTTGTGTACTTCGACTTGCAACCAGGGAACAACGGCTTTTCTGAGTCCTCAATCAAGCGCTTGAATTTGCCAAACTCTCTTTCACTGTAATTTCCTTCCACATCACGCAACATGTCATCTAAATGGTCATCCTCTAGCATATCCTCGTCGAAGTCGTTGTTCGGATCCGACATGTCCTGTTCCTCAACCTGAGTGGCACTTGTTTCTGCAGTTGGCTCTTCTCCATGGTGGACCCAACACGTGTACCCCTTTTTGAAACCACGTCGGATCAAGTGGGCGACAATTTGAGATGAGTTGGTGAACATCTTAATATTCTGGCAGTCTACACAAGGACAGTACATATATGGTAAACCCTTCTTCGCCATGTCTTGCTCAGCAACCTTTTCGAAATCAAAAACACCTTTCATGTATTCCTCACCCACTCGGTTGTCATTATACATCCAGTCTCGGACCATCTGCAATTAATCAAATTCATACACATGCTAATTAGTAAATCAATGGAGATTGATATTGATGATGAAATCAAGTAATGTGTATGCCTTGGGAGCAAGTACCAACCTTGGTTCGATCCTCAAATTTTTGCCCCCAAATGCTCCCCCGGTCTTTCGAGATTTCGCTCTTCCTTGCCCCAAATCTCTTCGAACTGGACAGTGTAGGTCGAGCAAGAGAGAACAACTAGCTCAAAACATCCGCCAAAAGACCTTTTATACCAGGTTCAATACAGACGGTTCTATATAATACCGTCAGTAATATCGGTGCATTTTTGAAGAACAGAATATCACTGACGGGTTTCACTCTATTAACCGTCGGTAATATCGGCACATTTTGTGATACTATGACAGAAATATCACAGACGGTTATGAACTCCAAACCGTCCGTGATAATTACAATATCACAGACGGTTCCTAGGTCAAAACCGTCCGCTTTACTATCACAGTCGGTTTTTACTTCAGAACCGTCTGTGATTATCACTGTCGGATTTTACATCAGAACCGTACATGATTATCACAGTCGGTTTTTACCTCAGAACCGTCTATGTTAATTATATAATCAACAATCTGCAAGATTATCACAGACGGTTTTAAGGTCCGAACTGTCTATAATATCCCGGATTGTTTGTTTGCATTCGACTACTGGTCATCAGTTGTTCCACTTATTTTTCATATTTGGTTCTATCTTATTTCAATGTTAGTATTTAAAAAAATGAACGTTCAGACTATTTGATTTTATCTTGTTTTTTCATATTTGTTGTATATATGTCTGTGCATCTTCAAAGAATTTTGAGACTATTACAGTCGGTCCTGAAATTAAAACTGTCTGTAATTCGCAGCAGTATTTTCTTGTTAACATTTTCACACAGAACATCATTTGGTGATTATCAGTTACATAATCAATCGAAAAGCCAGATATGTAAGGAAAAGAATTTTCTTATTTCTTACAATCTTTGCATACATAAGAGATACAATTAAGCGACCAATTAATTAGCGTCGACCTGTTCCAAAAGTAACTTACAAAGTTCTCCTAGGGACGTATTGGCATCAGTAGGATCTACACTGGCCGCCCCAGGAGAACTACCAATGGCTCTAAGACTATCAACATCATCTCTCAGCAAAGGAGTGGATTTGGCATCAGTAGGATCATCCAAGAAATTAAAGTTGATACAACAAAGGTGGAGATGAAGCTGCAACTCAAAGCACTCTGCCAAGTGCAGAATGGCAAAAGACATCCCCTCAGAATGCTTCTCTAGCGCCTCTTTTTTTTTTTGGAGAGTTCTACACAAGGCAGCTTTCTCCTCCTGCACATATGCTTCTCCAGCTTCTCCTAGGGACGTATGCTGGGAGGGTGAAGATGACTGCCAAGCTTTAGAGTGGATTTGGAAGTGGAAGTGTGAGCCTTACCCCAGAAGGTTGATCATCCAAGAAAAGCTGATGATACAAAGGTGTTGAAGAGGGGATATTGGAAGGATTATTGTGGATCTCCAAAGGTGGAGTCGATGCAACTGGAGGGGTTGCAAGGGGCAATGTGGCAACACAGGCCTCAGCACCCTCTAGAGTCTTCGCTGCAGCTCCACTGGAGGATCTTTCATCATTTCTAAGTCTCTTCTTTGGAGGGAGCATTTCCTCAGGCACCTGTGGATTTCGAAATGCATTTGTTTCGAGGTAATCAAGTCATAAAAGAAAGATTTGCATTAGAGTTTCAGAGAGGACTTACTTTCTGAAGATCCTGATCGAGTTCATTCCTTATCTCTTCCTCATCACTCTCAATTTCAATAACCTCATTGGAATCTCGGCTCGCCATCAAGGTGGGAGTTGAGGAGGGAACAAAGACAGGGATTTTGGAGCCTCGCTATTTATAGAAACAGAAGGTGACGGTTCATATGCGCGGGTGCCTCGAGTTTTAAAAAGCGCACTACTGGTTTTCAAGGTCAATAAATTCATGATAACTTCTCGGGAGATAAACTGCAACACGGAAAAGGAAGTTGAAGAGTCAGATTAGATAATTCGATGCAAATTAAATTTGAAGTAAATAATTAAGTCTCTTCATCTGCTCAGTTATTATGTGCGGTTTTCAACAATTGCATGTAGATAATTCGAAGGGTGGGCACTGTTGGGACTATCACAGACGGTTGGGATATTAAACCGTCTGCTTTAATATTACAGACTGTTCTCATGTCCAAACCGTCTGTAATATTACTATTACAGACGGTTCTGATGTCCGAACCGTCTTTACTATGCCTGGAATATTGAACTGTTCGACTTCTTCAAATACTTGTTCCCTCCCTGGAGTGTTTTGCTTCCATTCGAACCGCTCCACTTCTCTTTCTCCAAGAAATGAGGGAAAATTGCAAAATTTACATAAGAACAAATTTTTAGTTCATTTTTTCAACATTAATGAAAAACAATTTCCCAAGTCGACGCTTCGTGTCCCCAGGTTAGTGCGCCGCGCAAACATCAGAAATGGAAAAGACACAACACACTGTTGAGAATTTGAAGTGGAGCGCACTACTTTCTTTTCAAGATCAATACCGTCATGATAAATATTCTCGGGAGATAAACTGGAACACGGCAAAACAGTAGTGCCCACTTTGGAAGTTGAAGCGTCAGATTACATAATTCGATGCAAATTAAATTTGAAGTAAATAAATAAGGCTCTTCATCTGCGCTGTTATTATGTGCGGTTATCAACAATTGCATGTAGAGAATTGCACTGTTGGGACTCTCACAGACGATTGGGATATCAAAACCGTCTGCGTTAATATTACAGACGGTTCTGATGTTCGAACCGTCTTTAATATGTCTGTTGAATATTGAACTGTTCGACTTCTACAAATACTTGTTCCCTCCCTGGAGTTTTGCTTCCAGTTGAACCGCTGAGAATTTGAAAGAAGTTGAGAATTTGAAGCGTCGATAATTGTTCGACAATCACAGTCGGTCCTCACATAAAATCCGTCTGTAATATTACTATCACAGACGGTTTGGAGTTAAAAACCGTCTGTGATATTGATAGAAGTTGAGAATTCGAGGCGGTGGACACTGTTGGGACTATCACAGTCGGGCCTTTCATAAAAATCGTCTCTAATGTGACTATCACAGACGTTTTTTTTACCTCAGAGCCGTTTGTGATATTCAAAGCACGTTGATATATCACTTCTATATTCTTTTTATATTATTTGCATGGGACCTGCGACTTCTATATTGTTTCTATATTATTTGAAGAGCTCCGATGGACTGCGCTCACAAGCCAAAGATCGCGATAGTCGTTCCTTGATCGCACACAGTGTACATACCTTTGTATGGTCGAATGTTCGACAAAAACTAAAGAAAGATAAAGAAAGAGGGAAGATTGCATGCAGTCCAAGAATGTGCTGGAAAATTGGAAAGTTGACATAAGAACAAAGTTTTCAATAATTTTTTTCATCACTTACAAAAAAAAGTAAAAATACAGAATGCTAGGTCAAGGAGTGGTCTTAGCCCTGGCTGCATCTAGAATAAAGTCAGTTTGACTTGCAGCCAGGACGCAGGACTCCTCCAGCGACAAGTTGTCCTTCTCAGGATCAACTACTACAGCGTCGAGAAGGCCTGCGACCTCCCTCAGCTTCGCAATGGTATCCTTCATTGTCAAACCGCAGCCAGCGATGGTCATATCCGCGGCTTTCTTCTCCTCGCGAAGACGCCTCGTCCTCGCCCTAGCATTGTCACCATCCGTCTTCATGCGCTAAATGCGCTGGAAGAGATTGTCAAGGTCAAGCCGTAGCCGAGTGTGCTTCTCCGTGAGGAGCTTGTGCTCCTGCTGGAGGGCCCTCAGCTCGGCCTTGAGTTTGCCAGTGTCTTCCACGGCTCCCCTTCCCTGTGCAAATCAACAGGTCAAGAATGTATTGAACAGGGATTAACAATACAGGAGTAAGTCCAAAAGATTGAGAGTTCTTACCGGGGAGGGCGAGGCTGACGATGCCATCGAGGATGCCATTGGCGCAGAGAAGCTAAGGAGTCAAACAGTCTGAGAACTATAAAAACTTGTAAAGTAAATGACAATTTTTCCACTGTCAATTTATAGAACTTCCAAAGCGATGCTTCGTGTTCTCCTAGGCGCCGCGCGCAAAGATCGGAGACAGAAATGATCACAGTTGAGAATTCGAAGCGCCAGTACTTTTCCAGTCGGTTCAGACATCAGAACAGTCTGTGATAAGTAGAATATCACATACGCTTCGTAGTTCACAACCGACTGTATAAATCACAGTCGGTTCTGAGTTCCGAACCGTCTGTGATAGTCTACTTATCACAGACGGTTCTCAGCTGGGAACCGATTGTATATATCACAGTCGGGTTTTAGGTTAGAACCGTCTATGATAAGTAGACTATTACAGACGGTTCTCAGCTGGGAACCTATTGTATCTATCACAGTCGGTTTTTAAGTTAGAGCCGTCTGTGATAAGTAGACTATCACAGACGGTTTTGTGTTCAGAACCATCTGGTTTACTGTCACAGTTGTTTTTGACATCAGAACCGTCTGTGATATCTGAACATATTCTCCCGACAGGCCTTCGCAGACGGTTTTCCATTGAACAGTTCATACCCGTCTGTGATGTGCCGTCCAGGATGTCTGTTTCTGTGGTAGTGACATTCAAACTAGCATAACTTCTGCATATGGACTCCGATTTCGACATTCTACCACTTCACGGAAAGCTTAGGAGATAAGCTTTCCAACGGACCCAGTCCCACTACTAGCTTCCCTATGGAGCAGTGAGAATCATTGAAACAATCCAGCAGTCAGAAAGTAATTCAGGCTATTGGTGCTGTGCCACCTTTGTTGGGCCATGGCCCATGTATTCTCACCTCCTAGGGTTTCCCTGCTACTGTTATAGCAGCCACCCTGGTATATGATTGAACTCCTTACCTCCCTTCCTTAGGTTTTGTTCATTTGTGCTTCCTCCTTGTGAGAAACACCACTCGGTTTGCTCTTGTGCCGGCTGGCCAATTGATCCAAGCTATGGAACCTCAACTTTACCGTTATGAGCTTCATCTTATTTGCAATTTCAGATTGCCTTTACTTGTTCTTGCTTGTTTCTTCGATTGCTAGCAAGAATAGACCTTCATGATCAAGTCAATCGCGTTATTGGCGTGGTTGATAACGAGCAGGTTTGATGGTTTAGCGATTGTCGGGTTCCTGCCCATGTGTGGTTTGTAGTTGGATCGTCAAAGTCACCACTCCATCCAAATGGAACGTATCAACATCTCACCAGAAGATCGAACCGCCCCTCGGTGCTATCACCGGTGGTGGAAATTTTACAGAACTACCGAATAAAGTTAAGCTTCGGGGCCTAGTGGGTGATTGACTTAAAGCCAATTGAAGATCCCCAACCGGATGATGAAGTTTAGGCTCAAGTGCCTAAAGCTGAGCCCGTAGCGTTTAAGCACTTCTTTCACCAGGGGGTGCACCAGGAACTGGAGCCCTACTTGAAAACATGCCACAAAGGCCACGACTTCACCGGGACAGGGCCTCAAGGCCACTTCATCCCGAGGGAGCCTAGCGCATTGGCACTGGAACAGATGGCTACCGATCCAGTCTTCTAAATTGTCCTTGATCACGATTGACTAACCAAGGTAGTCCTCGATCACTTCTTGGGGGGAGGGCGAGACTTTTCCTTCGGGCCTTGATGGTGTGGGTTGGCTTAGACAATTTCCAAGAGTTAGGCTTCGGGAGGAGGAGGATCCGGACTAAAAAGCTCTCCAGTGTGTTTTGGGCTCCGAAGTAAGGGGCTAAGGCCATGTGCTTTAGGAAAATCTTGAAGGCGGAGCCCTCTGATAGCTTGAGTCCTCCTATTTCTAGGGTTCGAGGCGGCTCCGATGGGTGCCACATGGCAACTCCAAAGCGAACCAAGTCGTCTATCCCAAACGCTACAACTGAGGAGGCACAAACGGTTCGTTCTCTAGAGGCGCCCTCTCAATATCACGCATCAATACAACGCACCAGTTCAAAACCCGGAGCCGCCGCCTCGTATCCTGTTTGGCAATGCATGCCTCTTCTCTAGGAGATCCCAGAAATAGCTAAATTGAAGCAAAAGATTTTCGTATACCAAGACTGTCCTGGGAGCCCTAGGGCACAGTGACTTGGGCGCACACTAGAGGCGTAGTGGCATGAAAGTCCTTGGTGTACCCTCAGATGAGTGACATTCGAGATCCTCCCGGAGAACTGGGAGAAGTTGGCCCAGACGGTCCTGGTCCAGGCCCCTGCCAAGCCCTCGAAACACAATGATCTAGGAAAGACTACAGGTAAGTTATGTATGGACTTCGCCTGGGCCCTCAAAACTGATAGTCTAGACACTTTATGTAAGTGAAGATTGTCACTTGGTGACTCCCAAAGCCTTCGAGAGTCGTCTTCAACAAAGCGATAAGTAATATCCGAACGATCTCTTGTGTCCGAAACTTTCTTCATCAGGCCAAACGTCCCCAGGAGCTTGTACTGAGGACGAAGAGCAAATCCTCCAGGAATCAAGGGGCCCACCTATCAATGGCTCAGAAGGCATTTTTGCCCTCACCAATTTCAGTTAGTAAGGGATATTTTGGTATTTTGACCACTTCCTATAATTTATAAATAGCCCCTTAAGCCTAGTTAGAAGGGAATCACATTATTTGAACCTAGATAAAAAGATAGGACCTAACAACATAACGCTTTGAGCTCCCGGGGTTCAATCGCATGTAACATTCCCGAGAGCATCGCCTATAAATGATCATCCTTTAACACTTCTACATAAATACAACCAAACCAACTGGTACACTTTGGAGCAAACTTCCCTCAAAGATTGATCATAACAAACTCGATGTCAAGAGCATGTCGATAAGAGTAAGGATCCTCTAAGATCCCGAATCTGTATAAATCTTTGTATCATCATATTTGCATCAGGTCTGGAGCGATCCATCCAACAACCGCTTTGGGTCTCATCGTTTCTTCTTCCATTATCTGGACACCCCACTTCGTTCGACCAAGAGCTTTGCAGGACATTTGCTTCCACGGGTGCAAACCCCCCACACAAAGTTAGAAAAGAGAAAATTAGGCCAACTAAATTGCCTTGAGTTTTTTTTTAAAAAAAAATTTATTGTAGCATAAGAATACAACAGTATGACCATGTTCTAGTAAGAAGGATCAGATAAAAATAATCATCTCACCTTTAAGCACACAGCAATTAAAAACTAATATTTCTGTTTGAGTAATACGAAAGACAAAGTTATGACTTTCAGTATAACTAAAACAACTTGACATATCTCTGTATGTCATACTACAGCATCAAATAATTGCAATATGAAAAGCGCCTGTATGTTGTTACAACCCAAAGGATGCTGCATATTAGGACTGTCAACTTGGATGGCTCCATATCCTGAAATAAAATAAGCAAACTATGACACATTTTATAGAGCAGAAACAAAACAAAGAGGCGGAATAGCGTTAACTAGGTCTTATTTACAGAAATGGACATAATTCTAATTAACTTTCTTGAGAAGATAAATTATATCTAAAGTATTACCTCCATTCCAGCAATCAAAGCTACGTGGTATATGCATGTTAATGAAATCAAGATAAAATCAACTAATCTCCGAACTGTATAGTGTATACACTAGAAGCATTTCATTGAAATGCTTTACACAAAAGAGCACTATGCACGCCCATGCTTGTGCCCAACATAATAGCATCACAACTATATTCATATCACTGATCACTCAATGCAGTAACCGCATCAAGACATTATAGCCATGTAACTGGGAATAGAGTAAGTTCATCTGTAATCTAAGGAAACTAGGAAAAAATTGTGAGCTAGGTTTAAGACATTATACTACTGCTAGATTTTAATTGGTACTGAAAACTGACATAAACGGAATCCTGCAGAAATGTCTTATGATATTATGTTGCAATCATTTCACTAGTGCTATACCCAACAAAAGTTTGCCAATGATGCAATAGGTCAAGTAATAAATATTTTTACATTGTAGCTTCAACAGCAATGCACTAAAATAATAATATGTGAAAATAGAATAACTCTTCTGCGATCTCTCCTTCCAATAATTTAGCAGCCATTTGCACAAAAAGTGTTTCATTTGGAGTTCTCACATCACTAGATCATCTGACCACCAGCAGTCAATTGACACTTGACAGGAATAAGCTAGTCCATGGGTTGTCTGCACACACTTGTGAAAAAAAAAAATTTCGATGCCAACTTGTGGCACACTAAGCATGGTGCATGTATTTCAATTATAAAAGTCAGACATGACCAATATCAAACAAGTAGAGGTCAAGCAAAGCTTATCACACGTGGTAATTTCAATAGAAGCCAATAAACCTCATAGCTGTCATCTTCAGAATGTGCTATGGCTAAATCAAGTTGTGACTTTGGTAGTAAATTCATACAAATAAATTATTAATGCTGGAAGACATTGAAACATCAAGCAATCAATCACATGATCCAACAAGGTGATAGGCACATCAATGGGGCTCAGAGGCCACACACCAGTAAGCATCGAAGTTCACTAAGCTAAAATGTGAAAAGCATGTCCAACATAAAGAACCGAAAACAATCTTTCAGTCAAAATTGTTTAGAAGACATGGTGTGACATTAGGACTCGGCATTTCTTTTCAGAGGAAATTACCCTAAGCCCCATGTATATTGTCACTATTGTTAGAAAACCCCAGATTTTTTAAAAAAAGAATCAGTTTACACCCCATATTTTGGTCAAGTGTTTTAATTTACCCAGGTTCTGTTAACTGTTTGTCATTTATGACTGTTTTAATCATGTTAGAACCATGCACTGCCCCTATGGCACCTCTATAGTGCTCACATGACACCCATGAAACATTGATGTAGCATTTGGTTTTCATTTTTATACTTCTTTTTTTAATGTTTTAAATACAATTTAAGTTTCCCATTATATTCTATTTTAACATAAAATGAATTGTGAATGCCACATAAGACCATGGAGGTGCCACGTGGATGCCTCATGACTCTAATGTGGTGAAACTATCAAAATTAATGGATGGTCAAAAAAAATATCTGGTAAATTGATATTTTTGGGGATAATATCCGTGGTAAATTGAAACTTTTCTTAATATCTGGGGTTCTCAGCCACATGTATCAAAACACTTAAGAGGAAGATGTAATTTTTCTCTTCTTTTTATGAAGCCTATGCAAACTAGTACTTGTACACCATTCATGAATATAACACATAAAACCTATAATGGTGAAAGGAAGCATAATTGTTGTCTACATAAAAAATCAAGCACCACGTGTGAAGTAATATACATAAATACAGCAGCAAGCTTTAATAACTAAAAACAAGCACCTAATATTATAAGTTCCAACAATAACTCAATAAATTGAACAAGCCAGGAGAGAAATCCTAAATTGTACAATCCAAGAAACTACAAGGGCAATACTACAATGACGCTATGAGAAGCAGCAACTAGATGAATCCAAGATGGTTACTCTTACCACTTGATACACTACTTCCATTGGTATTAAGCAGATTATATGTTTGACATTGTGCCTATCTCAGTTTTGTTCTCAATGCATAGCCAACTACAAAAATTTGTTTCTATCATTCACATAGCTTTGAAAGCGCGATGCAAAGATCATTGGTACCCTTTCTCTTTACTCTCTCTTGCAAAGCAATACTTGGTTTTTCCTACGAACAGGCCTAATTATGATAGGACTATATACAGGTGAAGGTGATGACAGGTCAGCAACATGTCAAAAATAGTGGTGAATGATGACTAACAGATATACATTTTAGGTATGAATTATGTTGAAGAAGACAGTGTTCAGATATACATTTTAAGTCCCTTCTTAGAAACCAGCTAATCTATGTTTCCTACACAGAAATAAGATTATCTCAAATATGGTCAAAATGCTTTGACTATGATACAAGAATCTAGCTTTGCAGCATGGTTAAACTTGTTATGTATAGTATGTATATGTATTAGATTTGGACTCATATATCTCTAAGTGTTGGATTTGGACTCGTTTAGTTTTGTTAGACTTGAACTCAGACTAATTTAGTTTTTATACATCTTTTGGCTGTACCTATATATATTGGGTTTTAGACCCTAATATGGTTTGAGGTTTTAATCTAACATGGTATCAGAGCCACGAGATCCTAAACCCTAGCACATACCTCCCGTTGTTGCCTGTCGGCCTCGACGTCTTCTCCAGCTGCCACTCTACCTCAATATCTTCTCCGGCCACTAGCCGCAAAACTCCCGTGCCCTCTGTCTCTTGCTCTATTGGCCCCGAGAGTTTGGTTGAGGTTTTAAGCGTTTTTTCTAGTGTTCTCGGTTAAAATAATAATAATAAAAAAAATTCTCTACCTGGTGTTATGGCCTCTTCAGGTGGTTATTCCATGTCGCTCTGTGATGTCAAGTTAAACGGCACCAGTGACTACAAGGAGTGGTCCCTCCTTATGTCCTCTCTCCTCGATGGACTTGGCCTGCTGGGATATGTGGACAGTAGGCTGCCAAAGCCGACGACAAGTGACCCTACTTTGTGCACTTGGTTGCGCAACGAAGTCAAGATGAAGTATGCAATTTTGTAGAGCACTTCGTCGACCATCCGATTGGGCGTATCCTCTTTCTCAACCTGCAAGGACATTTAGGATTTCCTTAAATCTTGCTACCAGCACACGAGTCATGCCCTTCATTGGTCCCTGTGGCAGCAGCTCTCTGCCTCCCCGCAAGGAGAACTGACTGTTTAGGAGTTCTACAGCCAGCTCTATGCTATTTGGCATCAGTTGGACTCTATGACGACCACAGATGCAAAGCCTCTCACTCTCTAAGAGTGGGAGAAGGAGCGTGTCTTCCACTTCATGATGCGTCTTCATTCAGAGTTTGAGATGGTTCGATCTCAGCTTCTGAACTATGAGACCCTCTTTACTCTGGAGGAGGCCGTGAAGGCCATTGTTGCTGAGGAGACTCAACTGTATTCTTCGACATCTCAATTTTCACAATCATACTCCTCTACAATGTTGGCTATCTCAACGCCTAGTCCGGCTATTCAGCGCATTGGTGTGCGTGTATCCCTGTCATCTACTCCCACTGCAAGAAGACAAGTCATACTGCTTAGCGCTACTTCAGCCTTCATCCAGAGCTGAAGCCAAAGTTTGAGCATGACCGGGCTGCTCGTCGTGGATGTTCTGCTGCAGCTGTGCCCCCTGGCTTATCTAAGGATCGGCCAGCACCTTTCACTGAGTCACAGTTGCGACAACTTCACACCCTTCTCTAGCATCAGGCGGCTGCACCATCCTCGTCGTCTTCTACCGAGGTTGTTGTTCTATCTACACCACCACCTCGATTTGGTATAGTTAGTCCTTGGGTCTTGGATTCCGGGATCTCTACATATGACATCTGACCGTTCATCATTACGGTCATGTCGGCCTTCAAAAAATCTCTCTGTTCAGACTATTGATGGCACTTCTTTACCGATGACACATCAGGGCACCCTTCCTACCACTCAGTTTACTGTTCCTGATGTCTCTCGTGTACTACAGCTTAAGATGTGTCTTATTTCTGTCTCTCAGCTTACCCGATTGAATTGTTTTATCGGGTTTGATGACTCTTTTCGCTATGTGCATGATCGTCGGACGAGAGCTCTCATTGGATGTGGCCAACTTCACAGTAGGTCCGAGGATCTCTACCGACTTAACTTCATCTTCCGACATCACCTCCTACCAGTACTATTTCGGTCATCACTTCTTCAGCTTTAACGTCCATTCCTGCGTCCTCTGTCAGCTTTCACCAATGGCATCACCGTTTAGGTCACCTTTCCAACCCTCGCTTATCTAGTCTAGTGCGTCAGGGTGTTTTAGGTCCTGTCACTCCTGAAAATCTTATATCTTGTTTGGATTGTAAGCTTGGCAAGAAAGTACAACACCCATATCCTATTAGTTCTTCTAGGTCTAGTCATGCTTTCCAGCTTGTAAATTCTGATGTATGCGGTTCAGCTCCTTTTATTTCAAAAGGTAAACAATATTTTGTGATCTTTATTGATGATTTCTCTCAATATACTTGGATCTATTTCATGAAACATCATGGTCAGTTGTTATCTACTTACAAATCTTTTGTTCGCATGTCCATACTCAGTTCTCCAGTTCAATTTAGACTTTTCGCTTTGATTCTAGGGGTGAGTACTTGTTGACAGCTTTTCGCCAATTCCTTTCTCATGAGGGGACCCTTCCTCAGTTATCTTGCCCAGGCGCTCATGCTCAAAACGGTGTTGCTGAACGCAAACATCGTCACATTAATGAGACTGCTCGCACTCTTATGCTTGCCTCGTTTATTCCTCTCTTTCTGGGCTGAGGTTGTTTCCACGGCTGTGTATCTTATTAACATACAACTGTCCACTAGTCTCAATGGCACGATTCCTTCTCAGACTCTTTTCTCCACTCCTCCAACATATGCTCATCTTCGAGTTTTCAGATGTGCGTGTTATGTCCTTGCTCCTCGTGAGCACACCAAGTTGATGCGCGACATATGCCACGAGTCTTCTATTCCTCTCATACTCACTCGTCTGTTCCCGGAGTCCATTAGTTTCCTCTCTTAACCCTCCTATCATATGGTTCCTTCTTCCGATTCTTCAGCTTCTGCTCCTCAATCTGATTCTATCTCTACACCTGTCCCATCGTCTTTTATAATACTGCCTTCATCTTCTGATTTTGGGGGTTGCGTCCCATCCCTCTTAAGATCATGCTACTCGTGATTTGGTCATTTCTGATGAGGCTCCTACCGATGATCTGCCAGCATCGCCATCACCCAGGTATGCACTTCGAGATCGCAGTACTATTTTACCTCCTGCCCGTTATGGTATGCTTGTCGCTACTTCGATTCAGGAGCCTCATACTTATCAGGATGCGGCGGTCATACCTGAGTGGTAGCTAGTTATGACAGAGGAGCTCTCTGCATTGGAGCACACAGGGACCTAGGATGTTGTTCCTTTACCCACTGATGCAGTGCCTATTGCTTGCAAGTGCGTATTCAAGATCAAGACGAGATCGAATGGTTCTATTGAGCGCTATAAGGCGCGTCTTGTTGCTCAAGGGTTTCAGTAGCAGTACGACAGAGACTATGAAGACTTTTGCTCCCATGCACACATGACGACAGTGCAAACTTTTGTCGTTGTTGCAGCTACTCGTCAGTGGGCTATCTCTCGGATGGATGTGCCAAATGCTTTCTTCACGGTGATCTTCAGGAGGTCTACATGCATCCACCGTCTGGTTATTTTGCACCTGCTGGTAATGTTTGTCATCTTCATCGTGCTTTGTATGGTCATAACAGGCGCCTCGTGTTTAGTTTGCCTGCTTCAGCTCATTGCTCCTTGTTGCTGGTTTTGTTGTTAGTGACCATAACCCGACTATTTGTTCATACTTCTTATCGAGGTCGAACTCATATTGCTCTATGTTGATGATATGTTGATTACTGGGGATGAGCAGTATATTGCCTTTGTTAAGAAGCGTCTCAGTGAGCAATTCCTGATGTCTGATCTGGGTCTTTTGAGCTATTTTCTAGGTATTCACGTTCTCTACTGTAGATGGTTACTACCTGTCTCAGGAGCGGTATGTTCATGATATGCTTGATTGTTTTGGTCTCACTGATACTCGGACAGCTACTACTCCTATGGAGTTGCATCTGTAGTTGCGACCCACAGATGGCACTCTCTTGAGGATCCCTTCAGGTATCGTCACATTGTTGGTAGCTTGGTTTACCTGGCAATCACTAAACCGGATATTTCCCACGCTATCAGTATACTCAGTCAATGTCAGTGCTTCCACCTCAGTACATTATAGTCACCTTCGAGTGCTCCACTATATACGAGGTACTTCTTCCAGCAGTCTATTCTATGCACGAACTAGTCAACTTCAGCTCCATACTTACTCTGACACTATTTGGGCGGGAGATGCTACTGATCGGTGTTCTATCACTGGATATTACATATTTGTTGGCACTTCTCTTACTTGGAAGTTCAAGAAACAGACAGCTATTTCTAGTTTAGTGAAGAGGCTGAGCTTTGGGATTTATAGTTGAGATCATATGACTCTATTGGTTACTTACCGATTTTGGTATAGACTACACTGCTCTTATGATACTACGTTGTATCTATATATACTGGGCTTCAGACCCTAATATGATTTGACGTTCCAATCTAACAGAACTTACGGAAACATGTCAAAGTTATCAACAGATGCAGTCATTTTGTTAACAATGCCATAAAACATGTCGAAACACATCGCGCTTCTTAACAAAGCAAGCTCCATGCCTCATCACTAGCCAACAGATTAATATTTTGCAAGTCAAGACTATATTAACAAACAATTGACAAGACTGAAAGACCATAACATATGTTAACTACACTGAAGTTGATTTGCTTGCTGCTCAATGCTCACTAAGATTCTGAACTGCTCTGTTTGGTTTGAGCCTTCCCAGGGTAAGCAAAATATCACAGGCATATTATCAACAAGAGATAGCTAACAAGAGATCTGTACTGCTATATGAAAATAACAAATAATCTAATCTAAAACTATATTATAGCCTCAGTGTGGGCACCAGCCAGTAGAAAATAGGAGGTGTTAATGCCCTGCAGCGTCCCTGTCGCTCGTCCACACTCTGACCCTGACGTGTTGGTTCTAGTACTCGACGTCCTTGCTCTCTAGACTATAGAAGGTGTTAATGATCAGGTCATCGCTTTCAGCTATGGCCTACACCAACTTAACATCCAGCTCCAACGTCAGGCTGGCCACCATCGGGTCGTGGAAGGGCACAATGAGGTAGGTGAGTGTGAGCTGGATGTGTGGGAACTCTGCACCATCAATGTTGTAGCTGGGGTAACATCCCTGTCAACGATAAAGTGCGATAGCATGGCGCACAGGTAGTCGCACTTGTGCAACTCCTGGATGATCACGTCTGCAAACGCTGACATGCTGAAGAACAACATTTTCGGGACACTAAGCCTCGCCGCCAACGTGTTCGTTCAATAGTGAAACGGGTCGGTGATGAGTAGAGTGACTGGGGGCTGCATGGAGGCAAGGGACGCCTCAAAGATCTCGACGAATACTGCTTTATGCCAATAAAATCTAGGTGCCGCTGTTTCCAAACATCTTGTCGAAGTTCCTGACGGCGTCCTCCTGCAACCACAGGTCCCTCTTCACCCTCAACTTGTCGCAGCACAGCGACCGCCCCATCGTCCATGTACTTTGCAGCATGGTCCACAGCACTAGTGCTTGAAGGCCAGAGGGGTGATTTCGAAAGGCTTGAGTCTGGAGGATTGCAATCTAGAAAAGTTTGAGGGGGCGAAATTGCAATAGTTTCCATCAAAACCACTCAAAAATCAGTCACAGGTTGATTTTGGACCAGATCTGCACTAATTTTGAAGTACAGGCTGTACAATGTCTGATGTTAAAGTACAGGGGGGTTATTTGGAGTTATTTTGAAAATAGAGGGGGCAATATGGACTTTTTCCTTAACAAAGCAATGTTATTTTTTCAAAAAAAATCAGAAACGAATCTACCTACAAAAGAATAAAAAAAAAAAAAGACCCTCATGATACACCAACAGGAACTTGTGTTACCCAGGACCGCTAACACTAGAACTATCTGGCATGAGCTGTCCTACCATAAGTCCAGCTCCACTGTCATAAATCCCTTTACATCATGGGTTGGGCTGAATTCTGTTCTAGAAACAACTATTGTTAGCCAGAAATAGCTAAAGCCTGTGTTCCTTGCTGTTATACATCTTAGGCTAATAAGCAAATTGTATTTATTTATGTTATTTATTTTCACATAGCCAAAAAGCAATAATTGTAAATTGCCAACAATGCAAACATATGTTGAAACTTTACAACATGTGTATGCAATATTGTAACATGTATTGGGGGTGTATCACGTCTATCGGATACATTTGACATGAGCTTATCATCAAATATGAAGTACCTGTACTTCCAATGTGCAATCATATGTTAGTAGGTTCACCAAGATAAGATGGTCACACTGCAAACACCTCAATGGGGAGGAGCTACTAGAAGCTAATAATATGGATTCTGAACAAGAAATCTCCTGAGGCGTTGTACATTTCCTTACAAATCAACATCATTTGTATGATCCATAGGAGTACTGACAAAGACAAAATATTGTTGCCATCATAGTGTGATAAAAATATGTTAGCTGCAATAGTCAACAGTACAATCAACAAGTTCAACAAGCAATTTCACTCTAAAGGCAGAAACAAAGGTGAATATTGTCTTATAAAATGGAATAAAATGCTCAGGCCGTAGAGTTATTAAATATAATTTCCATTACATGTCACATATCAATGTTCAGACATCTTAGGTTTCGGCTCAACGACCATATCTGAACTGCTATATTTGAAATTTGGAATTTATGTCTACGTGAATCGCTAAAAAAAAAGGCTGAATCATATTCATAAAGTTTCAACATGCCATGCAGAAAGAAGAATGGAGAGATTATTCCGTACCTCTGAAACCAAAGTAAAGGAGCATCCATGGCCCGCTGAATTCACTTCCAGCTACTCGGCCAGAAGGTATGAATGCTATACCCTGTCTTCCAGTTATCCAAGAAGATCACCTTCCTAACCGCCCACCACCCAACCACCATGGCTAGGAGCATCGCGAACCGCTGCGCCTGCAGGCTGTCCACCTTCACTAACCCGTGTGTCACCCCAGCAATCGACAGCCCCACAAGTGTGTACAAGAACCCAACCGCGAAACCCTCAGCCCCGAGCTGCATCCCGGAACCCTGGTAAAAGAACACAAGCTTATTCGGATCTGACCGATCGGCCAGAAACATCGGCGTGTGCCTAATAATCCCGTACATTCCCCCGGACACGCTAAAGAAATAGACGAATATGGCCCCTGCCATCCAAACCCTGTGGTCTTGCAGAAGAGTCTCCCCCTCAATGACCCTCTTAATGCCAAATGGAATAGAGATCAAGAACAACATGGCGAGCACAATTATCTGGTTCCGGGACAAGAGAGGTGGGCGGACGATCGGGCCGACCTCGAGGCCAGTGCGGGATTCGACGAACTCGGCCATGGAATCGGCGAGGCGGGAGAAGTGGGACTGGTCCATGGGCTCAGAGTCCTTGAGAACGGCGTGGTCTGGGCGGACGAGGCGGACATGGGGAAGGGCGTTGACGCCGAACTGGGCAAAGGAGTGCTGCGACTCGGAGAACTCGATGTCGGCGAAGAAAAGCTCGGACGAGGAGGGGTTGTGGGAGAGGAAGGAGGCGGAGAGGAGGGCGAACTCCTGGCGGAGCTGGGGGAGGTGGAGATCGGGCTTGGAGTGGAGGGAGGTGGCGTCGAAAAAGACGAGAACAGAGTAGGGCCGCGCGGCGCGGGAAGAGGCGAGGAAGCGGGAGACGGAGGCGTCGGTGAGGTGGATCACGCCGGACGGGGAGCGTGCTTGCAGCGACTGGAGCTCGGCGAGCAGGTCGGCCTCGGTGGAGGCGGCGGAAGCGGCAGTGGCGAGGAGGAAGACGAGGAGGAGGTCGTAGAGGTGGGTGGGGTATGCCATAACGTTTCTTGGGTTTTTTGGTGGGAGGGGAACGGATCTGGGGAAGAGGGTATGGGAAGCGAGAACAAGGAGACTTGACGAGGGAGAAGGAAAAATAGAACACCTCTCTCTCTCTCTCCTAAAATTTGGGGAAATTATCGGCATCAGGCTTAGGCTCTCTCCAATCCACCGGTGCTTCGCTTGGCGCTTCAACAGAATATTCTCTAGTATATTCTGTGCCATATATACAAAGCACCATCTAAAGCACCACCCTTCTCCAACTCACATGCTCTTCGCTTGGCGCTTCGCGAGGCACCTTCTCAAGCACCACCTTTCTCTAATCTACCGGCGCTTCGCGTGGGGCCCTCACACACAATATTTATTACACATTAACAAATTTCTAAAATAAAATTCAGATAATTCGAAGACAACAAATTAAAAGAAAATTGTTCTAAATATCAAAAAAAATTTAAAATTATTTTTATTTAAATGGCACACGGGAAAAAATATGACATGTACTAAATTAAAATTCGGCAACAATCGGTCGTTAACAACCGCACAAACAACTACTCATCGGTACCGTCGGCCCCGAAATGCTGCCAAATGTGCTCGATAAGATCTCGTTTCAGTTGCTGATGTGTTGGGCGAGCACGGATTGCATTATTTCGATCTAGCATATGTTCGAAAATTGGCGGAGCACTCCTATGGATAGTAGGCGGTGTACGGTTGATGTGTCTTGAGTATCATACAATTGAGTGATCAGATCATGAGAGTGCCGCTCATCCTCGATTATCATGTTATGGAGGATGATACACGCTTTCATAATATTGGCAAGAGTTGATCGTTGCCAAAATCGAGCGGGACCACGAACAATAGCAAATCGAGTTTGCAACACCCCAAACGCTGGCTCCACATCTTTTCTTACCCCTTCTTGATGCTGTGCAAACAACCTGAGTTTGTCCGTTTGGGGCAAGGGTGTGGTCTTTACGAAGACAGCCCACTCGGGGTAAATACCGTCGGCCAGGTAGTACCCCATATTGTACTCTATCCCATTAACAGAGTACTGAACCGTAGGAGCTTGCCCGCGCAACACATCAGTGAAAAAGGGGGATTGGTTAAGCACGTTGATGTCGTTATTGGATCCGGTGACACCAAAAAAGGTATGTCATATCCACAACTCTCTGGACGCGACTGCTTCAAGTATTATGGTAGGGACTCCTTGATCACCACGAGTGAATTGGCCCCTCCATGCAACTGGGCAATTGCACCATTCCCAGTGCATGCAATCGATGCTTCCCAGCATCCCTGGGAAACCTCGGTCCTCTCTTTCGTGGAGCAGAAGCTGGAGGTCTTCGGTAGTAGGTTTACAGAGATATTCCTCCGCGAACCGATCGATGATTCCTTCGACGAAATTCTCCAGGCACCGAATAGCTGTCGACTCTCCGATGCGTACGTACTCGTCGATGGCATCGGCGGGCGAGCCGTACGACAACATGCGCAAAGCCGCAGTGCACTTCTGCAATGGAGATAGTCCCTTTCGGTTGATGGCATCTCTCCTCTCTGTGAAGTACGGGGACCACTCCCCGAGAGCTGTGACGATTCGCAAAAAGAGGGGTCTCCCCATTCGGAACCTTCTGCGAAACAAGTAGCCGGGGTAGACCGGAACATCAGTGAAGTAGTCTGCGACTAGACAGTTATGACCGCCTTCGCGATCTCTTTCGATGTACCTTCTACTACCTCCTCGGCGGCGGTGCGAGGTACCAGCGTCAATGCTGGCTTCAACATCAACAAGAGCTTGCTGTAGATGGGGTTCGATCGTCAGAACAGCTTTTGCGAACCCTGTCGCGAACTCTTCCATCTGGTTGAGGCATTCGTCCTCAGCACTACTTGTGCTTGAGCTAGACGACATTTTTTTGGGGTTGGTTGTGAAGTTGAGATCACCAAGAACGGAGGCTTCGGTTGTGAAGTTGAGATTTCTGAGGTGTGAAAATGAGAGCATAGGGGGTCCAAATATATAAGGGGAGAAGCGAATCGATCACATGCGTCGGCTCCAACGGCTAAAATCCAAAGGAATCGAGCAGATGTGTTAGCTCCAAAGGCTAAAATTCAAAGGCATCGAGCAGATGTGTCAGCTCCAACGGCTAAAATCCAAAAGTACCGATCACATGCGTCGACTCCAACGGTTAAAATCCAAAAGTACCGATCACATACCACAGTGCGAACAGGTGAATCAAAAACGAATTAAATTAATAGTGCAAGTACAATTTTTGAAATGAAAAGTACAATGTTCAGAGTACTATTTATTCTTCATATCCTTAAGTTGCTCGTTCATGTATTCTACTGCAGCCGCATGCGTTACCTTACGATCATCCGAGAACAGTCACCCAAGTTGGCCAATTCCAACAACGGTCACCCAAGTGCGAAGCTTTCTTGGACTTGCTGGGTTCTATAGAAGCTTTGTCAAGGATTTTAGTACCATCGCTGCACCGTTGCATGAGCTCACGAAGAAAGGAGTTCCGTTTGTTTGGGGTCATGCACAAGAACAATCATTCAACATTTTGAAAGAGAAGCTTACGAACGCACCATTGCTCCAACTTCCTGATTTTGGTAAGACTTTTGAACTTGAATGTGATGCCAGTAGACTTGGACTTGGAGGTGTGTTAATTCAAGAAGGTAAACCTGTTGCTTATTTCAGTGAAAAGTTAAGTGGATCTAGTCTGAATTATTCAACTTACGATAAAGAATTATATGCTTTAGTTCGGACTTTGGAGACATGGCAACATTACCTTTGGTCGAAAGAGTTTGTTATCCATTCTGATCATGAATCTTTGAAGCATATTAGAAGCCAAAGCAAATTGAATCGTAGACATGCAAAATGGGTAGAATTCATTGAATCTTTTCCTTATGTTATTAAACACAAGCAAGGGAAGGAGAATGTTATTGCTGATGCTTTGTCTAGACGTCACACTATGTTATCTCAACTTGACTTCAAGATTTTCGGATTAGAAACCATCAAACAGCAATGTGTGCATGATGCTGATTTTAAAGATGTGTTGCTGAATTGTAAAGAAGGAAGAAGCTGGAATAAATTTGTGATAACTGATGGCTTTGTTTATCGAGCTAACAAGCTATGCATTCGTGCTAGCTCTGTTCGTCTTTTGCTGTTACAGGAGGCGCATGGAGGAGGTCTAATGGGACACTTTGGTGTTAAGAAGACGGAAGACATCTTGGCCTTTCACTTCTATTGGCCGAAGATGAGGCGTGACGTCGAGCGCTACGTTGCACGCTGCACTACATGTCAAAAAGCTAAGTCACAACTTAATCCACATGGTTTATATATGCCTTTGCCTGCTCCTAGCACACCTTGGGAGGACATTTCTATGGACTTTGTTTTAGGAATGCCTAGAACAAAGAAGGGGAGGGATAGTATCTTTGTTGTCGTGGATAGATTTTCTAAAATGGCACATTTTATACCTTGTCAAAAGAGCGATGATGCTACAAATGTTGCTAATTTGTTTTTCAGGGAAATTGTTCGACTACATGGAGTGCCAAATACGATTGTTTCCGATCGTGACGCGAATTTCTTAAGTCATTTTTGGAGATCTCTATGGATGAAATTGGGGACCAAGTTGCTGTTTTCTACTACATGTCATCCACAAACCGATGGCCAAACCGAAGTTGTCAACCGCACATTATCCACCAGGTTGCGGGCTGTTTTGAAGAAGAACTTGAAGATGTGGGAAGAATGCTTGCCTCACGTGGAGTTTGCTTACAACCGATCGCTGCATTCAACCACAAAGATGTGTCTCTTTCAGGTAGTATATGGGTTTGTTCCTCGCGCTCCTATTGATTTATTACCTTTACCATCTTCAGAAAGGGTAAACATTGATGCTAAACGACATGCTGAATTGATTCTTAAACTACATGAAATAACTAAGGAGAATATAGAACGTATGAATGAAAAGTACAAGACTGCTGCTAATCAGGGTAGAAAAGAAATAATTTTTGAACCAGGCGATCTTGTCTGGTTACACTTGCGCAAAGAAAGGTTTCCATACTTAAGAAAATCAAAGTTGCTGCCTAGAGCTGATGGACCTTTTCGAGTGTTAGAGAGGATTAACAATAATGCATACAAACTTGACTTGCCTGCAGATTTCAGGGTTAGTCCCACTTTTAACATTGCAGATTTGAAGCCATATTTGGGTGAGGAGGATGAGCTTGAGTCGAGGACGACTCAAATACATGAAGGGGAGGATGATGAGGACATCACTTCTTCGGATACACACACTAACCATAATCCTCCGCTTGTTACACAAGGACCCATAACGCGCAGCAATGCCCGATTGTTGCATTGCCAGGTGATCTCGTTCCTAAGTTTATATATATATGGTTTTGAGAATGATTTACTATCTAATAGTGATAATATTGTGCTTAGGAATCATGGAGAGGATCAGCAAGGACACAAGGACCAGCACGGAGCCCAAGTCGAGTTGGAGTCCGGGATGGATTCAAGTTGGAGTTCGGTTCGGTCATCCAGGAGCAGCTTGCTTTCAAACGACCATAACTCTCTCATATGAAGTCCGATTGGGACATTCTTATAGTACACAGAGAAGCCCACGACAAGATCTTTCCAATGGATCTAGCCCCACATCCAAATTCCTTCTGGATCGCTAGAAATTAACAAAATAATTTTCGACCAGATTCTGATTGAACCGAGTCGGTGCTGCGTCACCTTTTGGTTGGGTCAAGTCCCGTGTATTGAGTTCGAGTCCGAGTAGGGAAAGAGTCCATGTCGGTTTCAGGTTTCCTTACCTGGCCACCGATCTCTTTTACCTCCTCTATATAATCATACTGAACCATTAGGGTTCAACAGGTTTTGTTTAGTCATAGTCTTTCCTTCGTGAAGCTATTGAGATATTCTTCTTGGTCGGCTAGATCAACATCAATATCTGTATTCGGAACCCCAACTCTTTTTCGTGATTCAATCTATATTTGCAATTTCAGATTGCTTGTTTATCTTGTTCTTGCTCGTTCTTCGATTGCTTGCAAGAATAGATCTTCGTGATTAGGTCGATCATGCTTCTAGTTCGGTCGATAACAATCCAAAGTTGGTTCAGCGATTGCCAGGGTGTATCAGTCGTGTACGGTTGGTAGCCGGATCGTGAGAGTCATCTTCACAAATCAATAGTTCTTGTTCTCATCGAAAGATCAGACCGCCCGCGTCGCATCAGAAAGTATATGGTATGTGGTTGTGTTTGAGTGAAAATGAGGTCAAGTGTTCTCATATTTATAGGGGGAGGAACACATAATTTTTCTACATTTTTTGGTGATTTTTTGTAATTTTTTGTGACTTTTTATGAATTTTTACACTCAAAAATGAATAAAATAAGTGTAATGGCTAGTAATTAAACGGCTAGTTGTAACATCCCAAATTTTGCCACTTCTTTAGCTTGCCAGTCAGCGTATCTTCATTGGATTCTCGGATGTCTCAACCCTATTTCTGATCTTGTATCTCAGAATTATGATCTTAGGTGTGCCACTACCTTAATTTAAAAAGTTGGCAGCTAAACTCCGCCTTTCAGATCATTTCCGCTTTTTAGTCCAAAAGTGTCTTAGATCAGTTTTTTTCATATTTGTCGGAAGCTCAAAAAGACTAAAAGTCTCAGACCATCTCCAAACTTTGATCTGATTCAGTGAACATCTCCCATTTACTTTTCTGAATATTTTTCCCTTCTGGAAGAATCCAAAAACTCAACCGAAACCCTAGTTTCAGCCTCGCCAAAGTTTCAAACCCTAATTACCCTGTTTAACCTAATTACCCTGTTTTCGATTTTTGTCAAAACTACCAGATCTTGTCGGATTTTACCATTTTTCCTGCTGGATGAGTCCAAGTAATTTAGTAATACTCATCTGCAAAACCAGATCTCAGATCAGCCCTTTAGATCTCCAGATTTGCAAATAGGCCCAAATTCCCGAACCAAATTCCTTACAGATTGATCCAAATCCTTGCAGAACAGTCCCTGGTGAAGGTTTCTGAAATTACAGATCAGCCCTAGCCTTCTTGTTCAGCCCTTTTTGACCAAGCCCCTAGTCGTTGCTCTCGACCAGAGCTCTAGCCGTTGCGACCAGAACCACGCCACCTCGCCTCGCCGCAGGAACTCGCCGCCGACGAAGTTTCACACGCAGCCACCACCGCAGCCACGTAGCCACCACCTGTGCGCAACCGTGCCGCCACCGTGGAGCCACCGTAGCCGCGCCTGTGCCGTGTTTTCCTCGCGTGCGCGCGTGCTCCAGCAGCAGCAAACCAGCGCCACGTTGCAGCCATGCCGAAGCCAGTGATCTCGTCGCCCTGCTCCAGACAGATTTGGCGTGACCCCCCTTCTCTGGCACAGTCGTTGCCGCGTCCCAACGTCGTCTCGATTCCACCTCCGGTGTCAGCCGCGAATCCCGTTTGATTTGCCTCAACTCCCGAGAGCTCAGCCCATCGCCTATATAAGCACCCCCCTTGCCCAGCATCACTTCGCACCACCCCTCAGCTACAAAGCTTCAGCCCTAGCACCAGAGAGCAGCAAATTCCCCAGCGCCGCCGTGAACGTCTTCTTCCCCGGCAAGCCACTTCTGGAGCTCACGGTGCCAGCCTCAACCGCAGCTCCTCTCTCCAAACCAAGGCCACCAGTAAGCTTCTCTCGTCCCCCTGTATGTGTCATAGCATTTAATTGGCCCCTGGCGAACTCTAGCGCCAGGGATCACCGGAAAATCCCAAAGCCCCTGTTTCCCCAATGCTGCCCGATTCAATCCAAATCAGCCCTCGTGCCAGTGGAAGAAATTGATCAGCACACTCCTTTGAGCAAGCCTACTAATTTGGATTTCGAAATTGAGCTGTGATCATAGCCTTTCCGTAGTTTGCGCGCCACCAGCAAACCAGCTCTCGCCGCCGAGCCACTCCGGCCATCCCCCAACCAAATTAGCTTCACCAATAGTTCCCTCACCTCACCCTCTCACTCCCTGAGCAAGCAATCGAGTTCAAACTCTCTGAATCAAAAACCCCCAATTTACATGTCGTTTTCTCCAGCGTCGGTCGCCGGAATTTTTCCCCGGCCGATATAGCCCCTAAAACTTTGTCCCTTAGATAGATCCCAATACCCTGAGCAATATTGTCTACTAGCTCGATCCCTGAATCGACCTGAATCAAGAGATATTTCAATGCCAAGATCATTGTCTAGTAGCTCAGGCCACCGTGTTTCCTCGCCTGATTTGGCTGCCCTTCGGCCACTTTCTGTCCTTGATCCTATTGAGTATTTTATTACTGTTGCCAAGGCCTAATCCCCAGACAAAGTTGTGCATCAATTGGAGCCCTGAATCAAAAATTATGCCATGCCCTAGTTTCTGTCCATGTCCAGCACTATGTCAGTGCATGTCCACCAGTGGCATTAGATGATTTAGACCTGTTACACTTGAGCAATTGAAATGCCACCTTGTCCATTAGATTCTTGGAGTTGTAGTCTACAACTTTCTCTACTGTCATTTCTCCAGAAAACCTACCTAAGACCAACTTAAGGTTATGTCTTGCCGTGGACCGGATGTCAGCCTTTCGACATTCAACTCCTTTTGAGCCCATCTCTTCGATCAGCATCCAAGTGACTTTGTCCAAACCTTTCCCCTGCATGCATGATATATTTTACGTATCATTTCCCATAAAGACTATCTTCTGTATGCTTATATAGCGTATGTGTGTATTATCTGTGTCCGCCGTAGAACCAGAGATTGAAGGAGCGGAAGAAATCTTCGAAGAATTGTCCAAGTAACTAGACCCAGCATTGCAAGGCAAGTCTCAATCCCTTGATCATGTCTCGCCTAGTATTTTGAAATGAAGTATGTTAACTGTTTTCAAGTATATGCATGCCTCATATTCAAATAAGAGCTATATTCAAATAAAGTGATTAGATATGACCTAAATAATTGTAAAGCCCCTTTTGACATTGAATATCCCTGCACCGTTGTCACCCTAGAATATCATGCTTAGCCTATGCTATGCTCAAGATTATATGTTAAATGTTGAATGGTCACATATGAGAAAAGCATATTCAAAACCCTTTTTGTGAAAGAAAATGTGATTGTAATCGATAGTGAGGATGGTTTGATTGGATGGTGCTGTGTGCGGACTGGGAATGTGAAAGACTCCTCACTAAAGATTCATAAGGACTAGAACTTTGTGTTGTGCTTCTATGCGGCATGAAAAACGTACCAACCACTTGCCCGGTTATGGGACGGGCGCAACTTAGTAGCTTTTTTTAGTATTAGCTTTTCCCTGCAATGGTTGTCGATCTAGTTTCTTGCGAGAACTGGTGGGCCACTGAGGGCCATGAGTGATGTGAGTTCAAAAAAATTATGAGAGGAAAAGGTGGAAAGAAGGAAGACGCCCTATGCCAGATTAAGTCGTGCGCGGCTGTAATCAAGAGAGGCTATGTGTCTTGCGAGAACATAGACCCAGGCTAGGAAGTAAGGCAGTGAGGAGAACCCACAATGGTACTTGAGACTTAACTGTCTATTTACCGGGCAGGGAATTGTTAATGCTAGGACTGTAAACTGTTGTGTCATCTCAGTCTTGTCACATGCGTAAAAGTCACGTGGAGTTGGCCTGACTTGAAAGCTGAGTGATCGGTGGATTAAGGTGGTACACCTTTGCAAAGTTTAAAAAGTATCGGATACTCTGAGCTCCCAGGTCATGGAGTCTGCGCGCTGTGGATTCTATCCACGTCGATGCAGTACAAGTAGCTTTTGGAAGATTTTTCACAAAATCTGAATAAAGTGGTGACTTATGGAAGACCGCTACACATAACATTTTCTGAAAATCTAGTTTAGAATTTTAAAAGCCTCGCTTTTGAAAACAAAAACCTTTTCTCCAAATAAGAGTGAAAATCTATTTTATTCCTATATATATATATAAAACCAAGACCTCTTTCCTTGAAAGCCCCTCATCTATATATTTGCATTCTCTTAACGGGACTTGCTGAGCATCGTGGAAAAATATGCTCACCCTTGCCTTTTCACACAAATTCAGAAGAAAGGATTCAAGGATCCTGATTCCTTTAGTCTTGAGCACCGAGAAGTGGAAAGAACTTTTCCAGACAATTTGAGCTTCTAGGAGGGTCATGCGCCAAGTTGAGTTCGATGTGGTAAAGGCCCGAGCCGAATCGCTGCAGAAGGAAATGAAAACCTTTGTTGTTTTTGTGTTATTTCTGTGTTCGGTACCTTGATACCGATTCTTTTTGCTTCTTGATTTTGCAAAACTCTCTACTTTTATATCAACTTTAATTAATGCCATTCTTGGCATTATGATAATGTAATAGTGGTCCTCGTGACCTTGTACTTGTTTTATCTAATTACTTTACTGTTTAAAGTAAATCCTGTTGTTGTGAGCTTGTGATGTACCTTTTTGTGTGCAATCCACCTGGGCGGTTGCCATCGGAATCCTCAAATGAGGGTCCCGCACTAGTTTTATGGGTAGCTGACATGTGGGACCAGCTCAAAAAATCATCCAACGGCTAGTTTTTCCCGCTTGCACACCAATCCGAGGCTTACATATAGGCCCTCCATTCGACCGGACCCACCCATCAGTGGGAATAAAAAATCCGGCCTCGGGTGCACAAAACACGCCAAACGAGTTGACCAATCTCTCGGGCTACATCCACACCACACACCCCTTCACTGACATGTGGGCCGGACTTGAAACTGGGCCCACTTGTCAGTACGGGGTTTGCGAGAGTACGGGACGCACGCGCGCTAGAAAAACGGGGCCCACAAAATGCATTACCGGGCGTCGCGTGAACTCCAGCGCGCACGGATTCGAGGACGAGGCGTCGGTGGGGCCCACTCGTTAGATCCTCGCGCACACCGCTTTGCGAAGCGGCCTCTCTCCTCGCGCAGATTTTTTATTAATATTTTCGTATGGGGTCCGCCCGTCAGACCTTCGTTGCGGCGGTGTTGGAGACGGTCTTAAGACAACCCCAACTTAGCTTATTTAAAGTATTTCATTATAGCATAGAGACAATAAATCTAATAAAAAATATTGTTTACTATTCTCTCTATTTTGCCTCTATTTTTAATGTTTGTTTGTGTGGATTGATTATGCCATGTCGACAACACAATGATGCTACTATTTATAACATGTTATTAACATGAATCACTCTAATCTAATATGTCTTCGAGTCTCTTCTACTTCTACAACATGTTGTCGTAGCAAATCTACTCAACTTTTTACTAAATTGGATTGAATTACTAGATCAATCTACAGTTTTATTTCTCAATTTTTTTAAAAAAGAAAAAATCAAATCTGGAATTTTTTTCTCTCTGTCGCTAGGCTATGGCCATGTTTGCTGTTGCCAACCTATCGTTGACCTGGTCCTACCCTGCCGCCCGAAGCCACAATCCATAGCCACTGTCAGAGCCCGTCTCCAAGAAAAACAAATAGAATCTAAAAAAAAGGAATTTTATCCATCACTGGCCTGTTGCAGACGACACCGTACACCCACGTGTGCATGCTGGGGCCAGTAGCCTTCGTCAGTCTATCCGTGTGCTCAATGCATGCGCTGTTGTATGCCCATGCACGCACGCTATGATCTACATGCTCGATGCACGCGCACCTGCAGCGCCAACCGCCCCTAAGACACATCGCTGCCGCCTAGCGGCCATGTGACGACGCTGACTGAAAACCTCGATCAGAAGACACACACATGCTACCGTGACCACCGCCATCTATGACAAATCAGCATGAGACGGACGCCGCTCACCATCACGTGAGGCATTGACGACCATGATTTTAAAATTTAGGGACCTAAATTCTTTCAAATTATGACATAAGTATTTGGGTCATATTTATACATATTTTCTATATATTTTACCTTGCATTCATGCGCATTCTAGTCATAAAACACAATATTTGCATAAATAATATATACATTAATTGTGAAATTGACTAGATTACTTGTTTTAATTTCTAATCGCAGGTTGAAGTAATTCGGGTGATTTCTGGCTATTTGGACATGCTTCATCAATAATTTCGAATTGACAAAAGATTTCGGACAGAAGTACGCGTCGATACGGATGCGTAGGAGCTGATTACGTCGAAATCGGAGTCTCTGAGAGTCCAGAACAGCTAAACCTAACAATCTTGGACTTATCTATAAATTCCTCAAATTGCAAACACCCAAATGCAAACCGGCCAAGACACAAAACTCTTAACACTAGCCACCAGGACCTAATTACAATATCTAATTAAGCTGAGAGCTTTTCTACAAAATAACAAAGATAACAAAAGCACTAGTTTGGCCGCCATTTTTTTTTTGGCCTAGCACAAACCTCTACTCATCCTCTACTTTCCCTCTTCCTCGGCAAGTTTGCCAGTGGCGGCCAGGTCCACGCCGGTGGTGGTGCCGCCATTCTGTTTATCTCAGCCCCCTTTGCTGCCTCTTTCTCAGCTTCGCCCGAACTGTCGCCACTTCCATCTCCATCATCGGCGAGCTTCCGATCAGCAACCGACGGCGAGCTCTCACCTCTAACATCCTGCTTCTCCTCAACCCCCATTTCTTTTGTCTCAACCCCCATTGCTACCTCGCCGTCCGTTTTCTGTGAGGAGATCCCAAGTTGCGCCTCCTCCACTAATCCATTTTGAGCCGCCGCCTTTCACAACGCGACACCACTGATCGCACCCAACTAGGGCGCGGGTGAGTAATACCACAAGTGAATGGTTGAACGTTGAGTACTTGAAGGTCGAATTCCATGAGGAACAAGCTTATTCGTCTTTTAGGTTAACAGATTACCGATTAAGTTTGAACAATTTGAGGGGTTGTTTGTCTACTACTAAATTTACTACTAAAACTATCAATCTAGAGTTTTAAGCAGTAAAAGAGCATGTATAAAAATTATGGTTTTAGAAATAGGAACAAAAACCTAGGGTTTCGGGAATTTCACAACCATCAAGCGTAATTTTATCCAAGTCTAAGAATTGTAAGGTAGTTTCAATTGTTTTCCAAGACAAATTAAGTTGCTAGTACGGTCGCAGTACAACGGTCAGAGGATCCCTTCCATGGTTAAGTTTGGTAAGAGCCTCTCTCTTGTTCAGGGTCCGACATCAAGACGCAAAGGACTCTAGAACTCTCCTAAATTCTTGCTAAGCCTCAACTGTTATGCCTGTTGCCAAAACGAGAATTTAGGGTTTAGAGGAATAAAACATAAGAAACTAACTTCAAAACTTAAGATTGGGACAGAGGAGGAATTACACCTTTTGGATTAGGTCATCCCTAATCCTAGAAGTGAATTACTCACAAACCACAAAAATATAGAAATAATAAGAAATAAATGAAAACTTACTTGATTGCATTAAAGAAATAGGTATGTCGTCCTTGCCAACTTACAAACGGAAAGCTAGAATAAAAATAGAGAAGGGGGCCCTTCTAACCAAAAACTAAACTAAGGAAAGTGTTTAATTCAGCCAAAAACTTCTCTATTGTTTCACCGAGAAGATCTCTCTTCTAAGAAATTGGCCCCTTTTTGAGTTGTGGGCGTGCTAGTATACATAAGTATACCAGCAAAGAATAGAGAATGCGCAACCTTAGAGGAAACACTATAGTTTATTAATTCTGAAAAAATTATAAGTTACAAGTCTCTTTGGGATTTACAATTTCTCATTGCACCAAAGGAAAGTACATCTTGACATACAGGGGATTGCGTGGTTCATGGTTCCTCAGGGTTTTTGAAAAGGTCCTGGTTAATTACATCTGCAGAACAAGTCCACAGAACACCTTTGATTAAGTTGTGCTGATGGTCATCATCGTCAAGCCTCAAAACTTCAAAATTGCCCTTGATAAACGAATGTAATGCGTATGCCCATGCATGCAAATATGCAAATCCATAACTTTGTCAGTGTATGGTGCTATCACAAAATTGTAGTGAACATTGGGATATCCATCAATGTCCAGTCAGGGGGTAATTCGACCTCATCGGTCACGAACAAGTGGATACCGTCGCCTCATCAGTATCCGGCATGGATGGTGTCCGGCTTCATCAGTCACGGATAAAAAGCATGTCGCCTTCACTTCATCAGTACCCAAGACATGGAAAGTGGATGGAAATGACTTGTGATAAAAACTTGACTTCCTTAGCTTCAGGAAATACATATTGTATGATAGGCAGCACATCGGAACTTTCATCAAAGACTTAGAAATATTTCAACTTGTCTTGACAACTTCAAATATTGACTCCTATTCGACTAGCTGCATGGGAGCCTTTCTAGCCTCTGATCGGCATGAAACTTTGTAGCATAGCTTCTGGACAGATCTTCGATTGGTCATCAAAATTAGAGATCAATTGGATCGTCAAATTCAAAACTATCTTCAATGCAATGTTCGTACATCAAGCTGCAATTCAGCGAGACATAACTTATTTGCATTGGTCTTCTGATGATCTTCTTGACTTCTGATTAGGCTGAAACTTGGAACATTTGCTTCATATTGAACCTTCTGCCTAGTATAAAATATTAGGGTCGATCGGACTTCTGGATTAGAAGTTATCATTGATTTTCTCCCACACAACAGGCTGAAACTTAGAACTGATCAAAGTGCATATTGGGGACCTCTGATTGACTTGAAATTTGGTGAACATGCTTCACTTATAGTCTTCTATTCATCATAAACATTTGGGGTCGATCAGACTTCTGGATGAGAAGTTATCATCGATCTTCTCTCGTGGGACAAACTGATCTTCAACTGGACAGAGCCTCTCCTTGGTCGAATGGAGACTTGGTCTTGATTGAATCTACACACTAGTCATGGTAAAATTTTAATCCTAGTCGTGGTCGAATGTTGCCTTTTGGTTGAAACAAAGCAACTGGTCGTGGTCGAACTAATAGTGACTGAAAACGCAATTGTTGTTGTTTTCAAGTCTTTGCCCGAAAATACTTATCAGTTTCGACCAGAAACACAATAGATTTCAATCAAGTTGCTGTTTTCTAGTCTCTAGCTGAAGATACTTGTCGGTTCGACCAAAAATGCAATTGATTTCGATCAGATTGCTGTTTTTAGGTTTTTGCCCAAAAATACTTGAGTTTTGACCGAAAATTGATCGTTTGATCGAAGTGCATAAGAGCATCTTTGATCTTTTGATCGAAGTGGCTGATGATGAGCACAGATATGCCCGATCTTCTGGTGAGATTGATAAATTCGTCTAAGGCGCGTGACGACCTTGACGATCCGGCTACCAACTAGCAAGTGACTAGAAACCCGACGATCGCTAAACCACCACGACGAAGCGTTATCAACCGTGCCAAGACACGATCGACCTGATCACGAGGATCTGTTCTTGCAGGCAACCAAAGAACAAGCAAGAACAAAGATAGGAAATCTGAAATTGCGAATTAGATTAAGCATAAACGAGTTGGGGTTCTGAACCCAGTTCTGTTGGTCTAGCCGACATAAGAGGAGATGAGGTAGCTTCACACAATGGAGAACTAAACTAAACAAAATCCGAGGAAGAAGAAGGGGTGGCGGCCATATGTAGCAAGGATATGGCGGCCATGGTAGGGACGTCGGCCAGAGCACCCACCCCACGCAACTGTAGGGATACACGGGCCTACGGCCCAAGGTGGAGGTGGCGCAACACCCGGCAGGTTCTGTCCGCGGATTGTTTTATGGATTTCGGACGATCCAGAAGGAATTTGGCCATAGTCCCAAGCCCATTGGAAAGGTGTCGTCGTGGGCTTCTCCGTGAAGTACTCATTTGCCCTAAACGGACTCTGTACGTGGCCTGGACATCCGTTTGAAGTCGGACTACTGTTGGATGGCCGAACCGGATTCGTGGACAAATTGGACTTGAACTTGGGCTTGACTTGATGCCTCGTGGGTTGCTTCGTATTAGGTGTAGCTCGCTGACCCTCCGGTGTAGACGGTTTGAATGGTTCGGCACATGGATTTATGCCGACTCCTCGTCCTCCTTGATCTTCCAATGATATAGTAGAGGTAGCGAAAGTAGTGCAAGAAGTGAGAGGTGTCATGTTCATGTCCGTGTTGGTGATGTCCTCATTAGCTGACTTCTGATTGGTTGATCTAAGTGCATCAGAGCAGCTTTTGATCTTTTGATCAAAGTGGAGACCTCTGATCGATTGATCGAGGTGGCGACTTCTGATCGGTTGATCTAAGTGCATCAAAGTAGCTTTTGATCTTTTGATCGAAGTGGAGACCTCTGATCAATTGATCGAAGTGCGTCCGAGCAAATTTTGATCTTTTAATTAAAGTAGAGACCTCTGATCGTTTGATCGAGGTGGCAACTTCTGATCAATTGATCGAATTGCATTAGAGCAACTATGCGATGCATGATACATGTTATGGAAAGGATCAAGACTCTTCCATGATCTTCTTCAGTTGTTTCTAGTTGAACAAAGAGGCCTCCTCTTCGTCTTGCCTTTGTTGCCTAGCCTTCACGTCGTCTTCTAGTCTGTCTTCAGTTCAACATCCACCTGCAAAAAGGTTAGCACCTCCTCTCTATTTATAGAGACTCTGGGTTGGTTGCAACCATCCAACAACTAGAGATTTTTGGGGAAATTTGAATTTGAAAAGGAGATAAACACTGTTATTTAAATAACTAAAAGATAATCATAGTGCTTATCCTTATCTTGTTCGAGTTTGAGCTGAATGTTGGTGCGACTAGGCCCAATCCGGGTCGAATTCGACTAGACCCGAGTCTGATTTGAATCCGACCAGGACCTGGTTCAACCAGACCAAGTCCGAGTCTGATTTGACTAGACCCAGTCCAAATCTGACTCGACCAGTCTTAGTCTGAGTCCGATTTCGACCACACCTAGTCTGAATCGGACTCGACCAGACCTTGTCTGAGTCTATTTTTGACTAGGCCTAGTTTAAATTCGAGTTTTGATCAATTTGGGTATTGACTAGGTTTTGACTATTTTCAATTGTGTGTGTGTGTGTGTGTATATATATTCCATAGTCATATGGGACTTTTCTGATGAATTTGATTACAAAAATTCATCAAACAAATACCCCTCGCCGAGTTGAGTTCGTGCGCGATGCGGCTCAAACTTAACTTGGCGAAATCGACTATTTTATCTTGGTTGCGACGCTTGAAACCAGCGTCAAGCAACAAAATTTCTTACAAGTAATTAACTTATAGATGCTTTGGTTGAATATGAGACAATCGAAGAAACCATGGTCGATGATGCTGCTCGATGGCAACCAAAACTTGTGGCCGAAGAGGTTGTGGTCCACACTTATGTGTATCTTTAATCATCTGCGATGCCGTGCAACAATTGAAGACATGCAACTCTGATGCGTTTGTCTAGCTGCCACAGAGCCAACCAACAAGAGAAATTGACAGCTTCATCAGAATGATTTACTGTCATTGGTCTTCCTAAGTTATGGCGAAAGTGTTGCATCTAGGTTTTGATGATTAATGAAAATTTGGATAAACCTTGATTTAGCAGAAGTATTTGAATTGTTATTTGTTAAACCCTTTATTTTGGAGATTTCTTATCTTGGATTTGTAGTTGATGTCTTCTTTATTGTGGTTTCATATCGGTGTATATGTTGAGGGGCAGCTCATCATATTAGTCATCTATGTTTGCATCATCATTGCATCAAACTTGTGCTAATTATTATTATGACAGGACTAGTATGGATCTTGTGCTTATTTCATATCATTTATGGATCTATATAACTGTATATTTCATCTCTTATCCTTTTGTGGTTTATCGAAAATGGTTTTGTCATTTAACACTAGAAAGGGGACGATTGTTGAATCAACTCCTTTGGGAGTAATTATTTTGGTGATTAATGACAACCTAACTATGAGACTAATATGGTTTAATGAGTATATGTGTTGTAGTCTAAAAATGGATTGTGAGATGAAAGCAAGTAAGGGTGTATGGAGAATAATGTTGATATGAGCCACTTTAAGTGAGGTCAAGCTTTACTGAAGGTAAAATCAAAGATTAAGGATTATTTTCTTAGGATTTTATCGGTCTCAGTGTTTGAAGATTGACCAAGTTGATATGATTCTTTTTACTAGTTTGATCGTACTATTAAGAGGGGTCAGAAACTAGTAGTTTGAGTCGATCTAGTGTGGAAGCTTAAATGCATTCATATCATATTGCACTAGTGCTCATTCACCTCTTGCATTTCTAGAAAACAAGTCTAGATTGTTTAAATTAGAGCTAAGATCTAAAAACTAGACTTGGTCGTATCTACGCAAACTGGTCTTATCAGAAATCAAAACTGGTCGTGGTTGAATTAGTTCAAACTGGTCGTATAGGTACTAGACATAGTCATGATCATATCTAATACACAAACTAGTCAAAATAGTATTGAAACTAGTTGTGGTCGTCATATCAGCTCAAAACTGGTCGTACCTGTACTAGACCTAGTCGTAATCATATCAGTAGTACACAAAATTGGTCGTCTCAGTACTAGACCTGGTTGTGGTCGTATCTATACAAATTGGTCGTATCAGTAATTGAAACTGGTCGTGGCCGTATCAGTTCAAACTGGTAGTATTTGTTCTAGAACTGGTCATAGTCATGTTTGTACTGTATTGAAGGTTCTAATGAGTGCTCATATATGGAAATTCAACTAGTTCACTACTCGAATGAAGACATTCAACCATTAGCTATTTGACTAGTGGCTTAAATGTTGTCGAACAAAAAACTAGTTGAAAGTATGCTGATAGCCAGCATGAATGTCAGCTCAAGTGTGGACATTTGTCCAAAGAGACATGTTTTTTGAGCCAAAAATATTCGTATTATGCTGACTGTCCGCATGCATATCCGCATGGCAATAGGAAAGATTTTGAATTTTCTAGCAAAATCTAGGTTGATCTAGGTCTTACTCTTGTGATACAATTGTAGTTCTGACGAGGATTGACACCCGGGTCACTTCTAATAAACTTCTGGTTCAAGACAGATTCGAACCTGACGTGTGTCTAGTGATACGAACTCAAGCTATTCTGAGGGGCATCACCACGAGGTCGCAAGCTTCAGGTCGCAAGCTTTACGCGATCAGGTCGCAGCTTACGCGGTCAGACCGTAAGCCATGCGCGGTCAGAAGTTCGTAGGCTATACGCGAACTACACATTCGGGATATTGCGCGGTCAGCCGATATCCCGCGGTCAGAACATCTGCCGATCAGGATACTTGGGATCCATCTATTCAGTTGCCTATATAACAGGATATTCTAAGTATCCCGAAGATTCCTACACGTGGAGAATCAACCGTCAAGAGGTTAACACGTACAGTTATCCATGAATAACACGTGTTTAACCTGCGTGGAGGTTAAGAGCAGTTCCAAAAACCGCATCCAACCGTCCGTGCAACCGATTGATGCAGTTTCCTTCACATGGCACCCTTTCAAACAGTATAAAAGGATGGCATGAAGCATCAATCAAAGGGAGGGATAAAAAAATTAGCCAAGTCTACGGCACACTTCATATAGCATTTTTAAGTCTTCTTTAGCTTATCTTTGTACACTTTTACAGGGAAAAATCCTCGCCTGTGAGGACTTTTTCCTCCACTTGTAAACATTTTACCACACTTAGTGAAATCTCAACAGGACGTAGGGCTTTTACTCCCACCATCGAGGGCCCGAACCTGTCTAAATTCTTTGTGCTCCTGTTCACCATTGTTCAGCATACCTTCCCGAAGGGTCATCTTGAAAGGTCTCACTATTACAAATTCTGCATAAGTTCGGCTGAGGACTCCGAGTCCGAATCGTCGACAGCTGGCGCCCACCGTGGGGCCTTTCTCAAGGCGTCTTAATTGAAATTCGGAGGTTTGCCGAAACATGGCTGGAGCATATGATTCCGAGAATGATTTCGATCTCGAGGATTATGCTCATATCCCAATGCCTTCTCCAAGTGATCCCGTTCCGATGGAAGAGGTCGAAGGCCAGAATCTTCCACAGGATGAATCATCTCCCCAAGTCATGATAATCGACCAGGAGGTAACTGGCACAAGGTCAGAACCCGCAGAGGTTCTTAATGTGTTAGGTGATGAATCCGGCCCGTCGTGCGATCCCACTGAGGGAAAGTATGATGGTGACCCCGAGGTTAGCCCGGGGAGGTTCGACCCTGATAACCTCCACCGTCTCTTTGATTTCGAGTCTGACTCGGAACAGACCGAGATGTTCTCCCCATCGACAGCTTCTCTCCCTAGGCAGTTTGCAGCGTTGTCGGAGGAAACTCCCGATCAACAGACTGCCAGGGAAGAACAAGATCGCAAACAGAAGGAGGAGCAAGACCTCGAGCAACAAAACAACGAACTACGCAGAACTGCCCTAGAGGCTCTTCAAGATGCGCAGGCTCGTTACGATGCTGCCCCGAGTTCTTCTCGACGGTCGCGTGGTCATAGACGTGACCAGACTCCTCCCTTACCACCGGAGCACTTCCCAGTGGATGAGGAAACAATAACACCTGGTGCCCCTAGGAGAAGTACCCATGGTCGACTGCGATCTATCGCGGAAGTCATGCGCAATTTTCCTCCTACGGTCACGGATGCGCAGAGACCGGCCTTTTACAGGATCCTGGCGGAAATATTGGACGAGGTCGCATCCGAGGCGACCCCAACAGCCTCTTCCCGCTCAGTGACACATTCCCGCGATCGAGATGGTCCTCATTTTGGTTCTGGCCGACGGAATTACCCGTCGCCTATACCGTCCCGACAGGACAAATGTCGGCGAATGCAGGACTCTCGCAGTAGGGATCGAGTTCCCGTTCATTCTCGTTTGGGACCCCGAGTAACCCCGCCATTAAGTGAGTTTGCTCGAAACCCGACCGAAAGTCGCAGGACGGTTCACGGTCCTTACGTTGGTTGCAAAGCTTTCTCGCCTGGCCTACGAGCAGTCGTTTGGCCCAATAAGTTTCGACCAGGGGCCATTGAGAGGTTTGATGGAACTCAGAACCCATCCGAGTTTCTTCAGATCTATATTAATGCCATCCAAGCAGCTGGGGGCGATGACAAGGTCATGGCCAACTACCTGCCAACAGTCCTCGTAGGACCGGCTAGAACCTGGTTGTTCAATCAGCCTGAGGGTTCTATCTATAATTGGGAAATGCTATGCGATGCCATCCTCAGCAATTTCCAAAACTGTTACCAAAAGCCGGGTAAGGAGGACGACTTGCATAGATTGCGGCAAACTTCGACCGAAACGCTTCGGCAGTTTGTCAAAAGGTTTGTCGGGGTAAGAAATACCATCCCGAACATATCTGATGGCTCCGTAATCAGGGCATTTAAGCATGCCGTTCGATACCGGAGATTCACTGAAGACTTGCTCATCCACCCTCCTCGATCGGTGGCCGATCTGTTCGATATGGCTGATCGATACTCCGATGCAGCCGAGGCAGTCGAATGGAACCGAATGGTCGACAAGGGGGACCTACCGCCCCAACCAGGCTTCAAGGACGCCAAGAAAGAAGATTCGAGCAAAAAGCCGGAGTCTTCATCGGGTGGAAAGTCAAAAAAGTCGAAGAGGAACCGCTCTGGACAGTACCGTGAGGTCGCGGTCGCGGAGAAACCACCTTCGACCAAAGGTAATAAGTCTTCTTTTAAAAATAAAACTGCTTCTGGTGGCCGGGATTCCGACCATCCAGAAAAATCAACTAATCCGCAGGAGGGCAAAAGGTGGTGTCCACTCCACAATTCCGCAGGCCACTATCTCAAAAACTGCAGGAGTTGGTTGAAACAGCTGGATGATTTCTACCAAGGAGCTGGACCAATGCCAACCTTACCGCCCAAAGAGCAGGCGTGCGGGGTTAGAGACGTCAATGGAGATGAAGAAATGGCTTACCAGGTACCTCAAAATCATGTTAATGTCATTTTCGGAGGTTCCTCCTCTTTCGTTTCCAAAAGGCAGTTTAAAACTTTTTGCCGAGAGGTTAACCAAACGGAGACATCCCTTGGTGAACCTCAATATCCCCGTTGGTCGGATATGCCTTTGACGTTCGACCGCGCTGACTGTCCTGCGGGGCTAACTCGACCATTGAGGTTACCTCTGGTTATTACCCCAATCATTAGTAACACGAGAGTCGAAAGGGTCCTGATCGACGGGGGGAGTTCCCTTGATCTTTTATTGGTCAAGACACTCGACGAGATGCAAATTACTCGTTCGAAGATCAAGCCCATAATCCATCCGTTTTATGGGATAATCCCAGGCCCCTCCATGATGCCATTGGGACAAGTGGTCCTCCCGGTCACTCTGGGAGAACCAGATAACTTCCGAACAGAATTGGTTACTTTCGATGTAATCGACTTTGATTCAGCTTATAATGCAATCTTTGGCAGGCCTACTCTCGCTAAGTTCATGATGGCAACGCACTATGCTTATCAGTGCGGGAAATTGCCTGGCCCCAAAGGTGTCATTTCGGTCCGAGGTAGTCGCAACGTGGCACTCACGTGCGACCGGCTATCTTTGGAGATGGTCGATCAACTTCCCCTCCGGGACGCTCAGGTCGCCACTGTCGCCATCGATGCGATCAGGGCTGCTCCTCGACCAGATGAGAAACTCAAACAAGTTTCTTTGTACCCAGATGACCCATCCAGGACAATTCGGGTTGGGTCAGCCCTGGACGACAAATAGGAACTCGACCTCGTTGCTTTCCTCCGAGCTAACGCAGACGTGTTTGCGTGGAAACCGTCCGACATGCCTGGTGTCCCAAGGGAAGTAATTGAGCACAGGTTAGCAATTCGACCTGGACAACGACCAATAAAGCAAAAGCTCAGGCGTTTTGCCACCGACCGACAGGAAGCCATCCGAGAAGAGTTAGACAAACTCTTGCAAGCCGGGTTTATCCGCGAGGTGAATCACCCGGACTGGCTCGCCAATCCGGTCATGGTCCGCAAGTCAAATGGCAAGTGGCGCATGTGCGTCGACTATACTAGCCTCAACAGTGCTTGTCCGAAGGACGACTTTCCCCTTCCCCGCATCGACCAGCTGGTTGATTCCACTGCGGGTTGCGAACTGATGAGTTTTCTGGATGCCTACTCGGGATATCATCAAATTAGCATGGCAGAGGACGATGAAGAGAAAACTGCCTTCATCACCCCGTTCGGCACATACTGCTACGTCAGAATGCCGTTCGGTCTCAAGAACGCTGGTTCCACGTACCAGCGCTTGATGCAAAAGACCTTTCTTTTCCAGATAGGGCGTAATCTCGAAGCATATGTAGACGACTTGGTTGTAAAAAGCACCAAAAGATTGTCTCATTTGGACGATCTTGCTGAAACCTTCTGTAACTTGAATCGCTTTGGAATAAAATTGAACCCGGAGAAATGTTCTTTCGGGGTTTCTTCAGGAAAGCTTCTTGGTTTCCTTGTGTGTTCCAGGGGCATTGAGGTTAATCCTGAGAAAATCAGAGCTATTGAGCAAATGAGGTCGCCCTCGACCATGAAGGATGTTCAACGCCTGGCTGGTCGCATGGCGGCTTTAAGTCGCTTCATATCGCGGTTAGGCGAAAGGGGACTACCTTTCTTTAAAGCCTTGCGTAAACATCATAACTTCACGTGGTCCGACGAAGCCGAAAAAGCGTTTCAGGAGGTAAAAACATACCTTTCCAGTCCGCCGGTATTGGTGTCTCCTGAAAAGGAAGAACAATTACTTCTGTATTTGGCGGCCACCCCGCACGCGGTCAGCGCAGTTCTGATCGCGGAAAGGGAAGGAGTACACAGACCCGTCTACTATGTGAGCGAAGTACTTCATGGTCCTAAGGAGCGCTACCCTGAGGTCCAGAAGATACTTTACGCACTACTGATGGCTTCCCGTAAGCTACGACATTACTTTCAAGCACACAAGATCACAGTACCCTCCTCTTTTCCTTTAGGGGATATTGTCCGAAATCCAGAAAAATCTGGTCGAATCGCCAAATGGGCGGTCGAATTCGGTGCCTTTGAGATCCATTTCACCCCTCGCACGGCGGTTAAGTCTTAGGTTTTGGCCGACTTTGTGGTCGAATGGACCAACCCTGAGCCACCCGTGCAGTTGGCAAAGGAACTGGAGTGCCCCGATTATTGGACAATGTACTTTGACGGCTCCCGTAGTTTTCAACACTCGGGGGCTGGAGTGGTCTTAGTTACGCCTCAGGGCGAACAGCTTAAGTATGTCATTCAACTACACTTTGTTGCAACCAACAATGCAGCGGAGTATGAAGGTCTTCTTGCAGGGCTCCGGGCAGCAAAATTCCTCGGAGTCCGTCGATTAGTGGTGAGGGGGGACTCACAGCTGGTCGTAAACCAGGTAAACAAGGAGTACAGCACCTCCGATGAGACAATGGCTCATTACCTGGGGGAAGTGAGGAAATTGGAAAAACACTTCAGTCACTTCGAAGTCCAATACATCCCGCGAAAGGACAACATTCTCGCAGACCAATTATCCAAAATTGGATCCTCACGCTCATCCGCTCCGGCAGGAGTGTTCATTGAACACTTGGACCATCCTTCGATCATGACTTCGGTCGAGGATGATCCGGCAATAGCCTTCGTTGCCAACCTCGGTCAGGAACAAGATTGGACTCATCCATTGAGGGTCTATCTTGAACATGGGACCCTACCCGAGGACGAAACCAAAAGCGATCGGTTAATTCGAAAGGCGCGTCTGTACAAACTCATAGATGGGGTTATGTACAGAAAGGGTACTCAAGGAGTATTCATGCGCTGCATATCTCAGGAGGAAGGAAAATCCCTCTTGAAAGAAATACATGACGGTGTATGCGGTGCACACGCGTCATACCGAACACTGGTCGGAAAAGTTTTTCGACAGGGATTCTACTGGCCTTCGGCACTCGATGATGCCAAGCTTATGGTCAAGATGTGTCCACAGTGTCAGTTTCATGCAAGACAGGTTCATCAACCTGCTTATGCATTGCAAACTATTCCTCTCGCATGGCCTTTCGCGATCTGGGGAATGGACATCGTCGGTCCTATGCCACAAGCGGTTAATGGATACAAGTTTTTGTTCGTAGCCATTGACACATTCACAAAGTGGATTGAGGCCGAACCCGTACGAAATATTACTGCATCAGCCGCACAAAAGTTCTTTCACAAGAACATTGTGGCACGATTTGGTGTTCCAAACCGTCTCATCACAGACAACGGTTCTCAGTTCGCTAGCGGTCTCTTCCTAGACTACCGCGATCAGATTGGGACCAAGGTGTGCTTTGCTTCTGTGGCACATCCACAAAGCAATGGTGCCGTAGAACGGGCCAATGGGCAAGTATTGCAAGGTATCAAAAAACGTGTTTTTGATCGCCTCAAGACCCGCTCGGGGGCTTGGCCAGACGAGCTCTATACTGTTCTATGGGCACTACGGACTACCTCTAGTCGAGCCACCGGTGAGACACCCTTCCATTTGGTTTATGGAGCCGAGGCTGTGTTGCCTATGGAAGTAAGTATTGGATCTGTTCGCACGAATCAATTCGAACAGGTCAATCAATCCGAACAGTGATCGCGAGATCTCATCCTCCTGGAAGAACGGCGTGATCGCGCCCTGATTAAGTCCGCGGTATACTTGCAGGCTCTACGCAAGTATCACAGTAAAAAGGTGCGACCACGTGATCTCAACGTGGGCGACTTGGTTTTACGAAAAATTCAAGACCAGTCTAACCGCAATAAATTCTCCCCAAAGTGGGAGGGACCATACACTGTCGTCTCAGTGCCGCGGCCAGGATCTGCGCGGTTAGCCATGGAGGATGGTCGGATTTTGTCCAATACTTGGAACATCGATCAACTTCGCAAGTTTTACGTGTAAGTATTCCAATTACTTTTTTCCTGTTCAATTAGCATTTTTTCATAAAAAGCATGTCTGGTTTTCATACAATGAGTGTTTTTCTTTAAGCCCAACTTATATAAATTCGACCTGGGGGCTGATCGCCGGCGGTTAGGTTATTACAGCATTTTTCAACCGGATTCGCTGGTCGATCTCATGATCACTTCCAGATAAGTCACTCCTAAATAAGCCGTTTCTCAACGCACACGGGACTATCTAGCTAGTCTTCGGTCATCTGGGTGGCTACCAGTTTGCAATAAGGTTAAAATGTTACTTTAATCTTGACCATCGGCTTGAAGCACATATCCCTGGTCATCATACTTATGTTTTCCCCTCTGCTTAAAATACTAAGGCTCCAGTATTCATAAACAGAGGCGGGGGCTAGAGGGATATGCTTATAGTATGAAACATATGATGTGAATATGCACTTTCTTTTGAAAAAATAGTTTTACATACATTGCACTGTAATTACAATTGTTTGGTTACAAAAATAAGGATCACTCGATCCCCAGCTCAGTCAGGAGTCTATCTACTAGGGGTTGGACTTCCTCTATGACTGCATCGAGCAGCTCTTCACTCTCGACCTCAACCGGACCCACCAATATGTTCAGATCTGCATCTGGGCCATGGTGAAGTCGAACCCGGCTGAGTATGGCTGCTGCGGCTGATCGAACCCTGCTTCTGATCGCCTCTTCGCGTCGCCGTGTATCTCCAGGGAGATACTCGAGCAGTGAATCCGCCTGGGCAGCAAGCAGCGATGTCCAGTCACTTATGCTGAGGTTGTCTTGCCTCGGTTCTACCACATCGGTCTTCAAAAGATCAGCCACGGCCTTTAGTTTTTCGAAGATCCGGAGGCTCACTTCTTTGATTGCCTGATCGGTGTGGCGAATCGAGGATTCAAGAATCTCCTTGTCTCGACTAAGCTGCGTAATTCGACCTGCTTGCGCTGTATAGAGAGAAGAGATCAGTTGCATATTATAGATTCAAGTCTTCCTAATCAGGAATCGACTTACCAGCATTCTCTGATCGAAGTTTGTTGAGTTCAGTTTCTTGTTTCTTAAACATTGAAACTGAACCGGCCACCTCTTTCTTCAAAGATATAACCTCTCTGCAGCAAAGTCAAGGCAATCACAACCAAGATATGCCCATGCTAACCAGAGGGTAATGGTACTCACCTGCGCAAGCTGTGGCGTTCTTTTTGAATGGCTTCTGTGCTGGCCATCACAACGCGCGAATGGCTTATTAGCCAGGATAATCCCTGTGGTGCCAAAGAAGAAGATCAAAGGTGTCCTAAGTACAATTCAGGCACGAAAGCAGAGTTTTATTATACCTTCATGAACTTTTGTAAAACAGCATCGTTCAGTTCAGAGGGAATCCTCGCTAGAGCCTCCGACGTGCTCACTACAGGGACAGTAGGTGGGAGTGCCGGCCGGACGCCTCCCCCAGAGGCCACTGGTGGTGACCCGGTCCCTGTACTTATTTCACCTCCCGCGGTCCGGACGACTTCCTGAACCACGGGAGTAGAGCGCTCTTCATTAGAGGCTCCCTCATTAGCCCTAACTTCAACCTCCCCAGTGGCGGTTGAAGGGTTAGGCACTGTCTTCTTTTGCCTAACAGGAAGAATGGGTCAGGCAGCTTTTATCTAAATTTACTATCAAGTAAGAGTTCTTACCTTATTTGAAATCCCATTCGTTCCTGGGACTTCTGGGAAAATTCCCCTTGCGAAGGAGAACCGTCTCCGGTTCTCGCCTTCCTTATTGTAAACAAGGCAGCACCCCCCTGGAAATGTCATGTTATAGGCATATTCTTAAAGAACAGGTAAAAACATATAGAAAGACCTTTACCTGGGCCACCGGACTAACTGGTGGGGCTGCATCCGAAGGCCTTGGCGATTCCTGAGTTGCTGGAACCATCACAGCCGGCCTTTGTTCGTCTACCTCCTCCTCTGTCCGGGGAGGAGGAGGATTTTCCTCCCTGGAATCCCCAGTGGACCCAGGGGGAAGCTCTCCTTCCTGTATGTACATTAACTTGTCAAATGCGCAGAAAGAGCCATGGAGGGAATGATCGAAAAGATCCTTTACCTTAGTCGTCCCTTCGACCAGGGAAGCAGAGATGATTGACCCTGAAACCTCGGGGGCTTCAGGAATTGGAAGGTCACCCGCGACCACAAGATCTTCGGTGGTCGCAGGGTCAGCCACGGCCACCTCTTCGGCAGCTGTGGTCTTTGCGGGGCAGCTTGGGGCATCGCTGGATGGAAGATCCGCGATCTTCCTCCTTCGAAGGATCAGAGGAACGTCATCCTCTTCCTCCTTGCTCCCCTCTCCCTGTACGACGAAGAGGTGATTCCATGTCGCGCCTGAAAAAGTAGCAGGAATGCGATATCTTACCGCAGTCTTTCTTGCGAGACGAGGAACGCTTCGTGAAGACCCCTCTCCAGGGTTCAGCTTGGTCTTCTTAGGGGCAGGACTCTTTGTCCTGGGTCTCTGAGAGACCTTCTTCACGTTCCTCGCCGTCGGCTTCTTCAGAGAGCCGACATTTTCACTTGGGAATGTTGCATCCGCAAATCTCCCTAGGAGCTATTCTCATTCCAATGGGATTGATTAGTGCTGGACATACATGAAACCTGCAAAACAGAGGCCAAGAGGAAAGTTTACCTTTCGGCGCTCCTGTTTAAGGTCGTCGCCAGCATGAATCAAGCTTTGGGGGCGAGGCGATCCCTTGGGGCCCTCTACCTCGGCGTTGTACGCCCTGAGGAGGTAGTTAGTCCGCCTCTCAATCTCAGCTGAGGGCAGGACTGTTCCCAGATACGAGTTAAATTGATACATTTCAAAAATGACATAAAAGGATTTCAATGTCAGAAATGAGTACCTTCGTTATAGTCCAGGGTAGTGTCCGCCATGGACTTGATCTCCCAAGCCGGATGAGCCCTTTCACGTAGGGGGCTCACCCGATTCTTCACAAAGTCTCGGATGACGTCACGTGCCGTCAGCCCTTGTTCGACTAAGTGAAGGATCACCTCGGCATGCTTCATGAACTCCGCGTTCATCGCCGGGATAGTATCCAACTCGCTCGTTTTCTCCGGCCGCGAGTTCTCAAACCACAACCTGCTCTCGGTCGGCGGGGTGCAGTAAAACCATTTCTGGTGCCACCCGTGCACTGAGTCTCGCAGGGGTGGGGAGGGATACTCCTTTTTGTCCCTCAGCCGGAAGTAGATGCATCCGGCGGCGTTGGTGCTCTTCGACCACGCCGAAAAGTAAAATCGTCGGAAAAGATCCACGCTGGGATATACTCCGACGAAGGCTTCACAGAGATGCTGGAATACTGCAAGAATTAGCATCGCGTTGGGGTGGTGGTTGATCAATTCCCACCCGTAATGTTCAAAGATATCCTTAAGGAACCGACTCTCAGGGAATCGGAACCCGCAACGAAAATACTCCTCAAAAACCACCAACTCGCTTTCTTGGACAGTTGGGGTTTCTTGATCCTTCTCCGCAGGTCGCCAATTAATGAGCAACCGCGGAGAAAGGATTTCCTCCTTCTCTAGCGCCATAAGGCTCCCCTCAGAATGGTGAATGGATCTGCTCCAGGATGCCATCTTTAGTGTAGAATCAAAGAGGAGGCTGGCGATTTGGGGAAGATGAAGGCTGAAGAAAATGAGGGTTTTGAGCGGCGGGAACTCTAAGGGTTTTTTCGCGGTTGAGTGGCTTCCTCAAGAAGCTACATACTGCTTTTTATAGACCCAAGACGACGCATTAATGGTTAAACGGCTCGTTTCAAACGTTCCATTGAATGCTTTATTCATTTCCCATAATGGATACTGTCTCTGATAGACCCGATGAAGTACTCAGGCGTCGGATCTGAAACAAAAAGGCTTCTTTGTTTTGGAAACCGAAAGTGTAAAAGGACTGAAAAATTTCAGTACTTTTTCAGAGGAAGTTTTCCCCTTTTATACTTTGAACATTTTGTTCGAAAAAATCACGTAACCCAATTTTTAACGTACTGAAGTGTTTCTAATTGGGTTATGGTTTTATCGAAATCGTGTTCTAGGCTAAAACTTCGTCTCTAATCGAAGTAATAGTCTAACCGGATGTTCAACTCTGGTCGCAATTCAGTTCTAACCGCGGCCTTAAGTCTGATCGCGGCATCAGGGAAGGTCATGGTGATCTTTTAAAGCGCGATTCTAATCGCAGAACTGAAATTTCCTGTGTACGAATGGTTGCGGACTAAGCTTTTTAGCCTTAATTTCGCACAGAAGGTATGAAGAATGTTCATATGGATAAAAGAAACTTTATTTATTACATTCTTTACATACAAAAGGGATACGGTCGATAAAAGCATCGACTTGTTCCGAAAGAAGTTTACAAAGTTCCCCAAGGGACATATTGTTGTCAGTAGGATCTACGCTGACAACCCCCAAGGAACTAGCAACTACTCTAAGTCTATCTATATCGTCCCTAACAACGGACGCACTATTGTCCCTAATCAAGTCAGAGAGTTCTCGCTGTTGCTGAGCGAAGTCTCTCTCTCGACGGAAATGGTGCGCCTCCTCTCGGGATCGATCAAGACATTCTGCTAAACGCAGAATCTTTGAGGCCATCTCCTCGGTCTTCTTCTCCAGGGCATTCTTCTCTTCCAGAAGAGTCTGTCCGGAAGGAAGAGATGGAGCAGCAGAAGGCTGATCGCTGGGGCCTCCTACCTCCTGCATTTTGCAAAAGTTAGTCATATTAACTAAAATTATCAGCAAAAAAGGAGAAGAATTGTTACCTGTCCCGGTGCATAACCCGTTGATACACCCATCTTGGGAGGAAGATCATCATATGGTGGAAGAGCAACCTTCCCAGAAGAAGATTGCTTCGCCAACCCAATATGGCAATCATCTGGTCGAGGGATAGTCACCGCTTGCCGACCAGGATGTTGATCACCCAAAAGGATGGGAGAATTGAATGTGATGGAATCTTTCTCTAAGGATAAAGGCCTAACTTGCCGAGAGGCATGAACGGGGAGGGTCAAAGGAACTGAAGGAAGAAAGAAACTCGCTACGTTCTTCACCTTTGTTCCACTGGAAGATCCTTCGTCAACCTTGGGTTTCTTCCTTAAGGGAGACAGGACCTCATTAGTTTGAGACCCTTGTTCGACAATTTCCCCTTCATCGCTCTCAATCTCGATGATTTCGTGATCTGCCATTGGGAAGAGTAAGTGAAAAGGAAGGAGGCCAGGTAACAAGAAAAAGACTTAGACGTGAGAGGGAAATTGTAGATCTTTTACATGTCCAGGGGTCTGGTATTTATAGCCGCTTGGGTGACGGTTTGCATTCCGGACGTCTCGGGTTTCGTCAAAGCATTTACAATTTTACCTCGAGATAAAAACATTTCTACGGCGCTATCATTGCCCGTCACGTAATGTCAGAACCCGTCTTGAAAAACCAACCGTTTTTCACTTAGTGCGCCACTAAGTGGAGAAGTTAAAGGGCCGGGTTAAAAATCCAATGCACGGTTTTTAAATTCGAAATAAACACGTCTCTCCGTTTTCTTCGAATTTGGGGGCTAGCTGACGAGGATTGACACCCGGGTCACTTCTAATAAACTTCTGGTTCAAGACAGATTCGAACCTGACGTGTGTCTAGTGATACGAACTGAAGCTATTCTGAGGGGCATCACCACGAGGTCGCAAGCTTTACGCGATCAGGTCGCAGCTTACGCGGTCAGACCGTAAGCCATGCGCGGTCAGAAGTTCGTAGGCTATACGCGAACTACACATTCGGGATATTGCGCGGTCAGCCGATATCCCGCGGTCAGAACATCTGCCGATCAGGATACTTGGGATCCATCTATTCAGTTGCCTATATAACAGGATATTCTAAGTATCCCGAAGATTCCTACACGTGGAGAATCAACCGTCAAGAGGTTAACACATACAGTTATCCATGAATAACACGTGTTTAACCTGCGTGGAGGTTAAGAGCAGTTCCAAAAACCGCATCCAACCGTCCGTGCAACCGATTGATGCAGTTTCCTTCACATGGCACCCTTTCAAACAGTATAAAAGGATGGCATGAAGCATCAATCAAAGGGAGGGATAAAAAAATTAGCCAAGTCTACGGCACACTTCATATAGCATTTTTAAGTCTTCTTTAGCTTATCTTTGTACACTTTTACAGGGAAAAATCCTCGCCTGTGAGGACTTTTTCCTCCACTTGTAAACATTTTACCACACTTAGTGAAATCTCAACAGGACGTAGGGCTTTTACTCCCACCATCGAGGGCCCGAACCTGTCTAAATTCTTTGTGCTCCTGTTCACCATTGTTCAGCATACCTTCCCGAAGGGTCATCTTGAAAGGTCTCACTATTACAAATTCTGCATAAGTTCGGCTGAGGACTCCGAGTCCGAATCGTCGACAAGTTTCTTGAGTTATCTTTGCAACAAACCAAAAAGCACCTCAATCGGAACTTCATATCAAAAGTTATGCTTATTTTACTGACAGCTGCACAGATCCATGTGGATTGTCTGCATGGGACACTGACTATTAGCATGAATGTCAACGTGAGTGCGGACATTTCTCCAGAGTCACATGTTTTTGAGTCAAAATTTTTTTTTCTATGTTGACTATCAGCATGACAATGCTAATTGTTAGCACATGTGCTGACAAAAATTTCAACGGCTACTAACTTTGTCATAACTTGCCGTTTGAGGTTGATGCTGACTGTCAGTCTTTGAGGCTGACTATCAGCATGTACTGACAATTTTTCTGCACGATCTGAACAGCTAGTTGAGAGGCTTGGGCTATATATACAAGTGAAGAGCATGCATTGGACAGATCTTTGACACCTTATTTCATATCCCTGGCAAGATCATTGTGTCTTTGAGTATACAATTTTATTCATAAAAAGATTAGCTTCATTGCTTGACTTAGAGCATTTGTGAGAAGCTAAGAGTGCTTAGTGCACATCACTCATCATTGTGCAAGCCAGTGCTAGAGTGTGGGCATTCATTGTATTATTTGAGTTTCTAGCATTTGATTTATTCAAGTGATGGCGTACGACTTATTACTCTTGACGATTGCTATCGCCTAGACAGTCATTGGAGGAGAGTCGCGATCTCTCCATTAGAGTTTGTGGAGAGGCCGACAAAGACTTCTGAAAGGAATTGGTGCTCACCTATCCGGAGTGGAGAAGGAGCAACCCGAGTGGAGATATCCTTCGTGGATATAAAAGCGAGGCTCACGTGTGAGTGCTTCAACGAGGAGTAGGGGAGATCGAGTGAGTCTCTGAGACCTCGGTAAAAATTATTGTGTCACTTGGCTTCTCTCTTGCACACTTTATATTTACCTTGACTTATTTGCTTCTACTTACTCTTGTTGCATATTGTATTTCATTTTCTATCTTGTTGAATGCAACTTGATCTTAGATAGCTTTAGACTCTTTTGTGAAAACTCAGTTTTCCTTCATATCTTGTAAAAATTGTTTTAGTCGAAAAGATTTTAAAGTTTCCTATTCAACCCCCATGTAGTTGGCATCCTCGATCCTACTGAAAGAACATGCCACAACCTAAGGCGTTTTATCAACTTTACTGCATCCATCTTGCAACCACGGAGTCAACCAGTAGAGTTGAAGGGTTTCACAGATCCGCGTGAACCGCCCTAGCAAACTTCATTGCTCCCATCCTTCCTAAGTCATGGCAAAGGACCATGCCACAACCTAAGGCATTTTATCAACTTCACTACGTCCATCTTGCAACCACAGAACCAATCAACAGAGTTGAAGGGTTTCACAGATCCACATAACCGTATTGGCATGCTTCACTACTCCCATCAATGGTCACATGGAAAACTTTGCTTGGTCAAGGCGTCACATAGTGATCTTCAGACCTAACTTTGGTGATGTCAACCTGCATATCAAAGAAAGGAAAAAAATCTCTTTCTTTGGAGTGTTGGGGTAAATCCTTCCCATCATAAATAGCATTAAAGAAAGGAATAAAACTTCTTTCTTTTAAAATGTATTCAGATAAAACCTTCGTATAAAGAGCATCAAAGAAAGGAAAGAAACATCTTCCTTTAGAACATTGGGGTAAAACCATGAAAGAAAGGAAAACACATCTTTCTTTGGAGTGTTGAGGCAAAACCATCAAAGAAAGAAAAGCACATCTTTCTTTTGGACATCGAGGCAAAAACATCTAGGCAAAATCATTAAAGAAATGAAAGAACATCTTTCTTTGCAATATTGCGGGAATACTTTCCCATCATAGAGAGCATTAAAGAAAGAAAAACACGTCTTTCTTTAGAGAATTGGGGTAAAAATTTTTGCATCTAGGCCTTTAATGCCTAACCCTAATTTTGATGATTAATGAAAATAAAATGTTTTAGATTAACTGTGCTTCTGAGATATTTTGATACAGAGTTATGTTGGGAAGAAATGCATGATGATCAAGATAAACCCAACATAGAATGGATCAAGCATAAGTCATAAAGCACAGAGATGAAAAGAGAATCAAGAGATGCCAAGGACCTAAGGTAATATTGTTTTTATTTCTACCGATCTTGGCGTATGGAGTTGATCGGTGTAGGATTTTATTTTTAGATTTAACCGTACTATAAAGAGGGGTTGCGAGTCCTATCTACACCTCTGAATAAACCGAGAAATTACTAGGTCATTGCATTGCATCTTTTCGGTTGGATTTTATTTGAATTTGTTTTTGAAAGATTTGGTTTTCAGTTGAGTTTTTGACAATAAAAGAGTTTTTCAATTTCCTAGAAAGATCTAGGCAGATCTGGTTTTTGATTCAGTTGACAAAAATGTAATCCTTAAAATTATCTTTCAAACGAGCTATTAAACTATCAATTTGGATTTCTGGATTTAAAGTTATGGCTGTTCTTATTAATGCTGACTGTCAGTTTGAATGCCAGTTCAGTTAAACTGACAGTTGTCCAGAGAGTATGTTTGTTGAGCTGAAAATTTTTGAAATAAAGTGACTGTCAGTTTGGTATGACTGACTGTCAGTTTGCATTTCGACCTCGAGTTGGTTTATTTGAGTTTCTATTTGATCTGGTCGCTTTTGTGGTCGAACTGACTGTCAGTTTGCATAACTGACTGTCAGTTTGTATTATCAGTTTCCATATACGACCACAAACGGCTAGCAAAGTTTTATCCATGATTTTTTTGTCAGCCGTTGAGTTTGGAATTGACTGTCAGTTCCTCATACTGACTATCAGTTTGCACTGATTTGTTTCCATTTTTGACCTCAAACGGCTAGCTGAGTTTTCTCCGGATTTTACTTCTTTCTGGTGGTGACCCAAACTGACTGTCAGTTCGAGCTGCTGATTTTTAGCTCGAGCTCCAACGGTTGTGACGAGGATTGATACCCGAGCCAGTTCAAATAAATGCACGGCCGGTTCAGGACAGATTCGGACTAGACAAGCACTTGGTGATGCGAACTCAAGTTATTCCGAGAAGCACAGACATGTGGTCGCAGACTTTACACAATCAGACCGTAGCTAGTGCGCGGTCAGGAGTTCCTATGCCATACGCGAACAAAAGACTGCACATGGTGCGTGGTCAGCAAGCGACGTGCGGTCAGAACACCTTCGACCAGGGGGCGCGGGATGGTTCTGTCCCTACCACGGGGATATTCCGTGTATCCCGAAGATTCTTCCACGTATGGAGACAACCGTCAGGAGGTCAATACGTGCGGTTATCCATGAATAACACGTGTTAAACCTGCGTGGAGGTTAGAGGCAGTTCCCTAAAGCTGCATCCAAGCAACTGTTTGATGCCGTTATGTTGGGGGAAATCTCCGTGAGACTAAGTCTAGGTAAGTTGCGCTGCCTTTCGCCCGGGGAAAGGGCCCCCGGTGCCTGTCTCGGGCGCCGCCATTCGCCCGGGGACGTGGCTGCCGGTGCTTGTCCCGGGCACCGCCTTTCACCCGGGGACCTGGCCCCAGTGCCTGTCCCGGGCGCCGCCATTTGCCCGGGAACGTGGCCGCCGGTGCCTGTCCCAGGCGCCGCCATTTGCCTGGGGACGTGGCCCCCGGTGCCTGTCCCGGGTGTTGCCATTTGCTCGGGGACATGGCTACCGGTGCTTGTCCTAGGCGCCGCCATTTGCCCAGGGACATGGCCCCCGGTGCCTGTCCCTATCCCGGGCGCCGCCTTTCGTCCTGGGACGTGGCCGCCGGTGCCTGTCCTGGGCGCCGCCATTTGCCCAGGGACATGGCCCCCGGTGCCTGTCCCGGGCGCCGCCATTGGCCCGGGGACATGGCTGCCGGTGCCTATCCCGGGCGCCGCCTTTCGCCCGGGGACATGGCCCCCGGTGCCTGTCCCGGGCGTCATCGTCCTTCAGGGGACAGGAGCCCCTGGTTCCGCGTCACGTGCGGGTCGCGTGGCAAGTGCCTCGGGAATCAGCGGCCACCTGTCAAGCAGCCGAGGCACCTGGACGGGAGAAGGACGTTGCTACCCCTCGATCCGACGGTAGCGTCCGGGGTAGTTTAGTCTTTTTTGCTTCTTTTGGGGCTATAAAAGCCCTTGTACCCCCTGTTGTAAAGACAAGTTGCTCATTATTGCTAGAATAGCCAATCTCACAGGTGTGCTCCGGAAGCCTCTCCCCGAGAGAGCCTCCCCAGCCGACTCCGGTCGGGAGCACGCCTACAGGACTAGGGCCCCCACCGGGACCTGAACCTGTATAAACCTCCATGTCACTTGTTGTGTTTGTCCGGCGGGGCAGGACCGGTCACCCGGTCAACCCGCGTCGCGTTTTCTTCGCTAGGATCATCCACAAAACCTGCCGGGGTATTCGCAATACCACGATAGTTGGCGCTGATCGTGGGGACTCGTGACAAGACGCCATGGCTCCCCCAAGAACAAGGGCCCGGGCCCTTCCCGGTGACGCCGGTCCCGGTGACCCGGCGCCACCCGTCAGGGACACGACCGTCCCAGTGCTTCCGCCCGAGGCGGCCAGACCCAGGTACCGCCTCCCACCTTCCCTCTTAATTTAGGTGGTTCGACCTCCGGGTCGGTCCCGGTAGCTGTGGTAGCCTTGGCCGGGACTAGCCTCCCCTCGACGGCTCCCCCTGCTCCCCGTGACGCCCTGCTTGAGGCTTTAGTGGAGGGCCAGCTCCGCACCCAGCGCTCTATGGATGAGCTGCTCCACGTGTTGGCGCGGCCACCGGCCCCCACATATGCGCCGTACCCATACCCGGGGGCTATGCCCCTGTTTATGGGTCACCCGGCGGTCCGTCCGGTCTCTGGAGGTTCGATCGCACCCTCCCCCTGCAGTTCATACGTCTGGACCCTTCCCGGCACCTGGGTCCTTCCCGGTGCCAGGAGGTTACTTTGTGCCCGGGCCCTTCTTGGCACCGGGGGATACCCCGTTCTGGGCCCATTCTCGGGGCCGGGGGCCCATTACATGCCGGGGGTTTTCCCTGCGCCGAGAGCCAGTCCCGCCCCATGCGTCGCGTCTACCGCACCGGGGGCGGTCGACAGAGCAGCTCCCGTGCCTCAGCGGACCTCCCCCCGCATCGGCTCCCTGGTCCCGGACGTCGCCGCGGGGGCTTCCCCCTCGCCGGTTCTGGATATTACAGGGGCTTCCCCCTTTCCGGTTCCGGTCGTCGCCGCGGGGGCTCCCTCCACTTCAGTTCCGAACGCCACCGCGGGCTCCCCCTCCCCGGTTCCGGATGATACAGGGGCTTCGCCCTTTCCGGTCCCGGGGATCTCCGCAGGGGATCCCCCCAGCCGGCCCCGATAGCTTCCGGGCCGGCAGCTACAGTGCATGAGCTCCCTCCTCCCCCGGGGCCGCCCCCGAGGGTGCCCCCGGCGGACTAGGTCCATTTCTCCAGGGAGGAGGTCGAGCGAATGCATACGGCCAAGTGCGGGGAAGAGCTTCCCCCGGGCCGCGGACGCGGAGAGCCTCGCTCTCGCACCGGCCGGGGGAAGAGACCCGCTGAGGAGCCAACCTCTCCGGGGGAGAGCCCGGACGTCTGGGAACTCAGTCCAGGCCCGGAAGAAAAGCGTCGTCACTGCCACTCCGGCAGACCTCTTGGGCCGCTTCCCAACTCCAACAACGAGGGCGCGTCCCCCGTCAAAGGAGACAGCGACCGGGACTTTCCCCGGGAAGTGCAGGGAGCTAATCAGCCCCTATGTCGCAGACTTCGGTGCATTCGGTGGCCGCGACCTTATCCCCCGCCGCACATTGAGCACTATAACGGTGAGGCCTACCCTTATGAATTCGTGCAAGTATATTCCACAGCCATCTCGGCGGCTGGGGGGACGAGACGGTGCAGTGCAACGTCTTCCCCCTCTACCTCACCGGGATCACCCAGTTCTGGTTCTACAACTTGAAGGCCGACTCCATCAAGTCCTTCGCGCAGCTCAAGCGCAAGTTCTGCGTGAACTTCTAGGGGAACTACGTGCGTCCCCTGGATTCTTCGCAGCTGTACACCGTCCGGCAGAGGACGGGGGAGACCATCCGCAGCTTCTTCAAGCGTTTCGCTCAAGTTTAGAGCAAAGTGGCTCACGTCCCCGACTCTACGGTCATCAAAGCGTGCAAAAGCGGGATCCTCCCGGGGGAACTCCACCAGAGGCTCTCCCGGAGCTGCCCCTCCTCCGCCGACGAGCTCTTCAACGTACTTGAAAAGTACGCTCGGGCGGAGGAGGACGATATCTGAAAGAAGAACCAGGGGGCTCCCGCCCCCGCTGACCGGGGGGCTAGGGACCCCCTCAAACGCCCCAGGCGGGGGGGCCGTAACGAGCCACGGCCTAGGGACACCTTTGTCCTCGAGGGCGGAGGCGGCTCGCGTGACCCCCCGAGGGGCAATCGCCCCTTCCCCAAGCCGAAAGGCCGTGGGGGAGGACAGTCTTCCCGCGGTCGGGAAGGCCCCGCGGGGAGAAGCAGGGAAGGACCGTGGTGCACCTTCCACGGGTCCAGTACCCACGCTACCCGAGAGTGCCACCAGCTGCTGCAGCACTTTGCGGCGTTCCTCGAGAAGCATGGGCAGGGGGGGGGACTCCGACCTCCTTACCCCCTCAGCCGGCTATACAGGCCCTTCCTGCTCCCGCGGGGGGTCAGCAGGGGCAGACGCAGGAGGGGGAGCCATCAGAAACTCTCCCCTTCCAAACTTCCCAGCGTTGTATCAACGTCATCGTGGGAGAGTCCACCTCCGGGCGGGACTCTAAGTGCCAGCGTAAGGAGTACGCGTGCGAAGTCAAGGTGCTGCGGGTGCTGCACACGTCTCCGCCACCCAAGTGGTCGGACGTCCCCCTCACCTTCACGGTGGAAGACGCGCGCGGGGTCCGCTTCCCCCACGACGACGCGCTCATCGTCTCCGCCACCATCTACAACTGCCACCTGGCCCGCATCCTCGTGGATGGCGGGAGCTCCGCCGATGTCCTCTACCTGAAAGCCTTCAGGGAGATGCAGGTGGATGAGAAGCTTTTGCAGCTCGCGGCAGGGCCCTTGCAAGGGTTCGTCCTGGGGAAGGCGATCCACCCCGTGGGGAAGGTGGATCTCCCCATGACGTTTGGCACCCCAGAGAACTACCGGATCGAGATGGTCCGATTCGACGTGGTGGACCTCCCCTCCTCCTACAACGGGATCATGGGGAGGACCACGATCAACCGCCTGGGGGCTGCCACCCACCAAAACTACCTCTGCATGAAGATCCCCGGGCCGCACGGCGTGATCAACGTCCGGGGAGACCAAGACGTGGCCTGTGCTCTATACGAGTGTGCCGCCGCCACGATCGGGAGCGTCAACATCATTAAGGCACCTGGGGAGGTCTCTCCCCCGGAACCAGACGTCGCTGCGATACCTCCCGGGAGGCCCCTCCCCAAGCCGCGTCCGGAAGGGGGTCTCCGGAAGGTTCCGCTGTCCCCGGACGACTGGGACAAAACAGTCCGGATCGGGGCGGGGCTCCCCGAGGAGCATGCAGCGCGGCTTGCGGCTTTCCTGCCCGAAAACTTCGACGTTTTCACGTGGAAGCCCTCGGATATGCGGGGCATCGCCCGGGACGTCATCGAGCACAAGCTCGCGGTGACCCCCGGTCACCCTCTATCAAACAGAAGCTGAGGAAACTCTCCCTTGAACGCCAAGAGGCGATCAAGGTAGAGATCGCCTGACTCCGAGAGGCGGGGTTCATTCGGGAGGTCTTGTACCCCGAGTGGCTCGCGAACCTCGTCCTCGTGAAAAAGTCAAATGGCAAGTGGCGGATGTGCGTGGACTTCACCGACCTCAACCGCGCCTGCCCCAAGGACAACTTCCCACTCCCACGGATTGACCAACTGGTCGACTCCACCGCGGGGTGCGAGCTGATGAGCTTCCTGGACGCCTACTCGGGATACCATCAAGTCCGGATGGCGGAAGGGGACGAGGAAAAGACGAGTTTCATAACTCCCCTCGGAACCTTCTGCTACGTCCACATGCCCTTCGGGTTGAAGAATGCGGGAGCGACCTTCCAACGCCTCATGACGCTGATCTTCAAAGACCAAGTCGGCCACAACGTCGAAGTCTACGTAGACGACGCGGTCGTCAAAAGTCCCCACGCAGCCGCCCACGTCGACGACCTGGAGGAGACCTTCCGCAACCTCCGCGCGTATGGGTTGAAGCTCAACCCGAAGAAGTGTGCCTTCGGCGTGCGCGGGGGGAAGCTTCTGGGTTTCCTTGTGTCCCAACGGGGCATAGAGGAAAACCCTGAAAAGATCTAGGCGTTCCTATACATGCCCCCGCCGCGCCCCGTCAAGGACGTCCAGTGGCTTGCCGGCCGCTTAGCCGCGCTGAGCCGCTTTGTCTCGCTGTCGGGGGAACGAGGCCTCCAATTCTTCAAGATCCTCTGAGGGCTCGAGGGGTTCTGATGGAGCCCCGAGGCCCAGAAGGCCTTCGACGACCTCAAGAAGTACCTCACGAGGCCTCCAATGCTCGTGAGCCCATCCCCTGAAGAGCCATTGCTTCTCTACCTTGCCGCGACCCCAGTCACAGTGAGCGTGGTATTGGTGAAGGAACAAGGGGGGTAGCAGCGTCCCGTATACTACGTGAGTGAGGCCCTCCAAGGGGCCAAAACTCGGTACACGGAGATGGAGAAGATCTGCTACGCCCTCCTGATGGCGTCCCGGAAGCTTCGCCACTACTTCCTGGGACACCCCATCACCGTCCCGTTGTCCCTCCCCCTGGGGGAGGTGCTGCGGAACAAAGAGGCCACTGGCCGGATCGGGAAGTGGGGGGTCGAGCTCGCCCCTTTCTCCCTTTCCCTCACAGGCCGCTCCGCCATCAAGTCACAGGTCCTCGCCGACTTCGTGGCGGAGTGGACTCCTGCCTCTGGGTCCGGGGACGAAGAGCTCCCCGCGCCGTCCCGACGCAGTGACCATTGGACACTCATGTTCGACGGGTCGCTGTGTCTCACCGGGGCTGGTGTGGGAGTAGTCCTCCGGAGCCCCGAGGGGAAGGAACTCGAGTACGCGGCGCGGCTCGAGTTCATCGCAACCAACAACGTCGCCGAGTACGAGGCTTTGCTCCTCGGGCTGCGCCTCGCGCGCTCCCTGGGGATCTGACGCCTCCTAGTGAAGGGAGACTCTCAGCTCGTAGTTTGCCAAATGGACAAGTCTTACCTGTGCCATGACGCAAACTTGAGCCTTTATTTGCAGGAGATGCATAGGATGGAGCGGCACTTCGATGGTCTCGAGGCCCGGCATATCCCACGAAGAGACAATGACCGGGCCGACGCCCTAGCCTAGGTAGCCAGCGTTCGGGAACCGCTCCCCAAAGGGGCCTTCTTGGAGATCATCACGAAGCCCTCGGTGGCCTCTCCGGACACCGGCGACGAGCCCCGCATCCTGGAGGTCGCCGAGATCACCCGGACTCCGTCATGGATGGACCCCCTCATCTCCTTCATCAAGGGGGAGGGGGGGCCCTCCCAACGAGACCGAGGCTAAGCGCCTCTGGGCCAAAGCCCGGGCATACCCCCGCTGGAGGGGAAGCTCTACAAGCAGGGGGCTTCCGCCCTCCTCCGTTGCCTCCCACGGCCGGAGGGACTCCAGCTTCTCGAAGACACCCACGCGGGGAGCTGTGGCTCTCACCTATCTCCGCGTGCCATCGCAGCCAAGGCTCTCTGGCAGGGCTTTTACTGGCCCACTATGATGCGCGGCGTGTGAGACCTTGTCTCCGTGTGCGAGGGTTTTCAGAAGATGGCCAAGGGTTCGAACCTCCCCCCTATAGCGCTGCAGACTATCCCCATCATTTGGCCCTTCGCGCGCTGGGGGATGGACCTCTTAGGACCCCTTCCCCCCAGCGCCCGGAGGATACAAGTATACGGTGGTCGCGGTCGACTACTTTACAAAGTGGGTAGAGGCGGAACCCTTGGCCAGCATCACGTCCTGGCTGTTCAGTTGTTTTTCTGGAAAAACGTCGTTTGTCGTTTTGGTGTCCCCCCGGGAAATCACTGTTGATAACGGAACCCAATTCGACTCAGCTTATTTCCGGGAATTCTGTGAAGGCCTGGGGCTCGTCATCCACTTCGCCTCAGTGGCCCATCCCCGAAACAATGGGGCCGTCAAGAGGGTCAACGGCGTGATCCTACAGGGATTGCGCCGGCGACTCGAGCAGGCCGCTTCTAAGCGGGGTGCATGGGCAGAGGAGCTCCCTAGCATCCTCTGCTCCATGCGCATGACCCCGAGCCGGGCGATGGGACGTACTCCCTTCTCCCTAGTCTACGGGGCTGAGGCAGTCCTCCCCTCGGAGATTGGCTTCCGGTCGCTGCGAGTCGAGCTCCTAGACGGAGCTACGACCGTAGTGTACCAAGCCAATGAGGCCAACCAGCGGCTGGAGATCGATCTCGTGGAGGAGGAACGCGACCGAGCGCTCCTCCGCCACGCCATCTACGAGCGCGAGATGGCGCGCGCATACAACCAGCGCGTGCGGGAGAGTGCCTTCCGCCTTGGGGACCTTGTCCTCAAGTGCGTCACAGACCCCCAAGCCCAGGGCAAGCTCTCCCCCAAATGGGAGGGCCCCTACAGGATCTCCGCGGTCCTGGGCTCGGGGGCTTACAAACTCTCCAACCTTCAAGAGCAGGAGTTGAAGCACACGTGGAACTTGCGTTTACTTCGCAAGTTTTACGTTTAGCCTACACAGGCCCGTCCCCTCCCCCCAGAGCGGTTACGCCGGGGGGGGAAGGGGGACCTTGTACTCACTGTCCCCTCCCCCGGAGCGATCAAGCCGGAGGGGGAGGGGGGACATTGTAATCACCATCCCCTCCCCTTTCGCGACTTCACGGGGGGAGGCATTATATTTTGTTTCATTATCAATACAACTGGATTTTTTCTCTTCAACTGTCTCATTGCAGGTTCTTTACATTACTGCCTCTAACGGCGATGCCCTCCCCTCGAGGATGCCCTCCCCGCGTGGACGCCCTCCCCGTGAGGAAGTGGGCTCTCATGACCCAACAAGTCCCTCCCGTAGGGCGGCTTACGATCACCCCTCGTGGACTGAGGGTGTAAGCGGCAACCCGGTCCTCAAGGACCGTGGTAACGAGTCACTTTGGGAGACTAATCCCCTACCCAAATACTCAGACCCGTCATCGGGCACATCCTCCTCCGGGAGTTGATAGTCTCCCCAGCGGGACAGATTCCTTGGATATTTCTTTCCCGGAGACCTTATTCCCGGCTCCCCGTTTTCACGGCGACCGGATGATTGTCTCCCGGAAAAATTACGAATTTCTTGGATTTTTCTTTACCGGAGACCTTATTCCCGGCTCCCCGTTTTCACGGCGACCGGACGATTGTCTCCCGGAAAGTTTATCTCCGGAAATCTCATCTCGGGTTTTCTCGGATGTTTCTTCCCCGGAGACCTTATTCCTGGCTCCCCGTTTTCACGGCGACCGGACGATTGTCTCCCGGAAGGTTTTTCTTGGACATTTTTCCCGGAGACATTATTCCCGGCTCCCCATTGTCATGGCGACCGGACGATTGTCTCCCGGAAAAATTCCCCCTGGAAACCTCGCCCCAGAATTTTTTAACTTGGAAAAATTCTTATGCCATAGGTCTTCAACCCAGGAGCTTTGTCACCCCCACAGTGCGTGGAGCGACCCTCCGGCCCGCTGTGGGGGGGGGGGGGGGATAAGGAGCCCCCAGGAGTCGTCTGGACCATCCAAGAAAAATGAGCAAACTTAGCTCTATCTTGTCAAAAGAAGTCGTCCAGAGGACTCCTGGGGGGCACCTACCGGGGCTCAAAGGCCTCGCCCCAGGGGAACTTCTTCCGGACCTTCGCCCGGGAGTAACCTCCCGGGAAACCTGGTAACATTGTATTCATTCAAGACATAGAAAAATTTTCAATTCTATTGTATTTCAAAATGTTTTGTACAAGTGTCCGGGGCTTCTCCTAAGAAGCTATCGGGAGCAAAATCCTAAGGAAGCAAAAAAGTGTCAGCTAAGACCCGGGGGGAGGCTCATACTTTGTCATTGGCGTCCTCCCCCCGGGGGGCTTCCGCCGGGGCCGGGGCCGGGGCATCCGCTTTCGGAGGCGCCGGTGCCAGGAACCTCACCCGGATGATCCGGTCGTAGAAGCCCCCGGTGAGCTGCTCCACCTCCCGGCGAGAGGGCACAAAAAACTCCTGGAAGCCCCGGGGGATGCGGCCCCCGATCGCCCGGGCGCCCACCCCCCGGTGCTCCACGAGCCCAGCTGCGGCCGCCACCACGGGGATTGCTTGGCCTTGCGCCCGGGTGTGGGACCCTCATTTGAGGAATCTGGTGGCAACCGCCCAGGTGGGTTGCACTCAGAAATGGCACATTGCAGCTCACAACAACAAGATGCATTATATAAAAATGCGAGTAATTAAAAACAAGTGCTGATCACAAGGACCAACATTATAATAACTTAGCACCAAAATGACGCATTTAAATGTTGATACAAATTAAGGAGTTTTCGACACAAAGGTCGGCACAAAATGGAACAACAATAATAAGCAAAAGGACTTCATCATTCTTCTTCTTTAGCAGCAGCGGTGTTGTACGGGCCTTCTCCACATCGGACTCCACTTTGGTACATAACCCTCTAACAAGTTGGGTCTTTAGTTTCTTCTTCTTGTTCCACATTGGGTTCAAGACCGTAAGATTCAGGGTCGACGAATCTTTCTTCTAAATTTGTTTATAAAAGCAAGGGTGAGCACGTTGTCCACATGGTGCTCAACAAGTCCCAAGTAAGAATGCATGTACATATAGATGAGGGGGAATTTCTCAAAGAATAGCTCTTTGCCTTTATATATGTATATAGAATAGATTTTCACACACAGTTTTGAAGAAAAGGTCTTTATTTTCGAAAGCGATGCTTTTGAAATCCTAAGCTAGGTTTTCAGAAAATGTTGTGTGTGGCGGTCTTTCATGAGTCACCACTTTACTCAGATTTTGTGAAAAACCTTCCAAAAGCTACTTGTGCTGCATCGACGTGGATAGGATCCACAGTGCGCAGACTCCATAACCTGGGAGCTCAGAGTATTCGATACTTTTTAAACTTTGCAAAGGTGTACCACCTTAATCCACCGATCATTCGGCTTTCAAGTCGGTACCTCTCCATGCGCTCTTACGCATGTGACAAGGCCGAGATGACACAACAGTTTACAGTCCTAGCATTAACTATTCCCTGCCTGGTAAATAGACAGTCAAGTCTCAAGTACCATTGTGGGTCCTCCCCACTGCCTTAGTTCCTAGCCTGGGTCTATGTTCTCGCAAGACACATAGCCTCTCTTGATTACAGTCGCGCACGACTTAATCTGGAATAGGGCGTCTTCCTTCTTTCCACCTTTTCCTCTCATGATTTTTCTGAACTCACATCACTCATGGCCTTCTGTGGCCCACCAGCTCTCGCAAGAAACTGGATCGACAACCATTGCAAGGAAAAGCTAATACTAAAGAAAGCTACTAAGTTGCGCCCGTCCCATAACCGGGCAAGTGGTTGGTACATTTTTCATGCCGCATAGAAGCACAACACAAGGTTCTAGTCCTTATGAATCTTTAGTGAGGAGTCTTTCACATTCCCAGTGCGCACACAGCACCATCCAATCAAACCATACTCACTATCGATTCTAATCACATTTTCTTTCAAAAAAGGGGTTTTGAACATGCTTTTCTCATATGTGGCCCTTCAACATTTAATATATAATCTTGAGCATAGCATAGCCTAAGCATGATATCCTAGGGTGACAAGGGTGCATGGACATTCAATGTCAAAAGGGGCTTTACAGTTATTTAGGTCATACCTAATCATTTCATTAAAACATAACTCTTATTTGAATCTAAGGCATGCATATACTTGAAAACAGTTAACATACTTCATTTCAAAATATTAGGCTAGACATGATCAAGGGTTTGAGACTTGCCTTGCAGTGATGGGTCTAGCTGCTCAGATGAATCCTCGAAGTTCTCTTCTGTTCCTTCAACGTCTGGTTCCACGGCGGATACAAACACATACACACTACATAAGCACACAAGTACTAGAAAATAATACGTAAATATATCATGCATGCAGGGGAAAGGGTTTGGACGAGGTTACTTGATATTGATCGAAGAGATGGGCTCTAAAGGACTTGAATGTCGAAGGGCTGACATTCGGCTCATGGCTTGACATAGCCCTAAATTGGTTCTAGGTTTGTTTTCTAGAGATGTGACAGTATAAAATATTGTAGAACATGGTTCAAAAGGCTTAGTGGACAAAGTGGCATTTCAATTGCTCAAATGTAACAGGTCTAAATCATCCAATGCCACTGATGGACATGCACTGACATAGTGCTGGACATGGCCAGAAACTAGGGCATTGCATAACTTTTAACCTAGGGCATCAATTGATGCACAACTTTGTCTGGGGGTTAGGCCTTGATAACAGGAACAAATCACTCAACAGGTTCAAGGGCAGAAAGTGGCCGAACGACGATGGACGGCATCGGTGAACCACGGTGGCGACACGGCACAGACATGGTTTTGGACAAAACTTGGCATGATCATAACTTTTGATCTAGGCCGATTCAGGGTTCGAGCCAGTGGAGTAAAATGCTCAGGGGGTTGAGGCCTAGCTAGATGACATGGTTTCATCAGCTGGTTCGGCCGGAAAATGAACTCCGGTGATCGGAGCTGAAGACGAAGGCACCAATTTGGGCATTTTCGTTCCAGGGCGTTTGAACTCAATTCCACGCTCGGGAAGCATCTAGGGGTCAACACAAAGCTACTGGTGTGCTCAATTTTGCCAGGGAATGGCTGGAGAAGCACGGCGGCGTTCTCCGGCGAACTACCGAGGTTCGAATTTGGGGATTCGACGCTCGGGGCAAAATTGATGATCCCAAACTTGCAGGCTTACTCCTCCTAGCTCACTGATCACTTCTCTCTACTAGCACGAGGATCAATTTGGCTTGAATCACTCGGCATTAGGGGAACAGGGCAACAGGCAATCTCGGCGATCGCCGGCGCTAGGTTTCGTTGGAGTTCAATCAATTGCTATGAAACGTACAGGGGAATGAGGGAAGCTTACTGGTGGCCTTGGTTTGGAGTGGGAAGCAACAATCGAGGCTAGCACCGTGAGCTCCAGAAGCGGCTCGTCGGGGAAGAAGACGAAGGCGAGCTCTGGTGCTAAAGCTACGGGATATCAAGTGAGTTTTGGTGTGAAGTGAAGTACTAGCGAGAGGGGGCTTTATATAGCCGTGGGGTTGAGTCCTCGGGAGCGGCAGCAATCGACGGGGAGATGCTCTCTGGCGCTGGAGCGGTCAGCGAGGCACATCGGGACACGGCGGGAGCTCTGCCAGAGATGGAGCATCGCGCGAAATCGGGACTTCGTCAGGACGACGAGATAGCGAGCTTCGGCATGGCAACCATGTGACAGTAAAGTTCTGACAATGGTAGGCACGCGCGCGAACGGTGAAGCTACGGTCTCCGGTCATCGCCACGGTGGCGTTCCTTGGCGCGACGCGAGCACGTGCGGTCACGTGGGACTTGGCCGTTGGCGGAGGCACAATTGGCCGGCGGTGAAGGTTGCGGTGGTTCACGGCGAATGGCGGCAGAAATCGCGGTCGAATGTCCTCTGGTCACAGTCGAAGAGAAGAAGCCAGGGACTAAACCGTGAGGCAAAAGGACTGATTTGTGAGGGTTTGGACTGAAATGCGAAGGTTCTTCTCGGGATTTTGGACTTGATTGCAAATTTGGAAATCTAAGGGGCTGATTTGCATTCTGATTTTGCAGATGAGTGTTACCAAAATACTTGGACTCATCCAACAGGGAAAATGGCAAAATCCGATAAGATCTGAGGGTTTCGACAAAAGTTGAAAATAGGGTAAAATAGGGTAATTAGGGCTTGACATTTTGCCGGGGCTGAAACTAGGGTTTCGGTTGAGATTCTTGAGTTCTTCCTGAAGGGAAAAATGTTCAGAAAAATAAAAGGGGGACAACCATTTGATCAAATTTGAATTTGGAGATGGTCTGGGACTTTTAGCCTTTTCGGGCTTTTTGAAAATTCTGAAAAGGACTAAACTGAAACACTTTTGGACTGAAATGTGAAAATGATCTGGGAGATGAAGTTTAGCTGCCAACTTTTTAAGTTAAGGTAGTGGCATACCTAAGATCAAGATAGGGTTGAGACATCAGGGATTCCAAAGAAGATATGCTGACTCGTAAGCAGAAAAGATAGCGAAAACAGGGATGTTACACCGGGCATCTGCGGCCTCCGGGATCACGGAGACTTGTGCGTTAAGAAAACGCACAGCCTCCGTGAAAGTGGCCGGGGGACACCTCGGAGCTGCTCCCGGAGCCTAGGCTCACGCCAAGGCCCTCGAGGGCCGAGCGGATGGAGCGGCCTGCGTCCATCACCGCCCGGACGCTCAAGCCCTCGAGCTCCCGGAGGGCTTCCTCCTTCGCCTTGGCTTCCCACCGGAGACGGTCGTTGCCTGTCTCGGAGGCATGGACTTGGGCCCGGACCTGGGCCACCTCCCGGAGGGCTTCATCCCACTGCTCCAAGAAAGCGGCGGCCCTCCCCTCCGCATCCTTCAGCAGCTGGCCGACGCGCTGCTCAAGGCCCCAGGTAATGGCCGCCCCCTACAAACTCAAGAGTTAGAAAAATTCGAGTTTAGGGGGCCGAAAGAAAGCACCCACCAGTTCGGGTATGTACCTGGATTTGGAGAGACTGAAGCTCCCCAAAACGCTCGTGGAGCGTCCCCTCCGAGACGTAGGCCTGGACCTTCCGGGTCTGCAGGCCCTCCGCGTAGCGGTCGACCTCCCCCGCGGAAAGCAGGGGGGTCTCCCTCCCGGTGCCGGTCCCATCGCGATCGATGATGGGCCCCTGGACCTGAGTGCCCGGCATAATGTGGGCCGGGGTGGCGGTGGTTGGCATCTTCGTCGCCTAGGAGGTGGCCTCCGAGGAGGTAGCCGAGGAGCTCTCAGAGGAGGTCCCTCCCCGGGGAGGAACCATGAGCCCCTTCCCCTCCCCGGGCTGCGGGGCCCCTGGGACCTCCGCCTCCGGAGGGGCCTCATAGACCGAGGGGCTCCCCCCCTCGTCTACTGGCCATTCCACCCACGGGGGTGAGGCCTCCGCGAACCTCACCTCCGGCCTCTCTGGCCCCAAAGGTGCTGGGGTCGCTGGGAGGGCTGTCGCTGAAGGCGGCGAGGGGGCGTAGTCCGCCGAATCGGACGCCTCCCCGCCCGCGGCCGGTCCCTTCCCCCGAGCCTCGACGGGGCTCTCCGGGGGAGGGGGCGTTGCTTCCTTCCTGGCCGGCGCCCGGGTGCGCTTGGTCCCGGGGGTCTCGTCCCGGGCCTTCACCGGCGTCGAGGCCGGCGTCGTCGATGGGCCGAGGGCTTTTTGAACCCTGGCCTTCTTTGGCTCAGAGCCCCCGGTAGCCTCCTTCCCCCGCTTGTGCGACCCGGGGGTAGGGAGGGGCTTCCTTTCAGGTAGCTTTAGCCCGAAGGCCTCGGCTACCAGGTTCCGGGGAGGGCCCTCCCCCACGACGCGCATGATGCGCTCGTGCTCGTCGGCGAAGTACCTCCCCAGGAGGTTCTCCGCCTTCTCCCGGGCCGCCGGGTACGACCGGACTGCGAAAGGTAAGAGTTAGAAAAATTTCCAAATCAAATGAACCAGGTCATCGGGGACTTACGTCGGGTCACCGGTTTAACCGGGGGCTGTTGCTCTGGGCACGTCCCGATCCCCCTCCTCCCGCTCGAGAAGGGGGAGATCCTCAAGAGCATCATCTCCTCGGCGGCATCCCGCATAGAGCGGACGCCCCGGGAGGCGACGACCTTTCCGAGGAGCCTCAGCTCCTCCTCCGTCCACACCGGGGGCTTCGGCGCGGACAACCGGCTGTAGGTGGGGGCCTCCAGGGAGTACACCACCTCGTCGTTCCGGACCCAGAGGTAGAACCACCTCCGGATCCAGTGGCCCCAGTGGTCCCAGGAGGCCGCCACCGGGTACTCGGCTACCCGGGACTGTAGCATCTGGACCATCACCGAGCCGAAGGGGGACTTGGGTCCCCCCTTCACCATGTGGGAACTCCTCGCCGCCGGCTCATAGAAGTACCGGAAGGCTCGCAGGGTGGGCTCCCGTCCGATCGCCGTCTCAAAGAGCCATATGAATAGGCCCATCCGGAAGATGGCGTTTGGCGTGAGGTGGTTCAGAGCCACCCCATACTCCTTCAGGAACTCCCGGAGCAATGGGTGCACTGGGAGCCGGAGCTCCTCCTCAAGGAAGGCCTCAAAGGCCACGACCTCTCCGGGCCTGGGGCGGGGGGCTCCGTCTTTCTTCACGGGGATCCGGACGTCCCCGTCCTCGACAACTCCCCGGTCGATCAGGGACTCTAAGTCCCCGGTCGTGAACTCGGAGGCCCAGAGGAAGTCCGGAGTGACTTCCTCCGGGGGCACCTCCGTGGTCTTCGCTCGGCCCTTGGGTGCCATCAAGTTCTTTCCGGTGGCTAAGACTTCGGGAGCAAGAGGGAACTAAAGGTTCCGGAGGCTAAGCTTCTGGGAGCTAACTACCGAGAGGGGTCTACCAGGAGAGCTAAGGGCGCTGGAGTTTGAAAAATTTGGAATGAGCTCTCTGGGCCCCCCAAGGCCCTATTTATAGAGGTGAAGTGTGGCCCAGATGGATGCCATGTGGCACTTCGCGGTACATCCGTGCCGTTGAAATTCAAACCGCACGCAGGAAACAAAGGGACGGGCGCGCGAACTGAGGCGCCAGTTCGAACCGCGAGCGCATTTTTGACCAAACGGGGCGGTCATAAGCGCGCGGCACAGGAATCGAAACGTCACGGTTCCGGTAGCTTGACCCGGAGGGCATGGGGGGCTGCTGTTGGGGGAAATCTCTGCGAGACTAAGTCCAGGTAAGTTGCGCCGCCTTTCGCCCGGGGACATGGCTCCCGGGCGCCGCCTTTTGCCCGGGGACAAGGCCCTCGGTGCCTGTCCCGGGGGCCGCCTTTAGCCAGGGGACATGGCCCCCGGTGCCTGTCCCGGGCGCCGCCTTTAGCCAGGGGATATGGCCCTCGGTGCCTGTTCCAGGCGCCGTCATTTTCCCGGGGACATGGCCCCCGGTGCCTATCCCGGGCGCCGCCTTTCGCCCGGGGACAAGGCCCTCGGTGCCTGTCCCGGGCGCCATGTTTCGCCCGGGGACATGGCCCCCGGTGCCTGTCCCGGGCGCCGCCATTTGCTCGGGGACATGGCCCCCAGTGCCTGTCCCGGGCCCCGCCTTTCGCCCGGGGACATGGCTCCTGGTGCCTGTCCCGGGCGCCGCCATTTGCCCGGGGACATGGCTACCGGTGCCTGTCCCGGGCCCCACCATTTGCCTGGGGACATGGCCCCCGGTGCCTGTCCCGGGCGCCGCCTTTCGCCTGGGGACAAGGTCTCCGGTGCCTGTCCCGGGCGCCGCCTTTCGCCTGGGGACAAGGTCTCCGGTGCCTGTCCCGGGCGCCGCCTTTCGCCCGGGGACATGGCCCCCGGCGCCTGTCCCGGGCGTCATCGTCCTTCCGGGGACAGGAGCCCCTGGTTCCGCGTCACGTGCGTGTCGCGTGACAAGCGCCTTGGTCACGTGCGGGTCGCGTGGCAAGCGCCTCGGGAATCAGCGGCCACCTCTCAAGCATCCGAGGCACCTGGCCGGGAGAAGGACGTTGCTACTCCTCGATCCGACGGTAGCGTCCGGGGTAGTTTAGTCTTTTTTGCTTCTTTTGGGGCTATAAAAGCCCTTGTACCCCCTGTTGTAAAGACAAGTTGCTCATTATTGCTAGAATAGCCAATCTCACAGGTGTGCTCCGGAAGCCTCTCCCCGAGAGAGCCTCCCCAGCTGACTCTGGTCGGGAGCACGCCGACAGGACTAGGGCCCCCACCGGGACCCAAACCTGTATAAACCTCAGTGTCACTTGTTGTGTTTGTCCGGCGGGGGAGGACCGGTCACCCGGTCAACCCGCGTCGCGTTTTCTTCGCTAGGATCGTCCACAAAACCTGCTGGGGTATTCGCAATACCATGACACGTTATGATTTGGCGCCCTTTTGACCAGTATAAAGGGGTAGCCCAATGCATCAAACAGCGGGATCAGATCGGATCAGATCAATCCTGATTACACCAGATCAAGAAACCAGAAGACAATAGTCTAAGTTAGTTAGATTTCGCAAGCCTTCTGGGCATTGTTTGTATAGACATATAGAAAAGATCTTCATCTGTGAAGATACTTTTCCTTAGCTTTGTAACACTTTCTAGTACACATAGTGAAATCCCAACCGGACGTAGGGCTATTACTCCCACCATCGAGGGCCCGAACTTGTATAAATCTCTGTGTGCTCCAGTTCTCTTTGATTCATCATACCTTCCCGGAGGGACACCCTGAAAGGTCTCACAACCTACAAATTCTGCATAAGTTCGGCTAAGGACCCCGAGTCCGAATCGTCGACAGTTGGCGCCCACCGTGGGGCCTTTCTCAAGGGGTCCTAATTTTCATCTGGAGGTTCGCTAAATCATGGCTGGAGCGTATGATTCCGAGAACGATTTCGATCTCGAGGATTATGCTTACATTCCAATGCCTTCCCCTAGCGATCCTGTCCCGATGGAGGAAACCGGAGGCGAGGATCTCCCAGAGGTCGAATCAACTCTCCAGGTCATGTCTATCGACCAGGAGGCGACTAACGCAGGGTCAGAACCCACCAAGGTTCTTAATGCGTTAGAGGGTGAATCTGGCCAGTCATGCGACCCTATTGAGGGGAACGATGATGTCGACTAGGAAATCAGCCCTGGGAGGTTTGATCCTGATAACCTCCATCATCTCTTTGATTTCGAGTCTGACTCAGAACAAACCGAGATGTTTTCTCCCTCGGTGACCTCTCTCCCTAGACAGTTCGCTGCCTTATCGGAGGAAACTCCTGATCAACGGGCTGGTAGGGAAGAACAGGAACGCAAACAAAAGGAGGATCAAGATCTCGAGCAACAAGACAACGAACTACGTAGAACTGCCCTAGAGGCTTTTCAAGATGCGCAGGCTCGTTACGATGCTGCTCTGAGTTCTTCCCGATGGTCGCGTGGTTGTAAACGCTACCAGACACCCTCTTTGCCCCCGGAGCGTTTCCTGGCGGACGAAGAAATAGTGACACCTGGTGCCCCTAGGAGAAGTACGCATGGCCAACTTCGATCTATCGCTGAGGTCATGCGTAATTTTCCTCCTACGGTCACGGATGCGCAGAAACCGGCCTTCACCAGGATCCTGGCGGAGAGGTTGGACGAGGTCGCATCTGAGGTGGCCCCTACGGCTTCTTCTCGGTCGGTGACACGTTCCCACAACCGAGAGCACTCTCACTCTGGTTCTGGTCGACGGAGTCTCCGACCACCCGTACCATCCCGCCAGGACAAGTCCAGGCGGGCGCAGGATTCTCGTGATAGGGGTCGAGTTCCTGTCCACTCTCGTTTAGGACCACGAGTGGCCTCTCCATTACGCGAGGTCACCCGTGATCCGATCGAAAGCCACAGGACAGTTCGCGGTCCCTACGTTGGTTGTAAAGCTTTCTCGCCCGGCCTTCGTGCTGTCGTTTGGCTAGACAAGTTTAGACCAGGGGCCATAGAGAGGTTCGATGGAACTCAGAATCTATCCGAGTTCCTTCAAATCTGCATAACTGCCATCCAAGCGGCAGGAGGCGATGATCGGGTCATGGCCAACTACCTGCCAACAGTCCTCGAAGGACCGGCATGAACCTGGTTGTTTAACCAACCCGAATGTTCGATCTACAACTGGGAAATGCTGTGTGATGCTATCCTTAGCAATTTCCAAAACTGTTATCAGAAGCCGGGAAAAGAGGACGACCTCCACCAACTACGGCAAACTTTGACCAAAACCCTTCGTCAGTTTGTCAAGAGATTTGTTGGGGTGAGGAATACCATCCCGAACATATATGATAGCTATATTATTAGGGCATTTAAACATGCCGTTCGATATCAGAGGTTTACCGAAGACTTGCTCATCCATCCTCCTCAATCAGTAGCCGATCTTTTTGATATGGCTGATCGATATTCCGACGCAGCTGAGGCTGTTGAATGGAACTGGATGGTCGATAAAGGTAACCTACCGCCTCAACCAGGTCTCAAGGATGATAGGAAGGAAGATTCAAGCAAGAAGCCGGAGTCTTCATCAGGCGGGAAATCGAAGAAGTCGAAAAGGAATCGCTCTGGACAATACCGAGAGGTCGTGGTCGCAGAGAAGCCTCCTTCGACCAAAGGTAACAAGCCTTAGTTTAAAAATAAAACTGCTTCTAGTGGTCGTAGTGCCAACCAGCCAGAGAAGTTGACTAACCCGCAGGAAGGCAAGAAGTGGTGTCCACTCCACAACTTCGCAGGCCACGACCTCAAGAACTGCAAGAGTTGGTTGAAGCAGTTAGACGACTTCTACCAAGGGGTTGGACCGATGCCGACCCTACCAACTAAGGAACAAGCATGCGGGCTAAGAGACGCCGATGGGGACGAAGAGATGTCTTACCAGGTGCCTCGTAATCATGTTAATGTTATTTTTGGAGGTTCCTCCTCTTTTGTTTCCAAAAGGCAATTTAAGGCCTTTTATCGAGAGGTTAACCAAACGGAGACATCCCTTGGCGAACCTCAGTACCCCCGTTGGTCAGATACACCTTTGATGTTTGATCGCTCTGATTGTCCCGCGAAGCTTACTCGACCATTGAGGCTTCCTCTGGTCATTACCCCGATCATCAGTAACACGAGAGTCGAAAGGATCCTGATCGACAGAGGAAGCTCCTTGGACATTCTATTGGTCAAGGCGCTCGACGAGATGCAAATTCCTCGTTCGAAAATCAAGCCCATAATCCATCCATTTTATGGGGTAATCCTTGGTCCCTCCATAATGCCGTTGGGATAGGTGGTCCTCCCAGTCACGCTGGGAGAACCAGATAACTTCCGAACAGAATTGGTTACTTTTGATGTAATTGATTGCGATTCGGCTTATAATGCAATCTTTGGTAGGCCTACTCTTGCTAAGTTCATGATGGCAACACACTATGCTTATCAGTGCGGTAAGTTGCCTGGCCCCAAAGGTGTCATCCCGATCCGAGGCAGTCGCAACGTGGCACTGACGTGCGACTGGCTATCTTTGGAGATGGTGGACCAACTTCCCCTCTGGGACGCGGGATGGTTCTGTCCCTACCACGGGGATATTCCGTGTATCCCAAAGATTCTTCCACGTATGGAGACAACCGTTAGGAGGTTAATACGTGCGGTTATCCATGAATAACACGTGTTAAACCTGCGTGGAGGTTAGAGGCAGTTCCCTAAAACTGCATCCAAGCAACTGTTTGATGCTGTTATGATTTGGCGCCCTTTCGACCAGTATAAAGGGGTAGCCCAATGCATCAAACAAGGGGATCAGATCGGATCGGATCAATCCTGATTACACAAGATCAAGAAACCAGAAGACAATATTCTAAGTTAGTTAGATTTCGCAAGCCTTCTGGGCATTGTTTGTATAGACATATAGAAAAGATCTTCATCTGTGAAGATACTTTTCCTTAGCTTTGTAACACTTTCTACTACACATAGTGAAATCCCAACAGGACGTAGGGCTATTACTCCCACTATCGAGGGCCCAAACCTGTATAAATCTCTCTGTGCTCTAGTTCTCGTTGATTCATCATACCTTCCCGGAGGGACACCCTGAAAGGTCTCACAACCTACAAATTCTGCATAAGTTCAGCTAAGGACCCTGAGTCCGAATCGTCGACAGGTTGTTTTGATTGTTGAGGCTATAAATAGGGGCTTGAGCATTGGTTTTAGACATCCAACAGCCTCACAACCTTATACACTCTTGAGCTTTAGTTCTTATACAAAATCTTGATCTTTTGATCAAGTCGAGTGCTTTTCAGATCCACCGAGTACTTTCTGTTCGCATCATTTGCATCCTATTAGTTTCTCAGTGATTGTTAGAGGTCTAGAGAAGACCTTACTGCTTATTACTCTTGGTGAGTGCCCTCACCTAGACGGTTTGGTGGCGTGGCCGTTGACCTCTCCTGTTCAGAGATTGTCGGAGAGGGTCGGCAAGGTTGTAAAAGGCATCGATGCTCGCCTTTCCGGAGTGGACAAGGAGCAACCACTAGTGGATAATATCCTTCGTGGATATTGGAGCAAGACTCAATTTACTTGAGTGCTTCAACGAGGATTAGGGGAAATTGGGCGAGTCTCTGAGACCTCGGTAAAAATCGTTGTGTTCGTTCTCTAAATCTTTTCTTATTAATATATTGAACTGCATTTGATTCTTCTCTCTGCAAAAGTTGTTTTAAATTAAAGTTTTTAAAAGCCTCCTATTCACCCCCCTCTTGTCGGCATCCTTGATCCTTCAAAACTTTCCCATAAAGAATCATCAAAGAAAGGAAAGAAACCTCTTTCTTTGGAATATTGAGGTAAAATCCTCTCATAAATAATTATCAAAGAAAGAAAAGAAATATCTTTCTTCGAAATATTGGGGTAAAAACTCTCTAAAAATAAGTGCATAAAAAAAGAGAAACATCTTTCTTTGGAATATTGGGATAATACCTTCCCATAATGAAGAACATCCAAGAAAGGGAAAAATATCTTTCTTTCAAAATGTTGGGGGCAAAACCTTCCTAAGAGCATTAAAGAAAGGGAAAGGCATCTTTCTTTAAAATATTAGGGTAACACTTTCCCAAAATAAATAACATTAAAGAAAGAAAAAAATATCTTTCTTTAGAGAATTGAGGTAAAGCCCTCCCATAATAAATGATTTTGATTTTTAAAGAAAGGAAAAGAGACATCTTTCTTTAAAAAATGTTGAGAAAAACCGTCCAAAAAAAATTGTTTTGAAGTGATTAATGAAAGGAAAAGGACATCTTTCTTTAAAACATTGGGGTAAAACTGTCCAAAATAAGTTAAAGAAAGGAAAAGAAACATCTTTCTTTAAAACATTGGGATAAAACCGTCCAAAAATCAACAGGATTATATAAAAGAAAAAACATCTTTCGTTTAAAATGTTGGGGAAAACCTTCTTAAGATATCAAAGAAACGAAAGACATATCTTTCTTTAAAATTTTGGGGCAAAACCCTCCCTGGATCAAAAGATCATCAATGAAAGGAATAAAACATCTTTCTTTGAAGCATTGGGGTAAAAAACTCCCAAAATAAAAGGATTTTGTTTTAGAAATGATCATTAAAGAAAGGAAAATAGACATCTTTCTTTAACAAGTTGGAGTAAAACCTTCTCAACTAAATAAAATGGAGTAAAATAACTTTTATTTTGAAATATTGACTACTAGAGGACACCAAGTTTTTCTCTTCTGCTAGAGGACACCAAGACTTCACACGCCTTGCACTGACTTCATCAAATCAAGAGACATAGGTATGGCTGGTTTGACTTGAATGTTTGGAAGGTTGTAGGGTAAAAGGATTGCTGAAACTTTTGCCTTACTTTTACCGAGGATAGTGGATGGATTTCGTCATTGCTTTGTTGGAGGATTTCTTGAATGTGCTCCTTGAGATTTCTTGGAAGTTTCTTTGGGTATTGCACATTGAGGGTTGCTTCTTTACTTTGAAACTTTGCTTGATGCTTCTTTGTTTTGAGAATTCAAAAGTAGCCAATCCACATCTTGCAGTGACTAAATAATCCCGGCAGGCTTATTTTTTTTTTAAAAAAACCTTGTTGACGCCTCATAGGAATGGCAAGTAGCTGCACATTGAACTATGACTTGTGTCGAGTCAAGTAGCCCTTTCCTACTCTTCATCCTATAGTTTCTCTAGGGGCTTGATGTCTCCATGGATCTAAAGTGAGGAATTAGATAGAAAAGTACGTGGTGAATTGGTTGCTTCAAATAGGCCATGAATTGGTGTCCTACTGCACTTGGTTACACATACTTTACACTTGCTATCACTACAACATGATAGGCCAGCGCAAGCTGTAAAACTGCTGGGAAAAACTTTTTTTACTAGTGGTCCTGCAGGTGAATTTGATTTTTCACCAAAGTGTTAGCTAGGAAAATTATTATTTGTAGCAGATCTATTGCTAGGAATAAATAATTTATAGCCACCTGTAGATCAGTTTGGAAAAAAATATATAGGATATGTGGGATAGCTGAGAATATTTTTTGGCGCAAATTTGAAAATTTTCAGCAGGAAAATAAATTAGATTTATTATTTTAAGAGGGAAAATAAATCGGGTTAATATATAACAACTTGCAACCAATAGTACATATCCTTGCTCGTAATTTCCTCCCCCCAAAACCTTCCTCCAATCCCTCCCCCACGGAAACCTCCTCACTGCAACTCTCCCCCACCGCTGGTAGGCACCCCCATCTCTCTCCCACCAAACCCCCACCGCATACCACCTCTGGTCTCCTACCGATCCCCCACCAATCCCCCACCTCAAAACCCTAGTGACAACGGCGTGCGGTGGAGGGTGGAGGCGGAGTGGCGAGGCACGAGGTTGGCACGGTGCGGCAAATCTGCAGGCCCAGTGTGGCGCGACAGATTGGCAGGCCCATCGCGGGCACTGATATGAACACACCGATGAAGGACGCGTTCACGGATGGTGGCCCGATCTTCATGACGTAGAACCTAGATAACTAGTATATGAAGATACCCAGATAACTAGTATGACCTGACGAAACAAGATAGTCAACCACTTGTAGAACAAGGATCTGTGTATCAATGAATTCGCCCAACCACACCCTGAATTACCTATCCACACGGCCATGCACAGAGTTGGCGCATAGATAGGGTGATCATGAAGATCGTTTGAGTAATTCTGAAGGAAATCACAAGACCAAAGGAATGAAGAGATTCAACTCTCAACTAAAACTAAGGTTTCAATCTGAAAATATCAATATCAATGTTCATGTCTAAAAACTATGACCATGCCTCTCTTTTATAGAAGGTGGTATTTACAAAAGACAGAAAGCTTAAACTAGAATTTCAATCTGAATCTAATTCAAAATGAAATAAAAATCCAAACATACTATAAAGATGAAAGAAGTCCAGAATCAATCTTCTCAGATTCGGACTGGGACTGGACTTTTTCTTTCCGTGCAGTTGTTACTCTTTTGGGTCTCCATGTTACATACAACATCGGAATTTAATGATTCTTGATTTGTTGGAAAGCTCTTTTGAATTAATTTCCAACAAGTACTCACATGATCAACTTGGACATCTAGGAGGAGAATGGCACTTGGTCAAAGTTTCTGGTCGAACGTTGGACTGTCACTTGATCAACAGACTGCATGCCAAGCAGAGTTATTTTGGTTGTAGCGGTCGCAATCCTTGACGGAATCGAGTGATCTTCAGATCACTGGAAAGGTTAAGAAATCCTCTTTCTAGTCAGTAGGTGTAATACCAGATTCGATGAAGTCCTTTAGCTCATGCGTGGCTATGTCCTTCCTGTTATGCTCTCCCTTTTTATTTCTAATCAATGTTAAACAAGAGCTATTAGGTGGCAGTATATTCTCATCGTAAATTAATTCTTTAAGGAACAAAGTCACTTGTTGATTTAGTTATCTGGCCTTCGCTCGAGTGATTGGTCCTGTATGTTCCTCGAGTCGAGCGCTAGTGTTACTTGTGCTAGGGATGTCCTCATCATTCTCCCCCTCTTGGAAAGGACTCGTCCTCGAGTCTGACAGCGTAGAACCAAAGAACAGAGAAAAGTTCGAAATGTTGAATGTAGCACAGACTCCATATTCCCCTGGTAGCTCTATCTTGTAGGAATTGTCATTAATCTTCTCCAAAACTTTGAAAGGTACATCTCCACGTGGAATGAATTTTGATTTGCACTGTTCAAGAAATCTATCCTTCCTCAAGTGTAGCCATACAAAGTCACCTAGTGAAAACACCATCGTCCTCTTCTTTTTGTTCACCCTAGTCACATATTGCTGTGGCATCTTCTCAATATGTTCCTTCATCTTTGCATGGAGGTGCTTCATGTATTCAGTACGCTTAGATGCATCCATGTTTATTCGTTCTAGCACAGGCAAAGGCAACAAATCAATAGAAGCAATATGTTTAAAGCCATAAAAAATTTCAAAAGGACACATATTAGTGGTCGAATGTAGCGCCCTATTGATTCGGGAGGATCTTCAAGTCCTGGTCGCATACGGATTCGCAACCTTAACCGTGTTCGGAAAGGTTTCGCGACCATGGATGGGTCCGCAACCATGAAAAGGAATTCGTTCCCTGTTCGGAATTGTAATCCGATTCGTATATATATATAACTAAGCTTATCCGTTTAGGATTAGTTAGTTATATGAGTCTAATATGTTTAGGTTATTAAGTTTGATACGTACTCATACGATTGGACTATAAATACCTTGTAATAGGTCTAGTTTAGATCATCGAATACAATCGAGTCTAGATTGAAGTCTTAGACACATAGTTCCCTCGACGTAGGCAAGTGCGACCTAACGTTCGACGTGTAAAGCCCTCTTTGAAATAAAGAGTTGTGCAATTACTTTGAGCTGTGTTTTCGATCAACCTTTGGGTTTCGGTATTCCGAGTAAGATCCCGTTATTCTGTATATTAGAATCTGGGCGAGTCTAGTGCGAAAACCAAGGATAGGTCTCAAACGGATCAAGTTGGTATCAGAGCAACTTTCCTACCCTGTGGATGGTGAATACTCGCCAGGGTTACAAAACCTCCGGTGAAACTCCAGGTGATCAATCAACGGTTCCTATAGCCGCTTCTCCGATAATGTCTGACGATACCTCCGTTCAAGCTAACCTAGCCGAACAAGTGGCTAAGCTCTCCACCGACATGAAAACTATGCTTGCTTGGATTAAGGAGCAGGCCATGATGGTACCTCCTGAAGTAGGGAAGGTTATGGGTGTGAAGACTGGTGAAGACTTGCGCAAGGCAGACGAGAATGAAGACAAAGGCTACCACAAGACCGACGACCTCGCCAACACCTCCTTAGCTGTTGGATCTTTTAAGGTTGACGCTAAGATTGATATACCCATATATGATGGGGTGATCGATGCCGAGAAGTTAGATTCATGGCTCGATCAGCTTGAGACCTACTTTGACCTTAAAGGGTTTAGTAGCACTCAAAAGGTCAAATTTGCACCTTTGAAGATGAAGGACCACGCCAAGACATGGTGGAAGGCCCTTGTCGCTAGTGGTGAAGCTGACGACCTTGCGTGGGGTCAATTCAAATGACTTCTGCGACAAGAATTCTATCTGATGGGTTACCTTGAGGAGAGATGGGAGTGTTGGCACAGATTGTACCAATGGCACGACCAGACAGTCCAAGACTATACTACGGAATTCCGGAGACAAGCAATGGTCATCGGCATCTCACTTTCTGATCCTCAGGTATTTCAGAAATACACATCTGGACTTCAAAAATCGATCAGTACTGAGCTAAGTCTGTTCGGCGTGCAAGACATCGCGACCGCAAGCACAACCGCTATGGCGATCGAGAAGAAGAACAAATCCCGCAGCGACAAAGGCACGAAGGACAGTGCAACCTCGACAAAAAGAAAATCGAGTCTAAAGAAAAATGCTTCAAAGCAGGGCATGGGTACTTTTTGTGAACATTGTCAAATCACGGGACATACCAAGGACAAATGCTACAAGCTTCATCCTGAACTTCGACCAAAGAAAAACGGACCAGGGAAAAGAACAGCCATGACTACTGTGACTTCACCTGACAGAGAAGTTGTTCGAGTGAATTTGGTTAATGAGGCGGATACGACCTTGTCTCTGATGGCAATGCCAAAGGAGGAGGGTTCGGATCCACCGAATGACCATCACCCAACAGAGGACTTGTTCACCATCAACATCCAGGTGAAGCACGAAGTGGTCATAGCGATATTCGATCCCGGAAGTCAGAAGAATACTGTCGTGGTATTGCGGATACCCTGGTAGGTTTTACGGAAGATCCTAGCGAAGAAAAAACAACGCGAGCTGACCGCGTGACTGGTCCTCTCCCGTCGGACAAACACAGCACATGACACGAAGGTTTATACAGGTTCGGGCCTCAGTGGAGGCCCTAGTCCTGTTGGCGTGCTCCCAACCGGAGTTGGCGAGGGGAGTTCTCTCAGGGGAGAGGAGGCTCCGGAGCACACCTGTTTGATTGTCTATTGGAGTAAAAATGAATCCTCCCCCTTACATGAGGTGTTACAAGGGCTTATATAGCCCCAAAAGATGCAAAAAGACTAAACTACCCCGCCTGCCACCGTTGGATCGAGGGGCAGCGACGTCCTTCTCCCGGTCAGGAACCTTGGATGCTTGACAAGTGTCCACCGATTCCCCAGGCACTTCTCGCGTGGCCCTCAAGTGACCCGGGACCAGAGACCCCTGTCTTCGGAAGACGGCGCCCGGGACAAGCCACCGGGGGGCCTTGTCAGCGGGCAAAAGGCGGCGTCCGGGACAAGCCCCCCGGGCGGCCTTTTCCCCGGTCAAATGGCGGAGCCCGGGACAAGCCACTGGGGGCCTTGTCCCCAGGCAAATGGTGGCGCCCGGGACAAGCCACCGGGGGGCCTTGTCCCCTGGCAAAAGGCGGCGCGCGGGACAAGCCACCGGGGGGCTTTGTCCCCTGGCAAAAGGCGGCGCGCGGGACAAGCCACCGGGGGGCCTTGTCCCCGGGCAGATGGCGGCGCCCGGGACAAGCCACCGGGGGGCCTTGTCCCCGGGCAAATGGCGGCGCCCGGGACAAACCACGGGGGCCTTGTACCCTGGCAGATGGCGGTGCCGGGGACAAGCCACCGGGGGGCCTTGTCCCCAGGCAAATGGCGGCGTCCGGGACAAGCCACCGAGGGGCCTTGTCCCCGGGTAAATGGTGGCGCCTGGGACAAACCACGGGGGGCCTTGTCCCCTGGCAAATTGTGGCGCCCGGGACAAGCCACCGGGGGCCTTGGCCCCGGGCAAAAGGCGGCGCCCGGGATAAGCCACCGGGGGGCCTTGTCCCCGGGCAAATGGCGGCGCCCGGGACAAACCACTGGGGGCCTTGTCCCCAGGCAGATGACGGCGCCCGGGACAAGCCACGGGGGGGCCTTGTCCCCGGGCAAATTGAACAGCCTCTTACCTGGACTTGATCCCGTGGAGATTTCCCCCAACAGCAGCCCCCCATGCCCTCCGGGGACGATGCTCGAGTCCCCGGAGGGGATGGTTCTTGTTACTGGGAACATCTCCGGGACAAGCTACCAGAGCCATGACACTTTGATCCCCATGCCAAGTGTTTATGGCCGCACCATCGTTCATTAAAGCTTTGTCTCGATGGGGGTGCGCCGTTCGGCCATAATGGCCGCTCGTAGTTTGAGCCGGCGATGCCTCTTTTCGTGCGCCCGTCCCTTCGTTTCCCGTGTGCTGTTTGAATTGAGCGACGCGGATGCACCTCAAAGGGCCATGTGGCACCCATCGGGGCCGCGTTTGGCCCCTATAAATAGGGCCTTGAGGGGCTCGGAGAAACCACTCCAACCCTCAAAGCTTCAAACTCTATTAGCGCCCTTAGCTCTTCCGGTAGCCCTCTTTCGGAAGCTCAGTCCTGGAAGCTCAGCCACCGGAAACCCCAACCCCTTTTCTTTAGAGCCTAAGCCACCGGAAGAATCAAATGAGACCCAAGGGCCATGCCAAGGCTGCTGAGGTGCCCCCGGAGGAAGTCACCGTGGACTTCCTCTGGGCCTCAGAGTTCACGTCCGGGGACTTAGAGTTCCTCGTGGACCGGGGGGTGGTCGCGGACGAGGACGTCCGGATTCCCCTGAAGAAAGATGGCGCCCCCCGCCCTCGACCCGGAGAAGTGGTGGTCTTCGAGGCCTTCCTCGAAGCCAGACTCCCACTCCTGGTGCACCTGTTGCTCCGGGAGTTCCTTAGGGAGTACGGGGTGGCACTGAAGCACCTGACGCTGAATGCCTTCGTTCGGATAGGTCTCTTCATATGGCTGTTCGAGACAGCCACCGGACGGGAGCCGACGCTCCGGCTGTTCCGGTACTTCTATGAGCCGGCGGCGAGGAGCTCCCACCTGGTGAAGGGAGGACCGAAGTCGCCGTTCGGCTCGATGATGGTCCAGCTCCTACCATCCCGGGTAGCGGAGTACCCGGTGGCAGCCTCCTGGGACCATTGGGGGGATTGGATCCAGAGGTGGTTCTACCTCCGGGTTCGGGACAATGAGGTGGCGTACTCACCGGAGCCTCCCTCCTATAGCTGGTCGTCCGCCCCCAAGCCCTTGGTGTGGACCGAAGAGGAGCTGAAGCTCCTCAGCAAGGTGGTGGGCTCCCGGGGTGTCCGCTCCATGAGGGACGCCGCCGAGGAGCTAACGTTGCTGAAGATTTCCCCGCTCGCGCACGGGAGGAGGGGAATCGGGATGTGCCCGGCACAGCGGCCCCCGCAAAAGCCGGTGACCCGACATAAGCTTCCGGCTACCTTACCTGTTTCCTTTTCACATATTTTTCTAACTCTTACCTTTTGCAGTCCGGCTGTACCCGGCCGCCCGGGAGAGGGCGGAGAACCTCCTCGGGAGGTACTACACCGACGAGCACGAGAGGATCATGCGCGTCATCGGGGAGGGTCCTCCCCAGAACCTGGTGGCCGAGGCCTTCGGGTTGAGGCTACCGGCGAGGACGCCTCTCCCCACCCCCGGTTCCCACAAGAGGGGGAAGGAGGTCACCGGGGGCTATGAGCCAAAGCAAGACAAGGTTCAGAAAGCCCCCGGCCCATCGATGACACCGGGTCAGGGCATGTGCGGGCACCTCCCCGGCGTGAAGTGACACCACCTCTCCCGGAAAACTCTGGGGGGTGGAGGCGCACGAGCCCGCGCGGGCCCCGGAGGCCTCTGGAGAGGCCCGAGGAAAGGAGCCAGCCGGGGACGTGGGGGTATCCGACTTGGCCGATTACGCCCCCTCTCCACCTTCGGCAGTAGCTCTCCCGGTGGCCCCGGCGCTACTGGAGCAGGAGAGACCGGAGGTTTGATTCGCGGAGGCCTCCCCTCCGCGTGTCGAGTGGCTGGTAGACGAGGGGGGAGTCCCTCGGTCTACGAGGTCCCCCCGGCGACAGATGTCCGGGGGGCTCTACGGCCCGGGAAGGGGAAAGGGCTCCTCATCCCCCCCGGGGAGGTACTCCCTCGGAGACCTCATCGGCCTCCTCCTTGGAGACCTCTTCGGCGGCGAGGACGACGGCCACAGTTGACGAGGATTGACACCCGAATCAGTTCAAATAAATGCACTGTTGGTTTAGGACAGATTCGAACCAGACACGTGTCTAGCGGTGCGAACTCAAGTTATTCTGAGAAGCATCAGCCCAAGGTCGCAGGCTTGTTACGATGCTGCTCCGGGTTCTTCTCGGCGGTCACGAGGTCGCAGACGCGACCAGACCCCTTCTTTACCACCGGAGCGTTTCCCGATGGACGAAGAAACAATCACACCTGGTGCCCCTAGGAGAAGTACCCATGGTCGACTGCGATCTATCGCGGAAGTCATGCGTAATTTTCCTCCTACGGTCACGGATGCGCAGAAACCGGCCTTTTTTAGGATCTTGGCGGAGAGACTGGATGAGGTCGCGTCTGAGGCGACCCCAACAGCCTCTTCCCGCTCGGTAACACGTTCCCGCGAACGAGATTGTCCTCACTCTGGTTCCGGCCGACGAAGTTACCCGCCGCCCGTATCGTCCCGACAGGATAGATACCGGCGAATGCAGGATTCTCGTAGTAGGGATCGAGTTCCTGTCCACTCTCATTTGGGACCACGAGTAACTTCGCCATTGCGTGAGGTCGCCCGAGACCCAGCCGAGAGTCACAGGGCGATTCACGGTCCTTACGTTGGTTGTAAAGCTTTTTCGCCTGGCCTATGAGCAGTCGTTTGGCCCGATAAGTTTCGACCAGGGGCCATTGAGAGGTTTGATGGAACTCAAAACCCATCCGAGTTCCTGCAAATCTATATCACTGCCATTCAAGCGGCGGGAGGCGATGACAAGGTCATGGCCAACTATCTGCCTACAGTCCTCGCAGGACCGGCTAGAACCTGGCTATTTAATCAGCCCGAGGGTTCCATCTACAATTGGGAAATGCTATGCGATGCCATCCTCAGCAATTTCCAAAATTGTTACCAAAAGCTGGGTAAAGAGGACGACCTTCATCGGCTACGGCAAACTTCAACCGAAACACTTCGGCAGTTTGTCAAGAGGTTTGTCGGGGTGAGGAATACCATCCCGAACATATCTGATGGCTCCATTATCAGGGCATTTAAACATGCCGTTCGATACCAGAGATTTACTGAGGATTTGCTTATCCACCCTCTTCGATCAGTGGCTGATCTGTTCGACATGGCCGATCGATACTCTGATGCGGCCGAAGCGGTCGAATGGAACCGGATGGTCGACAAGGGTGACCTACCACCACAACCAGGTTTCAAAGACCCCAGGAAGGAAGATTCAAGCAAGAAGCCGGAATCTTCATCAGGTGGGAAGTCGAAGAAGTCGAAGAGGAACCGCTCTGGACAATACCGCGAGGTCACGGTCGCAAAGAAGCCACCTTCGACCAAAGGTAATAAGCCTTCATTTAAAAATAAAACTGCCTCTGGTGGTCGGAATGTCGACCAGCCAGAAAAGTCAACTAATCCGCAGGAGGGCAAGAAGTGGTGTCCACTCCACAACTCCGTAGGCCATGACCTCAAGAATTGCAGGAGTTGGTTGAAGCAACTGGATGACTTCTACCAGGGAGTAGGGCCAATGCCAACCTTACCACCTAAAGAACAGGCGTGCGGACTTAGGGACGCCGACGGAGACGAGGAAATGTCCTACCAGGTACCTCAAAATCATATTAATGTTATTTTTGGAGGTTCTTCTTCTTTTGTTTCCAAAAGGCAGTTTAAGGATTTTTACCGAGAGGTTAACCAAACGGAGACATCCCTTGGTGAACCTCAATACCCCCGTTGGTCGGATACACCTTTGACATTTGATCGCACTGATTGTCCGGCGGGGTTAACACGACCATTGAGGCTCCCTCTGGTCATTACCCCGATCATCAGTAACGCGAGAGTTGAAAGGGTCCTGATCGACGGAGGAAGCTCCCTTGACATTTTGTTGGTCAAGGCACTCGACGAGATGCAAATTCCTCGTTCAAAAATTAAGCCCATAATCCATCCGTTTTATGGGATAATCCCAGGCCCCTCCATGATGCCGTTGGGACAAGTGGTCCTCCCGGTCACACTGGGAGAGCCAGATAACTTCTGAACAGAATTGATTACTTTTGACGTAATCGATTGTGATTCGGCTTATAATGCAATCTTTGGCAGGCCAACTCTCGCTAAATTCATGATGGCAACGCACTATGCTTACCAGTGCGGAAAATTGCCTGGCCCCAAAGGTGTCATCTCGGTCAGAGGCAGTCGCAACGTGGCACTCACGTGCGACCGGCTATCTTTGGAGATGGTCGATCAACTTCCCCTCCGGGATGCCCAGGTCGCCACCATCGCTACCGGCGCGATCAAGGCTGCTCCTCGACCAGATGAGAAACTCAAACTGGTTCCTTTGTACCCAGATGATCCATCCAAGACAGTTCGGGTCGGATCAGCTCTGGGTGCCAAATAGGAACTCGATCCCGTTGCTTTCCTTCGGGCTAACGCAGATGTGTTTGCGTGGAAACCGTCCGACATGCCCGGTGTCCCAAGGGCAGTAATTGAGCACAGGTTAGCAATTTGACCTGGACAACGACCAATAAAGCAAAAGCTCAGGCGTTTTGCTGTTGACCGACAAGAAGCCATCCGAGAGAAGTTGGACAAACTCCTACAGGCCGGGTTTATCCGTGAAGTGGATCACCCGGAATGGCTCGCCAATCCAGTCATGGTCCGCAAGTCAAATGGCAAGTGGCGCATGTGCGTCGACTACACTAGCCTCAACGCTGCCTGTCCGAAGGATGACTTTCCCCTTCCCCGCATCGACCAGCTGGTCAACTCAACTACGGGTTGCGAACTGATGAGTTTTCTGGACGCTTACTCAGGATATCATCAAATTAGCATGGCAGAAGATGATGAAGAGAAAACTGCCTTCATCACCCCATTCGGCACATACTGCTACGTCAGAATGCCGTTCGGTCTCAAGAACGCGGGTTCCACGTACCAGCGCTTGATGCAAAAGACCTTTCTTTCCCAGATAGAGCGTAATCTCGAAGCATATGTAGACGACTTGGTTGTAAAAAGTACCAAGAGATTGTCTCATTTGGATGATCTCGCTGAAACCTTCTGTAATTTGAATCGCTTTGGAATAAAATTAAACCCGGAGAAATGTTCTTTCGGGGTTTCTTCAGGAAAACTCCTTGGTTTCCTTGTGTGTTCCAGGGGAATTGAAGTTAATCCTGAGAAAATCAGGGCCATTGAACAAGTGAGATCGCCCTCGACAATGAAGGATGTTCAACGCCTGGCTGGTCGCATGGCGGCTTTAAGTCATTTCATATCGCGACTAGGCGAAAGGGGATTGCCTTTCTTCAAAGCCTTGCGGAAGCATCACAATTTTACATGGTCGGATGAGGCCGAAAAAGCATTTCAGGAGGTGAAGACATATCTATCCAGTCCGCCAGTATTGGTGTCTCCCGACAAAGGAGAACCGTTGCTCCTTTATCTGGCGGCCACACCGCACGCGGTCAGTGCCGTTCTGATCGCGGATAGGGAAGGAATACATAGACCCGTCTACTATGTGAGCGAGGTACTTCATGGTCCTAAGGAGCGTTACCCAGAGGTCCAGAAGATACTTTACGCGCTACTGATGGCTTCCCGTAAGCTACGACACTACTTCCAAGCGCACAAGATCACAGTACCCTCCTCTTTTCCTTTGGGGGATATTGTCTGAAACCCAGAGAAATCTGGTCGAATTGCCAAATGGGCGGTCGAACTTGGTGCCTTCGAGATCCATTTCATGCCCCGCACGGCGGTTAAGTCTCAGGTTTTGGCCGACTTTGTGGTCGAATGGACCAACCCTGAGCCACCCTTGCAGGTGCCAGAGGAATTGGAGTGCCCCGATTACTGGACAATGTACTTTGACGGCTCCCGTAGTTTTCAATACTCGGGGGCTGGAGTGGTCTTAGTTACGCCTCAGGGCGAACAGCTTAAGTATGTCATCCAACTACACTTTGTTGCGACCAACAACGCAGCAGAGTATGAAGGTTTTCTTGCAGGGCTCCGGGCAGCAAAATTCCTCGGAGTCCGTCAATTAGTGGTGAGGGGAGACTCATAGCTGGTCGTAAACCAGGTAAACAAGGAGTACAGCACCTCCGATGAGACAATGGCTCATTACCTGGGGGAAGTGAGGAAATTGGAAAGACACTTCAGTCATTTCGAAGTCCAATATATCCCGCGAAAGGACAACATTCTCGCAGACCAATTATCCAAAATTGGGTCCTCACGTACATTCGCTCCGGCAGGAGTGTTCATTGAACACTTGGACCGTCCTTCGATCATGACTTCGGTCGAGGATGATCCGGTAATAGCCTCCGTTACCAACCTCGGTCAGGAACAGGATTGGACTCATCCATTGAGAGTCTATCTTGAACATGGGACCCTACCCGAGGACGAAACCGAAAGCGATCGGTTAATTCGAAAAGCGCGCCTGTACAAGCTCATAGATGGGGTTTTGTACAGAAAGGGTACTCAGGGAGTATTCATGCGTTGCATATCTCAGGAGGAAGGAAAATCCCTCTTGAAAGAAATACATGACGGTGTATGCGGTGCACACGCGTCATATCGGACACTGGTCGGAAAAGCTTTTCGACAAGGATTCTATTGGCCTTCGGCACTCGATGATGCCAAGCACATGGTCAAAAAATGTCCTCAGTGTCAGTTCCACGCAAGACAGGTTCATCAACCTGCCTATGCGTTACAAACCATTCCCCTCGCATGGCCTTTCGCGGTTTGGGGAATGGATATTGTCGGTCCTATGCCACAAGCAGTCAACGGGTGCAAGTTTCTGTTCGTAGACATTGACACATTTACAAAGTGGATCGAGGCCGAACCGGTGCGAAATATTACCACATCAGCAGCACAAAAGTTCTTTCACAAGAACATTGTGGCTCGATTTGGTGTTCCAAACCGTATTATCACCGACAATGGTTCCTAGTTCGCTAGTGGTCTTTTCCTAGACTATTGCGACCAGGTCGGAACTAAAGTGTGCTTTGCTTCTGTGGCGCATCCACAAAGCAATGGTGCTGTAGAACGGGCCAATGGGCAGATACTACAAGGCATCAAGAAACGTGTTTTTGATCGCCTTAAGAGTCGCTCGGGGGCTTGGGCAGACGACCTTTATACCGTTCTATGGGCACTACGAACTACTTCTAGTCGAGCCATCGGTGAGATGCCCTTCCATCTGGTCTATGGGGCCGAGGCTGTATTGCCTATGGAAGTTAGTATTGGGTCTGTTCGGGCAGAACAATTCGAACAGGTTAATCAGTCCGAACAGCGGTCACAAGATCTCATCCTCTTAGAAGAAAGGCGTGATCGCGCTTTGGTCAAGTCCGCGGCATACGTACAAGCTTTGCGCAAGTATCACAGTAAAAGGGTGTGACCACGTAGTCTTCACGTGGGCGACCTGGTCTTACGAAAAATCCAAGATCAGTCTAATCGCAACAAGTTCTCCCCGAAGTAGGAAGGCCCTTACACTGTGGTCTCGGTGCCGCGACCAGGATCCGCGCGGTTAGCCATGGGGGATGGTCGAATTTTGTCCAATACTTGGAACATCGATCAACTTCGCAAGTTCTACGTGTAAGTACTCAACCCCATTTTTTCTGTTCAATTAGCATTTTTTCATACAATTAAAAATGTTTTGCTTTTATATGATGAATATTTCCCTTTATGCCCATCCACTGTGAATTCGGCTCGGGGGCTGGTCGCACGCGGTTAGATCATTATAACATCCTGGTCGGATTCGCTGGCCGATCTCATAACCACTTTCAGATAAGTCACTCCTAAATAAGCCGTTTCTCAACGCACACGGAGCTTTCTGACAAGTCCTTGGTTATCCGAGTGGCTGCTGGTTTGCAAACAAGGCTAGGTGTTATAGTGATCATAATTGTTGATTTGATCACACACCACTGGTCGTTATATTCACTTTTCCCCTGTGTTTGTAATACTAAGTCTTCAGTACCTACAATCACAGGCGGGGGCTAGGGGGATATGTTTATAATATGAAACAACATAAAACAAAAATATATTTATTTTTCAAAGATGAATTTCCATATACATTGCATTGTATACAACTGTTTTTGTACAGGTATAGGGATCATTCGATCCCAAGCTCAGTCAGGAGCTTATCTACAAGGGGACTAACCTCCTCCATGACAGCCTCTAGTTGCTCTTCACTCTCGACCTCAACCGGTCCCACCAATGGATTCAGATCTGCATTTGGGCCATGGTGAAGTCGAACTCGGCTGAGGATAGCGGAAGCGACTGACCGAACTCTGGTTCTGATCACCTCTTCTCGTCGTTGTGTATCCTCAGGGAGATACTCGAGAAGTGACTCCGCTTGGGCCATGACTAGCGCAAACCAGTCATTTTGGCTGAGGCTATCTCTTGTGGTTTCGACCACATCAGCTTTCAGAAAATGAGCCACTGCCTTTAGTTTTTCGAAGACAGAACGGCTCAGCTTTTCGATCACTTTTTCGGAGGCGTGAATAGTGTCCCAGAGGAGTTTATTGTCCCGGTTAAGTTGCTCTACATGACTCGCTTGCGCTGCAACAAGAGAAAAGATTACTCGCATATTGCGAAGAAAAATTTTCCTAATCAAGAATCGACTTACCAGCAAGTTGTGACCGCAGTTTATTGCTCTCGATCTCTTGGTTTCTAGCTACCGAGATCGAATGAAGCCTTACTGTGGCCACTTCTTTGTCTAGCAATGCCACTTTCCTGTAATAAAACAGAAGGAGTGGTCATAATCAATTTGTATCTTCACAAGTTGAAGAGTAATGATCCTTACCTGCGCAAGCTGTCTCGTTCTCTTTGTATGGCCACCATGTTCGCCGCTGTAGCACGCGATTGGGCCATCATCCGAGATAGTTCCTATGATGCAAAAAAGGGAGTTAAAGGTGTCCTATGTACAATTCAGGACACCCAGAGAGGGATTCATCATACCTTCATGAATTTCTGTACGGAGGCATCTTCCGGACTGATGGGAAGGTTTGCTGAAGGCCCGGGGGTGCCTACAGTAGGGGCAGTTGCCGGAAGTGCCTGCTGGGCACTGCTTCCACTCACCGCTAGTTGCGACTGGGACCCCGTGCCTGTTTCTCCTCCCACGGCCCGGACGACTTCCTGGACCGAGGAGGCGGAGCGCTCCTCACTGGAGGCTCCTGCACCAGCAGTAACTTCAACTCTTCCCGAAGTGGTTGAAGGACTGGGCGCTGTTTCTTTTCGTCTGACAAAGGAAAGAAGAATCGAACAATCACAGTTCATTACCATCATTTAAATACAATCAGGATAAAGATTCTTACCTTATTTGAAATCCCATTAGCTTTTGAGATTTCAAGGGAGGCTCCCCTCGAGAGTGGGGACAATTGCCGTCTGTCTTGATCCTCCTCCTGGAGAACAAGGCATCTCCCCCCTGGGTATGTTCTTCGGTTAGCACATTTCTAGGGGAAGATGAAGACGAATGAGAGGAATCTTTACCTGAGCAGTCGGTCCCGTCGGCGGGGTCGCATCCGAAGGCCTCGATGGCTCTTGGACTTCTGGGACCAGCACCTCGTGGGCAACCGCCACAGGATCTTGTGCAACCACCTCCACTCCTGTCTGCGGAGGTGGAGGATTTTCCTCCCTGGGACTCACAGGAGTCGCAGGGGGAAGCTCTTCTCCCTGCATAAGCGTTAACTCATCAAACACATAGGGAGAATTAGAGAAAACAAGACAGAGAGAATCTTACCATGGTCGTCCCTTCGACCAAGGAGGTAGAGGCAACTGGCTCTGAAGCCTCGGGAGCTTCAGGGGCCAGGGGATCATCTGCGACCACAGGGCTTTCGGTGGTCGTGGGTTTGCTACGGCTGCCTCTGCAGTAGCAGTTGTCCCTGTGGAATGGGTTGGAGCGTCACCGGATGGAGAGCCCACGATCTTCCTCCTCCGGTGAACTAGAGGGACATCATCATTCTCCTCCTCCTCACTCCCCTCTCCCTGTACGACGAAGAAGTAATTCCAGTTCGCACCTGGAAAGATCGGAGGGATGTGATATCTTACCGCAGTTTTTCGGGTGGTATGAGGAGTGCTTCGTGAAGACCCTTCCCCAAGATTTAGCCTGACTTTCTTGGGGGCGGGATTCCTCATCCTGGGTCTCGAGGAAATCTTCTTCACGTTCTTTGTCGTCGGCTTCCCCAGGGAACCGATGTTCTTGCTGGGAAACGTCGCCTCAGCAAACCCCCCAAGAAGCTGTTCTCATGGGATTAGTGCTGGACAAACATAAGACCTGTAAAACAGAGGCCAGGTGGAAAATGTACCTTTCGGCGCTCCTGTTTGAGGTTGTCGCCGGCGTGAATTAAGCTTTGGGGGCGAGGCGACCCCTTGGTACACTCTACCTCGGCGTTGTACGCCCAGAGGAGGCAGTTAGTCCGCCTCTCGATCTCAGCAGAGGGCAGAACTGTTCCCAAATACAAATTAAAACTGGTGCATTCCAGAAATAACACAAGGTTTTCGGTGCCAGAAATGAATACCTTCGTTGTAGTCCAAGGTACCGTCTGCCATGGACTTGATCTCCCAAGCTGGATGAGCCCTCTCGCGCAGGGGGCTCACCCAGTTCTTCACAAAGTCTTGGATGACGTCCCGAGCCGTCAACCCTTCTTCGACTAAGTGAAGAATCACGTCGGCGTGCTTCATGAACTCCGCGTCCATCGCTGGGAGAGTGTCCAACTCGCTTGGCTTCTCCGGTCGCGAGTTTTCAAACCACAGCCCGCTCTCCTTCGGTGGGGTGCAATAGAACCACTTCTGATGCCACCCGTGCACTGAGTCTCGCAGGGGTGGAAAGGGATACTCCTTCTTATCCCTCAGCTGGAAGTAAATACATCCGGCGGCGTTGGCGCTCTTCAACCACGCCGAGAAATAGAATCGTCGGAAGAGGTCCACACTGGGGTACACTCCGACGAACGCCTCGCATAGGTGTTGAAAAACCGCCAATATCAACACTGCATTTGGGTGAAGGTTGATCAACTCCAACCCATAATGCTCGAGGACATCCTTGAGGAACCGACTCTCGGAGGAATCGGAACCCGCAGCGCAAATACTCTTCAAACAACACCAACTCGCCCTCCTGGACGGTTGGGGTTTCTTGATCCTTCTCCGTAGGCCGCCAGTTGATCAACAGCCGCGGAGGAAGGATCTCCTCCTTCTCCAACAACATCAAACTCTCCTCGGAATGGTGGATGGATCGGCTCTAGGACTCCATTGTTCGGTGGAGAGTCGAAGGAAAAGTTGGTGATTTTTGGGGAAGATGAAGGCTGAGAAGAATGAGGGTTTTGTGCGGCGGAAACGATGAGGGTTTTTTGCTGTGTGGCTTCTTTGAGAAGACATCTGCTCCTTTTATAGACCCGAGGAGGCGCATTAATGTGAGTAACGTTTCGTTCAAACGTTCCACTGAATATTTTATTCATTTCCCATACTGGATACTGTCTTTGGCGAACCCGTTAAAGTGTACTAGACATCGGATTTGAAACAAAAAGACTTCTTTTGTTTCAGAAACTGAAAGTGCAAAAGCCTGAAAAGTTTTTCAGAGGACGTTTTTCCTTTATGTACCCTGAAAACTTTTACGAAAATATCCTATGACTTGATTTTTGGACGTATGGATATTTTTTGACCGGGTTGTGGTATGATCGAGACCATGCTTTCGATTAAGCTCCAATTTTGACCGCGGTGATGGTCTGGTCAAGTTTCAAGTCTGGTCGCGATAAGTTTTCACTTCTAAACCGCAACTCTAAGTCTGATCGCGGTATCAGATGGTCGCGGTGCCTTTGTAAAAGGTGTGATCCTAATCGCAGAGTTGAATGTTACCTGTGTATGAGTGATCGTAAAGGCATTGCTTATGGTCATGTTTTCACACAGAGAATGTAAAGAATATGTATATGAAGAAAGAAAATTTTATTTCTTGCATTCTTTACATACAAAAGGGATACCGGCGACCAGAGCGTCAACCTGATCCGAAAGAAATTTACAGAGTTCTCCTAGGGACATGTTGTTGTCAGTAGGATCTACACTGACAACCCCCAGGGAACTAGCAACTAATCTAAGCCTATCTACATCGTCCCTAACAAGAGGTACACTACTGTTCCTAATTAAGTCAGAGAGTTCCCGCTGTTGCTGGGCGTGGTCCCTCTCTCGATAGAACTGGTGAGCCTCTTCACGGGATCGTTCAAAATAATCTGCCAGATGCAGAATTGCCGAAGACATCTCTTCGGTCTTCTTCTCCAGGGCATTCTTCTCCTTTAGAAGAGTCCGTCTAAGGGGAAGAAGCGGAGTAGCAGAAGGCTGACCACTAGGGCCTCCAATCTCCTACATTTGCAAGGCTTAGTTGTACTAACCATAAACTATCAGCAAAAAGGAGATGTGGATTGTTACCTGTCCCTGCTCACGACACGTTGATATATCCATCCTGGAAAGATGGACGCTAGGTGGCGGAAGTGCAACCTTCCCACCAGAAGATTGCTTCCCCAACACAAGTTGAGGATCTTCTGGCCGAATAGTCAATGCTTGCTGGCTAGAAAATCGATCACCCAAACAAAAGCAAGGGGTGCTAGGGAAGAAAGCTGCAAGAAGAAAAGATGATGGCTCATCTTCTACTTTTGCTCTGCTGGAGGATCCTTCGTCAACCTTGGACTTCTTCTTTGAAGGAGATGGATCTTCAAGTATTTCAGGCTCTTGCTTGAGAAATTCCTCTTCATCACTCTCAATCTCGATGATGTTATGATCTGCCATCGGGAAGTGTATGAAGAGAAGAATGAAGATGTTTTTTAGAAAGAACTTAGCCCTGAGAAGAAATTGTGAAGTTTTACAGATTCAAAGACCCAGTATTTATAGCCATCAGGGTGACGGTTCACGTTCTAAATGCCTCGGGTTCTTAAAAACATTTACAATTTTACCTCGGGTTAAAAAACATTTCAACAGCGCCATCATTACTTGTCGCATAATACCCAGAGTCCGTCTCGGGGAACCAACCGTCCTACTTAGTGCGCCACTAAGTGAAGGATTTGAAGAGTCGGGTTAATAATCCGATGCATTTCTTTAAAATTAAAGTGAACACGTCCCTTCGTTTTCTTTAAATTTGGGGGCTAGCTGACGAGGATTGCACCCGAATCAGTTCAAATAAATGCACTGTTGGTTCAGGACAGATTCGAACCAGACACGTGTCTAGCGGTGTGAACTCAAGTTATTCTGAGAAGCATCAGCCCAAGGTCGCAGGCTTTGTGCGATCAGGTCACAGGCTTCGCGCGGTCAGGAGTTCATATGCTATACGCGAACAGAATGACCGAGATGTTGCGCGGTCAGCCGATATCCCGCGGTCAGAGCATTCTCGACCAGGGTGCTTGGAATTCATCTGTCCGGCTATTCCTATAGCGGGAATATTCCAAGTATCCCGAAGATTCCCCCACGTGGGGAATCAACCGTCAGGGGGTTAATACGTGCAGTTATCCATGAATAACACGTGTTTAACCTACGTGGAGGTTAAGAGCGGTTTTCTAAAAACCGTATTCAACCGTCCAAGCAACTGCTTGATGCAGTTTACTGCATGACACCCTTTCGACCAGTATAAAAGGGTGGTATGGAGTGTCAAGCAGAGGAAGAGGACGAGATACAACGCATCTCAACCACTCAAACAGCCAAGTCTACGGCCTAGATTTGATAGTTCTTATAAGCCTTCCTGGCTTTATTCTGTACATTTACATAGGAAAAATCCTTCGCCTGTGAAGGAGTTTTTTCTACCATCTTGTAACCTTTTATCACTTATAGTGGAATCCCAACAGGACGTAGGGCTATTACTCCCACCATCGAGGGCCCGAACCTGTATAAACGTCTCTGTGCTCCTATTCTCCATTGTTCTACATACCTTCCCGGAGGGTCATCTTGAAAGGTCCTGCTATTACAAATTTTGCATAAGTTCGGCTGAGGACTCCGAGTCCGAATCGTCGACAACAGCCTCTCCGGTTCTCATCACCCCCGCCTCTTTTGCAATGGGGCCCGCCACCGGTCCCGATGGGTTTGGCGTCGTCGAGAGGGAGACCCCCCTACTGTCCGCGGGGGAGGTCGACCGGTACGCGGAGAGTTTGCAGACCCGGAAGGTTCAGGATTACGTCTCGCAAGGGACTCTCCGCGAGCACTTCGGGGAGCTTCAATCCCTCCAGGTCCAGGTTCTTTCTTGAGCTGGTGGATTGTTTCCTTCGGTACTCCCAACTCGGATTTTCACTAACTCTTGGGCTTGTAGGGGGCGGCCATCACCTGGGGGATTGAAGCGTGCTTTAGCCGGGCGCTGAAGGACGCGGAGGGGAAGGCCGCCGCCTATTTGGAGGAGCGGGACGGCACCCTCTGGGAGTTGGCTTGGGTCCGGGCCCAGCTCCACGCCTCCGAGACCGCCAACGACCGGCTCCGGAGGGAGACGAAGGCGAAGGAGGATGCCCTCCGGGAGCTCGAGGGCTCCAGTGTCTGGGCGGTGACGGACGCTGGACGCTCCATCCGCTCAGCCCTCGAAGGGCTTGGAGTGAGCTTGGGCTCGGGGGGCAGCTTTGAGGCGGCGCCGGCGACGCTCATGGAGGCTGTGCGTTTTCTCAATGCGCAAGTCTCCGTGATCCCAGAGGTCGCTGATGCCCGGGTGCGAGGTCGGGCGATCCCGGTGGTGGCTGCCGCGGCCGGGCTCGTGGAGCACCGAGGGGTAGGCGCCCGGGCGATCGGGGGCCGAGTCCCCCGGAGCTTCTCGGAGTTCTTCGAGCCATCGCGGCGAGAGGTGGAGCAGCTCACCGGCGGCTTCTACGATCGGATCGTTTGAGTGCGGTTCCCGGCGCCAGCGCCTCCAGGGTTAGATGTCGTGGCTCCAGCAGGAGCCTCCCGGGGGGAGGACGCCAACGAAAAAGTATGAGCCTCCCCCCGGGCTTTTAGATAGAACACTTTTTTGTTTTTAGGTTTTTGTTCCCGGTAGCTTCTTAGAGAAAGCCCCGGACACTTGTACAAAAACATTTTGATGCAATAGAAATGGGATTTTTTGCTAAGTCGGTTGAATTTTACCAGGTTTCCCGGGAGGTTACTCCCAGGCGAAGGTCCCCGAGGTTGCGGGGAACCTCTCCGGAGGTGGGGCCTTCGAGCCCCGGCGGGTGTCATCCGGGGGATGCCCAGGCCGCCTTTATCTTGTTAAGTCTCCTTTCCGAGGGACGCGGCAGGGGCGTCTCTCGGGAGCCAATCCGGTTGCGGTGGCATCCAGAGTGGCACCTGGACAACTTCGACAATCACCGCGCCGAACTATCCCCCCCGCGACCAGGGTCCCAGAGGATTCCCCCGCTTCGAATACTTCCACCGGCGGGCTATGAATATTGGCCCGAAGACTTGCTCTGGGAGGCCCAGCGTCGAATACGCAGCTTGTACCGGGACCTGGCCCGAGAGATATCGGAGGGCCTCCGAGATTATTAGGTGTAGGATCTTTGCGGGTTGTACCCTATGTTGTATCGTGTTTAATGTAATGATACCCACCGGAGGGGGAAGATGTCCTCCGGTTAAATGTTTTCAATAAAGCTAAGTTTGCTTGTTATGAATTTTTGTCTGGAACAGGGTGATTCCAGGGTGCTTCTTATCCCCCCTCCATAGCGGGCCGGAGGGTAGCTCCGCTCGCTGTGGAGGTGACAAAGCCCCCGGGGTAAGAACCCTCCAATTGTGAAAACTTCCGGGAACAATTTTTCGAAAGCCCCGGCGGGATCCTCCGGTCGCCGTGAGAATGGGGAGCCGGGAAAGATCTTTCCGGGAGAAGAACATCAGAAAATCCAAAATTCCCAGGAGAACATCCAAGAAAATCCGGAAGTGAGATTCCCGGGAATAACTTTTCCAGGAGACAATCCTCCGGTCGCCGTGGAAACGGGGGAGCCAGGAACGCGATCTCTAGGACAACATCCAGGAAAATCTGAGAGTGAAATTCCCGGGGATAATTTTTCCAGGAGACAATGTAACACCCCTGTTTTTCCCAATCTTAACCTACCTTGACTATCTGCATATCAGGATGAGATCTTGGTAATGCCAGAGTATTACTCTAAAAAGTTGGCGGCCAAACTCTTTCATTCAAGTCGTTTTCACAGATCAGTCCAAAAGATTCACGGATTAGTCCTTTTTAGATCTCTGAGGAACCCCAAAAAGGCTAAAAGTTGCAGATCATTTCCAAATCATGATGTGATTCAGTGAACATCTTCCCTTCACTATTCTAAACATTTTCCCCTTCTGGAAGAATTTCCAAATCTCTCCCGAAACCCTAGTTTCAGCCTTGTCAAATTTCTAAAATCCAGACTACCCTAATTACCCTGTTTTCAGTTCATCTCAAAACTTGCCTAAATCTCCAAAATTTTGTCATCTCTAGTTGCTGACTAATATTTTAGACTTTGTGGATTAATTTGGCAAAGCTAAAATCTTTTCTACCTAAGCCAAATGCCGGATTTACAGATCAGTCCCTGGAATCAAGAATCTGTAATTGCAAAACAGCCCATCTAGTCTTTTGCTGCTGTTTTCGACCAGCGCCTGGTCGTGCCCTCGACCAGTGCTGCATCGCCGTTGCCGTGCCGCGTTTTCTCGCCGCAGTTGCTCGCCGCCGGCCGTCGCCTCTTGTCGCCTGCACTTGTGAGCAAATGAGCCACCCCGCGCGCACGTGCCTGCCACCAGTACCGCGCCATGACCAGCGGATAAACGCCCGCACTCCAGGGCATCGTCTTCGCGCGCGCGCAACCGTTGCCGTGGCAATTGCATGCGTTACGTGTCGTTGCCGGAGCTTTGCTACTGCCTCCGCATCTGCGCCATCACTGGTGAAGTCCCAATGCAATCGACAAAGCCTGTAGAGCAGCTACACCGCCAGTGCGCAATCACATCGCCGGTCACCGCTGTCGCAGCTGCACCCGGCCGGTCTCGTCCCCGGCACAAGTTCTCTCGCCGTTCCCCCTCGCAAGCTCCGCCTCAATGCCTATATAAACCCCTTCAGCGCTGTGAAGAAATACAACGCCAGGACTTAGCCATTTTCCAGTTGCTCACTGTTTTCGTTTTCTTCTCCGGCGAGCCAGTGAGTGAGCTCACGGTGCTAGCCCATTCCACAGCCCCTCTCTTCAATCCAGGTTCACCAGTGAGTTCCCCTCGTTCCCCTCTCTGTGTCATAGCAGCCAATTGCACTAGATCGATCCCCATCGCCGGTGATCGCCGGATTCCCGATTTGCCCTGTTCCCCCAATGCCGTTCGATTCAGCCCAAATTAACCCTCAATCCTGTAGAAGAAGTTGATCAGTAAGCTTAGTAGAGCAAGCCTGTAGAACCAGAATCCCCAATTAAGCTCAAATCGAAGAAATCCCAAATTGGAACCTCGGCCGTTCGCCGGACTTCGGTGCCAAGCTTCTCCGGTCGATACCCAATGAAATTAACCTCCCCAGTAGCTTTGTTGTGCCCTAGAGATCATCCCCAAGCTTGGAATTGAGCTCTTTCGCCCTGTATCAAAAATACCCAAGCTCCAGTGTCGTCTTCTCCAGCGCCGGTCGCCGGAATTTGTTCCCGGCCGATCTAGCCCCTGAAACTTTGTCCCTTAGCTTCGCCTCACCTCCCTGAGCAATTTCTTCCACTAGCTCGACACCTGGATCTGCTTAGATTGTGAGTTATGCCTATGCCAAGATCACTGTCCAGTAACTCAGTTCTTGTCCAGACCACCGTAGTTCATCGCCGGATTTGGCCACCCTCCGGCCATTTCCAGCCCTAGTGCCTGTTGAGTATATTGTTCCTGTTAGTAATGCCTACCTCCTAGACAAAGTGTTGCATCATTTGGAGCCCTGGATCAAAAGTTAAGCCATGCCCTAGTTTTGGCCATGCCCAGCACTATGTCAGTGCATGTCAGCCACTGGCATTAGCCTTGTTTGACCCCTTCTGGTTGAGCAATTGAAATGCCACCTTGTCCTTCAGATTCCTGGAGTTGTGTTCTACAACTTTCTCTTCTATCACTTCTCCAGAAAACCATCCTAAGATCAGTTTGAAGTTATGCCAAAGCCATGAACTGAATGTCGACCCTTCAACGTTCAATCCTTTTTAGCCGTTTCTTCGACCAGAGCCCTTGTGACCTTGCCCTAACCTTTTCCCCTGCATACATGATTTATTTACTTAATAATTTCTATAGAAACTATTTTCTGTATGCTTATGGTATGTGTTTGTGTGTTGGTTGATTGCCGCAGAGTCAGAAGCTGAAGGAGCGGAAGAAGTCTTTGAAGATCCGTCTGAGTACGTAGACCCCACATTGCAAGGCAAGCCTCATTCCTTTGATCATGTCTCACCCAATATTTTCATATGAAGTATATTCACTGTTTCTTACTATGCATGCTTAATTGAGATACAAGTTATATTTGAATGACATGTGTAGATATGACCCGATGAATCATGAAACCCCTTCTTGTTATTGAACCTTCATATATATATGCTTTTGTCACCCTAGGACTCATATACTGAATATCCACATTAAAATTGAAATGGTCAAATACATGAGAAGTTATGATCAAAACCGTTTTGTCAAGAAAACTGATAAAAGGGATCAGTAGTGAGGATTGGTTTGTATGGAGAGGGTGCGGTGCGCACCAGGGAATGTGAATGTTCCTCACTATTGATTCATAAGGACGAGAACCTTGTGCTGTGTCTCTATACGAATCGTAAACGTACCAACCACTTGCCTGGTATGGGACAGGCACAACTCAGTAGCTTTTTGGTATTAGCAGTTCCCTGTATGGTTTGACGATCTGGTTTCTCGCGTGGAAACTGGAAGGCCAAGGTTCGGCCATGAGTGATGTGAGCCAGAAAAATAATGAGAGGAAAAGGCGTAAAAGAAGGAAGGCGCCCTAGGCCTGATTAAGCCGTGAGCGGCTGTAATCTTAAATGGTCGTATGTCTCGCGTGGACATAGACCAAGGCTATGTGTCCTGAGGGAACATAGACCAGAGAGGCTAGGAAGTAAGGCAGTGGGGAAGACCCACAACGGTACTTGAGACTTAATTGTCTATTTACCGGGCAGGGATACTGTTAATACTGAATTGTAAAAGCGTTGTGTGATCTCGGCCTTGTCACATGTGTATAAGTCACATGGAGCTGATCCGACTTGAAAGCCGAGTGAACCAGTGGATTTAAAAAGAGGTACACCTTTGCAAAGTGTAAAAGAAGTATCAGATACTCTGTACTCCCAGGTTCAGGAGTCTTTTTGTAGTGGATGTTATCCATGGGTTATAGCACAAGTAATGTTTTGGAATGTAGTCATAATGCGGTTAACAAAGTAGTGACTCATGGGAGACCACTATGTCTAATGTTTTATTGAAAACCTGTTTAATGTTTAAAGGATCATTTTCATGACAAAAGTACTGTTTACTGAACAAATAACTTGGAAATCTATATATCTCTATCCATATGAAACTAAAACCCCTGAATCACATGTTTCACCCTCATATAAGTACAATTACTATAATCCCCGGAATGAGTGTTGCTGAGCACCAAGTGCTCACCCTTGCATTTATATCCAACTGTAGAAGAGGGATTCGAGGATCCCGATTCCTTCAGTTATGAGTACCCGGCAGAGGATGGAAGTGCCCCGGACGAGCCCACGTTCTAGAAGGATTGCGCATCAAGTCAAGTCAGATGTGGGAGAAGCCTCTCCAACCCCGCTGCAGATGGAAATCAAGCTATTTGTCGTTGCTTTGTGCTTTATGTTGTGTGTTCGGTACTTGGATACCGATTCGGATTCTGATAAACTAGTTATTTTCGTAGCAATTCTACTTAGCACCATTTTCGGTGCTTTGGCTATGTAATATTGGCCATGTTGGCCTGATACTTGCTTAATGTTATTACTATACTTGTGTGATTTGGAGCTCATGTGACATCCTGCTGTGTGTAACCTACCTGGGCGGTTACCAAGGTGATCCTCAAATGGGGGTCTCACAGACAACCCTCCGGTCGCCGTGAAAACGGGGAGCCAGGAACGAGATCTCCAAGAAAGAATATCCGAGAATTCCATCTCGTTAAGGAGACAACTGACTCCCAGAGGAGGATGCGCCCGATGACGGGTCTGAGTGTTTGAGTAGGGAACTAGTCTCTCAAATTGACACGTTACCGCGGTCCTTGAGGACTGGGTTTCCACTTACACCCTCAGTCCACGAGGGGTGATCGTAAGCCGCCCTATGGGAGTGGGACTCCCGTGGTAGGGACTTGTTGGGTTGTGATAGCCCACTTCCTCGTGGGGAGGGGCATCCTCGTTAAGAGGGCATCCTCACGGGGAGGGCATCACCGTGAGAGGTGGTAATGTAAACACCTGCAGTGAGCCAGAGCTGAGGAAAAAGCCAGTTGTATTGATAATGAATTAAGGTACAACGCCTCCCCCCGCAAGATCACGACAGGGGAGGGAACAGTGAGTACAATCCCCTCCGGCGTAATCGCTCCGGGGGTGGGGACGAGCTCGTAGGCTAGACGTAGAACTTGTGAAGCAGGCGTATGCTCCATGTGTGCTTCAGCTCTTGCTCTTGAAGGTTGGAGAGCTTGTAAGTCCCCCGAGCCCAGGACTGCCGAGATTCTGTAGGGGCCCTCCCACTTGGGGGAGAGTTTGCCCTGGGCCTGGGGGTCTGTGATGCGCTTGAGGACGAGGTCCCCAAGGCGGAAAGCCCTCTCACGGACACGTTGGTTGTTTGTGCGTGCCATTTCACGTTTGTAGATGGCATGGCGGAGAAGCGCTCGGTCGCGTTCCTCCCCCACGAGGTCGACCTCCAGTCGTTGATTTGCCTCATTGGCTTGGTATGTCGCGGTCATGGCTCCGTCTAGTAGCTCGACCCGCAGTGACCGAAAGCCAATCTCCGGGGGGAGAACCGCCTCAGCTCCGTATACAAGGGAGAAGGGAGTACGTCCTGTTGCCCGGCTCGGGGTTGTGCGCATGGAACAGAGGATGCTAGGGAGCTCCTCCGCCCATGCACCCCGCTTGGATGTGGCTTGTTTGAGTTGTCGGCGTAACCCTAGTAGGATCACGCCGTTGACCCTTTCAACGGCCCCGTTGCTCTATGGATGAGCTACCGAGGCGAGGTGGATGGTGAGCCCCAAGCCTTCGCAGAATTCCCGGAAATACACCGAGTCGAATTGCGTCCCATTGTCGCCAGTGATTTCTCGGGGGACGCCGAAATGACATATGATATTTTTCCAGAAAAACCACTGTACCTCCCGGGACGTGATGCTGGCCAGAGGTTCGGCCTCTACCTACTTAGTAAAGTAGTCGACCGCGACCACCGCATACTTGTAGCCTCCGGGCGCTGGGGGGAAGGGGCCTAGGAGGTTCATCCCCCAACGCACGAAGGGCCAATAATGGGGGTAGTCTGAAGTGCTACGGGGGGAGGTTCGAACCCTTGGCCATCTTCTGGCAAGCCTCGCACGCGGAGACAAGGTCTTGCGCGTCACGAATCACCGTGGGCCAATAGAAACCCTGGCGAAGGGCCTTGGCCGCGATGGCACACGGGGCCACATGAGGCCCGCAGCTTCCCGTGTGAATATCCTCGAGAAGCCGGAGCCCTTCCGGCCATGGAAGGCAACGGAGCAAGGTGGAAGCCCCCTGCTTGTAGAGCTTCCCCTCCAACAGGAGGTATGCCCGAGCTTTGGCCCGGAGGCACTTGGCCTCGGTCTCGTTGGGAGGGTCCCCCTCCCCCTTGATGAAGGAGACAAGGGGGTCCATCCAAGACGAAGTCCGAGTGATTTTGGCGACTTTCGGGACGCAGGGCTCGTCACCCGCGCTCGGGGAGGTCACCGAGGGTTTCGGAATGATCTCTAAGAAGGCCCCTTTGGGGAGCGGTTCCCGGGCGCTGGCTGCTCGAGCTAGGACATCGGCCCGATCGTTGTCCCTTCACGGGATGTGTCGGGCCTCTAGGCCATCGAAGTGCTTCTCCATCTTGCGCACTTCCTGCAAGTAAAGGCTCAAGTTCGCGTCATGGCACAAGTAGGACTTGTCCATTTGGCAAACTACGAGCTGGGAGTCTCCTTTTACTAGAAGGCGTCGAATCCCCAGGGAGCGCGCAAGGTGCAACCCGAGAAGCAAGGCCTCGTATTCGGTGACGTTGTTCGTGGCAGGGAACTCGAGCCACGCCGCGTACTCCAGTCCCCTCCCCTCGGGGCTCCAGAGGACTATTCCCGCAGCGGCCCCGGCGAGACACAAGGAGCCATCAAACATGAATGTCCAATGGTCGCTACGTCGGGGTGGTGCGGGGAGGTCTTCGTCCCCTGGCCGGGAGGCAGGAGTCCACTCCGCCACGAAGTCGGCGAGAACTTGTGACTTGATGGTGGAGCGCCCCGTGAGAGAGAGGGAAAAGGGGGCGAGCTCGGCTCCCCACTTCCCTATCCAGCCGGTAGCTTCTTTGTTTCGGAGCACCTCCCCCAAGGGACGGGACGACGGGACAGTGATGGGGTGCCCCAGGAAGTAATGACGAAGCTTCCGGGACGCCATCAGAAGGGCATAGCAGATCTTCTCCATCTCTGTGTACCGAGTTTTGGCCCCTTGGAGGGCCTTGCTCACGTAGTACACGGGATGCTGCTACCCGTCTTGCTCCTTTTCCAATACCGCACTTACGGCGACCAGGGTCACGACGAGGTAAAGGAGCACGGGCTCTTTCGGAGATAGGCTCATGAGCATTGGGGGGCTCATGAGATATTTCTTCAAATCGTTGAAGGCCTCCTGGGCCTTGGGGGTCCACTGGAACCCTTCGAGCCCCCGGAGGATCTTGAAGAATTAGAGGCCGCGTTCCCCCGACCGCGAGACGAAACAACTTAGCCCGGCTAAGCGGCCAGTGAGTCGTTGGACGTCCTTGACCGAGTGCGGTGGGGGCATGTCCAGGAATGCCTGGATTTTCTCGGGGTTGGCCTCTATGCCCCGTTGGGACACAAGGAAGCCCAGGAGCTTCCCCCCGCGCACGTCGAAGGCGCATTTCTCCGGGTTGAGCTTCAACCCGGATGCACGGAGGTTGCGGAAGGTCCCCGCTAAATCGCCGACGTGAGCAGTCACGCGGGGACTTTTGATGACCGCATCGTCGACATAGACTTTGACATTGCGACAAATCTGGTCCTTGAAGACCAGCGTCATGAGTCACTGGAAGGTCGCTCCCGCGTTCTTCAGCCCGAAGGGCATATGGATGTAGCAGAAGGTTCCGAGGAGAGTTATGAAACTCGTCTTTTCCTCGTCCCCTTCTGTCATCCGAACTTGGTGATAGCCCGAATATGCGTCTAGGAAGCTCATCAACTCGCACCCCGCGGTGGAGTCGACCAACTAGTCTATTCGCGGGAGCGGGAAGTTGTCTTTGGGGCAAGCGCGGTTAAGGTCGGTGAAGTCCATGCACATTCTCCACTTGCCATTCGACTTCTTCACGAGGACGGGGTTCACAAGCCACTTGGGGTGTAGGACCTCCCGAATGAACCCCGCCTCTCGAAGCCTGGCAATCTCAACCTTGATCGCCTCTTGGTGTTCGGGGGAGAGTTTCCTCAGCTTCTGCTTGACCGGAGGGTGGCCGGGGGTCACCGCGAGCTTGTGCTCGATGACGCCCCGAGCGATGCCTCGCATGTCAGAGGGCTTTCAGGTGAAAACGTCAGAGTTTTTGCGCAGGAAAGCCATGTCGTGGTATTGCGAATACCCCGGCAGGTTTTGAGAATGATCCTAGTGAAGATTACGCGACACGGGTTGACCGGATGACCGGTCCTCCCCCGCCGGACAAGCACAAGAAATGACACACGGATTTATACAGGTTCGGGTCCCGGTGGGGGCCCTAGTCCTGTCGACGCACTCCCGACCGGAGTCGGCTGGGGAGGCTCTCTCCGGGGGAGAGGCTTCCGGAGCACGCCTGTGAGTTTAGCTATTCCAATAAAAGTGATCTGATCCTTTACAACAGTGGGGTACAAGGGCTATTTATAGCCCCAAAAAGAAGTAAAAAGCCTAAACTACCCCGGAAGCCACCGTCGGATTGAAGGGTAGGACCGTCCTTCTTTCGGTCAAACGCCTTGGATGCTTGACAGGTGGTCGCTAGTTCCCGAGGCGCTCCTCGCGTGACCTGCACGTGACAAACAATTCGAGACTTTACCTTTAGGAGGGCGATGAGGCCTGGGACGGCGCCGGAGGCCACGCCCCGGGGGCCAAAAGGCGGCGCCCGAGGAGCGGCCGGAGACCACGTCCCCGGGCCAATGGCGGCGCCCGGGAGGGCACCGGAGGCCACGTCCCGGGGGCCAAATGGCGGCGCCCGGGGAGGGGCCGGAGGCCAGGTCCCCGGGCCGATGGTGGCGCCCGGGACGGCGCCGGAGACTATGTCCCGGGAGCCAAAAGGCGGCGCCCGGGACGGTGCCGGAGGCCAAGTCCCGGGGGCCAAATGGCGGCGCCCGGGGAGGGGCCGGAGGGCCAGGTCCCCGGGCCGATGGCGGCGCCCGGGATGGCACCGGAGGCTATGTCCCGGGAGCCAAAAGGCGGCGCCCGGGGAGGGCCCGCAGGCCACGTCCCCGGGCGAATGGCGCCGCCCGGGACGACGCCGGAGGCCAAGTCCCGGGGGCCAAAAGGCGGCGCCCGGGGAGGGGCCGGAGGCCACGTCCCCAGGCCAATGGCGGCGCCCAGGACGGCACCGGAGGCTAGGTCCGGGGGGCCAAATGGTGGCGCCCGGGGAGGGGCCGGAGGCCACGTCCCTGGGCCCATGGCGGTGCCCGGAGCGGCGCCGGAGGCCAGGTCCCGGGGGACAAAAGGCGGCGCCCGGGGAGGCCCCGGAGGCCAGGTCCCCGGGCAATCGTGACGCAACTTACCTGGACTTAGTCCCGCGGAGATTTCCCCCGACAAGCCATGAGTTGCTCCATGTGCTCCTCATGGAGATCCGCCCTGATCTTAACGGTTTTGTCCCCGTCGTCCGGGGACAGTGGGATTTTCCGGAGGTCCCCTTCCGGAGATGGCTTGGGGAGGGACCTCCCGGAAGGTATCACGGCGGCGTCTGACTCCGGGGAGAGGCCTCCCCCTCCAGCATTTTGATGATGTTGACGCTCCCGATCATCTCAGCGACGCACTCGTATAAAGCGCGGGCCACGTCTTGGTCTCCCCGGGCGGTGATCACGCCGTGAAGCCCGGGGGATTTCATGCAGAGGTAGTTCTGGTGGATCGCGGCCCCCAAGCGGTTGATCGTGGTGCTCCCCATGATCGCGTTGTAAGAAGAGGGGAGGTCTACCACATCAAACCGGACCATTTCTGTCTGATAGTTGTCCGGGGTGCCGAAGGTCAAGGGGAGATCCACCTTCCCCATGGGGTAGATCGTCTTCCCCGGGACAAATCCTTGCAAGGGCCCTGCTGCGGGCTGCAAGAGCTTCTCGTCCACCTGCATCTCCCTAAACGCTTTTAGGAGCTCCCGCCATCCACGAGGATGCGGGCCAGATGGCAGTTGTAGATAGTAGTGGAGACGATGACCGCGTCATCATGGGGGAAGCGAACCCCACGCGCGTCTTTTGCCGTGAAGGTGAGGGGGACGTCCGACCACTTGGGTGGCCAAGACGTATGCAGGACCCCCACCACATTTACTTCACGCGCGTACTCCTTGCACTGACGCTTGGAATCACGCCCAGAGGCCGACCCTCCCGTGATGACGTTGACATGCCTCTGGGAGGTTTGGAAGGGGAGAGTCTCTCATGGCTCCCCCTCCTGTGTCTGTCCCTGCTGTCCCCCCGCGGGAGCAGGAAGGGCTGGTAAGGCCGGCTGAGGGGGCAAGGAGGCCGGAGTCCCCCCTGCCCATGCTGGTCGAGGAATGCGGTGAATTGTTGGAGTAGTTGATGGCATTCCCGGGTGGCATGGGTATCAGACCTGTGGAAGGTACACCACAGACCTTCCCTGCTTCCCGTGGCGGGGCTTTCCCGGTCGCGGGACGACTGTCCTCCCCCACGGCCTTTCGGCTTGGGGAAGGGGCGGTTGCCCTTCGGGACGTCGCGCGAGCCGCCTCCGCCCTCGAGGACAAAGGTGTCCCGATGCCGTGGCTCGCTACGACCCCCTGCTTGGCGCGTTTGAGGGGGTCCCTGGCCCCCTGGTTGACAGGGGTGGGAGCCCCCTGGTTCTTCTTCCAGAGGTCATCCTCCTCCGCCCGAGCGTACTTCTCGAGTACATTGAAGGGCTCGTCGGCGGATGAGGGGCAGCTTCGGGAGAGTCTTCGATGGAGCTCCCTCGGGAGGATCCTGCTTTTGCACGCCTCGATGACCGTGGAGTCAGGGACGTGAGCTACTCTACTCTTGACTTGAGCAAAGCGCTTGAAGAAGCTGGGGATAGTCTCCCCTGTCTTCTGCCGGACGGTATACAGCTGCGAGGAATCCAGGGGACGCACATAGTTCCCCTGGAAGTTCGCGCAAAACTCGCGTTTGAGCTGCACAAAGGATTTGATGGAGCCGGCCTTCAAGTTGTAGAACCACAAGCGGGCGATCCCGGTCAGGTAGAGGGGGAAGACGCTACACTGCATCGTCTCATCCCCCCCAGCCGCCGAGATGGCTGTGGAATATACCTGCACAAATTCATAAGGATCGGCCTCACCATTATAGTGTTCGATGTGCGGCGGGCGGTAAGGCCGCGGCCATCGAATACACCGGAGTCTGCGGCACAATGGTTGGTTCGCCCCTTCCACCTCTCGAGGGGAGTCCCGATCATTGTCCCCTTTGACAGGGGATGCACGCTCATTGTCGGAGTCAGGGAGGGGCCCAGGAGGTCCGCCGGCATGGCGGTAGCGCTGCTTTTCTTCCGGGTTGGTGGAGCTGACCTCCAAGACATCCGGGAGCTCCCCAAGAGAGGTCGGCTCTTCGTCAGGTCTCTTCCCCCGGCTGGAGCGGGAGCGAGGCTCCCCGCGTCCACGACCCAGGGGAGGCTCTTTCCCGGACTTTGCGATACGCATTTGCTCAACCTCCTCCCTGGTGAAGCGGACTTGGTCCGCCGGGGGTGCCCTCGGGGGCAGACCCGGGGGAGGAGGGAGCTCATGCATTGCACCTACCGGCCCGGGTGCTACCGCGGCCAGTGAGGGGGAAACCCCTGTGGCAATGTCTGGAAACGGAAAGGGGGAAACCCCTGTGGCGCCTAGAACCAAAAAGGGGGAAACCCTTGTGGTGACGTCCAGAACCGAGGCGCCGTTGCGGGGGGAGGCCCACTGTGACGCGGGAGCTACTGTGTCGGCCGCCACCGGTGCGGTAAACGTGACCCGCGGGACGGGACTGGCTCCCAGTGCAGGGAAAGCCCCCGGCATGAAGTGAGCCCCCGGCCCCAGGAATAGAGCCGGAGCAGGGTGACCCCTTGAGGTAGTGAAAGCCCCAGGCATCAGATAACCCCCCGTCATCGGGAAGACTCCTGGCGTCGGGAGGGCTCCGGATGAGGGACCCGCCAGTGGAGGATATCCTCCGGTAGGGTCGTATGGAGCGACCGGCCCTCCGGGGAGTAGAGGGGCCGCCGGGTGAGCCATGAACGGGGGCATGGCCCCCATGAATGGGAATTGCGGGTAGGTGGGGGCTGGTGGCCGCGCCAAGAAACGGAGCAGCTCATCCATAGAGCACTGGGTGCGGAGTTGGCCCTACACTAAGGCCTCAAGCAAGGTGTCCCGGGAAGCCGGGGAAACCGTCGGGGGGAGGTTGGTTCCAGCCGAGGCGGCCACGGTCCCCGGGATTGAACCGGAGGTCGAACCACCGAAATTAACAGGGAAGGAGGGAGGCGGTGCCTGGGTTTGGCCATGTCCGGACGTCGGTGCTGGGACAGCCATGCTTCGGATGGGTGGCGCCGGGTCACTGGGACCGGCGTCACTGGGGAGGGTGCGAGCCCTCGTTCTTGGGGGAGCCATGGCGATTCATCACGAGTCCCCACGGACGGCGCCAACTGTTGTGGTATTGCGAATACCCTGGCAGGTTTTACGGAAGATCCTAGCGAAGAAAAAACGACGCGAGCTGACCGCGTGACTGGTCCTCTCCCATCGGACAAACACAGCAAATGACACGAAAGTTTATACAGGTTCGGGCCTCAGTGGAGGCCCTAGTCCTGTCGGCGTGCTCCCAACCGGAGTTGGCGAGGGGAGTTCTCTCGGGGGAGAGGAGGCTCTGGAGCACACTTATTTGATTGTCTATTGGAGTAAAAATGAATCCTCCCCCTTACATGAGGTGTTACAAGGGCTTATATAGCCCCAAAAGATGAAAAAAGACTAAACTACCCCGCCGGCCACTGTTGGATCGAGGGGCAGTGACGTCCTTCTCCTGGCTAGGAACCTTGGATGCTTGACAAGTGTCCGCCGATTCCCGAGGCACATCTCGCGTGGCCCTCACGTGACCCAGGACCATAGACCCCTGTCTTCGGAAGACGGCGCTTGGGACAAGCCACCGGGGGGCCTTGTCCGCGGGCAAAAGGAGGCGCCTGGGACAAGCCACCAGGGGGCTTTGTCCCTGGGCAAATGGCGTCGCTCGGGACAAACCATGGTGGGGAGGGCGCCCTGGACAAACCACGGGGGGCCTTGTCCCCGGGCAAAAGGCGGCGCCCGGGATAAGCCACTGTGGGTCCTTGTCCCAGGGCAGATGGCGGTGCCCGGGACAAGCCACCGGGGGGCCTTGTCCCCTGGCAAATTGAACAGCCTCTTACTTGGACTTGATCCCGTGGAGATTTCCCCCAACAAATCTGGTCTCCGCTGGACTGGTTCGATGACTTGATTTGAAGACAACGACACACCCGCGACCATATCCGCTGGGTTGGTTTACATCCGACCTAAACCAACAGATTACGAGTCAGTGTGTGTTGAAGTTTGCGATCTCTGCACGATATATCGGTGAGGTGCAGTGCGATGTTGTCCCTATCGATATCTGTCAGGTGATCTTTGGGAGTCCATATCTGTATGATCGAGATGCTCACCTCCATTGGCAAGCGCAAGAGTATGACCTTACCAAAGACGGAGTTAAGTTCGTGATCAGTAGAGACATCCACGTCAACACTTCAAACTTGATTACCGCAAATCAAGCCAAATGAATTGTTAATGCATGTCACAAGTATGCGCTTGTCATGATTTGACCCATTGGTCAAGGTGAGGGTACTCGACCAGCATTGTCGTTGACGTGCTGAGAGGATTCTGGTCGTTTGTCGGGACTGCTGTAGGGATACAGTGATCTATTCGAGACTACCCAGGGTCATCCGTCGAAACGTCCAATCAAGCACGAAATTCAACTTGTTTCCGATGTGACACTACCCAATCTGAGTATGTATCGCAACTCAGTATTGGAGAATGAAGAGATCAAGATAAAACTTGGTGCGTTGTTGAACGATGGTGTCATTCAACCGAGTAGTTCACCTTGTGGATCTCCTGTGGTGTTAGTGTTATGGAATATACGTATCAGATACGAATTCGGATAAGATTTGAATCTTATCAAGAAACCTAATCTGTTAGGATTTCTTCTGCATGGGCAGTTCGAATAAGATTCGTATCACATCAGGAAACCTAATCTGTTAGGATTTCTTCTGCATGGCCCTATATATAGAGATTTATGATGGGCTTTGAGAATCATCACAAAAGCCATAGCTGCCATCTCTTTTGATAGCCCTTAATCCCTTGTCGTACGCGTTGGTGCTAGCACACCATTGTACGACGTTCCATCCCAGTACGTGTGGATACCAGTAGAGGCGCTGCTGCAATTGCTGCACTGATTAGAATGATCTGTGAGTAGTCGTTGTCATCTACATCTGCTAATCAGGACGATCCACAAACGGTTGCTGTGAACATTCGATCGCTTCACCAAATCTGCTTATACTAGTGGTAACAATCTAATCTATGATCTATTACTTGCAGCCTTCGAGTAAAATTTTTGAAATTTTGCTAGTGTAGCTTACTCATTTTCCAACAGTTGCATCAGAGCCATCCTGTATAGTATTAGATCTGGATTAATTATATATATATGTGTGATATATGAAGTTATAGTAGATTAGATCGACTAGTTCATTCAATCTGTTACCGTATGTTTCGTTATACATGTTTGTTTTGACATCCAAGTGTTGCGATGAACTATTTTTTGGCCAACTTTAATATGAACTAATGTCTAATGATCCAAGAATGGGCCAGAGGGAGATGTTGTTAGGGTTTATATGACAATAGTACTTTGGATCTTCCATATCATATGTGTGTAGATTGGATCTACATATGACATTAGCTATTTATTCTAGATATTCATATTGGAGTTAATATGACTGGCATAAGGGGATTTAAACTAATCAGATTGGTTCAAAAATTTGATTAATGTGATTAATTCAAAAAAAAAGATTATATTTGATAACCAGAAACTGTCAACTTGGGTGTCTAAGGAAAGAACACATCATAAGGTTTTTCTTAATAAGCCCTGCTTGGCGGAATGCTTTCCTTCATGGTGTGTGCAAAAACAGTCACAGTTTTTCCTGGCCAAGGTTACTGCCAACAGAAGTTAAATATAGTCGTAGTTATGCATGTGAGATTATCTAACTGCTGGTTATTTTCATGCATATAGATGTTGTGACATCTTTTAACCCCTCATGAAACATAAAGATTATACTTGACAACCAGAAGCTGTCAACTTTGGTATCTAAGGAAAGAACACATCATAAAGTTTTTCTTAATAAGCTCCGCTTGGCAGAACACTTTCCTTCATGGTGTGAGCGAAAATAGTCGCGGTCTTTCCTGACCAAGGTTACTGCCAACGGAAGTTAAATATAGTCAAAATTGCACCTGTTAGATCATCTAGCTGATGGTTATTTTCGTGCATATGGATGTTTTGCTATGTTTTAACCCCTCATAAAAATTAAGTTTATTATACCCTTCCAATTGCTGCACCTGTCAAGATTTTGATCGTTGCTTGGTGGGTCTGACAAATCAGTGTCGACGATTCGGACTCGGAGTCCTTAGCCGAACTTATGCAGAATTTGTAATAGTGAGACCTTTCAAGATGACCCTTCGGGAAGGTATGCTGAACAATGGTGAACAGGAGCACAGAGAATTTAGACAGGTTCGGGCCCTCGATGGTGGGAGTAAAAGCCCTACGTCCTGTTGAGATTTCACTAAGTATGGTAAAAGGTTTACAAGTGGAGGAAAAAGTCCTCACAGGCGAGGATTTTTCCTGTAAAAGTGTACAAAGATAAGCTAAGGAAGACTTATAAAAATGCTATATGAGGTGTGCCGTAGACTTGGCTAACTTGGATCCCCCCCTGATTGATGCTTCATGCCATCCTTTTATACTGCTTGAAAGGGTGCCATGTGAAGGAAACTGCATCAATCGGTTGCACGGACGGTTGGATACGGTTTTTGAAACTGCTCTTAACCTCCACGTAGGTTAAACACGTGTTATTCATGGATAACTGTACGTGTTAACCTCCTGACGGTTGATTCTCCTCGTGTAGGAATCTTCGGGATACTTAGAATATCCTGTCGTATGGGCAACCGAATAGATAGATCCCAGGTATCCTGATCGGCAGATGTTCTGACCGCGGGATTCGGCTGACCGCGTAATATCCCGAATGTGTAGTTCACGTATAGCCTACGAACTTCTGACCGCGCAAGGCTTACGGTCTGACCGCGTAAAGCTGCGACTTGATCGCGTAAAGCTTGCGACCTCGTGGTGATGCCTCTCAGAATAGCTTGAGTTCGCATCTCCAGACACATGTCTGGTTCGAACCTGTCTTGAACCAGAAGTTTATTAGAAGTGACTCGGGTGTCAATCCTCGTCAGCTAGCCCCCAAATTCGAAGAAAACGGAGAGACGTGTTTATTTCGAATTTAAAAAACCGTGCATTGGATTTTTAACCCGGCCCTTTAACTTCTCCACTTAGTGGCGCACTAAGTGAAAACGGTTGGTTTTTCAAGACGGGTTCTGACATTACGTGACGGGCAATGATGGCGCCGTAGAGATTTTTATCTCGAGGTAAAATTGTAAATGTCTTAACGAAACTCAAGGTGTCTGGGAGGCGAACCGTCGCCCTGGCGGCTATAAATACCAGACCCCTGGTCATGTAAAGATTTACAATTCCCCTTTCACGCCTAAGTCTTTTTCTTGTTACCTGGCCTCCTTCCTTTTCACATACTCCTCCCAATGGCAGATCACGAAATCATCGAGATTGAGAGCGATGAAGGGGAAATTGTCGAACAAGGGTCTCAAACGAATGAAGTCCTGTCTCCCTTAAGGAAGAAACCCAAGGTTGACGAAGGATCTTCCAGTGGAACAAAGGTGAAGAATGTAGCGAGTTTCTTTCTTCCTTCAGTTCCTTTGACCCTCCCCGTTCATGTCTCTCGGCAAGTTAGGCCTTTATCCTTAGAGAAAGATCCCTTCATGTCCAATTCCCCCATCCTTTTGGGTGATCAACATCCTGGTCGGCAAGCGGTGACTATCCCTCGATCAGATGATTGCCATATTGGGTTGGCGAAGCAATCTTCTTCTGGGAAGGTTGCTCTTCCACCATATGATGATCTTCCTCCCAAGATGGGTGTATCAACGGGTTATGCACCGGGACAGGTAACAATTCTTCTCCCTTTTTGCTGATAATTTTAGTTAATATGACTAACTTTTGCAAAATGCAGGAGGTAGGAGGCCCCAGCGATCAGCCTTCTGCTGCTCCATCTCTTCCTTCCGGACAGACTCTTCTGGAAGAGAAAAATGCCCTGGAGAAGAAGACCGAGGAGATGGCCTCGAAGATTCTGCGTTTAGCAGAATGTCTTGATCGATCCCGAGAAGAGGCGCACCATTTCCGTCGAGAGAGGGACTTCGCTCAGCAACAGCGAGAACTCTCTGACTTGATTAGGGACAATAGTGCGTCTGTTGTTAGGGACGATATAGATAGACTTAGAGTAGTCGCTAGTTCCTTGGGGGTTGTCAGTGTAGATCCTACTGACAACAATATGTCCCTTGGGGAACTTTGTAAACTTCTTTCGGAACAAGTCGATGCTTTTATTGACCGTATCCCTTTTGTATGTAAAGAATGTAATAAATAAAGTTTCTTTTATTCATATGAACATTCTTCATACCTTATGTGCGAAATTATGGCTAAAAGCTTAGTCCGCGACCATTCATACACAGGAAATTTCAGTTCTGCGATTAGAATCGCGCTTTAAAAGATCACCATGACCTGCCCTGATGCCGCGATCAGACTTAAGGCCGCGGTTAGAACTGAATTGCGACCAGAATTGAACATCCGGTTAGACTATTACTTTGATTAGAGACGAAGTTTTAGCCTAGAACATGATTTCGATAAAACCATAACCCAATTAGAAACACTTCAGTATGTTAAAAATTGGGTTACGTGATTTTTTCGAATAAAATGTTCAAAGTATAAAAAGGAAAAACGTCCTCTGAAAAGTACTGGAAATTTTTCAGTCCTTTTACACTTTCAGTTTCCAAAACAAAGAAGTCTTTTTGTTTCAGATCCGACGCCTGAGTACTTTATCGGGTCCATCAGAGACAGTATCCATTATGGGAAATGAATAAAGCATTTAATGGAACGTTTGAAACGAGCCGTTTACTCATTAATGCGTCGCCATGGGTCTATAAAAAGCAGTAGGTAGCTTCTTGAGGAAGCCACTCAGCCGCCAAAAAACCCTTAGAATTCCCGCCGCTCAAAACCCTCACTTTCTTCAGCCTTCATCTTCCCCAAATCGCCAGCTTCCCCTTTGATTCTATACCATAGATGGCGTCCTGGAGCAGATCCATTCATCATTCTGAGGAGAGCCTGATGGCGCTTGAGAAGGAGGAGATCCTTTCTCCGCGGCTGCTCATTAACTGGCGACCTGCGGAGAAGGACCAAGAAACCCCAACTGTCCAAGAAGGCGAGTTGGTGATTTTTGAGGAGTATTTTCGTTGCGGGTTCCGATTCCCTGAGAGTCGGTTCCTTAAGGATATCTTTGAACATTACGGGTGGGAACTCATCAACCTCCACCCCAACGCGATGCTGATTCTTGCAGTATTCCAGCATCTCTGTGAAGCCTTCGTCGGAGTATATCCCAGCGTGGATCTTTTCCGACGATTCTACTTTTCGGCGTGGTCGAAGAGCACCAACGCCGCCGGATGCATCTACTTCCGGCTGAGGGACAAAAAGGAGTATCCCTCCCCACCCCTGCGAGACTCAGTGCACGGGTGGCACCAGAAATGGTTTTACTGCACCCCGCCGACCGAGAGCGGGCTGTGGTTTGAGAACTCGCGGCCGGAGAAAACGAGCGAGTTGGATACTCTCCCGGCGATGAACGCGGAGTTCATGAAGCATGCCGAGGTGATCCTTCACTTAGTCGAACAAGGGCTGACGGCACGTGACGTCATCCGAGACTTTGTGAAGAATCGGGTGAGCCCCCTACGTGAAAGGGCTCATCCGGCTTGGGAGATCAAGTCCATGGCGGACACTACCCAGGACTATAACGAAGGTACTCATTTCTGACATTGAAATCCTTTTATGTCATTTTTGAAATGTATCAATTTAACTCGTATCTGGGAACAGTCCTGCCCTCAGCTGAGATTGAGAGGCGGACTAACTACCTCCTCAGGGCGTACAACGCCGAGGTAGAGGGCCCCAAGGGATCGCCTCGCCCCCAAAGCTTGATTCATGCTGGCGACGACCTTAAACAGGAGCGCCGAAAGGTAAACTTTCCACTTGGCCTCTGTTTTGCAGGTCTCATGTATATCCAGCACTAATCAATCCCATTGGAATGAGAATAGCTCCTAGGGAGGTTTGCGGATGCAACATTCCCAAGTGAAAATGTCGGCTCTCTGAAGAAGCCGACGGCGAGGAACGTGAAGAAGGTCTCTCAGAGACCCAGGACAAAGAGTCCTGCCTCTAAGAAGACCAAGCTGAACCCTGGAGAGGGGTCTTCACGAAGCGTTCCTCGTCTCGCAAGAAAGACTGCGGTAAGATATCGCATTCCTGCTACTTTTTCAGGCGCGACATGGAATCACTTCTTCGTCGTACAGGGAGAGGGGAGCGAGGAGGAAGAGGATGACGTTCCTCTGATCCTTCGAAGGAGGAAGATCGCGGATCTTCCATCCAGCGATGCCCCAAGCTGCCCCGCAGAAACCACAGTTGCCGAAGAGGTGGCCGTGGCTGACCCTGCGACCACCGAAGATCTTGTGGTCGCGGGTGACCTTCCAATTCCTGAAGCCCCCGAGGTTTCAGGGTCAATCATCTCTGCTTCCCTGGTCGAAGGGACGACTAAGGTAAAGGATCTTTTCGATCATTCCCTCCTTGGCTCTTTCTGCGCATTTGACAAGTTAATGTACATACAGGAAGGAGAGCTTCCCCCTGGGTCCACTGGGGATTCCAGGGAGGAAAATCCTCCTCCTCTGCGGACAGAGGAGGAGGTAGACGAACAAAGGCCGGTTGTGACGGTTCCAGCAACTCAGGAATCGCCAAGGCCTTCGGATGCAGCCCCACCAGTTAGTCTGGTGGCCCAGGTAAAAGACCTATGTGTTTTTACCTGTTCCCTAAGAATATGCTTGTAACGCGACATTTGCAGGGGGGTGCTGTCTTATTTACCATAAGGAAGGCAAGAACCGGAGACGGCTCTCCTTCACAAGGGGAATTTTCCCAGAAGTCCCAGGAACGAATGGGATTTCGAATAAGGTAAAAACTCTTACTTGACAGTAATCTTAGATAAAAGCTGTCTGACCCATTCTTCCTGTTAGGCAAAAGAAGACAGCGCCTATACCTTCAACCGCCACTGGGGAGGTTGAAGCTAGGGCTGATGAGGGAGCCTCTAATGAAGAGCGCTCTACTCCCGTGGTTCAGGAAGTCGTCCGGACCGCGGGAGGTGAAACAAGTACAGGGACTAGGTCACCACCAGTGGCCTCTGGGGGTGGCATCCGGCCGGCACTCCCATCAACTGTCCCCGTCGCAGGCACTTCAGGCGCGCTAGCAAGGATTCCTGCTAGCATGGATGATGCCGCTTTAAATAAGTTTATGAAGGTATGATGACCCCTATTTCGGCGTTTGAAACGCCTTTAGAGTATATTTAACTCTCTTGCTTCGTGTCACAGGGCTTGTCATGGGTGACGAGCCAGTCGCATGCTGCAATGGCTAGCATGGCGGCTGTTCAAAAAGATCGTGACGGCTTGCGCAAGTGAGGATCGTCATTCTTCTGTTAATATAAGTAGGCTTTAATTGTGACTAACCTGATTTTGCTGCAGAGAGGTTACGTTCTTGAAGAAAGAGTTAGCCAAGATAAGGCTGAACTCAGTTACAGAGTTCCAGAAACTACGGACTGAAATCAATAAACTTCAGTCTGAGAAGGCTGGTAAGTCGATTCTCAATTTGAGAAGACTTAAAGCCGTTTCTTGTTTAATAACCTCTTTTCTCTGTACAGCGCAAGCAGGTCACATTACACAGCTTGTCAAGGACAAGATGCTTCTCGAGTCCTCACTCAACCATACTGATCAAGTGGTCAAAGAGTTGAGCCTACTGGTCTTCGAAAAACTGAAGGCCATAGCTAGCCTTTTGAATACCAACGTGGTAGAGTTGAGGAAGGACGACCCAAATGTCAGCGATTGGGCATCACTGCTCACAACTCAAGCAGAATCACTGCTCGAATATCTCCCTGGAGATTTACGGTGACGTGAAGAGACAATCAGGACGAGAGTCCGATCAGCCGCTTCTGCCGTACTCAGCCGGGTTCGACTTCACCATGGCCCAGATGCGAATCTGAGCGCGCTGGTGGGACCGGTTGAGGTCGAGAGTGAAGAACAGCTTGACGCCGTTATTGAAGAAGTTAAGCCCTTTGTTGACAAACTCTTGGCTGAGCTGAGGATCGAATGATCCTTACATTTTGTAACCAAACAATTGTAATTACAATGCTATGTATGTAAAACTATTTTTCCAAAAGAAAGTGCATATTCACATCATAAGTTTCATACTATAAGTATATTCCTCTAGCCCCCGCCTCTGTTTTATGAATACTGAAGCCTTAGTATTTTAAGCAGAGGGGAAAATATAAGTATGATGACCAGGGATATGTGCTTCAAGCCGATGGTCAAGATTAAAGTAACATTTTAACCTTATTGCAAACTGGTAGCCACCCAAATGACCGAAAACTAGCCAGATAGTCCCGTGTGCGTTGAGAAACGGCTTATTTAGGAGTGACTTATCTGGAAGTGATCATGGGATCGACCAGCGAATCCGGTTAAAAAATGCTGTAATAACCTAACCGCCGGCGATCAGCCCCCAGGTGGCTTAAAGAAAAACACTCATTGTATGAAAACAAGACATGCTTTTTATGAAAAAAAAAAATGCTAATTGAACAGGAAAAAAGCGATTGGAATACTTACACGTAAAACTTGCGAAGTTGATCGATGTTCCAAGTATTGGACAAAATCCGACCATCCTCCATGGCTAACCGCGCAGATCCTGGCCGCGGCACTGAGACGACAGTGTATGGTCCTTCCCATTTTGGGGAGAATTTAGTGCGGTTAGACTGGTCTTGAATTTTTCGTAAAACCAAGTCGCCAACGTTGAGATCACGTGGTCGCACCTTTTTACTGTGATACTTGCGTAGAGCCTGCAAGTATACCGCGGACTTAATCAGGGCACGATCACGCCGTTCTTCCAGGAGGATGAGATCTTGCGATCGCTGTTCGGATTGGTTGACCTGTTCGAATTGATTCGTGCGAACAGATCCAATACTTACTTCCATAGGCAACACAGCCTCGGCCCCATAGACCAAATGGAAGGGTGTCTCACCGGTGGCTCGACTAGAGGTAGTCCGTAGTGCCCATAGAACAGTATAGAGCTCGTCTGCCCAAGCCCCCGAGCGGGTCTTGAGGCGATCAAAAACACGTTTTTTGATGCCTTGCAATACTTGCCCATTGGCCCGTTCTACGGCACCATTGCTTTGTGGATGTGCCACGGAAGCAAAGCACACTTTAGTCCCAATCTGATCGCAGTAGTCTAGGAAAAGACCGCTAGCGAATTGAGAACCGTTGTCTGTGATGAGACGGTTTGGAACACCAAATCGTGCCACAATGTTCTTGTGAAAGAACTTTTGTGCGGCTGATGCAGTAATATTTCGTACTGGTTCGGCCTCAATCCACTTTGTGAATGTGTCAATGGCTACGAACAAAAACTTGTATCCATTGACCGCTTGTGGCATAGGACCGACGATGTCCATTCCCCAGATCGCGAAAGGCCATGCGAGAGGAATAGTTTGCAATGCATAAGCAGGTTGATGAACCTGTCTTGCATGAAACTGACACTGTGGACACATCTTGACCATAAGCTTGGCATCATCGAGTGCCGAAGGCCAGTAGAATCCCTGTCGAAAAACTTTTCCGACCAGTGTTCGGTATGACACGTGTGCACCGCATACACCGTCATGTATTTCTTTCAAGAGGGATTTTCCTTCCTCCTGAGATATGCAGCGCATGAATACCCCTTGAGTACCCTTTCTGTACATAACCCCATCTATGAGTTTGTACAGACGCGCCTTTCGAATTAACCGATCGCTTTTGGTTTCGTCCTCGGGTAGGGTCCCATGTTCAAGATAGACCCTCAATGGATGAGTCCAATCTTGTTCCTGACCGAGGCTGGCGACGAAGGCTATTGCCGGATCATCCTCGACCGAAGTCATGATCGAAGGATGGTCCAAGTGTTCAATGAACACTCTTGCCGGAGCGGATGAGCGTGAGGATCCAATTTTGGATAATTGGTCTGCGAGAATGTTGTCCTTTCGCGGGATGTATTGGACTTCGAAGTGACTGAAGTGTTTTTCCAATCTCCTCACTTCCCCCAGGTAATGAGCCATTGTCTCATCGGAGGTGCTGTACTCCTTGTTTACCTGGTTTACGACCAGCTGTGAGTCCCCCCTCACCACTAATCGACGGACTCCGAGGAATTTTGCTGCCCGGAGCCCTGCAAGAAGACCTTCATACTCTACTGCATTGTTGGTTGCAACAAAGTGTAGTTGAATGACATACTTAAGCTGTTCGCCCTGAGGCGTAACCAAGACCACTCCAGCCCCCGAGTGTTGAAAACTACGGGAGCCGTCAAAGTACATTGTCCAATAATCGGGGCACTCCAGTTCCTTTGCCAACTGCACGGGGGGCTCAGGGTTGGTCCATTCGACCACAAAGTCGGCCAAAACCTGAGACTTAACCGCCGTGCGAGGGGTGAAATGGATCTCAAAGGCACCGAATTCGACCGCCCATTTGGCGATTCGACCAGATTTTTCTGGATTTCGGACAATATCCCCTAAAGGAAAAGAGGAGGGTACTGTGATCTTGTGTGCTTGAAAGTAATGTCGTAGCTTACGGGAAGCCATCAGTAGCAGCGTAAAGTATCTTACTGGACCTCAGGGTAGCGCTCCTTAGGACCATGAAGTACTTCGCTCACATAGTAGACGGGTCTGTGCACTCCTTCCCTTTCCGCGATCAGAACTGCGCTGACCGCGTGTGGGGTGGCCGCCAAATACAGAAGTAATGGTTCATCCTTTTCAGGAGACACTAATACTGGCGGATTGGATAGATATGTTTTTACCTCCTGAAACGCTTTTTCGGCCTCGTCTGACCACGTGAAGTTATGATGTTTCCGCAAGGCTTTAAAGAAAGGTAGTCCCCTTTCGCCTAATCGCGATATGAAGCGACTTAAAGCCGCCATGCGACCAGCCAGGCGTTGAACATCCTTCATGGTCGAGGGCGACCTCATTTGTTCAATAGCTCTGATTTTCTCAGGATTAACCTCAATGCCCCTGGAACACACAAGAAAACCAAGAAGCTTTCCTGAAGAAACCCCGAAAGAACATTTCTCCGGGTTCAATTTTATTCCAAAGCGATTCAAGTTACAGAAGGTTTCAGCAAGATCGTCCAAATGAGACAATCTTTTGGTACTCTTTACAACCAAGTCGTCTACATATGCTTCGAGATTACGCCCTATCTGGGAAAGAAAGGTCTTTTGCATCAAGCGCTGGTACGTGGAACCAGCGTTCTTGAGACCGAACGGCATTCTGACGTAGCAGTATGTGCCGAACGGGGTGATGAAGGCAGTTTTCTCTTCATCGTCTTCTGCCATGCTAATTTGATGATATCCCGAGTAGGCATCCAGAAAACTCATCAGTTCGCAACCCGCAGTGGAGTCAACCAGCTGGTCGATGCGGGGAAGGGGAAAGTCGTCCTTCGGACAGGCACTGTTGAGGCTAGTATAGTCGACGCACATGCGCCACTTGCCATTTGACTTGCGGACCATGACCGGATTGGCGAGCCAGTCCGGGTGATTCACTTCACGGATAAACCCGGCTTGTAAGAGTTTGTCTAACTCTTCTCGGATGGCTTCCTGTCGGTCGGTGGCAAAACGCCTGAGCTTTTGCTTTATTGGTCGTTGTCCAGGTCGAATTGCTAACCTGTGCTCAATTACTTCCCTTGGGACACCGGGCATGTCGGACGGTTTCCACGCAAACACATCTGCGTTAGCCTGGAGGAAAGCAACGAGGTCGAGTTCCTATTTGTCATCCAGGGCTGACCCAACCCGAATTGTCTTGGATGGGTCATCTGGGTACAAAGGAACTTGTTTGAGTTTCTCATCCGGTCGAGGAGCAGCCCTGATCGCATCGGTGGCGACAGTGGCGACCTGAGCGTCCCGGAGGGGAAGTTGATCGACCATCTCCAAAGACAGCCGGTCGCACGTGAGCGCCACGTTGCGACTACCTCAGGACCGATATAACACCTTTGGGGCCAGGCAATTTCCCGCACTAATAAGCATAGTGCGTTGCCATCATGAACTTAGCAAGAGTCAGCCTGCCAAAGATTGCATTATAAGCTGAATCACAATCGATTACATCGAAAGTAACCAATTCTGTTCGAAAGTTATCTGGTTCTCCCAGAGTGACCGGGAGGACCACTTGTCCCAATGGCATCATGGAGGGGCCTGGGATTATCCCATAAAACGGATGGATTATGGGCTTGATCTTCGAACGAGGAATTTGCATCTCGTCAAGTGTCTTGACCAATAAAAGATCAAGGGAACTTCCCCCATCGATCAGGACCCTTTCGACTCTCGCGTTACTGATGATTGGGGTAATAACCAGAGGTAACCTCAATGGTCGAGTTAGCCCCACAGGACAGTCAGCGCGATCGAACGTCAAAGGCATATCCGACCAACGGGGATATTGAGGTTCACCAAGGGATGTCTCCGTTTGGTTAACCTCTCGGCAAAAAGTTTTAAACTGCCTTTTGGAAACGAAAGAGGAAGAACCTCCGAAAATGACATTAACATGATTTTGAGGTACCTGGTAAGCCATTTCTTCATCTCCATCGACGTCTCTAACCCCGCACGCCTGCTCTTTGGGCGGTAAGGTTGGCATTGGCCCAGCTCCTTGGTAGAAATCGTCCAGCTGTTTCAACCAACTCCTGCAGTTTTTGAGATCGTGGCCTGCGGAATTGTGGAGTGGACACCACCTTTTGCCCTCCTGCGGATTAGTTGATTTTTCTGGCTGGTCGGAATCCCGGCCACCAGAAGCAGTTTTACTTTTAAAAGAAGACTTATTACCTTTGGTCGAAGGTGGTTTCTCCGCGACCGCGACCTCACGGTACTGTCCAGAGCGGTTCCTCTTCGACTTTTTTGACTTCCCGCCCGGTGAAGACTCCGGCTTTTTGCTTGAATCTTCTTTCTTGGCGTCCTTGAAGCCTGGTTGGGGCGGTAGGTCCCCCTTGTCAACCATTCGGTTCCATTCGACTGCCTCGGCTGCATCGGAGTATCGATCAGCCATATCGAACAGATCGGCCACTGATCGAGGAGGGTGGATAAGCAAGTCTTCAGTGAATCTCCGGTATCGAACGGCATGCTTAAATGCCCTGATTACGGAGCCATCAGATATGTTCGGGATGGTATTTCTTACCCCGACAAACCTCTTGACAAACTGCCGAAGCGTTTCGGTCGAAGTTTGCCGCAATCTATGCAAGTCGTCCTCCTTACCCGGCTTTTGGTAACAGTTTTGGAAATTGCTGAGGATGGCATCGCATAGCATTTCCCAATTGTAGATAGAACCCTCAGGCTGATTGAACAACCAGGTTCTAGCCGGTCCTACGAGGACTGTCGGCAGGTAGTTTGCCATGACCTTGTCATCGCCTCCTGCTGCTTGGATGGCAGTAATATAGATATGAAGAAACTCGGATGGGTTCTGAGTTCCATCAAACCTCTCAATGGCCCCTGGTCGAAACTTATCGGGCCAAACGACTGCTCGTAGGCCAGGCGAGAAAGCTTTGCAACCAACGTAAGGACCGTGAACCGTCCTGCGACTTTCGGTCGGGTTTCGAGCAAACTCACTTAATGGCGAGGTTACTCGGGGTCCCAAACGAGAATGAACGGGAACTCGATCCCTAGCACGAGAGTCCTGCATTCGTCGATATTTGTCCTGTCGGGACGGTATAGGCGGCGGGTAATTCCATCGGCCAGAGCCAGAATGAGGACCATCTCGTTCATGGGAATGTGTCACTGAGCGGGAAGAGGCTGTCGGGGTCGCCTCGGATGCGACCTCATCCAGTCTTTCCGCCAGGATCCTGAAAAAGGCCGGTCTCTGCGCATCCGTGACCGTAGGAGGAAAATTGCGCATGACTTCCGCGATAGATCGCAGTCGACCATGGGTACTTCTCCTAGGGGCACCAGGTGTTATTGTTTCCTCGTCCACTGGGAAATGCTCCGGTGGTAAGGAAGGAGTCTGGTCACGTCTACGACCACGCGACCGTCGAGAAGAACTCGGGGCAGCATCGTAACGAGCCTGCGCATCTTGAAGAGCCTCTAGGGCAGTTCTGCGTAGTTCGTTGTTTTGTTGCTCGAGATCTTGCTCCTCCTTCTGTTTGCGATCTTGTTCTTCCCTGACAGCCTGTTGATCGGGAGTTTCCTCCGACAACGCAGCAAACTGCCTAGGGAGAGAGGTCGCCGATGGGGAGAACATCTCGGTTTGTTCCGAGTCGGACTCGAAATCAAAGAGACGGTGAAGGTTATCAGGGTCGAATCTTCCTGGGCTAATTTCAGGGTCACCATCATATTTTCCCTCAGCGGGATCGTACGATGGGCCGGACTCATCACCTAGCACATTAAGAACCTCTGTGGGTTCTGACCTTGTGCCAGTTACCTCTTGGTCGATTAACATGACTTGGGGAGATGATTCAGCCTGGGGAAGATTCTGGCCTTCGACCTCTTCCATCGGAACAGGATCACTTGGAGAAGGCATTGGGATATGAGCATAATCCTCGAGATCGAAATCATTCTCGGAATCATATGCTCCAGCCATGTTTCGGCAAACCTCCGAATTTCAATTAGGACGCCTTGAGAAAGGCCCCACGGTGGGCGCCAGCTGTCGACGATTCGGACTCGGAGTCCTCAGCCGAACTTATGCAGAATTTGTAATAGTGAGACCTTTCAAGATGACCCTTCGGGAAGGTATGCTGAACAATGGTGAACAGAAGCACAGAGAATTTAGACAGGTTCGGGCCCTCGATGGTGGGAGTAAAAGCCCTACGTCCTGTTGAGATTTAACTAAGTATGGTAAAAGGTTTACAAGTGGAGGAAAAAGTCCTCACAGGCGAGGATTTTTCCTGTAAAAGTGTACAAAGATAAGCTAAGGAAGACTTATAAAAATGCTATATGAGGTGTGCCGTAGACTTGGCTAACTTGGATCCCCCCCTGATTGATGCTTCATGCCATCCTTTTATACTGCTTGAAAGGGTGCCATGTGAAGGAAACTGCATCAATCGGTTGCACGGACGGTTGGATACGGTTTTTGAAACTGCTCTTAACCTCCACGTAGGTTAAACACGTGTTATTCATGGATAACTGTACGTGTTAACCTCCTGACGGTTGATTCTCCTCGTGTAGGAATCTTCGGGATACTTAGAATATCCTGTCGTATGGGCAACTGAATAGATAGATCCCAGGTATCCTGATCGGCAGATGTTCTGACCGCGGGATTCGGCTGACCGCGTAATATCCCGAATGTGTAGTTCGCGTATAGCCTACGAACTTCTGATCGCGCAAGGCTTACGGTCTGACCGCGTAAAGCTGCGACTTGATCGCGTAAAGCTTGTGACCTCGTGGTGATGCCTCTCAGAATAGCTTGAGTTCGCATCTCCAGACACATGTCTGGTTCGAACCTGTCTTGAACCAGAAGTTTATTAGAAGTGACTCGGGTGTCAATCCTCGTCAATCAGGGCACCATCAATTATCTTAATAAGGCAGGATGTGTGTGTTGGACACCCATAAGCATAGAATTGGTTTAACTTAACAAGGTCATCAAAACGGTTTTGGGCTTTGGGGCATGGTGTTGGGATGACACCCAACAAACAAGTTATATATGATATAATTAGTAAGGAGTTGCTTACCTAAATAACTAGGTTTCTAGTAGTGATGCCAAAGCTCGCTAGAACTTAGTGAAATATGGATCTTGACCTACTATATATATTTGTTGAGGGATTTTTGTTCTAAAATATATATAGTTGGTACAACTTTTATTGAATTGTTTAATAAAAACTTTTCATAAATATAATGCTAAAATTTTGCATTTCTTTACTGTTGTAGACAATGGATAGTGGTAGCTCCTCAAACAATTTCAGTTTGCGATCTGTCCTTAATAAAGAAAAGCTCAATGGAACAAATTTTATTGATTAGTATAGAAACTTGAGAATTGTTCTCAAACAAGAGAAAAAGGACTATGTTCTAGAGACTCCTATACCTGATGAACCAGCCGCTAGTGCTCTACGTGCTCAAAAGTATGCTTACAAAAAGCATACCGATGATGCACTTGATGCCAGCTGTCTAATGCTAGTCACCATGAACTCTGAGCTTCAGAAGCAATATGAGAACATGACAGCTTATGACATGGCCGTGTCTCTTAGAAACTTATTCGAGGAGTAGGCCAGGGTGGAAATATATGAAACCACCAAGAAATTGCATGATTGCAAGTTGGCAGAAGGGAGCTCAGTCAGTCCTCATGTGATCAAGATGATTGGTTACATTGAGAATTTGGAAAAGCTCGGTTTTCCCCTTAGTCAAGAGTTGGCTACTGATATGATTCTCCAATCGCTCCCTCCGAGCTATGACCAGTTTGTCATGAACTATAACATGAATAATCTGGAGAAATCATTGACCGAATTGCATGGGATGCTTAAAACAGCGGAACAAAACATTAAGAAAATTCCAAATAATGTAATGATGGTTCAAAAGGGAAAAAGCTTTAAGAAGAAGGGCAAGGGCAAGGCTAAGGGAAAGGGCAGAACTCTAGAAAGATCCTCTAGTGCTAAGCCTAATTCCAAAGGAAAGTCCAAGCCAGGTGCCACCCCTACTACTGAATGTTTCTATTACAAGGAATCTGGCCATTGGAAGATGAATTGCAAGAAATACCTGGAAGATTTAAAGAAAAAGAAGGAAAGTGAGACTCCTTCAGGTATATATGTTATAGAAGTTCATTTAGCTACTTCTCCTTCCGACTCTTGGGTATTTGATACCGGATCGGCTGCTCATATTTGCACTTCGATGCATGGGCTTAAAAGGAGTAGAAATTTGGCTAAGGGCGAGGTTCAACTTTGCATTGGCAATGGAGCAAGAGTTGCAGCATTAGCTGTTGGAACTTTTATATTAGCTTTACCTTCAGGATTAGTTTTAGAACTTAATAACTGTTATTATGTTCCCGCCATAAGCAAAAACATTGTATCCGAGTCGTGTTTGGACACACTGGGTTATGAATTTAGAATAAAGAACAATCGTTGTTCCTTTTATTTAAATGATATGTTTTATGGCAATGCCTCATTGGAAAATGGGCTTTATCAACTAAATCTTGAATTACCTGTCTATGACATATGTACTAAGAGGCTTAGGCCCAATGATTTGAATCCCACGTTTATCTGGCATTGTCGTTTAGGCCATATAAATGAGAAACGCATCATGGAACTCCTGAAAGATGGTCTTCTAGACTCATTTGATTTTCAATCATTTGATGTGTGTGAATCTTGTTTACTTGGCAAAATGACAAAGGCACCATTCACAGGTGAAAGTGAAAGGGCAAGTGACTTATTGGCTCTTGTTCAGACTGATGTATGTGGACCATTAAGTTCAACAGCTAGAGGTGGTTTTCAGTACTTCATAACTTTTACCGATGACTTTAGTAGATATGGATATGTCTACTTAATGAGGCATAAATCTGAAACGTCTGATAAATTCAAGGAATTTCAGAATGAAGTACAGAATCAACTTGGCAAGACAATCAAAACCCTACGATCTGATCGTGGAGGGGAGTATTCGAGCCAAGAATTTGGTGATCATCTAAAACAACATGGAATTGTTCCACAATTGACCCCGCCGGGAACACCTCAATGGAATGGTGTGTCAGAACGACAGAACAGGACCTTGTTGGACATGGTTCAGTCAATGATGAGCCAAATTGATCTTCCATTGTCCTTTTGGGGATATGCTCTAGAAACAGCTATGTTCACATTAAATAGGGCTCCATCAAAAGCCGTAGAAAAGACACCATATGAGATATGGAATGGAAAGCGTCCCGGGTTGTCTTTTCTTAAGATTTGGGGTTGTGAGGCTTATGTAAAACATTTAATGACTGATAAGCTCAAACCCAAATCAGATAAATGCTTCTTTGTGGGATATCTTAAGGAAACAAAAGGATATTACTTCTATAATCGAGAAGAAAACAAAGTGTTTGTTGCCTGAAACGGTGTCTTTTTGGAGAAAGAGTTTCTCTCAAAAGGAGTAAGTGGGAGTACAGTGCAACTTGAAGAAATTCGGGAACCACTAGAAATTGTTTCAGCACCCATTGAAGCTCAGCAAGACCTGCAAAATAATGTAGAAAATGCAGGACAAGCACCGGTTACACGTAGGTCTGAAAGGGTACGTCACGCACCTGGAAGGTACATGTTCCTTACAATGGATCAGCGTGAAGTATTATCGATAGACAATGATGAGCCCAAGACTTATGAAGAAGCGATGATGAGCCCAAGACTTACGAAGAAGCGATGATGAGCCCTGACTCTGAGAAATGGCTTGGAGCCATGAGATCCGAAATTAAATCCATGCATGACAATCGAGTGTGGAACTTGGTTGATCTACCTGATGGTGTAAAAACTATTGAGTGCAAATGGGTTTATAAGAAAAAGATTGACATGGATGGTCATGTTCATATCCATAAAGCACGATTAGTTGCGAAAGGTTTCAAGCAAATTCAAGGTGTTGATTATGATGAAACCTTTTCGCTTGTTGCTATGTTAAAGTCAATTAGGATCATCCTAGCTATTGCTGCCTATTTTGATTATGAAATATGTCAGATGGATGTCAAAACGGCTTTCCTAAATGGAAACCTAAGTGAGGATGTGTATATGGCACAGCCTAAAGGTTTTGTCGATCCAGAAAATACTGGGAAAGTATGCAAACTTCATAAATCCATTTATGGCTTGAAGCAAGCATCTCGGAGTTGGAATCTTCATTTTGATGAAGTAGTCAAACAGTTTGGCTTCATAAAAAATGAAGAGCCTTGTGTTTACAAAAAGGAAAATGGGAGCGCACTTGTTTTTCTGGTCTTATATGTGGATGACATGCTTTTGATCGGAAATGATATTCGTATGCTTGAGTCTGTGAAGTCCTCATTGAAAAGTGGCTTTTCTATGAAAGACTTAGGTGAGGCAGCATATATTTTGGGTATTAAGATCTACCGAGATAGATCTAAAAGGCTAATTGGATTAAGCCAAAGTACATATGTTGACAAAGTATTGAATAGATTCAACATGCAGGATTCCAAGAAAAGTTTTCGGCCTATGTCACATGGCATTAGTCTTAGCAAGAGTCAATGTCCTTCGACATGTGATGAGCGGGACCGAATGAATAAGATTCCATATGCTTATGCTGTTGTATGCCATGCTTTGTACACGCCCAGATGTCTCCTATGCTCTAAGTGTTACGAGCAGATACCAATCAGATCCAGGTGAGAGTCACTGGATTGCCGTAAAAAACATCCTTAAATACTTGAGAAGGACTAAGGATGTGTTCCTGGTTTATGGAGGTGAGGAAGAGCTCATTGTTAGTGGTTACACCGATGCTAGCTTCCAAACCGACAAAGATGATTTCAAATCGCAATCTGGTTTTGTGTTTTGTCTTAATGGTGGAGCTGTAAGCTTTAAGAGTTCTAAGCAAGAAACTGTTGCTGATTCTACAACAGAAGCAAAGTACATTGCTACTTCTGAAGCTGCCAAAGAAGCTGTTTGGATTAAAAAGTTCATCTTTGAACTTGGTGTGGTTTCTAGCAGTTCAAGCCCAGTGGATCTCTATTGTGATAATAGTGCAGCCATTGCGCAAGCTAAGGAACCAAGGTCACATCAGAAATCCAAACATATACTCAGGCGTTATCACCTCATCTGAGAAATCGTGAATAGAGGTGATGTGAAGATTTGTAAAGTGTCCACGGATTTGAATGTTGCTGATCCGTTGACAAAACCTCTCCCGCAACCAAAGCATGAGGTGCATACTAGAGCAATAGGTATTAGATACATTTGTGATTGACTCTAGTCCAAGTGAGAGGTTGTCAGTGATATGTCCTAGAGAAAATCACAGAGTTGTATTTATCTTTGTTATATTTATGAACATTTGAATAATATGTTATTTTTGAATAAATTATCATCTTAATTTGATCAACAAGTATGTGACTTGTTCGTGAGACTCTAAATTTATTTGATGATATTATTCTAATATAATCCCTGATCCATTATCTTTAAATAGGACATTATAAATTAATGGATCAGCGCATTTATTGATTGATGGTTATGTTTCATGGACCATGGATATAAGATATCAAATCAATAATGTGGACATATATTGGAGAATATAATGTTGGATAGACCCATTTTGAGACACTGTTTGGATATTTAAGTGTCACCAGTTGGTCTCAAATAATGTTTATGATTGATCCTTAGACCTGAGACCATCATAGTTTCCTACATGTGTAGTAGTATACTTTGATACTACCAAACGCTATTTTTAATTAAATAGTAATAAAGGTAATATTCGGGTATGGTATGAGTTATGCGGAGGAATATGAATGGTTAAGATGGAATTTGCATATCTCATATAATAAGAGAGATATCTCTGGGCCCCTCGATATAGATGAATTGAGAAGTGCATGGCCATGCCGTTTGTGGTTGAGTATCAACTACGGGAAGATCAATTCACTATGAGATCGAGAAAGGATTGAACTGTACAAGGGTGGCACATTTCCTACCTTGGGTTTAATCTGGTATCATATGACAAGAGGATCAACACGAAGACATTATATAGGTTTACTGATTATGATCTTTGTGTGTATTTGGATAGTCGTTATGTCCTGCTAGGGGCCACTACCGACTTACAATTCGGGAAAGTATTCCCGGGTCGTGACTAAATATACATGAACCTACAGGGTCACACACTTAACAGGTTGGAACAATGCAATTCGGATTAAGTCTATTTTGGGTTTCCATATCAGATTTGGAGACTTAATGTTAGACTCCTTATGCTTTTGGATTGGGTTTAGACTCCTTATCCATTTGGATTGGGTTTGGTATGGGTTTCCGTATCAGATTCGGAGACTTAATATTAGACTCCTTATGCATTCGGATTGGGTTTGGTATGGGTTTCCATATCAGATTCGGAGACTTAATATTAGACTCCTTATGCATTTGGATTGGGTTTGTTATGGGTTTTCGTATCAGATCCGGATTGGGTCTATTATGGAATATATGTATCAGATACGAATTCGGATAAGATTTGAATCTTATCAAGAAACCTAATATGTTAGGATTTCTTCTGCATGGGCAGTTCGGATAAGATTCGTATCACATCAGGAAACCTAATCTGTTAGGATTTCTTCTGCATGGCCCTATATGTAGATATGTATGATGGGCTTTGAGAATCATCACAAAAGCCATAGCTGCCATCTCTTTTGATAGCCCTTAACCCCTTGTCGTACGCGTTGGTGCTAGCACACCATCGTACGACGTTCCATCCTAGTACGTGTGGATATCAGTAGAGGTGCTGCTGCAATTGCTGCACTGATTAGAACGATCCGTGAGCGGTCGTTGTCATCTACATCTGCTGATCAGGATGATCCGCAAACGGTTGCTGTGAACATTCGATGTAACATCCCTACTTTTGACCATCTTTTCTGCTTACGTGTCAGCATATATTCTTTGGAATCCCTGTTGTCTCAACCCTATCTTGATCTTAGGTATGCCACTACCTTAGCCTAAAAAGTTGGCTGCTAAACTTCATCCCAGATCATTTTCACATTTCAGTCCAAAAGTGTGTCAATTTAGTCCTTTTTGAAAACCCAAAAAGGCTAAAAGTCCCAGATCATCTCCAAATCCAAATCTGATCAAGTGATAACCTTTCTTTCATTTTTCTGAACATTTTTCCCTTCTGGAAGAATTCCAGAATCTCAACCGAAACCCTAGTTTCAGCCTCGACAAAAGTTTCAGACCCTAATTACCCTGTTTACCCTAAATACCCTGTTTTCGATTTTTGTCAAAACCACCAAATCTTATCGAATTTTACCATTTTTCCTGCTGGACGAGTCTAAGACATTTAGTGGCACTCATCTGCAAAGTCAGAATTCAAATCAGCCCTTCAGTTCTTCAGAATTACAAATAGGCCCAAATTCCCAAGCCAAAACCTTCACGTTTCAGTCCAAAACGTTGCAAACAAGCCCCTGGCCTTTTCTTCGACCACGACCAGGAGACCGCGTGCACGACCGCGACCGGTGCTCGTTCGACCAGCGCCCTGCCGCTTTGCCGCGCCGTTGAGCTCGCCGCCGGCGAAGTCCCTCGCGCTGCCACCTTCACGGCCACGTAGCCACAACCCTGCACAACTGTACCGCCACCATGGAACGCCTCAACCACGCCGTGCCATGTTCTTCCCCGCGCGCGCGCGTGCCCGCTGTTGTCAGGAGCTTCACGCCACATGGCTGCCATCCCAGAGATTGTCGCCACACCACCCTGACGGAATCCTGATTTCCCGCGATTCATCGTCTCTGGCAGAACCCCGCCGTGTCCCCAAGTACCTCGATGACCGCCCCAGCGCCAGAAGAAAATCCCCCGGCGATTGCTGCAGCTCCCGAGAGCTTCACCCGCGGCTATATAAGCCCCCCCTTGCCCAGCGTTTCTTCAAACACCACCTGCATCTTTAAGCCTTAGCTTCCTTCACCAGAGTGTAGTCCAGTTCTCCAGCGCCGCCGCGAAGGTCTTCTTCCCCGGCGAGCAGTTGGTGGCGTTGGTTTGGAGAAAGAAGCTTTGGGCGAAGCTAGCGCAGTAAGCTCCCTTCATCCCTCTCTTCGTACCATAGTGTTTAATTGATCCCCGGCGAACCTTAACGCCGGCAATCATCGGAAAACACCCAAATCCCCTGTTCCCGCAATGCCGAGTGATTCAAGCCAAATTGATCCTCGTGCCAGTAGAGAGTATTGATCAGTGAGCTAGGAGAAACAAACCTGCAAGCTTGGAATCGCCAATTTTGCCCCGAGCGCCAGGTTTCCACGTTCGAGCCTCGGCAGTTCGCCGGAGAACGCCGCCGTGCTTCTCTAGCCAATATCTGGCAAAATTGAGTGCACCAATAGCCTTGTGACAGCCCCTAGATGCTTCCCGAGCGTGGAATCGAGTTCAAACTCCCTGGAACGAAAACCCCCAAATCGGTGCCTTCGTCTTCGGCCCCGATCGCCGGAGTTCGTCTTCCGGCCAAACTAGCCGGTGAAACCTTGTCCTTTAGATAGATCTCAACCCCCTGAGCAATTTTGTCTACTAGCTCGACTTCTGGATCGACCTGAATCAAAAGTTATGGTCATGCCAAGGTTGCTGTCCAGTGGCTCAGTTCATGTCCAGGCCACCGTGTTTGCTCACCGGATTTGGCCACCCTCCGGCCACTTTCAGCCTTTGAGCCTGTTGAGAATTTTGTAGCTGTTATCAATGCCTAAACCCCAGACAAAGTTTTGCATCAATTGGAGTCCTGAGTCAAAAGTTATGCAATGCCCTAGTTTCTGGCCATGTCTAGCACTATGTCAGTGCATGACCACCAGTGGCATTGGATGATTTAGACTTGTTTCATTTGAGCAATTGAAATGCCACTTTTTCCAGTAAGTCCTTTGAGCCATGATCTACAACATTCCCTACTACCATATCTCCAGAAATCAGACCTAGAACCGATTTAGAGCAATGTCAAGCCATGAGTCGAATGTCAGCCCTTCGACATTCAAGCCCTTTGAGCCCATCTCTTCAACCTATGTCAAGTGACCTTGTCCAAACCCTTACCCCTGCATGCATGATGCATTTACGTATTATTTTCTAGTACTTGTATGCTTATATAGTGTGTATGTGTTGTTTGTATCCGCCGTGGAACCAGACGTTGAAGGAACAGAGGAGATCCCCGAAGATTCATTTGAGCAGCTAGACCCATCACTGCAAGGCAAGTCTCAAACCCTTGATCATGTCTCGCCTACTATTTTGAAATGAAGTATGTTTTAACTGTTTTCAAGTATATGCATGCCTTAGATTCAAATAAGAGTTATGTTTCAATAAAGTGATTAGATATGACCTAAATGATTGTAAAGCCCCTTTTGACATCGAATACCCCTGCACCCTTGTCACCCTAGAATATCATGCTTAGGTTATGCTACGCTTAAAGATTATATGATAAATGTTGAATGGTCACATATGAGAAAAGCATGTTCAAAACCCTTTTGTGAAAGAAAATATGATTGGAATCGATAGTGAGGATGGTTTGATAGGATGGTGCTGTGTGCGCACTGGGAATGTGAAAGACTCCTCACTAGAGATTCATAAGGACTAGAACCTTGTGCTGTGCTTCTATGCGGCATGAAAAACGTACCAACCACTTGCCTGTTTATGGGACGGGCGCAACTTAGTAGCTTTCTTTAGTATTAGCTTTTCCTTGCAATGGTTGTCAATCCAGTGTCTTGCGAGAACTGGTGGGCCGCAGAAGGCCATGAGTGATGTGAGTTCAGAAAAATCATGAGAGGAAAAGGTGGAAAAAAGGAAGACGCCCTATGCCAGATTAAGTCGTGCGCGACTGTAATCAAGAGAGGCTATGTGTCTTGCGAGAACATAGACCCAGGCTAGGAAGTAAGGCAGTGGGGAGGACCCACAACGGTACTTGAGACTTAACTGTCTATTTGCCGGGCAGGGAAATAGTTAATGCTAGGACTGTAAATTGTTGTGTCATCTCGGCCTTGTCACATGCGTAAGAGTCGCATGGAGAGGTACCGACTTGAAAGCCGAATGATCGGTGGATTAAGGTGGTACACCTTTGCAATGTTTAAAAAGTATCGGATACTCTGAGCTCCCAGGTTATGGAGTCTGCGCGCTGTGGATTCTATTCACGTCGATGCAGCACAAGTAGCTTTTGGAAAGTTTTCACAAAATCAGGATAAAGTGGTGACTCGTGAAAGACCGCCACACACAACATTTTCTGAGAATTTAGCTTAGGGTTTTAAAAGCACTGCTTTTGAAAATGAAAGTCCTTTCTCCAAAGACTAAGTGTGAAAATCTATTCCACATACATATATGAAGCCAAGGAGCTATTCTTTGAGAAATTTCCCCTCATCTATATATACATGCATTGTTACTTGGGACTTGTTGAGCACCATGTGGACAATGTGCTCACCCTTGCTTTTACAAACGAATTTAGAAGAAGGATTCGTCGACCCCGAATCTTATGGTCTTGAACCCAATGTGGAACAAGAAGAAGAAACTGAAGACCCATCTGGTTAAAGGGTTATGCACCAAGGTGGAGTTCGATTTGGAGAAGGCCCGTGCAACACCGCTGCTGCTGAAAAAGAAGACCAATGAAGTCCTTTTGTTTACTATTACTGTTTTATTTTGTGCCGACCTTTGTGTCGAAAACTCCTTAATTTGTATCAACATTTAAATGCGTCATTTTGGCGCTAAGTTATTGTAATGTTGGTCCTTGTGATCAGCACTTGTTTTTAATTACTCGCATTTTTATATAATGCATCTTGTTATTGTGAGCTGCAATGTGCCTTTTCTGAGTGCAATCCACCTGGGCGATTGCCACTGGAATCCTCAAATGAGGGTCCCACATTCGATCTCTTCACCAAATCTGCTTCTGCTATTGGTAAGAATCTAATCTATGATCTATTACTTGCAGCCTTCGAGTAAAATTTTTGAAATTTTGCTAGTGTACTAGTTAGTGCCAAATAAAGATGGGACTTGGCGTATGTGCATCAACTACCGAACACTGAACAGGATTACCATCAAGAACCGATACCCCCTTCCTCGTATTGACGACCTGCTAGACCAATTGAAGCATGCTGTTGTCTTCTCTATGTTGGATCTTAAGTCAGGATATCATCAAGTCAGCATCCGAGAGGAGGATACGTGGAAGACTACGTTCAAAAGATGACAAGTTCTATTCGAACGGCTGGTCATGCCATTTGGCCTCTGCAATGCCCCGACAACTTTCATGCGTCTTATGAATGACGTATTGAGACAGTTCATCGACGACTTTGTGATCATTTACCTCGACGACATACTGGTTTATAGTCGTTCGTGGGATGAGCACCTCATTCATGTTGAAAAGGTATTCGAACAGCTTTGGCAACATCGACTTCGCCTCAACCGTAAGAAGTGCGAGTTTGGCCAGTGAACTCTACTTTACCTAGAATTTATGATCGACAACGGTATGTTACAAATCGATCCGGATAAGGTAAAAGTGATTCACGAGTGGCCGCGACCGCGAACAGTTACGGACGTGCGCAGTTTTGTGGGAGAATGCCAGTACCATCAGAAGTTCATCCGACACTTCTCGATTGTGGCTTCTCCATTGCATGCATTAACCAGGATCGATCAGAAGTTTGAGTGGACAGGGAAACATGAGGACACGTTTCTCTTGCTGAAAAGGAAGATCAGCGTGGTGCCTGTGTTAGCTTTGCCGAATCTCCAGAAACCATTCGAGTTAGAAACCGATGCCTCAAGTTATGCAATGGGCACAGTGCTCATGCAAGAATGTCGACCAGTGGCATATCACTTCGAGTTATTCCAAGGAGCTCAGAAGAACTACCCGACTTATGATAAGGAGTTATGCGGATTGCATCAGGCCGTGAAATATTGGTGGTGTTATCTCTTGGGTAAAGAGACTATTGTCCACACCGACCATCAATCGTTGCAATATTTACAAACTCAATTCATGTTACAGTAAGCTCGGCACATGAAGTGGATGTCGTATCTGTAGCAGTTTAATCTGGTGATTAAGTACAAGAAGGGCGTACACAACAAATTGGCGGACATGTTGTCGCGACCACCATTTATGACCCCCTGCTTATCAGCGTTCATGCAGATCGAGCCCTCATGTCATGATGACTATGCCACTATGTACAGTGAAGACCCTGATTTTCAAACAGCACTGACTGAGCTCGAAACAGGGAAACCTACGGTGTTCGTTCGTCGAGAAGGACTATTGTACAAGGGAAACTTACTTTGCATACCTCGTGGAGCACCTCGAATTCAATGGTTGCGAGAAGCGCACACATCGAAGGTAGCTGGTCACTTTGGGGTTACAAAGACGTTGCAAAATCTTCACCGACATGTGTTGTGGCCGCGTATGCAGCATGATGTGGCTAGTTTTGTTCGAGGATGTGGTCTATGCAGCATCTCGAAACCGGCAAACCAAAAATTAGGTTTGTACACTCCTTTGCTAGTTCCATCGCGACTATGGGAGAGCATATCCATGGATTTCTTGGGAGGATTGCCTATAAGACCCAACGTGGCAACGACTATCTATTCATGGTCCTTGATCGGTTCTCCAAAATGATTATTCTCATACCTTGTCGAAAGACTATCACAGGAGAAGAAGCAGCTCGGGTATTCTTTCAAAACGTTTGGACACACTTCGGACTGCCGACTTCTATTGTGTCTGATCGCGATACCCGGTTCCTTAGTCACTTTTGGCGATCGCTCTGGACAAAGTGGTACACCAGAGAAGATGGACAAGATCAGTTTCCGCATCTCCAGTTTGATCGAGGGGGTTGGCTTCTTCTCAACAAGAGAGTCATGATCCGGGAGGATCTTCAAGTCCTAATCGCATACGGCTTCATGAACTTAACCGTGTTCGGAAAGGTTTCACGACCATGGAAAGTTTTTGCGACCATGGATGGGTCCGCGACCATGAAAAGGAATTCGTTCCCTGTTCGGAATTGTAATCCGATTCATATATATATATATATATATAACTAAGTTTATCCGTTTAGGATTAGTTAGTTATATGAGTCTAATACGTTTAGGTTATTGAGTCTGATACGTACTCATACGATTGGACTATAAATACCTTGTAATAGGTCTAGTTTAGATCATCGAATACAATCGAGTCTAGATTGAAGTCTTAGACACATAGTTCCCTCGACGTAGGCGAGTGCGACCTAACGTTCGACGTGTAAAGCCCTCTTTGAAATAAAGAATTTTGCAATTATTTTGAGCTGTATTTTCGATCAACCTTTGGGTTTCGGTATTTCCGAGTAAGATCTTGTTATTCCGCATATTAGAATCTGGGTGAGCCTAGTGCAAAAACCAAGGCTAGGTCTCAAACGGATCACCTGTTGTATGCAAACTCCACGTGTGGAAAAAATTCTTTCCACTCTTTCAAGTTCTTCTTGATCATCATCCTCAACATGGTCGACAATGTATAGTTGACAACCTCATTCTTCCTTTGTATTTCATTAATCTCTGCAGGATTGGTGCGGTATGGTGGTTGGTTTGGCAGTGCTGCTCCAGGTATTAGATCAATTTGATGCTTGATTCCTCGTAAAGGAGGAAGTTCGAATGGTACCTCTACTGGAAATACGACCTTATATTCTTGCAAAACAGTGGTAGCAACACTTGGAAGAGCGGTTAAGTCATTAGTAGAAATCAAGGATTCCTTGTACAAGAGTACAAAACAATCCGGCAATAGGTTTCTCACAACTCTCAAATCTGATTTTGTAGCTATTAAAGCTAAGCTATCTTTCTCTCTTTTCTTTTCCTTACTCATATTTGGTTTGTGGCTGATCTGATTACGGGCTTGATCGGGTTTCGATCTAGCCTGATCCAGATGCTTCTTGCTTTGATTGAAGTATAGACGGGCTTCGTCGATACTCAATCAGATGCTAATATGCGGAATAACGGGATCTTACTTGGAATTACCGAAACCCAAGTTGATCAAGAACACAGTTCAAAAGATAGCACGCTCTTTATTTCAAAGAGGGATCTTGTATACATCGAACATTAGGACGCACTCGCCTACATCAATGAACTATGTGTCTAAGACTTAAATAAGTTCAACCTAGACTCGATCTGATCTATGCCAAAGTAGATAACTAGGTAGATAATCTATCTATCCTATTACAAGGTATTTATAGTTCAATCTTATAAGTACGTATCAGACTCAATAACCTAAACGTATTAGACTCGGACACTAACTAACCCTAAACAAATAGGACTCAGTTATATGTATTTGGATCGGATCGGAATACAACCCGACCAGAGATCGAATCCTTTCCAAGGTTGCGAAGCCTTCTGAGGTCGCAAGCTGTTCCGAACTTGTCACGCCCCGAAACTGGGACTACGACTACTCCCGTGGAGACCCAGCCCTCTGCAGCTGGTCCCATATATGCATACCATTGACTTCCCAGGATAAGTCAAGCACAGGAGAATATTCATATTGCAGCAGCAAAACTTACAAAATATTAAGTAGTGTGGCCTACTGGCCTTAATATTACATAAAGAGATTACAATGCCTTCGCGGCATACATGGTCTAGCTAGAGCAAAACAAAAACATCTACACAACGGATGATGGGTGTCCCTTCCACAATAAGAAGTTGACGACAGAACAACACACATAAGGGTTCTGGCGGAACTGGCTCTCTTCCAACTGGATCCAAGAAGTTCTCCACACTTCTTCTTGATCATGGAACGCTCCATCTACTGGGTTGTAAGTTGCAAGGGTGAGTACTTACGTACTCATCAAGTCATAGGTAAGAGTAGATACATATAGTAGGGATGATATGAACCTATGCTAGTAAAGAAGTGTGGATGGTTGTAAAATAGTCTTTTCTTTCATATCTCATCTCATGGCAGCACATTTCATAACATAGCATCGCTATTCATGTTCACTAAATTATAGCACTACCGCGACACGTCGACACATGACAGCCCACAGCAGCACCCCTTATCATGACAACACATGTCATTTGGGTAATCTTGCCTTATCAAATTTTATTTAGAAAACATACTTGTGCCACACCCTGTGGATTTAATCCACCGCAGCAGACTCCAATAAACCCAGGAGCTCGGAGTATTTGAATACGTTTTTAACTCTGCAGAGAGGTACCAATTTACCCGCAAGATATTCCACTTTCATGCCCTTCCTATCAAAATGATTGGACCCCTGGCTCACTTCATACTGTGAGTGGCAAGGTGGAAATAACAAGAACTTTTGTTATGTTTCTTTCACAATTCACCCCTGACCCTGTGGATCTCTCGTGAACCACAGTTGTGGCGGGCTATACCCCCACCCCCAAGCCTCTTCCCATTACTGGGTCAGCGTGCAAATCACATTCAGTGATATGTGTAGGAGCCGCACTCCGTGACAATCGTGCATTACTTTCCATCTCATGCAGGGGTTTCATGTGCAATCTGCATACTTACTTGTTCAGGCCTATCCCATACCAGGCTTGCGGTTAGCACTTTTTCATGCCACTAGATGGACAACACCAGACCATACCACAAACCATGCACCTTCAGTGCCTGCACATCCAGTGCTAGTACCACCATTCCATGCCAAAATCCTGGTCACGACTAGGGGTTTTATTTCATGAATATATATATATAAGTACATATATAATAGTTCATGGCTCACTATTTGATCATTTCACATTTCACAGGCATCCAGCCTAGTACTGCCAATTCATAATTCAACCATTCTTTCACATGCAATATTATTTATATTCAAGGTCATATCATAGCAACTTATAAAATATAGGTTCCAGGGTATGGAAATGATATTAAGTCCGCGGCTGGTTCGCCCAAAAATGACGAACTTCTTTAGGTCGACATTCGGTTCAAGGCGTCGACATAGGGTCAATGGTTGATAGAGGGCTCAACTCAAGTTGTGACAGTAGAAGAAAATGTAGATCACAACATCAGGAGTCTAAGGGACAAAATCATTTTCAAAATTCGTGTTTGGAGAGAGGTGAAAAGAGCTAATGCCACTGGCTGGCATAGACTGGCACTGGGGCTGACATGGCCAGAAACTAGGGTTTGCATATCTTTTGATCTAGGGCTCCAATTGATGCACCACTTTGTTTGGGGGATAGGCCTTGGTAACAGGAACAAATGATACAACAGGTTCCAAGGCTGAAGATTGCTGGAAGGCGAAGAAAATCGCGAAGAACACGGTGGCTGGAATCACAAGAAATGGCACTGGACAAAGATTAGGACATAGCCATAACTTCTGATTTAGACCGAATTAGGTTTCGAGCTAGTAGACAAAAGTGTTGAGGAGGTCGAGATGCATCTAAGGAACATGGTGGCTGGAGCTGGATCGGCCGGGAACAGATTTCCGGTGGCCGGCGCCGGGGAAGATGACACAGGAATTGGGGGGTTTTTGCTATACGAGGTTTGAACTCAATTCCTTGCTCGAGGAGTAAGAGGAGAGCATAAGGAAGCTGTTGGCACGATCAATTTGGCCGGAGCATCACCGGAGTAGCCTGGCGATGAGAGCTAACGGCTGGTGAAGTTCTAATTTGGGGATAACTTCAATTCGAGCTTAATTGAGTATTCTAAGCTTATAGGCTTACTACTCTTAGCTCACTGATCAATTTTTTCTACTGAATCGAGGGCTAATTTGGGTTGAGTCGAGTTGCAAAGCTGGAATAGGGGATTTAGGGATTCCGGAGATCACCGGTGATGAGGGGTATGGGAGTTCAATTAGATGGTACAGCACAGAGAGTTTGATGAGGGGAACTCACTGGTGGCTGCAATTTGAGGGTTGGTGCAGTGGGGCGTGCTGGTGTCGTCGTCCTCCTTGGTGGCTCGCCGAAGAAGAAGACAAGGTCGAAGGAAATGGTTTAACTTGATAAGAAGTTCTAGAGGGTAGTGCTGGAGATGAAGAAGCTGCTTTGGGTTGCTATTTAAAAACAAGACAAGATGAAGCAAAGCTCACTGCTTGAAGGCTAAGGTGCTTGTGCCGGTGAAGACTTCGGGTTGAAGCAACGACAAGCAGGTTTAGCTGCGTGAGCTGCTGATGTGCTAGACGAAGATTGCCACGGTGATAGCTGAGGTGCAAACACGTGTGCGCATGCAGGCACGGTCGTGAACGAGCACAGGCGAGCGCGGCGCTGATCAGCGGCAAAAGGCACGGCGACACGGCGCACCTGGTCGCGGTCGCAGCGGCGCTGGTCGAAGTGGTCGAACACTGTGCACTGTGCTGGCTGTGGTTGAGGTCAAAGGAGCTGGTGCTCTGGTCGTGAACTGCAGCTCCGGTTGAACCAAGGACTTGGTTGCAAGAATCTTTGATTGAATTCTGGACTGATTTGTAATTTCTGGTTTAGAGAGGGGTAATCTGCAATCTAGTTTTACAGATGAGTATAAACTTATTCCTTGTACTCATGCAGCAAGAAATTTGGTGAAATCTGGCATGATTTAATATAAACCGAAAATAGGGTATTTTAGGGTAATTAAAATCTGAGTTTTTGTCGATTTCGAATTCTGGCATCTAGGATGAGATTTTGGAATCTGGATAGAAGGGAAAATTGTATCAAATAGCATTTGGAAGAGATTTGCTGAAGAAATTCTGAATTTGCAGTTGATCTGAGGATTTTAGCCTTTTTGGGTTTCCAGATATTAGAAAAAGGACTGATTCGCAATACAATTTAGACTGATATGTGAAAAAGGCTTAAATGAAGAAATATGGCTGCCAACTTTCTGGATTAAGGTATTGGCATACCCATGATCATAATCCAAGAATAATCTGGTCTGGATTAGGTCAAGATTTGGCTAAATCTGAGTTCAGAGTATTTAGGGTAATTAGGATATTAATTAAATTCATGTTTTCGAAAACAGAAAAGGATTGTAAGTTCTGAGAGTTAGAGATGGAATTGAATCTGGTTTCTAAAGGCTTTTATGTTTAGAGTAACTGATAGATCTCATCTGAGCAATCTGATCTTGATTTGGGTCTACAGGATAGATTTGGAAATTTTAGGGCTTGAGATAGATTAGGGTCTGACTGATCTGGCTACTACTACAGATACATGCATGCATGATGTTCATGAAAAAGGAAGTTTTCACCCCTAAACCCAGGGTGTTACAGAACTCAACCTGAAGGACTTGAAGATCCTCCCGGATTAGTGGCGCTTACTCACCGATATGTGGCGCTTACTCTTATGTTCACTCATACTATCAACCTTACTGTTAGAAAGTTTTTGCATCTCTTCCGATATGATTTGGTCAGAAGTCATAGGAAGAAGGGTGATGTCCTTGCCCTTGAACTTGAAGAAGTATTGTTAGTCCGACCACAATGCTGTGAATCACGATCATATTGCCATGGTCATCCCAACAGTAAGTGGCAAACTTGATAGAGATATGCCCTAGAGGAAATCATGGAGATGGTTGTATCATGATATATTTATGAATTGTTGTGAATAAAATGTTATTGCATTCCTTGAATAAAGTATCACTTTTATTGATTAACAAGTATGTGACTTGTTCGTGGAACTCTTTATTATGATATATGAATTGTCTGAATTTATTTATGGGATAATCAGTGATACTTATTCTAAACATCCCTGACTTTCAGTATTACATGGAATAATAATGCAATATAAGTCAGCATGAGTATTGATTGATAGTCAAGTTTCACGAACCATGTATATGAGGTGTCAAGTCAATGTCGTGGACACATGTTGGAGAACATGTTGGTCAAATTGACCCAACTTGAGACACTGTTGAGATTATATGTGTCATTAGTTTGTTTCTAACAGTTATTTTGGTTTATCTTTAGACCTGAGTTATCACGGTTTCATACATCACTACCACAGAAACAGACATCCAGGACGACACATCACAGACGGTTATGAACTTTTCAATGGAACACTGTCTGCGAAGGCCTATGCGGGAGAATTTGTTAAGTTATCACAGTTGGTTCTGAGGTCAAAACCAACTGTGATAGTCAAGCAGACAGTTTTTAACATGGAACCGTCTATGATATTCCACTTATCACTAACCGTTCTCAGTTCAAAACCATCTGTGATAGTTCTGGCATATCACAGACAGTTCTCAATTGAGAACCATCTGGGATAAGTAGAATATCACAGACGGTTCTATAGTCAAAACCATCTGTGGCTATCACAATCGGTTTTGAACTCAACGCCATCTGTGATAGTATGGTAGTACAGACAGTGTTGTGTTCAGAACCAACTGTGATAGTCCTCTGGTGCTTTGAATTCTCAGCTGCATGTGTGTTCGCCTGGCGCCCTAGGCTGGGAACACGAAGCGTCACCTTAGAAATTCTATAAGTAGGTCGGCAGTGGAATTGCCAACTACTTTACAAGTTTTTCTAATTCTCAAACTCTTCGACTCCTTAGCTTCTCCTCCGCCAATGGCATCCTCACGTGCATCCTTAGCCTTGCCCTCCCCGGTAAGAACTCTCAATCTTTTGGACCTACCCTGTATTGTTAATCCCTGTTCAGTACATTCTCGAACTGTTGATTTGCACAGGGAAGGGGAGATGGGGAGGACTTGGTCAAGGTGAAGGCCGAGCTGAGGGCCCTCCAGGACTGGCACATTGTCCTTATGGAGAAGCACACTCAGCTAAGGCTTGACGTGGACGATCTCATCCAACGCATTAAGCGATTGAGGACGGATACTGAGAAGGCTAGGGAGAGGACGAGGCATCTTCGCGACAAGAAGAAAGCCGCAGATATAACCATCACTGGCTACGGTTTCACTATCAAGGATAACTTCGCAAAGCAAAGGGAGGTCGCATGCCTTCTCGACGCGTACGTAGTTGATCCTAAGAAGGACAACTTGTCGCTGGAGGAGTCATGCGCCCGGCTGCAAGTCAAACTGAATTTATTGTAGATGCAGTCAGGGATAAGACCGCTCCGTGACCTAGCCTTTTGTATTTTTACTTTTTTGTTTTTGTAAGTGATGCAAAACAATTAATGAAAAATGTGTTCTTATGTCAAATTTCCAATTTTCCAGCATGTACGTTCTTGGACTGCTATCTTCTCTTTTTCATTAGGTTTTGGCGACCATGCGACCATAGAAAGGTATGTGCACTATGTGCGATCACGGAATGACTATCGCGATCATATAACGATTATAGTGGGGTGATTAAGTGCGAACATGGGAGTGGCAATCTTTGGCGGGAGGGAGAACAGTTATCACAGTCGGTTGTGAGATCAAAATTGCCAGTTATCACAGTCAGTTCTGAGATCAAAACCGTCAGTTATCATAGTCGGTTCTGACATAAAAACCTTCTGTGACAGTTATCACAGTTGGTTCTAAGATCAAAATCATCTGTGATAGTAGTATGGTATTACAGACGGCGTTGAGTTCAGAATCGACTATGATAGCCCTCTGGCGCTTCAAATTCTCAACTGTGTGTTCGCACGGCGCCCTAGGCTGGGAACACGAAGCGTCGCCTTGGAAATTCTATAAGTAGCTCGGCAGTGGAATTGCCAACTACTTTACATGTTTTTCTAATTCTCAAACTCTTTGACTCTTTAACTTCTCTTTGACAATGGCATCTTCAATGGCATCGTCAGCCTCTCCCTCCTTTGTAAGAACTCTCAATCTTTTAGACTAACCCCTGTATTGTTAATCCCTGTTCAGTATATTCTTGACCTGTTAATCCTCCGCTTGTTACACAAGGACCAATAACGCGCAGCAAAGCCCGATTGTTGCATTGCCAGGTGAACTCGTTCCTAAGTTTATAAATATATGGTTTTGAGAATGGTTTACTACCTAATAGTGATAATATTGTGCTTAGGAACCATGGAGAGGACCAGCAAGGATGCAAGGACTAGCAAGGAGCCCAAGTCGAGTTGGAGTCCGGTTTGGCCATCCATGAGCAGCCTGCCTTCAAACGACCATAACTCCCTCATACGAAGTCCAATTGGGACGTTCTTATAGTCCACAGAGAAGCCCATGATGAGATCTTTCCAATGGATCTAGCCCCACATCCAAATTCCTTCTGGATCACCGGAAATTGACAAAACAAATTTCAACTAGATTCTGATTGGACCTAGTCGGTGCTGCGTCACCTTTTTGGTTGGGTCAAGGCCCATGTATCGAGTTAAAGTCCGAGTAGGGAAAGAGTTCATGTCGGTTTCAGGTTTTCTTACCTAGTCACCGACCTCTTTTACCTCCTCTATATAATCTGGCCGAACCATTAGGGTTCTGCGGGTTTTTGTTTAGTCATAGTCTTTCCTTCGTGAAGCTATTGAGATATCTTCTTGGTCGGCTAGATCAACATCAATATCTGTATTCGGAATCCCAACTCTTTTTTGTGATTCAATCTATAATTGCAATTTCAGATTGCTTGTTTATCTTGTTCTTTCTTGTTCTTCGATTGCTTGCAGGAATAGATCTTCGTGATCAGGTCGATCGTGCTTCTAGTTCGGTCGATAACAATCCGAAGTTGGTTCGGCAATTGCTAGGGTGTATCAGTCGTGTACGGTTGGTAGCCGGATCGTGAGAGTCGTCTTCACAAATCGATAGTTGTTGTTCTCATCGAAAGATCAAACCGCCCGCGTTACATCACAGGAGGAGCACAAGCTCTTTACGGAGAAGCACAGTCAGCTACGACTTGACCTGGACAATCTCTTCCAGCGCATGAAGACGGATGTGACAATGCTAGGGCGAGGATGAGGCATCTTCGCAAGGAGAAGCAAGCCGTGGATATGACCATTGCTGGCTAGGGTTTGACTATGAAGGATACCATAGCGAAGCTGAGGGAGGTCGCAGGCCTTCTCGATGAGGTAGTAGTTGATCCTAAGAAGGACAACTTGTCGCTGGATGAGTCCTGCGTCTTGGCTGCAAGTCAAACTGACTTTATTCTAGATGCAGCCAGGGCTAAGACCACACCTTGACCTAGCATTTTGTATTTTTACTTTTTTTTTGGTAAGTGTTGAAGAACAACTAATGAAAAATTTGTTCTTATGTCAATTTTCCAATTTTCTAGCACATTTTTGGACTACTAGCTATCTTCCCTCTATCTTTATCTTTCTGTAGCTTTCAAGCATGGTTTAGATCTCCCAACTGTCTAGTATTACAGACAGTTTTGATGTTAGGACCGACTGTGATAGTCCCAACACTGGCTTCTAACTTTCCAGCATGTTGGAGTATAACAAATGGTTCTAACATCAAAATCGGCTGTGATAGTTACGGTTTTGAGGTAAAAACCATCTGTTATATCACCGTTTGTCAGATGGTTCTAAATTAAAAACCGTCATGATATTTCTGCAATTTTTCTACACAAATCAGCCAGTTCACACATTCAAGGACATGTCTGAAACAACAATACAAATACACAAATATACACCAATAAAAATACACAAATACACCAATTCAGACATTCAAGTACATGACCCAAATAGCAATACAAATACACAAATATACACCAATACAAATTCACCAATTCACATAGTCGATGTATTACAGAAGTCACATCTGAAAGAGAACCTTTGAAATCAAACAACAAATGTAACTATCGACTACAAGTTAGACCTGATACATGTAACATCCTGAGTTTTGGGGTGAAGAGTTCTTTCTTAAAAGTCATGCATGCATATGTCTCTTCTAGATCAACCAAATCAGCCTCAGCTTTATTCTGTTCTAGCCCTAAAATCTCCAAAATCTATCCTGTGACCCCAAGTCAAGATCTGACTTTCCAAATTCGATCTATCAGTTATCCTAAATCTAAAAGCCTTCAGAACCCAGATTCAATTCCATCTCTAACTTCCAGATTTATCAACTCCTTTCTGTTTTCGAAAACAGAAATATCTTATATTACCTAAATACCCTAAGTTTCAGAAATTCAAATTTAATCAAAATCTTAGCCAAGTTCAGACCAGATTATTCTTGGAATATGATCAAGGGTATGCCAATACCTTAATTCAAAAAGTTGGCAGTCAGATTTTACCATCTAAACCTTTTTCACAAATCAGTCCAAGAGTTATTACAAATTAGTCCTTTATTTGATATCTGGAAACCCAAAAAGGCTAAAATCTCCAGATTAACTTCAAACTCAAAATCTCTTCAACAAATCTTTTCTAAATGCTAATTGTCACAAGTTTCTCTTCTGTTCAGATTCCAAAATCTCATCCTAAATCCCAGAATTCGAAATCAATTGAAATTCAGATTTCAATTACCCTAAAATACCCTATTTTCAGTTCATATCAAAAATCATCCGAACATTTCAAATTTTATCTTCAATCTGTGCCAAATCATCTGTTGAATCAAGTTTGCCAAATCAGCAAAATCAAAATCAGATCAAACCTTCCAAATCTCCAGAATTACAGATCAGTCCAAATCAAGAAATCAAATATTGCAAATCAGCCCAATTTCGACCTGGGCAGTAGCCAGTGCACGACCAGTACTCGCCGTGTTTTGCTTCCTTGCGCCGTGCACGTTCGTCGCCGGCCAAGCTTCGCCTGCAACTTGATCGTGCATGCTGTTGCGCACGTGTCCTGGCCTCAGCCGTCACCGTGGCAGCGCCGCTGCAACGTCGACGACCAGCGCCTGCTCCAGCGCGCGACCAGCAGTGACTGTTGTCAGCATTTTCTTGCCACGTTGCTTGCCTTGCCAGCCGTTGTCGCCACCGCTTTGCACCGCCCGACAATGTGGAGTTCCAAAGAGCCGACAAGCTGAGCAGTAGTCACCTCGCCTGAGCGCCGTCACTTCACCGCTCGCCGTTGTTGCATCTGCGCCCGGCAAATCTTGTCAACTGACGCCAAATTCATTGCTGTTTACACCTTGCAAGCATCGCCCACTGGTCTATATAAACAGCCATACCTTGTGTCACTTCCTCATCACCAGAACTTAGCCAAATTTACAAATCTCCTCGCCGTCGTCTTCTTCTCTGGCGAGTCCAGCAGGAGGCTTCACGGTGTCAGCTTCACCCGCTGCATCTCTCACCAAATTAACAGCACCAGAAGGTATAGCTCATCTCCCTCATCGTGCTATACCATCTAATTGAGTTATCTTGCATCCAGTCGCCGGTGATCGCCGGAAATCTCGATTGCCCTGTTCCGGCAATGCAGGCCAAATTACTTCGAATTAGCTCTCGATCCTGTGAAGGAAGATGATCAGTGACCCATTTCCAGCAAGCCTGTGTACTTGGATCTCCAGATTGAGCTTCCATCGAAGCTTTCACCAATTTTGAGCTTCTCCAGAAACCGGCGATCGTCGCCAGGCTTCTCCAGCCATCCTCTAACAAAATTGACCATCCTAGTAGCTCCCTTATACTCCACAGATACTCCCTGAGCTTGGAATTAAGTTCAAACCCCCTACAGCAAAAACCCCCAAATCCTATGTCTTCTTCTCCGGCACAGTTCACCGGAAAAGTTTTCCCGGCCGTTTCAGCTCAAATCACTTTGTCCACCGTGTGTGCCTTAACCCCCTGAGTATTTTTGTCTTCTAGCCCGACACTAAATCAGCCTAGATCAAAAGATATAGCCATGCCAAGATCTTGTCCAGAACTGCTCCAGTGCAGCCAGTTCACCTCAGTTCATCACTGAATTTCATCACTTTCCAGCCATTTCTTGCCCTAGATTCTGTTGACTTAATTGTTCCTGTTACCAATGCCTACCTCCCAGACAAAGTGGTGCATCATTTGGAGCTCTAGATCAAAAGTTATGCCAAGCCCTAGTTTCTGGCCATGTTAAGATCAATGCCAGACTATGTCAGTCAGTGGCATTAGCCCTTTTCACTCCCTTACAGATGTGCATTTTGGGCATAACTTTGTCTCTTAGATTCCTGAGGTTGTGATCAGCATTTTCTTCTTCTATCACAACTTGATTTGAGCCCTTGAATTATATTTGCCGCTAAACCCTAATTTTTGACACTGTCTCAGTGCATGCCAGCCAATGGCATTGGCCTTGTTTACCCACTTCTGATTGTGCATTTTGAAAACCACTTTATCCAATGAATTTGTAGAGTTATGATCTACATTTTCTTCTACTGTCATAACTTGAGATAAGCTCTCTAGTTTTCCTTGAAGTTATGTCAGAATCTTGATCCGAATGTCAATCTGCTGACATTCGCTGTTTTTGATCAAACCAGCCACAAAACTGATGTTCTTATTTCAACCTTGAGATCCTAAGAGCATCTAACACCCATCCTTAGCCAATTCTTTGAAACCCTAAACTCTCAACTCGGTTCAGCTTGCAATCTCAATTATCTCGAGTATCGTTCAGTTATCCTTGTTAAGCATATCTGCATATAGATCCTAAATCATTTTAATATATAAGTAATATGTGTGTGTATTGTTTGTTTGTCGCCGAGCAGATCCAGAAATCAAGTTCGAGGACTTCGCTGTTGACCCGTCATCAACTGCTGTTTCTTATGACGCGGAAGGCAAATCATATCCTTGGTCATCTTGAACCTATATTTTAAATGTTGCTAAAACATAACCTTGAATATAGATAATATTGCATGTGAAAGATTGAGAATGGTTGATTTATGAATTGGCAGTACTAGACTGGTTATCTGTGAAATGTGAAATAAACAAGTTTTGAGCCATGAACTACTATATTATATTCATGAAATAAAACCCCTAGCCGTGACCAGAAAAATGGTATGGAATGGTGGTAGCACTGGAGGTGCTAGACTGCAAAGGAATGCAGGCACTGAAGGTGCAGGGTTGTGGATGGTCTGGTCACTGGCATATAAGGACTAGAACCTTGTGTTGTGCGTCTAGTGGCATGAACAATGTGCTAACCGCAAGCCTGATATGGGACAGGCCTGAACAAGTACTTATGTGGATCGCACATGAAACCCCTGCATGAGATGTGTTGTGATGATTGATATGGAGGCTGACTCCCACTATCACTGAAGGTGATCTGACATTAGACCCAGCAATGGGGAAATGAGTAAGGGTGGGGGTATAGCCCGCCACAACTGTGTTTCACGAGAGATCCACAGGGTCAGGGGTGAATTGTGAGTAAAACATAACAAAAGTTCTTGTTATTTCCACTTTGCCGCTCACAATATGAAGTGAGTCAGAGGTCCAATCATTTTGTTATGATAGGAAAGGTTTGAAAGTGGAATATCTTGCGGGTAAATTGGTACCTCTGCAGAATTAAAAACGTATTCGAATACTCCGAGCTCCCGGGTTTATAGGAGTCTGCTGCGGTGGATTAAATCCACGGGGTGTGACACAAGTACTATTTTCTAAATAAAATATGTTTAATCAAGATTACCCAAATGACATGTGTTGTCATGATAAGGAGTGCTGCCGTGGGCTGTCGTGTGTCGACGTGTCGCGGTAGTGCTATAATCTAGTGAACATGAATGATGATGTTATATTATGAAAGGTGCTGCCATGAGATGAAGTATGAAAGAAAAAGGTTATTTTACAAATATCCATAATTCTTGACTAGTCTAGGTTCATATCATCACTACTATATGTATCTACTCTTACCTATGACTTGCTGAGTACGTAAGTGCTCACCCTTGCAACCTACAAATTAGTAGATGGAGTGTTCTACGACCAAGACGAAGGCATGGAGGACTTCTTGGATCCAGAAGGAGGAGCGTCAGTCCCGTCATAGCCCTGATGTGTGTTGTTCTGCCGTCCACTTCTCATTGTGGGTGGGTCACCTATCTTCTGCTGTGTAGATGTTATTTTGCTAAACCATGTATGCCGTGAAGGCATTGTAATCTTCTTATGTAATATCAAGGCCAGCAGGCCACACTGCTTAACTATTTTGTAAGTTACTCTGTTGCAATGTGAATATACTCCTGTGCTTGACTTATCCTGGGAAGTCAAGGGTATGTGTATGCTATGCATATATGGGACTAGCTGCAGCGAGCTAGGTCTCTACAGGAGTAGTCGTAGTCCCAGTTTCGGGGCGCGACAAGACATCACAAATCCATTCATTTGAAATAGCAAATGTATGAACCATGTTTGACTTAACCATAGGAGTTCAGTTCAGAGACGCCCGAGGAGCTGGAACTGGTGTTGAGTTACATTTGTCTTGGTGATCACTTCTGGCTCAAACTCAACTCATCAATGCAACTCAACTCATCAATACGTTGAGTTAAGTTGAGTTGAGTTGATTTGCATTGATGAGTTGAGTTTGAGCCAGAAGAGATCACTAAGACAAATCAGGATCTATAGAATAGTTGAGTTGAGTTGAGTTGCATTGAGTTGAGTTGAGTTGAGAAAACCTGAGGAAATAACCAAGACAAATGTAAGATGCTTTCTATAGGTCTTGATTTGAGAAACACGCCCGGCTTGAGGATCTTCTCGACCGAGCCAACTAAGATCTTGCCCTTCACATCCTTCCAACACTCGACGGTGATCTTCACCTTTTCTTTCGCCAACAAGCCAACGTAGGCAGAGTACTGCGACGACGAATCATGAACTACGTTGCCCCTCGTGAACATCGTCCAAGGACCTGCACAGAATCATACTGAAAAGAAGAAATATAAAAATGGAAGATACATGAATCGCAGGATAATTGCCATCATAGGATTAGGATAATCCAACAATGCTGAAATTTTACTTGCCTTTGCTTGCAATGCCGAAATCTAGCCGAGGGAGTTGAAGCTACGCTCGTGGCCGTCATTGGAGGTGCGGCAGCCATCAATGGAGGTTACGGGTTAGGGCTTGTCATGCCATAGGAGAAAAAGAAGTGGAACTGTTCGACTGGAAGCAAAACTCTAGGGAACAATTATTTGTAGAAGTCGAACAGTTGGACTTCAAGCAAAATTCCAGGGCATATTACAGACGGTTCGGACCTCATAACCGTTTGTGATAGTAAAGTAGATGGTTTTAATTTCAGCTCGAATTCTCAACATTCTTTGAATATCACTGACGGTTCTGATGTCCGAACTGTCTGTGATATTTCTGCGATAGTTCTACACAAATATACAAATACATGCCTGAAACAGCAGTACAAATACACAAATATACACCAATACAAATTAACAAATACACCAATTCACACATTGAAGTACATGTCCCAAATAGCAATACAAAAACACAATGTTGTGGTATTGCGAATACCCCGGCAGGTTTTGAGAACAATCCTAGCGAGGAAAACACGACGCGGGCTGACCGGGTGACCGGTCCTCCCACGTCGGACAAACACAAGAATTGACACAAGGATTTATACAGGTTCGGGTCCCGGTGGGGGCCCTAGTCCTGTCGGCGTGCTCCCGACCGGAGTCGGCTGGGGAGACTCTCTCGGGGGAGAGGCTTCCGGAGCACACATGTGAGTTTGGGCTATTCCAATAATGAATCACCTGTTTTACAACAGGGGGTACAAGGGCTATTTATAGCCCCAAAAAGAGGCAAAAAGACTAAACTAATCCGGATGCTACCGTCGGATTGAGGGGTAGCGACGTCCTTCTCCGGTCAGATGCCTTGGATGCTTGACAGGTGGTCACTGATTCTCGAGGTGCTCCTCGCGTGACCTGGACGTGATCAACAACCAAAGACTTTACCTTTAGAAGGGCGACGAGGCCCGGGGCAGGTCATCGGAGGCCACGTCCTCAGGGCAGATGGCGGCGCCCTGGACCGGCACCGGAAGCCAGGTCCCGGGAGCCAAATGGCGCCGCCCGTGATCGGCCCCGGAGGCCAAGTCCTGGGAGCCAAAAGGCGGCGCCCGAGGCAGGCACCGGAGGCCACGTCCCCGGGCAAATGGTGGCGCCAGGGACCAGCCCCGGAGGCCAGGTCCCGGGAGCCAAAAGGCGGCGCCCGGGGCAGCCACCGGACGCCACGTCCCCAGGCAAATGGCGGCGCCAGGGACCGGCCCCGGAGGCCAGGTCCCAGGAGCCAAATGGCGGCGCCTGGGACCGGCCCCGGAGTCTAGGTCCTGGGAGCCAAAAGGCGGCGCCCGGGGCAGGCACCGGAGGCCACGTCCCCGGGAAAATGGCGGCAGCCGGGACTGGCAGGGGAGGCCTGGTCCCAGGAGCCAAAAGGCGGCGCCCAGGACTGGCTCCGGAGGCCTGGTCCCAGGAGCCAAAAGGCAGCGCCCAGGACTGGCGCCGGAGGCCAGGTCCCAGGAGCCAAAAGGCGGCGCCCGGGGCAGGCACCAGTGGTCACGTCCACGGGCAAATGGCGGCGCCCGGGACAGGCACCGGAGGCCAGGTCCTGGGAGCCAAATGGCGGCGCCCAGGACCGGCCCCGGAGGCCAGGTCCTGGGAGCCAAAAGGCGGCGCCCGGGTGATACCGGCCTAGACCGTCTCGCAATAGAACGAGGACGATGCAGTAGGCGAGTATTCTATCGTTCTTTCCACAGGGACTAGACAAGCAAAATCGTGTAAAACTAGACTAAATCGATGGCAAGCGAAACTAAAATAGTCGAGAGAATGAGAAAGAGAATGTCAGAGGAAAAGCGAAGAGAGAAAAAGGCAGAGGTGATCGCACCGCGACAGGCGACTAATGTTTATTCTGGACTAGTGTTCGCAATACAAGCAATAAAAAGAAATCGTGTAGTAGTAGCGCGCGAGGCAGCGCAAACTACCATCATCGATCGCAATCTACGGCAAGTATCTACGAAACACAAGTACAAAATAAACACTAAAGCCCAGCCAACTCCACTCGACAACTCAACCATAATATATTCAATCAATACAACACGACCACTAACTCAACAGCGAACTCAATTGCAAATGAACAACTTCTTCAAAGAGCCAAGATGTTTAAGACAACAAGAATTGATCTTTTAATATCTCAACTTGACATAGCATTACAACGCAAAAGAACACTGAGCAAATAGAAAGCTGTCCCAAAACCACACAAATGACTCAAGAGACTGATTACAAGAGTTTAAACACAACTATTAATCACAGAACTTCACAGAAGATACCAAGACTTAGTTCAACTCGAGATGCTTTAGAACTTTGCAATGAACTCTGATTATTACACAAGGGTAGTTCTACTGGAGCAGAGCAAAATATGAGACAAGCCGCAATTCAATTCAACACTGTGTCTGTGTCTGCAATACAATCAAGAGAATTGAACAGCACAAGACAAGATAAACCAAGTATCAGTAGAAAGAGAGTATCAATTAGTGTAACATGGGGGTTATATGCAGACAACTAGAGCTGAAGTTCAACATCCCAATACACCAAATTCAGGCAACTGATCATCCACAAACCATATAAAACACAAACAGATTCGGAACAGGCATCACAAAACAAAACAGAGTTCATCCAGTAGAAAATCCTAGACTTGCATTCACTGGATAGAACTATGGGAGATTGTAGCTAATTTCAGTGCCAATTTTCACTTGTATTGAATTCAGAAAATTAAGTTTGATTCATCACATTTACTGAAGTGAACATCTCATACATACATCACAGTTCATTCAAAGATGTAGAACAGAAGGGGGAGAAGAATTGATCACCAAATTTCTTGCTGTGGTCGATGTAGTGGACTGCAGTGGCCTTCGGAGGAGCTGGTCGAGCTCGTGGAAGAGGAGCGTGGCTGTCGGCGCTGAGGAAGAAGAAGAAGCCGGTTTGAGTGGGGGAAGCACGGCTCGGGACCGGATCGGGCGGCTGAAGTGGTGCGCCGCGCTCGCGAGGTGGGGATCAGGTAGATGGCGGCATGGAGGCACGAAGTGGTGGCGATGCATCGGCATCGGGCGAGATCGGCAGTGGAGACATGGTGAAGGCGGCGGCGCAGTAGATCCCACGGATACCCCGGCGGCGGATCTGAAGTGGGAGTGGCGGCGCAGTGAGCGCGGCTCCGGCGTTGACGCAGTGGTGGCGGCGCTTGAACAGATCGACGGCAGGAGGTGCGGATCCGGTGCGGGATGGCCAGATCCGGCGGCGGCTGTGTGGAGGCGCGGCACAGGCGGTGGCGCGCGGTGGCGAGGGATCCGTCGGTGGAGGCCACGAGGAGCGGCGCCGGAGCAGTAGATCCAGGCGGTGGTCCAGATCAGGCGGGATCTCGCAGCGGGGGCGGCTGAGGCGAGGCGGCGGCTCCGGTGGAGATGGCGCGGCGCCGGTGGAGGACGGGATCGGGCAGATCCAGTGGGAGACTCGGCGGCGCAGCGGGAGGCTACGGCGGCGCAGAGGGAGGTCACAGCGGCACGGGAACGGAGGTGCAGCGCGGCGGCTCCGGTGGAGATAGGCGGTGGAGGCGCGAAGAAGAGGCTGGAGCAAGAAATGGACAGAAAAAAAAGGAAGAAGGGGAGGAAGAAGAGACCGGCTAGCGCCGGGGGTGGACGGAGGTGTGGAGGATTTTGGGGGAGACAGCAAGAGAAATTGCGCCGGAGAAGAAGACGGTGGCGAGAAAAAGAAAAGAAGGAAAGAAGAGAAGAAATGGGGAGAGGAGGGAAGGAAGGATGAAAAAAAAAAGAACTGCACCGTGGTCTGGTTCGTCGGTGGTGAGGATGGAGCACTGCCGGTGTATGGCCCAGCCACCGGCGGCGAGGTGGAGGGAGGTGTGGAAGAGTCATTTGGGGAAGAAGAAGAAAGGAGTAAAAAAAATAAATGCCGGGCTCAAGTTTCCTCTGATGGCCGGCGGCTGGGTAAATGGGAATTTGGCACTTTTACACTTAGGTCCCTGGATTTATCAGAAATTGCAGAATAGACCTGGTGGCTAGGGTTTGGGATTCCGGGCCCCCGGAGACTCCGATTTCGGTGCGGTCAGTTCCTATGCGACCGCGGGAACGCGCACTTCCATCCGGAATCGACCGATGGTCAGAAAAAGTCGATGAGGCGCGACCGCTAGCCAGAAATCCATCCGATTCGCGCCGACCTGCGATAAAAATTGGAAAAACAAGTAATCCGGTCGATTTGGCGACAAATCTGGAATAATCTAGACATATGCCGAGGTTAATGACTGATATGCGCAAAAATCTTGGGGAAAATATACAGAAATATAAGACGAATCAAGTAAATATCACCGGGACCGGCCCCGGAGGCCAGGTGCCGAGAGCCAAAAGGCGGCGCCCTGGACCGGCGCCGGAGGCTAGGTCCCGGGAGCCAAAAGGCGGCTCTCAGGGCAGGCACCGGAGGCCACGTCCCCAGGCAAATGGCGGCGCCTGGGACCGGCACCAGAGGCCAGGTCCCGGGAGCCAAATGGCGGCGCCTGGGGCAGGCACCGGAGGCCACGTCCTCGGGCAAATGTGACGCAACTTACCTGGACTTAGTCTCGTGGAGATTTCCCCCAACAGCAGCCCCCCATGCCCCCCGGGGATGATGCTCGAGTCCCCGGTGGGTATGGTACATGTCATTGGGAAAATCTCCGGACCAAGCCACCGGAGCCGTGACGCTTCGGTTCCCGTGCCGCGCGCTTATGACCGCGCCGTTGGGCCATAAATGCGCTCGCGGTTCGAACCGGTGCCTCAGTTTGCGCCCCAGTCCCTTCGTTTCCCACGCACGATTTGAACTTCAACGGCCCAGATGTACTGCGAAGTGCCACGTGGCGCCCATCTGGACCACGCTTCGCCCCTATAAATAGGGCCTTGGGGGGCCCGGGAAGCTCATTCCAAACTTCTCACTCCAGCGCTCTTAGCTCTCCCGGTAGCCCTCTCCCGGTAGCTCTCTCCCGGTAGCCAAGCGTCTGGAGCCTTTAGGTGTCCTGTTCCCTGAAACTTTAGTAACCGAAAAAACCAAACCTGATGGCACCGAAGGGTTGGGCGAAGAGCACGGAGGTGCCCCCAGAGGAAATCGCTCCGGATTTCCTCTGGGTGTCGGAGTTCACGACTGGGGACTTGGAGTCCCTGGTCAAACGCGGAGTCGTTGAGGACGGGGACATCCGGGTCCCCGTGAAGTAGGACGGAGCCCCCCGCCCTAGGCCCGGGATGATTGTGGCCTTCGAGGCCTTCCTCGAGGCCGGGCTCCAGCTCCCGGTGCATCCCTTGCTCCGGGAGTTTCTAAAGGAGTATGGGGTGGCGCTGAACCACCTAACGCAGAACGCCATCGTCCGGATGGGCCTCTTCATTTGGCTCTTCGAGACGGCGACCGGGTGGGAGCCTACCCTACGAGCCTTCCGGTACTTCTACGAGCCGGCGGCGAGGAACTCCCACCTGGTCAAGGGGGGACCCAAGTCCCCCTTTGGCTCGGTAATGGTGCAGATGCTGCCGTCCCGGGTAGCCGATTACCCGGCGGCGGCCTCCCGGGACCACTGGGGCGACTGGATCCGAAGGTGGTTCTAGCTCCGGGTCCGGGACGACGAGGTGGTGTACGCCTCGGGGGCCCCCGCCTACAGTAGATCGTCCGTGCCGAAGCCTCCGGTGTGGACGGACGAGGAGCTGGAGCTCCTCGGCAAGGTCATTATCTCCCGGGGCACCCGCTCTATGCGGGACGCCGCCGAGGAGATGATGCTCTTGAGGATCTCCCCCTTCTCGCGCGGGAGAAGGGGGATCGTGATGGGCCCGGAGCAGCGGCCCCCGGTCAAGTTGGTGACCCGACGTGAGCCTGTTACCTGGTTCATTGCATTTACAAATTTTATAAAATTTCACTAACTCTTTACGTTTCACAGTCCGGCCGTACCCCGCGACGCGGGAGAAGACGGAGAACCTCCTGGGGAGGTACTTCGCTGACGAGCACGAGCGCGTCGTGCGCGTCGTGGGGGAGGGCCCTACCCGAAACTTGGTAGCCGAGGCCTTCGGGCTGAAGCTACAGGAGAGGAAGCCTCTCCCCACCCCCGGGTCGCACAAACGGGGGAAGGACGCTGCGGGGGGGCTCTGAGCCTAAGAAGGCCAGGGTCCAAAAAGCCCCCGGCCCTTCGACGACGCCGGCTTCGACACCGGCGAAGGCCTGGGACGAGACCCCCGGGACTGGGCGCGCCCGGGCGCCGGCCCAGAAAGAAGCAACACCCCCTCCCCCAGAGAGCCTTGTTGAGGCTCGGGGGAAGGAACCGGCCGTGGGCGGGGCGGCGTCCGATTCGGCGGACTACGCCCCCTCACCGCCTTCGGTAGCGGCCCTCCCGGTGCCCTCGGCACCTTTGGAGCCGGAGAAGCTGGAGGTGAGATTCGCGGAGGCCTCGCCTACGCGGGTGGAGTGGCCGGTAGACGAGGGGGGGAGCCCCTCAGTCTACGAGGTCCCTTCGGAAGTGGGGGCCCCGGGGGGCCCTCCCGCCCAGGAAGGGGAAGGGCCTAATGGTTCCTCCCCGGGCAGGGACCCCTTCCGAGAGCTCCTCGGCCACTTCCACGGAGGCCACCTCCTCGGCGACGAAGACGCCGACCACACTGCCGGACGCACATGTCCGGGGACCCCTCACCGGCCGCGACGGGGCCGGCGTCAGGCAGGAGACCCCCTGCTTTCCGCGGGGGAGGTCGCCCGCTACAGAAGGGCCTGCAAACCCGGAAGGTGCAAGCCTTCGTTTTGGGGAGTTTCAATCTCTCCAAGCCCAGGTACTTACCCGAGTCGATGACGCTTTCTTTCGGGCACCTACATTTGAATTTTTTATAACTCTAGAGTTTGTAGGCAGCGGCCATTACCTGGGGCCTCGAGCAGCGGATCGGCCGGCTGCTCAAGGATGCGGAGGACAGGGCTGCGACCTACCTGGGGCAGCACGATGAAGCCCTCTAGGAGCTGGCCCGGGTCCGGGCCCAGGTCCACGTCTCCGAGGCCGTCAACGGCCGCATTCGGGAGGAGGCCAAGGCGAAGGAGGAGACCCTCCGGGAGCTCGAGGGCTCAAGCGTCCGGGCGGTGACAAACGCGGGCCGCTCCGTCCGCTCGGCCCTCGAGAGCCTTGGGGTGAGCCTAGGCTCCGGGAGCAGCTCGGAGGTGCCCCTGGCTACCCTCGCGGGGGCTGTGCGTTTTCTCAATGCACAGGTCTCCGTCATCCCGGAGGCCGCCGACGCCCGGGCACGGGGCCGGGCGATCCCCATCGTTGCGGCCGCGGCGGGGCTTGTTGAGCACCGGGGGTTCGGCGCCCGGGCGATCGGGGGCCGCATCCCCCGGAGCTTCCCCGAGTTCTTCGAGCCCTCGCGCTGGGAGGTGGAGCAACTCGCCGGGGGCTTCTACGACCGGATTGTCCGGGTGAGGTTCCCGGCGCCGGTGCCTCCGGCAAAGGACGCCCCGGCCCCGGCCCCAGCAGAAGCACCCCGGGGGGAGGACACCAATGACAAAGTATGAGCCTCCCCCCGGGTCTTAGATAGGACCCTTCTTTTGCTTTCTTCGGATTTTGTTCCCGGTAGCTTTTTAAAAGAAGCCCCGGATGTCGTGGTATTGCGAATACCCCGGCATGTTTTGAGAATGATCCTAGCGAAGATTACGTGGCGCGGGTTGACCGGATGACTAGTCCTTCCCCGCCGGACAAGCACAAGAAATGACATGAGGATTTATACAGGTTCGGGTCCCAGTGGGGGCCCTAGTCCTGTCGACGCGCTCCCGACCGGAGTCGACTGGGGAGGCTCTCTCCGGGGGAGAGGCTTCCGGAGCACGCCTGTGAGTTTAGCTATTCCAATAAAAGTGATCTGATCCTTTACAACAGAGGGGTACAAGGGCTATTTATAGCCCCAAAAAGAAGCAAAAAGACTAAACTACCCCGGAAGCCACCGTCGGATTGAAGGGTAGGACCGTCCTTCTCCCAGTCAAATGCCTTGGATGCTTGACAGGTGGCCGCTGATTCCCGAGGCGCTCCTCGCGTGACCTGCACGTGACAAACAACTCGAGACTTTACCTTTAGAAGGACGACGAGGTCCGGGACGGCGCCGGAGGCCAAGTCCCGGGGGCCAAAAGGCGGCGCCCGGGGAGGGGCCGGAGGCCACATCCCCGGGCAAATGGCGGCGCCCGGGACGGCGCTGGAGGCCAGGTCTCGGGGGCCAAAGGGCGGCTCTCGGGGAGGGGCCGGAGGCCACGTCCCCGGGCAAATGGCGGCGCCCGGGACGGCGCCGGAGGCCAGGTCCCGGGGGCCAAAAGGCGGCGCCCGGGGATGGGCCGGAGGCGACGTCCCCGGGCAAATGGCGGCGCCTGGGACGGCGCCGGAGGCCAGGTCCCGGGGGCCAAAAGGCGGCGCCCGGGGATGGGCCGGAGGCGACGTCCCCGGGCAAATGGCGGCGCCTGGGACGGCGCCGGAGGCCAGGTCCCGAGGGCCAAAAGGCGGCGCCCGGGACGGTGCCGGAGGCCAGGTCCCGGGGGCCAAAAGGCGGCGCCCGGGGAGGGGCTGGAGGCCACGTCCCCGGGCAAATGTGACACGGCTTACCTGGACTTAGCGCCGCGGAGATTTCCCCCAACAACAGGCCCCCTTGCCCCCTGGGGACGATGCTCGAGTCCTCGGTGGGTATGGTACATGTCACCGGGAAGATCTCCCGACCAAGCCACCGGAACCGTGACGCTTCGATTCCCGTGCCGGATGCTTATGGCCGCGCCGTTTCGACAGAAATGCGCTCGCGGTTCGAATCGGCGCCTCGATTCGCGCGCCCCTCCCTTCATTTCCCGCGCACGGTTTGAACTTCTATGGTCCAGATTGCTCCGCGTGTGCCACGTGGCACCCATCTAGACCACGTCCCGCCCCTATAAATAGGGCCTTGGGGGGCCCGGAAGTTCATTCCAAACTTTCAGCCTTAGCGATTTTTGCTCTCCCGGTAGCCCTCTCCTGGTAGCAGGCGTCCGGAACTTTCAGTTGTAGCCTCCCGAAACGTTAGCCACCGGAAAAAAGGAAAGCCGAACCTGATGGCACCCAAGGCCCGAGCGAAGACCACGGAGGTGCCCCCGGAGGAAATCCCTCCAGATTTCCTCTGGGCGTCGGAGTTCTCGGCCGAGGACGCAGAGTCGCTGGTCAAACGTGGCGTCGTCGCGGACGGGGACATCCGAGTCCCCGTGAAGAATGACGGAGCCCCCCGCCCCAAGCCCGGAGAGGTCGTGGCCTTCGGGGCCTTCCTGGAGGTGGGGCTCCGGCTCCCGGTGCATCCCATGCTCTGGGAGTTTCTGAAGGAGTATGGGGTGGCGCTCAACCACCTCACCCCGAACGTGCTCGTCCGGATGGACCTCTTCATCTGGCTCTTCGAGACGGCCACCGGGCGGGAGCCCACCCTTCGCGCCTTCCGGTACTTCTACGAACCGGCGACACGGAGCTCCCACCTGGTGAAGGGGGGACCCAAGTCCCCCTTTGGTTCGGTGATGGTACAAATGCTGCCGTCCCGGGTGGCCGACTACCCGGCGGCAGCCTCCCGAGACCACTGGGGCGACTGGGTCCGGAGGTGGTTTTACCTCCGGGTCCGGGACGAGGCGGTGGTGTACGCCCCGGAGCCCCCCACCTACAGCCGGTCGTCCGCGCCGAAGCCTCCGGTGTGGACGGACGAGGAGTTCGAGCTCCTCGGCAGGGTGGTCCTCTCCAAGAAGACCCGCTCAATGTGGGACGCCACCGAGGAGATGGCTCTCCTCCGGATCTCCCCCTTCTCGCGCTGGAAGAGGGGAGTCGGCATGGGCCCGGAACAGTAGCCCCCGGTGAAGCCGGTGACGCGACGTAAGCTCCGGGAACCAGCTGCATTATACTTACGAATTTTTGAAAATTTGACTAACTCTTTACCTCTTGCAGTCCGGCCGTACCCGGCGGCGCGGGAGAAGGCGGAGAACCCCCTCGGGAGGTACTTCGCCGACGAGCACGAGCGCGTCGTGCGCCTTGTGGGTGAGGGCCCTCCCCGGAACTTGGTCACTGCGGCCTACGGGCTAAAGCTGCCGGAGAGGAAGCCTCTCCCCACCCCCGGGTCACACAAACGGGCGAAGGATGCGGCCGGGGGCTCGGAGCCCAAGAAGGCCAGGGTCCAAAAGAACCCCGGCCCATCATCGACGCCGGCGGCGACACCGGCGAAGCCCCGGGATGAGACCCCCGGGACCGAGCGTGCCCGGGCACCGGCCCGGAAGGGAGCAACACCTCCTCCCCCGAAGAGCCCAGTCGAGGCCCGGGGGAAGGAGGTGTCCGCGGGCGGGGCGGTGTCCGACTCGGCGAACTACGCGCCGTCGCCACCCTCGGTGGAGCCCCTCCTGCCCCTTCCGGCTTCTTTGGAGCCGGAGAGGCTGGAGGTGAGATTGGCGGAGGCCTCGCCTCCGCGGGTTTGGCCGGTGGACGAGGGGGGAGCCCCTCGGTCTACGAGGTTCCTCCTCCGGAGGAGGCCCCGAGGACCTTTCAGCCCGGGGCGGGGAAAGGTCTGATGATCCCCCCCCGGGCAGGGACCCCCGCCCAAAGCTCCTCGGCCACGTCTTCGGGGGAGACCTCCTCGGCCACGAAGACGCAGGTGACGCCGGCCGCGTTACCGGACTCACAGGTCCGGGGACCCCCCACCGGCCGCGACGCCGGCGCCGGGCGAGAGGCCCCTCTGCTTCCTGCGGAGGAAGTCGCCCGCTATGCGGAGGGCCTGCACATCCAGAAGGTGCAGGCCTTCGTCACGGAAGGGACGCTCCATGAGCGTTTCGAGGGGCTTCAGTCCCTCGGGCCCAGGTAACCCAAGTCGATGACGTCTTCATTTATTTCCTGCACTTGAGATTTTTCTAACTCTATATCTTATAGGTGGCAACTGTTACCTGGCGAACGAAGCGGAGGGCCGGGCCGCGGCCTCCGTAGGGCAGTGTGAGGAGGCCCTTCGGGAACACGATGAAGCCCTCCGGGAACGCGATGAAGCCCTCGCGGAACTGTCCCGGACTCCTTCGAGCCCTCGCGCCGGGAGGTCGAGCAGCTTGCCGGAGGATTCTACGACCGGATCATCCGGGCGAGATTCCCGGCTTCGGCGCCTCCGGCGGGGGACGCCCCAGCCCCGGCCTCGGAGGAAACCCCCCGGGGGGAGGACGCCAATGAAAGAGTATGAGCCTCCCCCCCGGGTCTTTAGATAGGACCCTTTACTTTCTTAGGACTTTTGATCCCGGTAGCTTCTTAGAAGAAGCCCCGGACACTTGTAAAAAAGACATTTTGAATGCAATGGAATTAGAATTTTTTCTAAGTCTTTGAATTGAATGCACTGTTACCAGGGTTCCCGGGAGGTTGCTCCCGGGCGAAGGTCGGGGAGGGGCTCCCCGGGGGACGCTCAAGTGGCTTTAATCTTGCTAAGCCTTCTCCGGGAAGCGCGACGGGGACAGCGTCCGGGAGCCGATGCGGTTGAGGTGGCGTCCGGAGTGGCACTTGGACAACTTTGAAAATCATCACGCCGAATTGTCCCCTGCGCGACCGGGGTTCCGGATGATACCTCCCCTCCGGATACTTCCACCGGCGGGATACAAGTTCTGGCCCGAAGATGTGCTCCGCGACGCTCGGCGCCGCGTGCGAGCATTGTACCGGGAGTTGACCCGGGAGCTAGCGGAGAGCCTCCGAGAGTATTAGGGGTAGGAGCCTTAGGGCGTAGAGAATCCCCCGGGTTAGAACCCGGGTTGTATCGTTTCCGAAGCCCACCGGAGGGGGAAGATGTCCTCCGGGTTTGACAATCAGTAAAGCTGTGTTGTTGCTTCTTCTTTCATTGTCTTTTTATTTTTTCTTCTTGGATGGTCTGGACGACTCCCTTTCACAAGAATGAGCTAAGTTTGCTCGTGGGCGGTGCGGTCGACACCCGGGGGTTCCTTATCCCCACCGCCCACAGCGGGCCGGAGGGTAGCTCCGGGCGCTGTGGGGGTAACAAGGCCCCCGAGGTGAAAACAACCTGTAGCATAGTAATTTTTATTTTAGAAAATTTTAAAACGAGGTTTCCAAGGGAAGGACCTTCCGGGAGAGAATCGTCCGGTCGCCGTGAGAACGGGGAGCCGGGAATAAGGCCTCATGTGGAAGAAACGTCCAAGAAAACCCGATGAGATTTCCGGAGGCGAGCTTCCTAGGAGACAATCGTCCGGTCGCCGTGAGAACGGGGAGCCGGGAATGGGGTCTCTGGGAAGGAAAATGTCCGAGAAATCCTCGACTTCTCAGGGAGACAATCGTCCGGTCGCCGTGAAAACGGGGAGCCGGGAATAGGGTCTCCGGGAGGCATTCATCCGGTCGCCGTGAGAACGGGGAGCCGGGAATAAGGTCGCCGGGGACCAATCGTCCGGTCGCCGTGAGAACGGGGAGCCGGGAATAAGGTCACCGGGAGGCATTCATCCAGTCGCCGTGAGAACGGGGAGCCAGGAATAAGGTCGCCGGGGACCAAATATCCAAGAGTGCCATTAGACGTCCCACTGGGGGGAGCGTCGAACGTCGACTCCCGTAGGAGGAAGATAGATCCAAGAAGGCCATTAGACGTCCCATTGGGGAGAGCGTCTACTCCCGGAGGAGGAAGTGCCAGAAGACGGGTCTTGAGTGTTTGGGCAGGGGACTAGTCTCCCAAAGTGACTCGTTACCGCGGCCACTGTGACCGGGTTGCCGCTTACACCCTCAGTCCACCAGGGCTAATCGTAAGCCGCCCAACAGGAGGGACTTGCTGGGCCTGGCCCACTTCCTCGCGGAGAGGGCATCCTCACGGGGAGGGCTTCCTCGCGGGGAGGGCATCCTCGCAGGGAGGGCATCCTCGCAAGGAGGGCATCCTCACTGGGAGGGCGTCCTCGCGGCGAGGGGCGTCCTCGCGGCGAGGGCATCCTCGCGGGGAGCGCATCGCCGCTAGGGGCGGTAATGAGAAAGACCTGCAATGAGACAGTTTGAAAAGCAAGACCTATGTATTGCTAATAAAATGAAGTACAGGGCCTCCCCTGCGAAGTCGCGAAAGGGGAGGAAAATACAGTGTCCCTCCTCCCCCTCCGGCGTGAACGCTCTGGGGGAGGGGACAGGCCCGTAAGGCTAAACATAGAACTTGCGAAGTAAACGCAAGTTCCACGTGTGCTTCAACTCCTGCTCTTGAAGGTTGGAGAGCTTATAAGCCCCTGAGCCCAGGACCGTGGAGATCCTGTAGGGGCCCTCCCACTTGGGGGAGAGCTTCCCCTGGGCTTGGGGGTCTGTGACGCGTTTGAGGACAAGGTCCCCAAGGCGGAAAGCTCTCTCACGCACGCACTGGTTGTACGCTCGCGCCATCTCTTGCTCGTAGATGGCGTGGCGGAGGAGCGCTCGGTCGCATTACTCCTCCACGAGGTCGATCTCCAGGCACTGGTTGGCCTCGTTGGCCTGGTATTCTGCGGGCGTGGCTCCCTCCAGGAGCTCGACCCGCAGTGACCGAAAGCCGATCTCCAGGGGGAGGACCGCCTCCGCCCCGTAGACCAGGGAGAAGGGAGTACGCTTCGTCGCCCGGGACGGGGTCGTGCGCATGGAGCAGAGGATGCTAGGGAGCTCCTCTGCCCATGCACCCCACTTAGAAGCGGTTTGCTCGAGTCTCCGGCGCAACCCATGTAGGATCACGCCGTTGACCCTCTCGACAGCCCCATTGCTCTGGGGATGGGCCACTGAGGCGAAGTAAATGACGAGCCCCAGGCCTTCGCAGAATTCCCGGAAATAAGCCAAGTCGAATTGGGTTCCATTGTCCACGGTGATTTCCCGGGGGACACCAAAATGACATACGGCGTTTTTCCAGAAAAACCGCTGGACGGCCTGGGACGTGATGCTGGCCAAAGGCTCCGCCTCAACCCACTTTGTAAAATAGTCGACCGCGACTACCGCATACTTGTATCCTCGGGGCGCTGGGGGGAAGGGCCCTAAGAGGTCCATCCCCCAGCGCACGAAGGGCCAAGTGATGGGGATTGTCTGCAGCGCTATAGGGGGGAGGTTCGAGCCCTTGGCCATCTTCTGGCATGCCTCGCACGCGGAGACAAGGTCTCGCGTGTCGCGCATGACCGTGGGCCAGTAGAAACCCTGCCGGAGGGCCTTGACCACGATGGCACACGGGGCTAGGTGAGAACCACAGCTCCCCGCGTGAATGTCTTCGAGAAGTTGAAGTCCCCCCGGCCGGGGGAGGCAGCGCAGGAGGGCGGAAGCCCCCCGCTTGTAGAGCCTCCCCTCCAGCAGGAGATATGCCCGAGCTTTGGCCCGGAGGCATTTAGCCTCGGTCTCACTAGGAGGGTCCCCCTCCCCCTTGATGAAGGAGATGAGGGGGTCCATCCAAGACGGAGTCCGGACGATCTCGGCGACCTCCGGGACATGAGGCTCGTCGCCCATGTCCGGGGAGGCCACCGAGGGCTTCGTGATGATTTCCAGAAAAGCCCCCTTGGGGAGCGATTCCCGGGCGCTTGCCGCCCGGGCCAGGGCGTCGGCCCGGTCATTGTCCCTCCGCGGGATATGCCGGGCCTCGAGGCCGTCGAAATGCCTCTCCATCTTCCGCACTTCCTGCAATTAAACACTTAAGTTTGCGTCATGGCACAGGTAAGACTTGTCCATTTGGCAAACTACGAGCTGAGAATCTCCCTTGACTAGGAGGCGCCGGATCCCCAGGGAGCTCGCGAGGCGCATCCCGAGGAGCAAAGCCTCGTATTCGGCGACGTTGTTGGTTGCGGGGAACTCGAGCCACGAGGCGTACTCGAGTTCCTTCCCCTCGGGGTTCCGGAGGACTACTCCCGCACCAGCCCCGGCGAGACACAGCGACCCATCGAACATGAGGGTCCAATGATCACTGCGTCGGGGTGGCACAGGGAGGTCTTCGTCCCCGGACCTAGAGGCGGGAGTCCACTCTGCGACGAAGTCGGCGAGGACCTGCGACTTGATGGCGGAGCGGCCGGTAAGGGACAGGGAGAAGGGGGCGAGCTCGGCCCCCCACTTCCCGATCCGGCCGGAGTCCCCCCCCTGCCCGCGCTGGTCGAGGAAGTCCGCAAAGTGCTGCAGCAGCTGGCTACAGTCTCGGGTAGCGTGGGTACTGGACCTGTGGAAGCTGCACCACGGTCCTTCCCGCCTTCTCCCCGCGGGGCCTTCCCGGCCGCGCGAAGACTGTCCTCCCCCATGGCCCTTCGATTTGGGGAAGGGGTGGCTGGCCCTCGGGGGGTCGCACGAGCCGCCTCCGCCCTCGAGGACAAAGGTGTCCCGAGGCCGTGGCTCACTACGCCCCCCTGTCTAGGGCGTTTGGGGGGATCCCTGGCCCCCCGGTCGACGGGGGCGGGAGCCCCCTGGGTCTTCTTCTAGATGTCGTCTTCCTCCGCCCGAGCGTACTTTTCGAGTACGTTGAAGAGCTCGTCGGCGGAAGAGGGGTAGCTCCGGGAGAGCCTTCGGTGGAGCTCCCTCGGGAGGATGCCGCTTTTGCAGGCTTCGATGACCGTAGAGTCGGGAAAGTGGGCCACTTTGCTCTTCACCTGAGCAAAGCGCTTGAAGAAGCTTCCGATTGTTTCCCCAGTCCTCTGCCGAACATTGTACAGCTGCGAGGAGTCCAGGGGACGCACGTAGTTCCCCTGGAAGTTGGCACAGAACTCCCGCTTGAGCTGCGAGAAAGACTTAATGGAGCCGGCCTTCAGGTTGTAGAACCAGGAGCGGGCGATGCCGGTGAGGTAGAGGGGGAAGACGTTGCATTGTACCATCTCGTCCCCCCCGGCCGCGGAGATGGCTGTGGAGTAGACCTGCACAAACTCGTAAGGGTCTGCCTCACCATTACAATGCTCGATGTGAGGAGGGCGGTAGGGCCGCGGCCACCGGATGCTGCGAAGTCTTCAGCACAGGGGCTGGTTAGCCCCCTGCACCTCGCGGGGAGAGCCCCGGTCGCTATCTTCTTTCACGGGACCTTCGTTGTCTGAGTCTGGAAGCGGTCCGAGAGGTCCGCCAGAATGGCGGTGGCGACGCCTTTCCTCCGGACCGGGGCTGAGTTCCCGGACGTCCGGGCTCTCCGCCGGAGAGGTTGGCTCTTCAGTGGGTCTCTTCCCCCGACCGGTGCGAGAGCAAGGCTCCCCGCACCCGCGGCCGGGGGGAAGTTCTTCCCCGCGCTCTGGTGAATGCATTCGCTCGACCTCCCCCCGGGCGAAACGGACTTGTCCCGCCGAGGGGGGAGCTCATGCACTGTAGCAACCGGCCCGGAGGCTTCCAGAGCCGATTGGGGGGAAGCCCCTGTATTATCTGGAACCGGGGAGGGGGCGCCCACGGCGACGCTTGGAACCGAAGTGGAGGGGGCCCCAGTGGCAACGACCGGAACCGGCGAGGGGGAAGGCCCCGCGGCGACGTCTGGGATCGGGGAGCCCATGCGGGGGGAAGTCCGCTGAGGCGCGGGAGCTGCTCTGTCGACCGCCCCCGGTGCGGTAAACGCGACGCGAGGGGCGGGACTGGCTCCCGGCGTAGGGAAAACCCCCGGCATACAGTGGGCTCCCGGCCCCGAGAATAGGCTCGGGACGGGGTACACCCTTGGTGCCACGAAGGGCCCTGGCATGAAGTAGCCTCCCGGCACCGGGACGGGCCCGGACGTATATCCCGCTGGGGGAGGGAACCCCCCGGCAGGATCACACGGGGCGGACAAACTCCCGGAGGCCGGAGGGGCCGCCGGGTAACCCATAAATGGGGGCATGTTCCCCGGATACGGGTGTGACGCAAATGTGGGGGCCGGAGGCCGCGCTAACACGCTGAGCAGCTCATCCATAGAGCGCTGGGTGCGGAGCTGGCCCTCCACGAGAGCCTCAAGCAGGGCATCCCGGGGAGCCGGGGGAGCCGTCGGGGGGAGACTGGTCCCGGCCGAGGTCCCCGCGGTCACCGGGAATGACCTGGAGGTGGAAGCACCTAAGTTAAGAGGGAAAGAGGGAGGCGATACCTGGGCCAGGCCCCCTCCGGGCGGGAGCGCCGGGACAGCAGTGTCTCGGACGGGCGGCGCCGGGTCCCCGAGACCCGGGTCACCGGGAAGGGTGCGAGCCCTTGTTCTTGGGGGAGCCATGGCGTCTTGTCACGATTCCCCACGGACGGCGCCAACTGTCGTGGTATTGCGAATACCCCAGCAGGTTTTGAGAATGATCCTAGCGAATATTACGCGGCGCGGGTTGACCGGATGACCGGTCCTCCCCCGCCGGACAAGCACAAGAAATGACACGAGGATTTATACAGGTTCGGGTCCCAGTGGGGGCCCTAGTCCTGTTGACGCGCTCCCGACCGGAGTCGGCTGGGGAGGCTCTCTCCGGGGAAGAGGCTTCCGGAGCACGCCTGTGAGTGTAGCTATTCCAATAAAAGTGATCCGATCCTTTACAACAGAGGGGTACAAGGCTATTTATAGCCCCAAAAAGAAGCAAAAAGTCTAAACTACCCCGGAAGCCACCGTCGGATTGAAGGGTAGGACCGTCCTTCTCCCGGTCAAACACCTTGGATGCTTGACAGGTGGCCGCTGATTCCCGAGGCGCTCCTCGCGTGACCTGCACGTGACAAACAACTCGAGACTTTACCTTTAGAAGGACGACGAGGCCCGGGACGGCGCCGAAGGCCAAGTCCCGGGGGCAAAAAGGCGGCACCCGGGGAGGGGCCGGAGGCCACATCCCCGGGCAAACGGCGGCGCCCGGGACGGCGCCAGAGGCCAGGTCCCGGGGGCCAAATGGCGGTGCCCGGGACGGCGCCGGAGGCCAGGTCCCAGGGGCCAAAGGGTGGCGCCCAGGGAGGGGCCGGAGGCCACGTCCCCGGGCAAATGGCGGCGCCCGGGACGGCGTCGGAGGCCAGGTCCCGGGGGCCAAAAGGCGGCGCCCGGGGAGGGGCCGGAGGCCACGTCCCCAGGCAAATGGCGGCGCCCGGGACGGCGCCGGAGGCCAGGTCCCGGGGGCCAAAAGGCGGCGCCCGGGACGGCGCCGGAGGCCACGTCCCTGGGCAAATGGCGGCGCCCGGGATGGCGCCGGAGGCTAGGTCCCGAGGGCCAAACGGCGGCGCCCGGGGCGGGGCCGGAGGCCACATCCCCGGGCCAATGGCGGCACCCGGGACGGCACCGGAGGCCAGGTCCCGGGGGCCAAAAGGCGGCGTCCTGGGAGGGGTCGGAGGCCACGTCCCCGGGCAAATGTGACACGGCTTACCTGGACTTAGCACCGTGGAGATTTCCCCCAACACCGGACACTTGTAAAAAGACATTTTGAAATCCAATGGAATTAGAAATTTTTTCTAAGTCTCGAATTAAATGCAATGTTACCAGGGTTCCCGGGAGGTTACTCCCGGGGGAAGGTCCGGAAGAGGTTCCCCGGGGGGGAGGCCCTCGAGCCCCGACAGGTGCCCCCTGGGGGAAGCCCAAGCCGCTTTGATCTTGCTAAGCCTCGTCTCCGGGAAGCGCAGCGGGGACGCCGTCTGGGAGCCGATCCGGTTAAGGTGGCATCCGGAGTGGCACTTGGACAATTTTGACAATCATCGCTCCGAATTGTCCCCTCCACGTCCAGGGTCCCGGATGATCCCCCCACTTCGGATACTTCCCCCGGCGGGCTACGAGTACTGGCCCGAGGATGTGCTCTGGGAAGCTCGGCGCTGCGTGCGCGCATTGTACCGGGACCTGGGCCGGGAACTAGCAGAGGGTCTCTGGGACTATTAGGCGTAGGAGCCTTAGGATGTAGAGAACTTCTGGGTTTTGACCCGGGTTGTATCATTTCCTATGCCCACCGGAGGGGGAAGATGTCCTCCAGGTTTGATGATCAATAAAGCTGTGTTTGCTTTCTTCTTTGAGAGTCTTCTTTTATTTTTTCTTGGATGGTCTGGACGACTCCTTTTGATAAGAATGAGCTAAGTTTGCTCGTGGACGGTGCGGTCGACACCCGGGGGTTCCTTATCCGCCCCCGCCCACAGCGGGTCGGAGGGTAGCTCCGCGCGCTGTGGGGGTAACAAGGCCCCCGGGGTGAAGATGACCTATAGCATAAGAATTTTTCCAAGTTAGAAAATTCTAAAACAAGGTTTTCGGGGAGAAACTTTCCGGGAGACAATCATCCGGTCACCGTGAGAACGGGGAGCTGGGAATAAGGTCTGCGGGGAAGAAACATCCGAGAAAACCCGACGAGATGTCCGGAGGAGATTTCCGGGAGACAATCGTCCGGTCGCCGTGAGAACGGGGAGCCGGGAATAGGGCCTCTAGAGAGGAAATATCCTAGAAATCCGTAACTTTGCCAGGAGACAATCATCCGGTCGCCGTGAGAACGGGGAGCCGGGAATAAGATCTCCAGGAAGAAAAATCTGAGAAAGCCTGATTTCCAGGGATAGATCTTCCGGGAGACAATCATCCAGTCGCTATGAGAACGGGGAGCCGGGAATAAGATCTCCGGGAAGAAAAATCCGAGAAAGCCTGAGACGTTCCACTGGGGAGACCGTCAACTCTTGGAGGAGGATGTGCCTGATGACGGGTCTGAGTGTTTGGGTAGGGGACTAGTCTCCCAAAGTGACTCGTTACCAGGTCGTTGGGGACCGGGTTGCCGCTTACACCCTCAGTCCACGAGGGCTGATCGTAAGCCGCCCTACAGGAGGGACTTGCTAGGTCTGAGCCCACTTCCTCACGGGGAGGGCATCCTCACGGGGAGGGCTTCCTCATGGGGAGGGTATCCTCACAGGGAGGGCATCCTCGCGGGGAGGGCTTCCTCGCGGGGAGGGCATCGCCGTTAGGGGCGGTCATGAGAAGAACCTGCAATGACAGTTGAAGAGAAAAAACCAGTTGTATTGATAATATAGTAAAAATACAACGCCTCCCCCCGCGAAGTCGCGAGAGGGGAGGGAAAGGTAATTACAATGTCCCCCACCCCCTCCGGCGTGATTGCTCCGGGGGAGGGGACAGTAAGTACGAGGTCCCCCTTCCCCCTCCGGCGTAAACGCTCCGGGGGAGGGGACGGGCCTGTGTAGGCTAAACGTAAAACTTGCGAAGTAAATGCAAGTTCCACGTGTGCTTCAGCTCCTGCTCTTGGAGGTTGGAGAGTTTGTAAGCCCCCGAGCCCAGGACCGCGGAGATCCTGTAGGGGCCCTCCCACTTGGGGGAGAGCTTACCCTGGGCTTGGGGGTCTGTGACGTGCTTGAGGACAAGGTCCCCAAGGCAGAAGGATCTTTCACGCACGTGCTGGTTGTATGCGCGCGCCATCTCGCGCTTGTAGATGGCGTGGCGGAGGAGCGCCCGGTCGCGTTCCTCCTCCACAAGGTCGATCTCCAGTCGCTGGTTGGCCTCGTTGGCCTGGTAAGCTGCGGTCGTGGCTCCTTCCAGGAGCTCGACTCACAGCGATCGGAAGCCAATCTCCGGGGGGAGGACTGCCTCCGCCCCATAGACTAGGGAGAAGGGAGTACATCCCGTCGCCCGGGAGGGGGTAGTGCGCATGGAGCAGAGGATGCTAGGGAGCTCCTCTGCCCATGCACCCCGCTTAGAAGCGGTTTGCTCGAGTCTCTGGCGCAATCCCTGTAGGATCACACCGTTAACTCTCTCGACGGCCCCATTGCTCCGGGGAAGGGCCACTGAGGCGAAGTGGATGACGAGCCCCAGGCCTTCATAGAATTCCCGGAAATAAGCCGAGTCAAATTGGGTCCCGTTATCCACGGTGATTTCCCTGGGGACACCAAAACGACATACGACGTTCTTCCAGAAAAACTGCTGGACAGCCCGGGACGTGATGCTGGCCAAGGGTTCCGCCTCAACCCACTTTGTAAAGTAGTCGACCGCGACCACCGCATACTTGTATCCTCCGGGCGCTGGGGGGAAGGGCCCTAAGAGGTCCATCCCCCAGCGCACGAAGGGCCAAGTGATGGGGATATTCTGCAGCGCTACAGGGGGGAGGTTCGAACCCTTGGCCATCTTCCGGCATGCCACGTCGACACACGACAGCCCACGGCAGCACTCCTTATCATGACAACACATGTCATTTGGTTAATCTTGATTTAACATATTTTATTTAGAAAATAGTACTTGTGTCACACCCCGTGGATTTAATCCACCGCAGCAGACTCCTATAAACCCGGGAGCTCGGAGTATTCGAATACGTTTTTAACTCTGCAGAGAGGTACCAATTTACCCGCAAGATATTCCACTTTCAAGCCCATCCTATCATAACATAATGATTAGACCCCTGACTCACTTCATATTGTGAGCGGCAAGGTGGAAATAACAAGAACTTTTGTTATGTATCACTCACAATTCACCCCTGACCCTGCAGTTTTCTTCACACAAACCGCAGTTGTGGCGGGATTACCCGACACCCGGATGCCTCTTCCCATTACTGGGTCAACGTGCTTGATCAAATCACATTCAGTGATATGTAGAGGAGCTGAACCCCGTGAGTTTAGTGTATTGTTTTCCATCTTATGCAGGGGTTTCATGTGCGATCCACATAAGTACTTGTTCAGGCCTGTCCCATACCAGGCTTCCGGTTAGCACGTTGTTCATGCCACTAGACGCACAACACAAGGTTCTAGTCCTTATATGCCAGTGACCAGACCATCCACAACCCTGCACCTTCAGTGCCTGCATTCCTTCGCAGTTTAGCACCTCCAATGCTACCACCATTCCATATCATTTTCTGGTCACGGCTAGGGGTTTTATTTCATGAATATAAGTATATAAATACATATAATAGTTCATGGCTCAAAACTTGTTTATTTCACATTTCACAGATAACCAGTCTAGTACTACCAATTCATAAATCAACCATTCTCAATCTTTCTCATGCAATATTATCTATATTCAAGGTTATGTTTTAGCAACATTTAAAATATATGTTCAAGATGACCAAGGATATGACTTGCCTTCCGCGTCGTAAGATACAGCAGTTGATAACGGATCAACAGCGAAGTCCTCAAACTTAGCTTCTGGATCTGCTCGACGACAAACAAACAATACACACAAATATTACTTAATATATTAAAATGATTTATGATCTATATGCAGATATGCTTAACAAGGATGATTGAATGATACTGGAGATAATTGAGATTGCAAGCTGAACTGAGTTGAGATCTAGGATTTCAAGGAATTGGCTAGGAATGGATGTTAGATGCTCTTAGGATCTCAAGGTTACAATAAGCACATCTGTTTTGTCGCTGGTTTGATCAAAAACAGTGAATGTCAGCAGATTGACATTCGGATCAAGACTCTGACATAACTTCAAGGAAAACTAGAGAGCTTATCTCAAGTTATGACAGTAGAAGAAAGTGTAGATCATAACTCTACAAATTCAGTGGACAAAGTGGTTTTCAAATTGCATAATCAGAAGTAGGTAAACAAGGCCAATGCCATTGGCTGGCATGCACTAGGACAATGTCAAAAACTAGGGTTTAGCATAAAATGCATTTCAAGGGCTCAAATCAAGTTGTGATAGAAGAAGAAATTGCTGATCACAACCTCAGGAATCTAAGAGACAAAGTTATGCCCAAAATGCACATCTGGAAGGAAGTGAAAAGGGCTAATGCCACTGACTGACATAGTCTGGCATTGATCTTGACATGGCCAAAACCTAGGGCTTGGTATAACTTTTTATCTAGGGCTTCAAATGATGCACCACTTTGTCTGAGAGGTAGGCAATGATAACAGGAACAAATCATTCAACAGAATCTAAAGCTGAAGATGGCTAGAAGGTGATGAAATTCAAAGGAGAAGTGTGGTGGCGACACGGCACAGTGAAGCTACTGGACAAAATCTTGGCATGGCTATAACTTAAAATATGGGCAGTTTCAGGGATCGGGGTAGAAGACAAATATGCTCATGAGGTCAAAGCACACCTGAATGACAAAGTTTAAGAAGCTGAAACGGCCGGTAATAGTTTTCCGGTGATCAGCGCCGGAGAAGAAGCACTACCAATTGGGGGTTTCTGCTACGGGCCAAAAGAACTTAATTCCTTGCTTGGAGAGTATCTAGGAGGTAAAAGAAAGCTTCTGGTAACATCAAATTTACCGGAGGATCACCGGAGAAGACCGGCGACGATCGCCGGTTTCTGGTGAAGCTCGGGTTAGGGAAAAACTTCGATTGTTGCTCAATTTCGAAATCTAACTTCACAGGCTTGCTTGATTTAGTACACTAATCAATTTTGTTTACAGAAACGAAAGCTAATTTGTACTGGATTGAGCCACATTACAGGAACAGGGTAAACGGCAATTTCTGGTGATCGCCGGCGTTAGAGGTCACCGGGGAGCAATTAAATGATATCATACAGGGAGGATGAGTAGGGGAACTCACTGATGGCTTTAATTTGAAAGTTGATGCAGCAGGGCGTCCTGGCACCGTGAGCCTCCTCGACGGCTCGCCGGAGAAGATGACTGAAACAGAAAGATTTGGAATTTGGCTGGCTTCTGGTGAAGTGTGAGGGAATTGCTGAGCACAGGAGTGCTTAAATAGGCCAGGTGAAGTTTGCAAGAGGAGACAACGAAGTAATTGGCAGCTGTGATGAGATGGATTGCGTGCTGAGCATCAGCGGCGAAGACACAGCATTAACCGGTGATGCGACGGCGACAACAGCTCTGCAGCTGATCATCATGTCAGTTCATCGGGACATTGCAAGGCTGGAGCAAGCGGTGGCGACAACAACTGGCGCGGCAAAGCAACGTGGCGGTGAATTGCTGACAAAAGGCTGTTGGTCGCGCGCGGGAGCAGGCGTTGGTCGTCGACGTTGCAGTGGCGCTGCCACGACACGGGCTGAAGCGAGGACACGTGCACACCGGCATGCACGGTCACAAGTGCGGCGAAGCCTGGCCGGCGGTGAGCAAACATGGCGCAAACGCACGGTGAGGTTCTGGTCGTGCACAGCAGCTGCTGGTCGAATCTGGATTCATTTGTGATTTCAAATTCTTGATTTGGACTGAATTGTAAATCTGGAATTCTGGAAGGTTTAAACTGAATTTGCTTTCACTAATCTGGCAGATATGTTTAACAAAACATTTGGCAAAGGTATTTGATAAAATTTGACACATTTGAATGGTTTTTGACAAAAACTGAAAATAGGGTACTTTAGGTTAATTGAAACCCGAATTTCAATTGATTTCGAATTCTGGCATTTAGGGTTTGATTTTGAAATCTGCACAGAAGAGAAACTGGTGCAAATAGCATTTTGAGAAGCTTTGGCGAAGAAATTCTGAATTTGGAGTTAATCTGGAGATTTTAGCCTTTTTGGGTTTTCAGACATCAGATAAGGACTAATTTGAAATAACTCTTGGACTGATTTGCGAAAAGGTCTAGATGATGAAATCTGGCTGTCAACTTTTTGGATTAAGGTATTGGCATACCCTTGATCATGTTCCAGGAATAATTTGGTCTGAACTTGGTCAAGATTTGGATTAAATCTGGATTTTTGAATCTTAGGGTATTTGGGTAATATAAGATATTTCTATTTTCGAAAACAGAAAGGAGTTGAAAAATCTGGAAGTTAGAGATGGAATTGAATCTGGGTTCTGAAGGCTTTTAGATTTAGGATAACTGATAGATCAAATCTGGAAAGTCAGATCTTGACTTGGGGTCACATGATAGATTTTTGGATATTTTAGGGCTAGAACAGAATAAAGCTGAGGCTGATTTGGTTGATCTAGAAGAGACATATGCATGCATGACTTTTAAGAAAGAAACTTTTCACCCCAAAACTCAGGATGTTACAGATCTACCCTCCTTAAAGAAATCTCTCCCCGAGATTTACCTAAGACAAGGAAAGATAAGAATAGAGATAGGTTTGCTGAAAATTCTCTTCCTTCTTCCATGTAGTTTCTTGTTCTGAATGATTTCCCTCTGAACTTATATAATTTGATATGGAATATTCTAAAGATACTTGCTCCATATGCATTTCAACTTCAGATAAATTTGCAGTACTAAGATCAAATAGTATTAAGGTAGATGCAAACTGAGTCAAAATCTACCTCGAAGGATGTCGGTGGTGTTTCCTGCTTTTCGGATGTAGTTTAACTTTCCTTCTGGAATTGTTGTTGGTGATCCATTTCTTCCTCTTCCTCGGTTGGCCAGGCTTCCTCCTCTTCCTGGTGGAGTTCCTCTAAAATTCTGTGGTTGTGACACTGGTACTCTGGGTGCTTCTGGTTCTGTTCTTGCCTATATTCTGGCAATGGATGATGGAAGTTGAATCCAAGGGAAAAATTTTCTACGATGTCCACACTGCAAACAGTGATAACATTGAATGTTCATGTAAGGGTTTCCTTTGCTTCTGATTGCCATGGCTCCTCTTCTTTGTATGTTTCCCTTGGGGTTCTGCAGTGGTGATGTTCTGGATGCTACTGACTGCATTTCTGCCTGAGATCTGGCTATGGAACTAGGGTACTGAATCCAAAGACAGAATTCTTTGCGATGCCCACGCTGTCCGCAATGAAAACATTGGACACTCGCGTGAGGACAGCTCTTCTGAAGGTGGTTTCCTTTGCAATTGGGGCACATCATTCTTATTGGTCTGGGAGTCTGGTATGATGGTTGAAAACTAGAGGTGGTAGGGATTCTTCTTCTAGTTGAGTTTATTTGTGGTTGCACTTGTTGAGGCATTCTTCTCTTCCGATCCTCTCCCTCTATATTTTCCTTCTGTGGAGGATTGGAACTCTGAGATCCTTGCTGAAACAAAGGGTTTCTTGTCATAATATCTTCTTCCTGAGGAGTCTGTTCCCTATCTTCTCCACTGCTTCGGGATCTTCTTCTTGTATCAACCATGGTGGCTCTGAAAAAGAAGTTTGGGCTGATCTAACTATCTAGGACCAACTAAGACAACAATGCAGAAAATAATGCAAACTACTTTAGTGCATGAAATACTTAGGCTACTAGCGATAATACACAAGTTAACCATTGCAAAAGCAACAGCGAATCACAAAGCTATCAAGAGCATCACTAGCTCTATCTATACCAACCCCTAAAACACTCTGAAACAACAGAACGCACTCTCACAATCTTACCGAATTTTAGAAAATCCAAATAAAATTTTGAAATAAAAGTTTTCAAGAGCTACAACGCTTATTATTTTTATCAAAATACAATTTTCAACAAGTAGTTTTCTAAATAAATTATGTCTTCCTGGCACGGCCAATCCCTAAAGGTGTCGTCCTACAGTCAAGTACTCATGTTGCTCTGATACCATAATTTTGTCGCGCCCCAAAACTAGGACTACGACTACTCCTGTAGAGACCTAGCTCGCTGCAGCTAGACTCATATATGCACAGCATACACATACCCTTGACTTCCCAGGATAAGTCAAGCACAGGAGTGTATTCACATTGCAACAGAGTAACTTACAAAATAGTTAAGCAGTGTGGCCTGCTGGCTTTGATATTACATAAGAAGATTACAATGCCTTCACGGCATACATGGTTTAGCAAAATAACATCTACACAGCAGAAGATAGGTGACCCACCCACAATGAGAAGTGGACGGTAGAACAACACACATCAGGGCAACGACGGAACTGAGTCTTCTCCTTCTGGATCCAAGAAGTTCTTCATGCCTTCATCTTGGTCATTGAACACTCCATCTACTGATTTGTAGGTTGCAAGGGTGAGCACTTACGTACTCAGCAAGTCATAGGTAAGAGTAGATACATATAGTAGTGATGATATGAACCTAGACTAGTCAAGAATTATGGATGTTTGTAAAATAACCTTTTTCTTTCATACCTCATCTCATGGCAGCACCTTTCATAATATAACATTGATAATCATGTTCACTAGATTATAGCACTACCACGACACGTCGACACACGACAGCCCACGGCGGCACTCCTTATCATGACAACACATGTCATTTGGGTAATCTTGATTTAACACATTTTATTTAGAAAATAGTACTTGTGTCACACCCCGTGGATTTAATCCACCGCAGCAGACTCCTATAAACCCGGGAGCTCGGAGTATTCAAATACGTTTTTAACTCTGCAGAGAGGTACCAATTTACCCGCAAGATATTCCACTTTCAAGCCCATCCTATCATAACATAATGATTAGACCCCTGACTCACTTCATGTCGGGGGAAATCTCCGCGGGACTAAGTCCAGGTAAGTTCCAGGGGATCTGGCCACCGGGGCCTCCCCGGGCGCCGCCATTTGCCCGGGGACGTGGCCTCCGGTGCCCTCCCGGGCGCCGCCATTTGGCCCCCGGGACGTGGCCTCCGATGCCCCCCCGGGCGCCGCCATTAGGCTCCCGGGACGTGGCCTCCCGTGCCCTCCCGGGTGCCGCCATTTGGCCCCCGGGACGTGGCCTCCGGTGCCCTCCCGGGCGCCGCCATTTGCCCGGGGACGTGGCCTCCGGTGCTCTCCCGGGCGCCGCCATTTGGCTCCCGGGACGTGGCCTCCGGTGCCGTCCCGGGCGCCGCCGTTTGCCCGGGGACGTGGCCTCCGGTTCCCTCCCGGGCGCCGCCTTTTGGCCCCGGGGACGTGGCCTCCGGTGCCCTCCTGGGCGCCGCCATTTGGCCCCCGGGACGTGGCCTCCGGTGCCCTCCCGGGCGCCGCCAATTGGCTTCCTGGGACATGGGCTCCGGTGCCGTCCTGGGCGCCGCCGTTTGCCCGGGGACGTGGCCTCCTGTGCCCTCCCGGGCGCCGCCATTTGGTTCCCGGGACGTGGCCTCCGGTGCCGTCCAAGGCGCCGCCGTTTGCCCGGGGACGTGGCCTCCGGTGCCCTCTCGGGCGCCGCCTTTTGGCCCCTGGGACGTGGCCTCCGGTGCCCTCCCAGGCGCCGCCTTTTGGCCCCCAGGACGTGGCCTCCGGTGCCCTCCCGGGCGCCGCCATTTGCCCGGGGACGTGGCCTCCAGCCCCTCCCCGGGCGCCGCCTTTTGGCCCCCGGGACCTGGCCTCGGCACCGTCCCGGGCGTCGCCATTGGCCCGGGGACGTGGTCTCCGGGGCCTCCCCGGACGCTACCTTTTGGCCCCCGGGACCTGGCCTCCGGCGCCGTCCCGGGCCTCATCGCCCTTCTAAAGGTAAAGTCTCGAACTGTTTGTCACGTGTAGGTCACGCGAGGAGCGCCTCGGGAACTGGCGACCACCTGTCAAGCATCCAAGGCGTTTGACCGGGAGAAGGACGGTCCTACCCTTCAATCCGACGGTGGCTTCCGGGGTAGTTTAGGTTTTTTGCTTCTTTTTGGGGCAATAAATAGCCCTTGTACCCCTCTGTTGTAAAGGATCGGTTCACTTTTATTGGAATAGCTAAACTCACAGACGTGCTCCGGAAGCCTCTCCCCCCGGAGAGAGCCTCCCTAGCCGACTCCGGTCGGGAGCGCGTCGACAGGACTAGGGCCCCCACTAGGACCCGAACCTGTATAAACCCGTGTGTCATTTTTTGTGCTTGTCCGGCGGGGGAGGGCCGGTCATCCGGTCAACCCGCGCCGCGTAATCTTCGCTAGGGTCATTCTCAAAACCTGTCGGGGTATTCGCAATACCACGACAGTTGGCGCCGTCCGTGGGGATCTCGTGACAAGACGCCATGGCTCCCCCAAGAACAAGGGCTCGCACCCTTCCCGGTGATCCGTGTCTCGGAGACCCGGCGCCGTCCGCCCGGGACACTGCTGTCCCGGCGGTCCCTTCCGGAGGCGACCTGGCCCAGGTACCGCCTCCCTCCTTTCCTCTTAACTTAGGTGCTTCCACCTCCAGGTCGTTCCCGGTGACCGCGGGGACCACGGCCGGGACAAGTCTCCCCCCGACGGCTCCCCCGGCTCCCCGGGACGCCCTGCTCGAAGCTCTCGTGGAAGGCCAACTCCGCGCTCAGCGCTCTATGGACGAGCTCCTTAGCGTGTTGGCGCGGCCTCCGGCCCCCACATTTGCGTCACACCAGTATCCGGGGAACATGCCCCCGTTTATGGGTTACCCGGCGGCCCCTCCGGCCCCGTATGATACTGCCGGGGGGTTCCCTCCCCCTGCGGGATATACGTCCGGACCCTTCCCGGCACCCGGGCCCGTTCCGGTGCCGGGAGGTTACTTCATGCCGGGGCCCTTCGTGGCACCAGGGGGGTACCCCGTCCCCGGCCTATTCCCGGGGCCGGGAGCCCACTTCATGCCGGGGGTTTACCCTACGCCGGGAGCCAGTCCCGCCCCCCGCGTCGCGTTTACCGCACCGGGGGCGGTTGACAGAGCAGCCCCCGTGCCGCAGCGGACTTCCCCCCGCATGGGCTCCCCGGTTCCGGACGTCACCGCGGGGGCTCCCCCTTCGCCGGTTCCGGGTGTTACCGGGCCTGCCCCCTTCCCGGTTCCGGTCGTGGCCACTGGGGCCCCCTCCAGTTCGATTCCACACGTCGCCGCGGGCGCCCCCTCCCCGGTTCCGGATAATACAGGGGCTTCCCCCTTTCTGGTCCCCGGGGGTCGTCGCAGGGGGCTCCCCCCAACCGGCTCCGGAAGCCTCCGGGCCGGCAGCTACAGCGCACGAGCTCCCTCCCTCGGCGGGACAGGTCCGTTTCGCCCCGGGGGAGGTCGAGCGAATGCATTCACCAGAGCGCGGGGAAGAACTTCCCCCCGGCCGCGGGTGCGGGGAGCCTCGCTCTCGCACCGGCCGGGGGAAGAGACCCGCTGAAGAGCCCACCTCTCCGGCGGAGAGCTCGGACGTCCGGGAACTCAGTCCCGGTCCGGAGGAAAAGCGTTGCCACCGCCATTCTGGCGGACCTCTCGGACCGCTTCCAGACTCAGACAACGAAGGTCCCGTGAAAGAAGATAGCGACCGGGGCTCTCCCCGGGAAGTGCAGGGGGCTAACCAGCCCCTGTGCCGAAGACTTCGCAGCATCCGGTGGCCGCGGCCCTACCGCCCTCCGCACATCGAACATTATAACGGTGAGGCAGACCCTTACGAATTTGTGCAGGTCTACTCCACATCCATCTCCGCGGCCGGGGGGGACGAGACGGTACAGTGCAATGTCTTCCCCCTCTACCTCTCCGGCATTGCCCGCTCCTGGTTCTACAACCTGAAGGCGGGCTCCATCAAGTCTTTCTCGCAACTCAAGCGGGAGTTCTGTGCCAACTTCCAGGGGAACTACGTGCGTCCCCTGGACTCCTCGCAGCTATACATTGTCCGGCAGAGGACTGGGGAAACCATCAGAAGCTTCTTCAAGTGCTTTGCTCAGGTGAAAAGAAAAGTGGCCCATGTCCCCGACTCTACGGTCATCGAAGCCTGCAAAAGCGGCATCCTCCCGGGGGAGCTCCACCGCAGGCTCTCCCAGAGCTGCCCCTCTTCCGCCGACGAGCTCTTCAACGTGCTCGAAAAGTACGCTCGGGCGGAGGAAGACGACATCTGGAAGAAGACCCAGGGGGCTCCCGCCCCCGTCGACCAGGGGGCCAGGGATCCCCCCAAACGTCCCAGGCAGGGGGGCGTAATGAGCCACGGCCTCGGGACACCTTTGTCCTCGAGGGCGGAGGCGGCTCGCGCGACCCCCCGAAGGCCAACCGCCCCTTCCCCAAGCCGAAGGGCCATGGGGCAGGACAGTCTTCGCGCGGCCGGGAAGGCCCCGTGGGGAGAAGGCGGGAAGGCCGTGGTGCAGCTTCCACAGGTCCAGTACCCACGCTACCCGAGATTGTAGCCAGCTGCTGCAGCACTTCGCGGACTTCCTCGACCAGCGCGGGCAGGGGGGGGACTCCGGCCTCCTTGCCCCCTCGGCCAGCAGTTCCGGCCCTTCCCGCTCCCGTGGGGGGTCAGCAGACGCAGGAGGGGGAGCCTTCAGAAGCTCTCCCCTTTCAAACTTCGCAGCGGCACATCAACGTCATCGTGGGAGGATCTGCCTCCGGGTGGAACTCTAAGCGCCAGTGTAACAGCCGCAAAATTCCATTCTTAAACTCTCTACTTCTCAGATTTTCTTTCCGGTCTAAATCTTCCGAAATTCTGTTTAATTATCTTTTTATTCCGATCAGCAAAATTCTTTCACCTGTTCAATCCTAAATCATCCCCCCCCAATATTTTCTCATGCATGCATATTTTTAAGTTCATGGCATCATGATTTTACGCATCAAACAAATCATTTTTCCACATGAAATAATGATTTTCCTATTTGGAAATTGCATAAAAGAATATATTTAATTTAAAGTAATGCATTAAAAATTCTGTGAAAATATTTAATATATTTTATTTGCACAAGTAACCAGGTTCCACAACTTCCCGTGCACTGACATTTTGCATTTCAGCCCTCCTATTTTCAGAAATTTCCAAACAAGCCCCTAGAATTGACAAAAACAATATTTTATGCACAATTACCCTTCTACCCTCACCCATTCCACAGCAAACACAGTGTAAAGACCTGCATGACCCTGTTAGATGCATTACATGTCAGCATGCAACTGTTACACCTCGTTTCCACCTGAATGTCATTCTTTATAAGCTTTGGCATGGCTGTAAAACAGCTCAAACCAGAATATTTTCACAAGTTCTTCTGTAGAGTGGTAGAGGAAACACTTAGACACGCAGAGCATTCAAGAGTTTTGAATTTGGTTGAAAAATTTCACATAAAATATCAAAGGGGCTGATTTCTGCTCTTCAGCCGCTGGTTTGGCCGCGCTCCAGCGCCGGCCGCCATCACCTCGTCATCGTTCCCTCGCTGCAGACGTCTTTTGCTTGTCCGAGCTTGTCCATCAGGTGTGCCTCCTCACTCTCTTCCTTTTTCTCTTCTGGATCTCGGCGAAATGGTCGCCGGAGCTCCCTCCACCGGCGCTTCTTGTTTTTCCTGCCGCCGGCGAGCTCGTCTTCCTCGCGGCCGGCCGTGCGCCACCTTCTCCATTTCCGGCCGCCTCTTGCTGCCATTGTTGGCCCCCAGCATTCCCCCTTGTAGCCTCCATCACCTCCCAAACTCCCCGGCCTTCTCTCCTCTCCGGCGAGACCCACCGGAGCTCAAACCACCCATGCTGAAATCCCGCTGCTACAGTACTCGGATTGCTACAGATCTGCCGGAGGGACTTCAACTTCTCGAAGACATCCACGTGGGGAGCTGTGGTTCTCACCTAGCCCCGCGTGCCATCGCGGCCAAGGCCCTCCGACAGGGCTTCTACTGGCCCACGGTCATGCGTGACGCGCGAGACCTTGTCTCCGCGTGCGAGGCATGCCAGAAGATGGCCAAGGGCTCGAACCTCCCCCCTATAGCGCTGCAGACGATCCCCATCACTTGGCCCTTTGTGCGCTGGGGGATGGACCTCTTAGGGCCCTTCCCCCCAGCGCCCGGGGGATACAAGTATGCGGTAGTCACAGTCGACTATTTTACAAAGTGGGTTGAGGCGGAGCCTTTGCCCAGCATCACGTCCCGGGCCATTCAGCGGTTTTTCTGGAAAAACATCGTATGTCGTTTTGGTGTCCCCCGGGAAATCACTGTGGACAACGGGACCCAATTCGACTCGGCTTATTTCCAGGAATTCTGCGAAGGCCTGGGGCTCGTCATCCACTTCGCCTCGATGGCCCATCCCCGGAGCAATGGGGCTGTCGAGAGGGTCAACGGCGTGATCCTACAGGGGTTGCACCGGAGACTCGAGCAAACCGCTTCTAAGCGGGGTGCATGGGCGGAGGAGCTCCCTAGCATCCTCTGCTCCATGCGCACGACCCCGTCCCGGGCGACGGGGCGTACTCCCTTCTCCCTGGTCTACGGGGCGGAGGCAGTCCTCCCCCCGGAGATCAGCCTCCGGTCACTGCGGGTTGAGCTCCTGGAGGGAGCTACGCCCTCAGCGTACCAGGCCAATGAGGCCAACCAGCGTCTGGAGATCGACGTCGTGGAGGAGGAACGCGACCGAGCGCTCCTCCGCCACGCCATCTACGAGCAAGAAATGGCGCGCGCGTACAATCAGCGCGTGCGCGAGAAAGCTTTATGCCTTGGGGACCTTGTCCTCAAGCGCGTGACGGACCCCCAGGCCCAGGGTAAGCTCTCCCCCAAGTGGGAGGGCCCCTACAGGATCTCCGCGGTCCTGGGCTCGGGGGCCTACAAACTCTCCAACCTTCAAGAGCAGGAACTGAAGCACACGTGGAACTTGCGTTTACTTCGCAAGTTCTATGTTTAGCCTTACGGGCTTGTCCCCTCCCCCGCAGAGTTCACGCCGGAGGGGGAGGAGGGACACTGTATTTTCCTCCCCTTTCGCGGCTTCGCAGGGGGAGGCCCTGTACTTCATTTTATTAGCAATACATAGGTTTTGCTTTTCAAACTGTCTCATTGCAGGTCTCTCTCATTACCGCCCTTGCTGGCGACGCCCTCTCCGCGAGAATGCCCTCCTAGTGAGGATGCCCTCCCCGCGAGGAAGTGGGCCAGGCCCAACAAGTCCCTACAACGGGAGTCCCACTCCCGTAGGGCGGCTTACGATCAGCCCTCGTGGACTGAGGGTGTAAGCGGCAACCCAGTCACAGTGGCCGCGGTAACGAGTCACTTTGGGAGACTAGTCCCCTGCCAAACACTCAAGACCCGTCTTCGAGCACTTCCTCCTCCGGGAGTAGACGCTCTCCCCAGTGGGACATCTAATGGCCTTCATGGATCTATCTTCCTCCTACGGGAGTCGACGTTATTCCCGGCTCCCCGTTTTCATGGCGACCGGATGATCGGCCCCTTGCGGCTTGATTGGATCTATCTTCCTCCTCCAGGAGTCGACGTTATTCTCGGCTCCCCGTTTTCACGGCGACCGGACGATTGGTCCCCGGAGACCTTATTCCCGGCTCCCCGTTCTCACGGTGACCGGATGAGTGCCTCCCGGAGACCCTATTCCCGGCTCCCCGTTCTCACGGTGACCGGACGATTCTCTCGGAGAAGTCACGGATTTCTCGGGCATTTTCTTCCCCGAAGACCCTATTCCCGGTTCCCCGTTCTCACGGCGACCGGACGAATGTCTCCTCGGAAGCTCGCCTCCGGAAATCTCATCGGGTTCTCTTGGACATTTCTTCCACATGAGGCCTTATTCCCAGCTCCCCGTCCTCACGGCGACCGGACGATTGTCTCCCGGAAGGTCTTCTCCTTGAAAACCTCGTTTTAAAATTTTCTAACTTAGAAAGTTTCCTATGCTACAGGTGACTTCCATCCCGGGGGCCTTGTTACCCCCACAGCGCGCGGAGCTATTCTCCGGCCCGCTGTGGGCGGGGGGGATAAGGAATCCCCGGGTGTCGACCGCACCGCCCACGAGGAAACTTAGCTCATCCTTGTTAAGATGAGTCGTCTGGACCATCCAAGAAGAAAATAGAGGCAATGAAAGGAAACGACAACAGCTTTATTGATTGTTAAATCCGGAGGACATCTCCCCCCTCCGGTGGGCTTCGGAAACGATACAACCCGGGTTCTAACCCGGGGGATTCTCTGAGCCCTAAGGTTCCTACGCCTAATACTCCCGGAGGCTCTCCGCTAGCTCCCGGGTCAAGTCCCGGTACAATGCCCGTACGCGGCGCCAAGCGTCCCGGATCATCCGGAGCCCCGGTCGCGGAGGGGACAATTCGGCACGATGATTATCAAAGTTGTCCAAATGCCACTCCGGACGCCACCTCAACCGGATCGGCTCCCGGACACTATCCTCGCCGAGATTCCCGGAGACAAGGCTTAGCAAGATCAAAGCCGCTTGGGCGTCCCCCGGGGAGCCCCTCCCGGACCTTCGCCCGGGAGCAACCTCCCGGGAACCCTGGTAACAGTAAATTCAATTCAAAGACTTAGAAAAACTTCTAACTTCATTGCATTCAAAATGTTTTTGTACAAGTGTCCGGGGCTTCTTCTAAGAAGCTACCGGGATCAAAATCCTAAGAAAACAAAAGAGGGCCCTAGCTAAGACCCGGGGGGAGGCTCATACATGTTCGTTGGCGTCCTGCCCCCGGGGGGCTTCTTCCAAGGCCGGGGTTGGGATGTCTTCCGCCGGAGGCGCCGGAGCCGGGAACCACGCCCGGATGATCCGGTCGTAGAACCCTCCGGCAAGCTGATCGACCTCCCGGCACGAAGGCTCGAAGGAGTCCGGGAAGCTTCGGGGGATGCGGCCCCCGATCGCCCGGGCACCGACCCCCCGGAACTCGACGAGCCCCACAGCGGCCGCGATGACGGGGATCGCCCGGCCCCGCTCCCGAACGTCGGCAGCCTCCAGGATGGCGGAGACCTGTGTGTTGAGAAAACGCACAGCCTCCGCGAGGGTCGCCGGCGGCACCTCCCTGCAACCGGAGCCTAGGCTTACGCCAAGGCCCTCGAGGGCCGTCCGGACGGAGCGGCCCGCGTCCGCCACCGCCCGGACGCTTGAGCTCTCGAGCTCCCGGAGCGCCTCCTCCCTCGCCTTGGCCTCCTCCCGGAGGCGGCCGTTGACGGCCTTGGAAATATGGACCTGGGCCCGGACCCGGGTCAATTCCGCGAGGGCTTCATCGCGTTCCCGGAGGGCCTCCTCGCGCTGCCCTACGGAGGCCACGGCCCGGCCCTCCGCCTCCTTGAGCAGCCGGGCGACCCGCTGCTCAAGGCCCCAGGTAACAGCAGCCACCTACAAAATATATATAGAGTTAGAAAAATCTCAAAGTGCAGGGGATGAATGGAGACGTCACTGACTCGGGTTACCTGGGCCCCGAGGGACTGAAGCCCCTCAAAACGCTCATGGAGCGTCCCTCCCGTGACGAAGGCCTGCACCTTCCGGGTATGCAGGCCCTCCGAGTAGCGGGCGACCTCCCTCGCGGGAAGAAGAGGGGTCTCCCGCCCGGCGCCGCCAGCACGGCCGGAGGGGGGTCCCCGGACCTCAAGGTCCGGTAACGCAGCCGGCGTCACCGGCGTCTTCGTCGATGAGGAAGTGCCCCCCGAAGACGTGGCCGAGGAGCTCTCGGCGGGAGCCCCCGCCCGGGGGGGAACCATCAGGCCTTTCCCTGCCCCGGGCCGGAAGGTCCTCGGGGCCTCCACCTCCGGAGGAACCTCGTAGACCGAGGGGCTCCCCCCTCATCCACCGGCCAAACCCGCGGAGGCGAGGCCTCCACGAATCTCACCTCCAGCCTCTCCGGCTCCAAAGAAGCCGGAAGGGGCAGGAGGGGCTCCACCAAGAGCGGCGACGGGGCGTAGATCGCCGAGTCGGACGCCGCCCCGCGAGCGGTTGCCTCCTTCCCCCGCGCCTCGACGGGGCCCTTCGGGGGAGGAGGTGTTGCTTCCTTCCGGGCCGGTGCCCGGGCACGCTCGCTCCCGGGGGTCTCGTCCCGGGGCTTCGCCAGTGTCGCCACCGGCGTCGTCGATGGGCCGGGGGTCTTTTGAACCCGGGCCTTCTTGGGCTCCGAACCCCCGGCCGCCTCCTTCCCCCGTTTGTGCGACCCGGGGGTGGGGAGAGGCTTCCTCTCCGGCAGCTTTAGCCCGTAGGCCGCCGCTACCAAGTTCTTGGGAGGGCCCTCCCCCACGACGCGCATGACGCGCTCGTGCTCATCGGCGAAGTACCTCCCCAGGGGGTTCTCCGCCTTCTCCCGCGCCGCCGGGTACGGCCGGACTGAAAAAGGTAAGGAGTTAGTCAAATTCTTAAAAATTCGTAAGTACAATGCAGCAGGTTCCCGGAGCTTACGTCGCGTCACTGGCTTCACCGGGGGCCACTGCTCGGGGCCCATGCCGATCCCCCTCTTCCCGCCGGTGAAGGGGGAGATCTGGAGGAGAGCCATCTCCTCGGCTGCGTCCCGCATCGAGCGGGTCTTCTTGGAGAGGATCACCTTGCCGAGGAGCTCGAACTCCTCGTCCGTCCACACCGGCGGCTTTGGTTCGGACGACCGGTTGTAGGTGGGGGGCTCCAGGGCGTATACCACCGGCTCGTCCCGGACCCGGAGGTAAAACCACCTCCGGACCCAGTCGCCCCAGTGGTCCCGGGAGGCCGCCGCCGGGTAGTCGATCACCTGGGCCGGCAGCATTTGGACCATCACCGAACCGAAGGGGAACTTGGGGCCCCCCTTCACCAGGTGGGAGGTCCGCGCCGCCGGTTCGTAGAAGTACCGGAAGGCGCGAAGGGTGGGCTCCCGCCCGGTCGCTGTCTCGTAGAGCCAGATAAAGAGGCCCATCCGGCCGAGCGCGTTCGGGGTGAGGTGGTTGAGAGCCACCCCGTACTCCTTGAGAAACTCCCGGAGCATGGGGTGCACCGGGAGCCGGAGCCCCGCCTCCAGGAAGGCCTCGAAGGCCACGACCTCTCCGGGCCTGGGGCGGGGGGCTCCGTCCTTCTTCACCGGGACTCGGATGTCCCCGTCCGCGATGACGCACCTTTCGACCAAGGACTCGGCGTCCTCGGCCATGAACTCCAACGCCCAGAGGAAATCTGGAGGGATTTCCTCGGGGGGCACCTCCGTGGTCTTTGCTCGACCCTTGGGTGCCATGAGGTTAGTCTTCTTTTTCGTTCAGTGGCTAACCTTTCAGGAGGCTACTACCAAAACTCCCGGACGTCCGCTACCGGAAAGGGCTACCGGGAAGAGCTACCGGGAGAGGGCTACCGGGAGAGCAAGAATCGCTGAGGCTGAAAGTTTGGAATGAGCTTCCGGGCCCCCCAAGGTCCTATTTATAGGGGCGAGACGTGGTCTAGATGCACGCCACGTGGCACCCGCGGATCAATCTGAACCGTAGAAGTTCAAACCGTGCGCGGGAAACGAAGGGACGGGCGCGTGAATCGAGGCGCCGGTTATAACCGCTCGCGCGTTTATGGCGAAACGCCGCGGCCTTAAGCGTGGGGCACAGAAACCGAAGCGCCGCGGCTCCGGTGACTTGGCCCGGAGATTTTCCCGGTGACGTGTACCATACCCACCGGGGACTCGAGCATCGTCCCCGGCGTGCATGGGGGGCTGCTGTCGGGGGAAATCTCCGCGGGACTAAGTCCAGGTAAGTTCCCGGGGATCTGGCCTCCGGGGCCTCCCCGGGCGCCGCCATTTGCCCTGGGACATGGCCTCCAGTGCCCTCCCCGGGCGCCGCCATTTGCCCGGGGACGTGGCCTCCGGTGCCCTCCCGGGCGCCGCCTTTTGCCCCCGGGACGTGGCCTCCGGTGCCCTCCCGGGCGCCGCCTTTTGCCCCCGGGACGTGGCCTCCGGTGCCCTCCCAGGCACCGCCATTTGGCCCCCAGGACGTCGCCTCCGGTGCCCCCCCGGGCGCCGCCATTTGGCTCTCGGGACGTGGCCTCCGGTGCCGTCCCGGGCGCCGCCGTTTGCCCGGGGACGTGGCCTCCGGTGCCCTCCTGGGCGTCGCCATTTGGCCCCCGGGACGTGGCCTCCGGTGCCCTCCCGGGCGCCGCCATTTGGCTCCCGGGACATGGCCTCCGGTGCCCTCCCGGGCGCTGCCGTTTGCCCGGGGACGTGGCCTCCGGTGCCCTCCCGGGCGCCGCCATTTGGCTCCCGGGACGTGGCCTCCGGTGCCGTCCCGGGCGCCGCCATTTGCCCGGGGACGTGGCCTCCGGTGCCCTCCCGGGCGCCGCCTTTTGGCCCCGGGACGTGGCCTCCGGTGCCCTCCCGGGCGCCGCCATTTGGCCCCCGGGACGTGGCCTCCGGTGCCGTCCCGGGCGCCGCCGTTTGCCCGAGGACGTGGCCTCTGGTGCCCTCCCGGGCGCCGCCATTTGGCTCCCGGGACGTGGCCTCCGGTGCTGTCCCGGGCGCCGCCGTTTGCCCGGGGACGTGGCCTCTGGTGCCCTCCCGGGCGCTGCCTTTTGGCCCCCGGGACGTGGCCTCCGGTGCCCTCCCGGGCGCCGCCATTTGCCCGGGGACGTGGCCTTTGGTAAGCACTTTTCCCAAGAGGTTCCATAATCTAAGATGCAAGCTCTGAGAAGGTCTTCCAAGATTTGGTTTACACGTTCAGTCTGTCCTCCTGTCTGTGGATGATATGCAGTGCTAAACTGCAATTGGGTCCCCAAAGCTTCGTGGAGTCGGTTCCAGAATTTGGATGTGAATTGTGTTCCTCGATCTGAAACGATCTTTTTCGGGATACCATGCAGTGTCACTATTCGCTGCAGGTATAGCTCCGCTAATTTGTTGCCATTATACGTTTTCTTGACTGGTATAAAATGAGCAACTTTCGTGAGTCTGTCCACAATGACCCATATGGAATCATATCCCCCCTGTGTTCTGGGAAGTCCTGTGATAAAATCCATACCAATCTCTTCCCATTTCCAAGTTGGCACTGGTAAGGGTTGCAGCTTTCCGGCTATCTTCTGATGATCGGCCTTAATCCTTTGGCAAGTGTCACATCTTGCGACATATTCCGCGATTTCCCTCTTCATTCCATTCCACCAGAATTGCGTCTTCAGATCCTTGTACATCTTGGTGTTTCCAGGGTGTAGTGAATATGGGGTTTTATGGGCTTCGAAAAGAATTAATTCTTTGAGGTCTGAATTTCGGGGCACACAAATCCTTCCCCGATACCACACAATTCCTTGATGATCTTCACTGAAATCCTGGGTTTTTCCTGATCTGATGTGGCTCTTGATCTTATGTATCTCCTCATCTTCTTTCTGAGCATCCTCAATCTGCTTTTGGAGTTGAGACTCCACAGTCAATGTAGCTAACATCCCAGATGGCACTATGGTTACTTCAAGATTCTGAAATTCCTGCCGTAAGCACGGGTTTTTGGGTGTAGCTCCTTGTAGGGTATAAGCCTTCCTGCTCAAGGCATCTGCCACTACATTGGCTTTCCCTGGATGGTAGAGTATGCTGAGGTCGTAGTCCTTGATCAGCTCGAGCCATCGGCGCTGACGCATATTGAGCTCTGTCTGTGTGAAGATATACTTGAGGCTTTTATGATCTGTAAAGATCTCACACTTATGTCCAATGAGATAATGCCGCCATATCTTTAAAGCGTGCACCACTGCTGCTAACTCCAAATCGTGAGTCGGATAATTTGCCTCATGTGGTCTCCATTGACGTGAAGCATAAGCTACTACTCAACCTTGCTGCATTAACACATAGCCTATTCCTTGCTTTGAAGCATCACAGTAAACTACAAAATCTTCTTTGCTGTTTGGTAATGTGAGGACCGGTGTTGTTGTCAATTTCTGCTTCAGCTTCTGAAAACTTTCTTCACACTTGATGGTCCATTCAAATGCAACGTCCTTCTTTAGCAGGTTCGTAAGAGGTTTGGCTATTTGGGAAAATCCTTCAATGAATCTCCTATAATATCCTGCTAATCCCAAGAAACTTCTAATCTCTGAAACTGAGGTAGGTTGCTTCCACTCCTTGATTGCGGAGATTTTAGCTGAATCCACTGAAATTCCTTCTGCTGTCAACACATGTCCAAGAAATGAAATTCTTGACATCCAAAATTCACATTTGTCAAACTTGGCATAAAATTGCCTCTCTCGTAGCCTTTCCAAGACTAGGTGTAAATGTTGCTCATGTTCTTCCGTACTCTTGGAATATATCAGAATGTCATTTATGAATACTATGACAAACTTTTCAAGATAATCCATAAATGTACTGTTCATGATATTCATGAAAGCTACCGGAGCATTGGTTAATCCAAAGGGCACTACTGTGAATTCATATAGCCCGTATCTTGTAGTGAAAGCAGTCTTCGGTATATCTTCCTTCTTGATCTTCAGCTGATGATATCCAGATTTCAAATCTATCTTGGAAAATACTTTGGCTCCTCGAAGTTGGTCGAACAAGTCATCAATTCTTGGTAATGGGTACTTGTTCTTAATAGTGACTTCATTCAAAGCTCGGTAATCTACACACATCCGTAAAGTTCCGTCCTTCTTTTTCACGAACAATACCGGAGCTCCCCAAGGTGAAGCACTGGGTCGGATAAATCCTTTACCCTCCAGTTCCTCTAACTGACTTTTCAACTCTTCTAAATCCGTTACCGGCATCCTATATGGTCTCCTAGCTATAGGTGCCGCTCCTGGTTTAAGCTCAATGGTAAACTCTATCTCCCTGTCAGGTGGCATCCCTGGGAGTTCTTCTGGGAATACATCCGGGTATTCTTGTACTGTGGGCACTTGATCCAAGCATACTTCCTGAAGTGCATGAACTGATCCTTGCAATTTTTCGACCGATGATCTTTCCGCATGGAATAGGGCTTCCTTCCCTTGGTTACTAACAAGGCTTAGAGTTTTCTTCTCACAATCCACTAGACCTTTATGCTGTGATAACCAATCCATTCCCATTATAATGTCTAGGCCTTGCAGTTCTAGGACTAATAGATTAGCCCAGAACTCTATCCCATCTATTTTGAAGGTTATATGACGACAAGCTGAATATACAGGCAGCTTAGCTCCTGGGGTCTGTATAGCCATAGGGTACTCTAGAGGTACCTTAGGTATTCTCACTTTAAATGCAAAATCTTCGGATATGAATGAGTTTGTAGCTCCAGGATCAAACAGTATTAAAGCAGATGCAGACTGGATCAAGAATCTACCTAGGAGAATGTCAGAGGCATTGTCCGCTTCTTGAAGGGAGGTGAAGTTCAGTCGGCCTCCTCGGCCTGCCACATTTCCCCCTCTGTTGGGCAAACCTCCTCTGGGGCTCTGCAATGGTGATGCAGCTGTGGTTCTAGGTGCCATTGTTTGTGTTCCAGCTTGCGATCTTGCTATCGCCATTGGGAGTTGAATCCACGGGCAACTGTCCTTGCGGTGTCCCACCTGTCCGCAATGATAGCATTGAGTCCTTAATTGAGGGCAATCCCTTTGATAGTGCGCTCCTCTGCAGTTGGGGCATGTCGGCGTGAATGGTGGTCTTGACGCCGGGTAGGGCAGACGGAAAATTGGAGATGTTGGGGCCCTTCCCCTAGATGAGCTGGCTGGCAGTCACGACTGTTGCATCATCTTCCTCTTCCGATTTTCTTCTCCGAGGCCTCGCTTTTCCTCTATCTTTAATACCCGATTCACCAGGGTCTGGAATTCTGCGAACTCATGGGAGGCAATCTGATACTGCAAATAGTGCTGAAGCCCCTCGGTGAAGCGTTCAATCTTCTTATCTTCCGTGTCGATGTCGTTGGATGCATACCGAGCTAGATGGTGGAATTGGTGCAGGTACTCAGTGACAGTTCTGTTCCCTTGAGTCAAGTTCCGGAATTCTCGGCGTTTGGCTGCCATGACGCCTGTAGGGATATGGAATTTTCGGAACTGGTCCTTAAATTCCATCCAAGTGATGTTGTCTTTGTCCAAGTGTGCTTCTTGATAATTCATCCACCAAGCAGCTGCTGCTCCAGTGAGTTGGTGTGATCCGAATAACACCTTCTCTCGATCATTGCAACGAACAGTGTCCAGTTTCCTTTCGATGTCCCACAGCCAGTCGTCTGCGATGATTGGGTCTGTCGCGCTTGCGAAGGTTGGCGGTCGCGTCTTCTGGAAGTCTGAGAGTCGAGTTCCGACGGCAGTACCTTCAGCAGTCCCTGGCATTTTCTGAATGACTTGAGCTAGCAACTGGGTATGTGCCGCTTGGGCTTCTTGGCGGCTCCTCTCCATTGAAAGAAGAATTTCCTGGAGACTTGGTGAGTCTTCTTGTGGTGGTAGTGAGCTCTGCGCTCCTGGATAGCATCCAGTCAGCTTGCCCTACTGGCCTCCACCCTGATCACCTGTCCCTCACGACTATCGAGAGCGTGCACCAGCACTTTGGCCTTGAAGCCATAGCGACGCCCCTCATAATAGTCCCAAATAGTCTCGCAGATCGGGCGCTCATCAATCCCTAGGAATTGAGCAATATGCCACAGCAATGTGGCCCATCCACCGAGACGCTCGATGTAGCTGAAACGCTCCTTGGCCATCCTGCCGAGAAATTTTGGAAGCAAAATAAGATTTTGAAGTCAACATTTTTATAAGAGCAAGAACATCCTTTGCAAAATAAAATTTTTCAGAAATAATTTTTAAATAATTTACGAGGTCCTGGCGCTACCAAGCCCTGAGGGTACCGTCCTACAGTCAAGGTCTGTGCTGCTCTGATACCACTTTTTCTATGTCGTGTCTGCCACATCTGTGACATCACCTGTGAGGAGCCCAGCTCGGTGCAGCTAGTCCCTTAAACCACTTGACTTCCCAGGATGACTCAATCACAGGGATACATTGAAGCAGCAAATTAGTACAATAGTCATAATTGTATGGCCATCAGGCCTTAATACAAAATGAGGTACAGTGCCTTACAAGGCACAAGGGTCTAACAAAATAACACATCTAGTCGGCGGAAGCTAGGCCCAAAAGCAATCCACAGGAAACAGAGGTTGACAGCAGACAGCACCACATCAGGGCTCCGGAGGGAACTGCTCATCATCTCCTGGGTTCGCAGCATCTTCAGGGTATCCTCCAAGGTCGTAGAACGCTCCATCTATTGAGGAGTTGTTGCAAGGGTGAGTACTTATGTACTCAGCAAGTCATAGGGGAGGTAGAGATATAGTTACAGTATAAATGACATGAGCCTATGCTATTGGGGAAAAGGGTGAAAGGTTTTTCAAAATACATTTCTTTCTCTGCTCTTATTCAAATCCCGATCATACCCATGACAGTGAATAAATCATATTGATGGCGATACATATATCCCATATCCAAGGCGATATAATCTCATATCACACTATTTTTATTCAAGTCTTTCAATCATATACTCATAGCAGTATTTCATAACTTAGGGCATAAACCACATGCCTCTTAATTATCATATGATCTCTATATTATGGTATTACCGCGACACGTCAACACATGACAGCCCACGGCAACACCCCTTATCATGACAACACATGCCACTTGGGTAATCTTGAGCTAACAAATTTTAGTTTATAAAACAATACTTGAGTCACACCCCGTGGATTTAATCCACCGCGGCATACTCCTAAAACTCGGGAGCACGAAGTATTCGAATACATTTTTAAACTCTGCAGAGATGTACCTCTTTTTAAATCCACTTTTTCACTCGACTTCCAGGTCGGGCCAACTCCATGCGACTTATACGCATGTGACAAGGCCGAGATCACACAACGTTTTGCAGTCTAGTATTAACAGCATCCCTGCCTGGTAAATGGACAATCCAGTCCCAAGTACCGTTGTCGGTCCTCCCCACTGCCTTACTTCCTAGCCTGGGTCTATGTTCCCGCAGGACACATAACCTCTTTTGATTACAGTCGCGCACGACTTAATCTGGCGTAGGGCGTCTTCCTTCTTTACACCTTATCCTCTCATAATTTTTCTGATCTCACATCACTCATGGACGAACTGCGTCCCACCAGTTTCCACGCGAGAAACCGGATCGACAAGCCCTGCAGGGAACTGCTAATACCAAGAAAGCTACTAGATTGCGCATGTCCCATACCAGGTAAGTGGTTGGTACGTTTTTCATGCCACTAGACGCATAACACAAGGTTCTAGTCCTTACATGCCAGTGACCAGATCATACCACAAACCATGCACCTTCAGTGCCTACACATTCAGTGCAGCCAAGCACCTCCAATGCTACCACCATTCCATACCAAAATACTGGTCACGGCTAGGGATTCTATTTCATGAATATAAATGTACATGTTTATACTTTTATTAGTTCGTGGCTTACTGTCTTATCAAGTTCGCATTCCTCAAGTATTCAATCTATCACTGCCATAATATCATTGATCTCAACACATGCAATATTAATGAGATATCTACTCATGGAATAGCATAGCAATTCATAAGATATAGGTTCAATATGATCAAAGTATGACTTGCCTTCCGCGTCGTAAGTATCAGCAGTTGATGATGGTTCAGCGACAAGATCTTCAACCCCGGACTCTTGCTCTAAACAAGATCAAACAAGCAAACAGGCATTACAATTCATTCTATTCTTACTAATTCACTACATGCAAAGATGCAAGGAGAAAATACTCTGGTGATACAAGGTTTGAAAGCGATTTGAGTTTAACTATGGGAATCAGGGTTAAAATTAGCTGTTAAGGTTTACAAGGTTCCAAAATATCAGGGTAATATCAAGGTTGTGACTGGTTCGCCCAAAAACAGCGAATGTCTTTAGGTTGGCATTCGGTTCAAGGCATCGACATAAGGTCGATGGGTGATAGAGGGCTCAACTCAAGTTGTGACAGTAGAGAAAAGTGTAGATCACAATGTCAGGAGTCTAAGGGACAAAGTTATTTCCAAGTTTCATGGCTGGAAGTGGGTGAAAAGGCTCAATGTCACTGGCTGGCACAGCCTGGCATAGGGTTGACATGGCCAGAAACTAGGGTTAGCCTTATCTTTTGACTCAGGGCTCCAAATGATGCACCACTTTGTCTGTGGTTAGGCATTTGTAACAGGAACAAATGTCTCAACAGGACCTAGGGCAGGAGATGGCCGGAAAGTGATGAAAACCGGCGAAGAACACGGTGGCCGAGCTGTTCTCAACAGTTTCTGGACCAAACTTTGGCATGGCGATACCTCTTCATCTGGGCCGATCCAGGTGTCGAGCTAGAAGGCAAAAATACTCATGGGGTCGAGGCACATCTACTAGACAAGGTGGTTGGGGTTGAAACGGCCGGGAACAAAATCCGGCGACCGGAGCTAGGGAAGAAGACACAAAATTTGGGCATTTCTGTTCTAGGGCAAACGAACTCGAGCCCTTGCTTGAGGGGGGTCTCTGGGGCATACAAAAGCTATGTGTGAAGTTGAATTCGCCAAACATTCAACAGATAAGCTAAATCAGCAAGCACAGTGAACATGCACGGTTGAATTTGGGGGTTTTTCACATTTTAGCAAAATTGATGATTCTGGTTGCTTAGATGTGTTCTAAACAGTCCACTGATCATGTTTGATTACAGGCTCGAGAGCTAATTTGACTTAGTTAAGGATTAATTGCTCGCCGGAGTTGTCGGGGAAAAACAGCAATTCCCGGCGATGAGGTGCGATAGAACTCAATTGGCTGCTACTACACGGGTAAGTGGTTGAGAGTAACTCACTGGTAGCTTCAATTTGGGGTTCGGTGCAGTGGATTGGCCTGGCACCGTGAGCCTCTTCTCGAGCTCGCCGAAGAAGACGAAGACGACGGCGTGGTTAAGAACTTGAGTGGTTCTGGTGTGAGTGTGTTTGAGATGGGCTGGGGTGGCTTTTATAGGCACAGCAAGGAGCTTGCAACAGTTGGAAATGCACGGGGAAGTGAAGCGGGCTGGAGGTGACAACACGGCTGAATCCCGGCAAAGTGACGCGCTCCAGCGGCCGTGCCGGCTTTAGCCTGCTGCTCTGGTGGAGGTGAAGGCGAAGTGATGCTTCCCCAAGGCATGCTTGCGACGTGGCACAACTGTGCTGCCGTTGTCGGGCGCGCGCGCGGGAGAACGAAGGCGTTGCTGGCGGGATGAAGCTGCTCCACGGTGGCGAACGCGATGCACAAACGTGGCAAGGAAGCAGTGGCGGAGGTGGCGGTGCTGGAGATCGCCGGCGACGAAACCGCAGCGGCGGCAACGGCGACGACCAACTCCGGCGCTCGTGGTCGTTTGAACGGCCTGGTCGTGCACAGTAGCCTGGTCGAACCAGGGACTGATTTGCGATGATTTTGGTTTGGCTTTGGACTAAACTGCAAATCTGGTCTTTGAGAGGTTTAATTTGAGATTTGATTTCATGGCTGAGTATAATATTTCTATTGATACCCATTTAGCTCAAATTTGGAGAAAGTTTGATAAGATTTGAGGGATTTCACCTATTTTCGAAAATAGGGTAAAATTAGGGTAAACTAAATCTGGATTTTGTCGATCTCGAATTCTGGTGGTTGAAGAGAAATTTTGAAGTCTGATCAAACAGGAGATTTGTATCAAATAGCATTTGGGAGGTGTTCCCTGAAGAAATTCTGGAGTTGGAATTGATTCGTGGATTTTAGCCTTTTCAGGCTTCCAGGTAAACAGAAAAGACTTATTCGCAGTAAAATTTGGACTAAACTGCGAAAAGTGTTTAGATGAATTAATCTGGCTCCCAACTTTTTGAAGTGAGTTGAGGATGAACCTAGGAACATATTCCAGGGGTTACTTGAGTCTGGATAAGGTTAAATCAAGATAACTCAATCATCTGGGAACTGGGGTACTTAGGGTAAATCTGAATTTTTCCTGTTTTCGAAAACAGAGAAAGGCTTAGGTACTGAGAGTTAGGGTTAGAATTTGATCTGGCTCCTGAAGACTTTTATCTTCAGGGTAACTGATAGGTTAAATCTGGATGGTCAGATCTTGATCTAGATCTAGAGAATAGATTTGGAGGTTTTTAGGATTTGGGAGAGATTAGAGTTCAGCTGACCTGGCTACTACTACAGAGATACATGCATGCAGGGTTTTTATGCAAAACTTTTCACCCCCAAAACTAGGGTGTTACAGACCGCTTGTGGCATAGGACCGACAATATCCATTCCCCAGACCGCGAAAGGCCATGCGAGGGGAATGGTTTGTAACGCATAGGCAGGTTGATGAACCTGTCTCGCGTGGAACTGACACTGAGGACACATCTTGACCATATGCTTGGCATCATCGAGTGCCGAAGGCCAGTAGAATCCTTGTCGAAAAGCTTTTCCGACCAGTGTTCGATATGACGTGTGCGCACCGCATACACCGTCATGTATTTCTTTTAAGAGGGATTTTCCTTCCTCCTGAGATATGCAACGCATGAATACTCCTTGAGTACCCTTTCTGTACAGAATCCCATCTATAAGCTTGTACAGACGCGCTTTTCGAATTAACCGAACGCTTTCGGTTTCGTCCTCGGGTAGGGTCCCATGTTCAAGATAGACTCTCAATAGATGAGTCCAATCCTGTTCCTGACCGAGGTTGGTAACGCAGGCTATTACCGGATCATCCTCGACCGAAGTCATGATCGAAGGACGGTCCAAGTGTTCAATGAACACTCCTGCCGGAGCGGATGTGCGTGAGGACCCAATTTTGGATAATTGGTCTACGAGAATGTTGTCCTTTCGCGGGATGTATCGGACTTCGAAATGACTGAAGTGGTTTTCCAATCTCCTCACTTCCCCCAGGTAATGAGCCATTGTCTCATCGGAGGTGCTGTACTCCTTGTTTACCTGGTTTTCGACCAGCTTTGAGTCTCCCCTCACCACTAATCGACGGACTCCGAGGAATTTTGCTGCCCAGAGCCCTGCAAGAAGACCTTCATACTCTGCCGCGTTGTTGGTCGTGACAAAGTGTAGTTGGATGACATACTTAAACTGTTCGCCCTGGGGCGTAACTAAGACCACTCCAGACCCCGAGTGTTGAAAACTACGGGAGCCGTCAAAATACATTGTCCAGTAATCGGGGCACTCCAATTCCTCTGGCACCTGCACGGGTAGCTCAGGGTTGGTCCATTCGACCACAAAGTCGGCCAAAACCTGAGACTTAACCGCCGTGCGAGGCGTAAAATGGATCTCGAAGGCACCGAGTTCGACCGCCCATTTGGCGATTCGACCAGATTTCTCTGGGTTACGGACAATATCCCCCAAAGGAAAGGAGGAGGGTACTGTGATCTTGTGCGCTTGGAAGTAGTGTCGTAGCTTACGGGAAGCCATCAGTAGTGCGTAAAGTATCTTCTGGACCTCAGGTAACGTTCCTTAGGACCATGAAGTACCTCGCTCACATAGTAGACGGGTTTGTGTATTCCTTCCCTATCAGCGATCAGAACGGCGCTGACCGCGTGCGGTGTGGCCGCCAGATAAAGAAGCAATGGTTCTCCTTTGTCGGGAGAAACCAATACTGGCGGACTGGATAGATATGTCTTCACCTCCTGAAACACTTTTTCGGCCTCATCCGACCATGTAAAATTGTGATGCTTCCACAAGGCTTTGAAGAAAGGTAATCCCCTTTCACCTAGTCGCGATATAAAACGACTCAAGGCCGCCATGCGACCAGCCAGGCGTTGAACATCTTTCATGGTCGAAGGGGACCTCATTTGTTCGATGGCCCTGATTTTCTCAGGATTAACTTCAATGCCATGGAACACACAAGGAAACCAAGGAGTTTTCCTGAAGAAACCCCGAAAGAACACTTCTCCGGGTTTAATTTTATTCCAAAGCGCTTTAAATTACAGAAGGTTTCAGTGAGATCGTCCAAATGAGACAATCTCTTGGTACTTTTTACAACCAAGTCATCTACATATGCTTCGAGATTACGCCCTATCTGGGAAAGAAAGGTCTTTTGCATCAAGCGCTGGTACGTGGAACCTGTGTTCTTGAGACCGAACGGCATTCTGACGTAGCAGTAGGTGCCGAACGGGGTGATGAAGGCAGTTTTCTCTTGATCCTCTTCTGCCATGCTAATTTGATGATATCCTGAGTAAGCGTCCGGGAAGCTCATCAGTTCGCAACCCGCAGTTGAGTCGACTAGCTGGTCGATGCGGGGAAGGGGAAAGTCATCCTTCGGACAGGCACCGTTGAGGTTAGTATAGTCGACGCACATGCGCCACTTGCCATTTGACTTGCGGACCATGACCGGGTTGGCGAGCCATTCCGGGTGATCGACTTCGCGAATGAACCCGGCCTTCAGGAGTTTATCCAACTCCTCTCGGATGGCTTCCTGTTGGTCAACAGCAAAACGCCTGAGCTTTGCCTTTATTGGTCGTTGTCCAGGTCGAATTGCTAACCTGTGCTTGATTACTTCCCTTGGGACACCGGGCATGTTGGACAGTTTCCACGCAAACACATCCGCATTAGCCCGGAGGAAAGCGATGAGCTCGAGTTCCTATTTGTCATCCAGACCTGATCCGACCCGAATTGTCTTGGATGGATCGTCTGGGTACAAAGGAACTAGTTTGAGTTTCTCATCTGGTCGAGGAGCAGCCTTGATTGCGTCGGTGGCGACGGTGGCGACCTGAGCGTCCCAGAGGGGAAGTTGATCGACCATCTCCAAAGATAGCCGGTCGCACGTGAGTGCTACGTTGCGACTGCCTCGGACCGAGATGACACCTTTGGGGCCAGGCAATTTGCCGCACTGATAAGCATAGTGCGTTGCCATCATAAACTTAGCAAGAGTTGGCCTGCCAAAGATTGCATTGTAAGCTGAATCACAATCGATTACGTCAAAAGTAACCAATTCTGTTCGAAAATTGTCCGGTTCTCCCAGTGTGACCGGGAGGACCACTTGTCCCAACGGCATCATGGATGGGCCTGGGATTATCCCATAAAAAGGATGAATTATGGGCTTAATCTTCGAACGAGGAATTTGCATCTCGTCGAGTGCCTTGACCAACAAAATGTCAAGGGAGCTCCCTCCGTCGATCAGGACCCTTTCAACTCTCGCGTTACTGATGATCGGGGTAATGACCAGAGGGAGCCTCAATGGTCGTGTTAACCCCGCCGGACAATCAATGCGATCAAATGTCAAAGGTATATCCGACCAACGGGGCTATTGAGGTTCTCCAAGGGATGTCTCCGTTTGGTTAACCTCTCGGTAAAAGGCCTTAAACTGCCTTTTGGAAACGAAAGAAGAGAACCTCCAAAAATAACATTAATATGATTTTGAGGTACCTGGTAAGACATTTCCTCGTCTCCGTCGGCGTCTCTAAGTCCGCACGCCCGTTCTTTAGGTGGTAAGGTTGGCATTGGCCCAACTCCCTGGTAGAAGTCATCCAGTTGCTTCAACCAACTCCTGCAGTTCTTAAGGTCGTGGCCTGCGGAGTTGTGGAGTGGACACCACTTCTTGCCTTCCTGCGGATTAGTTGATTTTTCTGGCTGGTCGGCACTCCGACCACCAGAGGCAGTTTTATTTTTAAATGAAGGCTTGTTACCTTTGGTCGAAGGCGGCTTCTCTGCGACTGCGACCTCGCGGTATTGTCCAGAGCGGTTCCTCTTCGACTTTTTTGACTTCCCACCTGACGAAGATTCCGGCTTCTTGCTTGAATCTTCTTTCCTGGAGTCCTTGAAACCTGGTTGAGGTGGTAGGTCACCCTTGTCGACCATCCGGTTCCATTCGACCGCTTCGGCTGAGTCAGAGTATCGATCGGCCATGTCGAACAGATCGGCCACTGATCGAGGAGGGTGGATAAGCAAGTCTTCGGTAACTCTCCGGTATCGAACGGCATGTTTAAATGCCCTGATAACAGAGCCATCGGATATGTTCGGGATGGTATTCCTCACCCTGACAAACCTTTTGACAAACTGCCGAAGAGTTTTGGTTGAAGTTTGTCGTAGCCGATGAAGATCGTCCTCTTTACCCGGCTTTTGGTAACAGTTTTGGAAATTGCTGAGGATGGCGTCACACAGCATCTCCCAATTGTAGATGGAGCCCTCAGGCTGATTAAACAGCCAGGTTCTAGCTGGTCCTATGAGGGCTGTAGGCAGGTAGTTGGCCATGACCTTGTCATCGCCCCCCGCCGCTTGGATGGCAGTAATATAGATTTGAAGGAACTCGGATGGGTTCTGAGTTCCATCAAATCTCTCAATGGCCCCTGGTCGAAACTTATCAGGCCAAACGACCGCACGTAGGCCGGGCGAGAAAACTTTACAACCGACGTAGGGACCATGAATTGCCCTGTGACTCTCGACCGGGTTTCGGGCGACCTCACGCAATGGTGAAATTACTCGTGGTCCCAAACGAGAGTGGACAGGAACTCGATCCCTACTACGAGAATCCTGTGTTCGCCGGTACTTGTCCTGTCGGGACGGTACGGGCGGCGGGTAACTTCATCGGCGAGAACCAGAGTGAGGACACTCTCGTTCGAGGGAATGTGTTACCGAGCGGGAAGAGGCCGTTGGGGTCGCTTCAGACGCGACCTCATCCAGTCTTTCCGCCAGGATCCTGAAAAAGGCCGGTTTCTGCGCATCCGTGACCATAGGAGGAAAGTTACGCATGACTTCCGCGATAGATCGCAGTCAGCCATGGGTACTTCTCCTAGGGGCACCAGGCGTTATTGTTTCTTCGTCCACTGGGAAGCGCTCCGGAGGCAAAGAAGGGGTCTGGTCGCGTCTGCGACCACCCGACCGTCGAGAAGAACTCGGAGCAGCATCGTAACGAGCCTGCGCATCTTGAAGAGCCTCTAGGGCAGTTCTGCGCAGTTCGTTGTTTTGTTGCTCGAGATCTTGATCCTCCTTCTGTTTGCGATCTCGCTCTTCCCTAGCAGCCTGTTGATCGGGAGTCTCCTTCGACAAGGCAGCGAACTGTCTAGGGAGATAGGTTGCCGATGGGGAAAACATCTCAGTTTGTTCCGAGTCGGACTCGAAATCAAAGAGACGGTGAAGGTTATCAGGGTTGAATCTCCCCGGGCTGATTTCCAGGTCGATATCATCCTCCCCCTCAGTGGGGTCATATGACGGACCGGATTCATCCTCTAGCGCATTGAGAACCTCTGTGGGTTCTGACCTTGTGCTAGTCGCCCCCTGGTCGATGGACATGACCTCGAGAGATGATTCCACCTCTGGAAGATTCTGGCCTTCAACCTCCTCCATCGGAACAGGATCACTTGGAGAAGGCATTGGAATGTGAGCATAATCCTCGAGATCGAAATCGTTCTCGGAATCATATGCTCCAGCCATGTTTTAGCGAACCTCCGGATTAAAATTAGGACGCCTTGAGAGAGGCCCCACGGTGGGCGCCATCTGTCGACGATTCGGACTCGGGGTCCTCAGCCGAACTTATGCAGAGATGACCCTCCGGGAAGGTATGTAGAAAAATAGAAAACAGGAGCACAGAGAGATTTATACAGGTTCGGGCCCTCGATGATGGGAGTAATAGCCCTACGTCCTGTTGGGGTTTCACTAGGTGTAATAAAGATTTACAAACTAACGGGAAAAAACCTTTACAGGCAAAGGTTTTTCCTCTATATGTGTACAAAAAGAAGCCAAAGAGGCTTGTAATGAACTATCTAATCTGGGCCGTAGACTTGGCTGTTTGAGTGGTTGAGATGTGTTGTATCTCGCTTGTATCAGAGATGTTGATCTCTCCTTTCCCTTGTTTGATGCATCTTGCCACTCCTTTATACTGGTCGAAAGGGTGCCATGCCGTAACTGCATCAAACAGTTGTTCGGACGGTTGGATGCGGTTTTTAGAGACCGCTCATAACCTCCATGTAGGTTAAACACGTGTTATTCATGGATAACTACACGTATTAACTTCCTGACGGTTGATCTTCCACGTGGAAGAATCTCCGGGATACTTGAGATATTCCCGCTATAAGGATAGCCGGACAGGTAAACTCCAAGTACCTTGGTCGAAAGTACTCTAATCGCGGGATGTTGGCTGACCGCGCGGATATTGACTGACCGCGCGACATCCTCGACATTCTGTTCGCGTATAGCATACGAACTCCTGACCGCGCGAAGCCTGCGGTCTGATCGCGCAAAGCCTGCGACCTTGAGCTGATGCTTCTCAGAATAACTTGAGTTCGCACCGCTAGGCACGTGTCTTGCTCGAATCTGTCTTGAACCAACAGTGCATTTATTTGAACTGACTCGAGTGTCAATCCTCGTCAGTTCTATCGGTTGAAAACCGTTAGTAAAACATCTACATTCCCAACGTTCCACTAATCGCTAACGATTATTTCTTCTATCGGCTCGGATCTAAACCGATAGTATTATGTAGGTTTTTTCTATCGATTAGGTACTCGACACAGTTAGTACTGGAAACTTTATTCTATCGGTTGTAGTATATGAACCGATAGTACTAGAATATTTATTTTATCGGTTGTAGTATATAACCGATAGTACTATGTAGTTTTTCCTATCGGTTATGTACTCGACACAGTTAGTACTGGAATCTTTTACATATACATACAACAATACAGAGATACATTGGATCATTCACAAATACACCAATATTCACATATTGAATTTGTTCACAAATACACTAATACAGTAATATACACATGCATTGGACAGATTGAATTTATTCACATATTGATCGAGTTTATTCACAAATACATCAATGAATCTATTCACATATTGAGTTTATTCACAAATACAGCAATCAACACATTCAATATATATTACACAAGTCAGTTACAATCGATCGTTGATAGCCACTTCTTCCATGACATATTGAGCCCAAATTATTCACAGCTCCTTCAATTGAGGCAACTCATATTGCTCTTTCAACATGGCGCTCTGCATATATGCATGTATGAATTTAGGAATGTACGTCACATCCAATTAATGTTCGACTTTGAGTCAGGAAAAATGGTTACCTTAGGGAATTGGGCAAATTTTCTCCTGATCAGGTCATACATGAATCTCATGACATAGAAGCCACATTCCCACGATTGTGACTGCTGATGGCACTGGGATAATTGCATATGCAAAGACATAAACCCACATTAACTCGAAAGAACTAATTAAGCTTAAATTAAAAGACTCATCATGAGTACTTCCATCCGTATTAATTACCTTATATTCTTTCCAAGAAATTGTTGTGCCCTTCGACGCGTCATGCCTCCCTCCAGCACTAACATAATTTTTGAAAGCCCTGTATTTAATTTAGCATTGCCGGTTAATATATTATAATTAATTAGCTAGTCAGAGAAAAATTAAAAACAACTATGTTACTTACGCGTCTATGTGCCATGTGAGGGTGAAAACATGCGCCACCTTGTCGCTCATCGAATCGAGGTAATAGACCTCATTCATCCATGGGCAAATGACGGCGAGGACCCAGTGGCCTCTACATTGCATATATAAGCGCCGTTTCATACATATGTTAGGCGTAACATACAAGAATGAGTTAAATTAGTGGGAAATGCACTAACCTTTGGTGGTACGGCGCAAGGGTGAACTCTCTGTCCTGCTGTGCTAGTAGTGCCCTTGATATGTATTCCTCCGCATGTGCTTGGTCGTGCTCTAGCATCGTGAGGCTTATTTTCTCTGGGTCGAGGAAACACACCTTGTCACATGCCCTAATCGACGCCAGCCTATACATGCACCTGGATGCAAAGTAGACATTAGTAAGTAGTGCATACAAAGTGATTAGATTTATGAAATGAACTGTGATAACTTCAGACAACAGCAAACTCACAGGACTCCAGTCCGTATGATGGACATATCAAGCTCCCGCCAGTTGAGGAGGTCAAACAAATCCTCGTGGGCCACTAATATGCTCCCGGCCTCGCTGTGAAAATGACCTGGCCTGAAGTGAACCAAGAAGTTGATGTGGCTCCTAGACCAGGTCAGGTACCACTCGTGGAGACTTTTGGTTATTTGATCCATATTGCGCAAAAGGTACTCCGACACGAGTGGGGACCCGTTCTTGAACGTACCCGGCTAGCTTTGTTTGGCCTTGCCTTTGGCCTTGCCTTTGGCCTTGCCTTGCCTTTGGGCGGGGAGCGAGTGTATACCTTCGAAGGTTGGGGCGCGGTTCTGCCGGCCTCATTTGATGGCGAAGGGTTTGAGGCCGTCGGAGGAGGCATGGGGGCCGAAGGAGCTCGGTCATGCGTTGTGGCGGGGGTGGTGTTCTCAGGAAGTGAGCTGGTATCCATCGTCCACTTTAAGTACGAACGCATAAGTTAGATTTTGCAAATTGAGTATATTAACTGAGTTATAAGCTAGAGTGGCTAGGGTTTACCTCCTGTAGTCTAACACCCTTCTTGGGCCACTGTATGTACGAGCCCAATGCCTTGCCGATTGTCCGCATTTCGTCCGTTGGGACGGGCAACGGAAAAGAGCTGTAGCCCGGGAGGGCCATGTCCACCTGTATCTTTGCGAATCCAGGCTCCAGAGGTACGCAGTGGATCCGGACATCCTCCCAAGACTGATATACGACCCCGTTTGCAACCACTACAGGTTTGTCACCTATGTTGATCAATAGGCTACAGCTCTCCGGCTTCTGCAATTTGGAACAATTATAACAGGTTAGCGAAACAGTTCTAACGTAACGGGAGTGGCATCAACCGAACTGCATATATAGCTCATGAGTTGCAATACCTCAATCAGGTCCACCGGATCCACGTGAACCTTCAAGCCGCCACTACTCGGCCTGGCAGCGTCGACCTCGGCAGCTGGATCTAAACCCTTGGACTGCACAACTCGGCTGAGGTGTTCATACTTTTCGTTCATTTGAGCGAACATGTCCGCGAATTGTATAGTCACATCTGACCGTATCTTCTGAGACAGCTCCACTTCCCTTTCCTTCCAGCTACGAGCCTTCTTCGCCTTTTGCCCGGGCTCTGAGAAGCCTTCCTTCCATGGCACCACACCCCCCACGGTTCGCGTCCGCCCTGGATGCTCCTTGTTCCCTAGAGCCTGGGTAAGGATGTCGTTCTCCCTATGGGGACTGAACAATCCCTCGGTCGCCTCCTTCGACCAAGAGATATGTTACATTCAAAGCTCTCCATTGTGAGGAAAAAATATATACAAACTTGTGCGCACACTAGTGATCATAGTTTTTTCTACCATGCACACTCTATGATTCCAACCAGGAAGTTAGCCAACTTACGAGTCGCTGCACGGCCGCGATGTCCCTGGGGTTTGGGAACTCCATAGTCCCCGTGGTCGACACGGTCCCTCTGGCCAGCCACCAGCGCTTGCATCGCGGATCGCGGATCTCGGAGAGTGGTAGGTCAGGGGAGTCGACGAAATTCGACTCCTCATCTTCAGCCTTCTTCCACTGCTCCTCCTTCCCTGCATAGCCGCGAGAGCTGAGCCGGTGTGGGTGGTCGTTCCTCCTCTGGATTGCCTTATTCTTCTCGCTGAGGGCCTTCGTACCAGAAACAAGAAAATTAATGCACCGCTGGTTGCTGCATACAATGGTGTAACCAAGCAAAGGAACCATACATACCTTGAACTAAGGGGTCCCCTTCTGTTGGGTGAATTGCTCCCATACCTCCTCCGTTATGAAGGGGTACTTCTCACACGGAGATTTGCCTTTAGCGAGGAAGGTACTGACGAGGACGCTCTTGAAGGTTTTTCACGTGTTGTTCATGTCCTTCAAGCAAGCTATCTTGGGACCATCATCGGGGATGTTCCACTTGGCCTGTTTCAAATGGTGCATATAAGCAGGACTTACCTAATATCTGGGATAAACCAAGGGAATGTGATTACTCAAGAGTTCATTGATTTTGATTAATTTTACCTTCAGTTCCGCCCACAGCCTATCCCTCTCGTCGGCCTTAACGTCCTTCCAGCTCTAGACAGTGATCTTCACCCTTTCCTTCGCCAACAAACCAACATAGGCAGCATAGTGGCCGGCGTTCTTCCTGATCAGTCTCCCGAACTGGTTGAACTCACACGAAAGATCCACACATTTGGCCAAACGGTCCAACATCGTCGCGCCTCGTGCCTTCCTCTTGCGCTAGGACGAGGCAGCGTCATCTACGTTTGCCCTCGCCGAATCACTACTATCAGCCGAGGAAGATGCCGACATGGCTTTACCTAAAATTCCATGAACAGACCATCAATTGATATGAAGAAAGGTACATGACAAAGTTCATAACTAAAATGGAATGGCAATGATGAACCACCTCTTTTTGTTAAAATATCAAATTTTCATTCAAAAGGCCAAAAATCATCAATTCCTATCAACATGGTCTTCAAAATAGATTTAAAGTGGATTTGTAAACTCAATTTGCAAAGGGTTGTCGAACTGATACCTTCTTGCTTAACATAAAGGTCATTCGATAACTCTTGATTGTAAAATTCATCAGAAAAATATATTTCATGCAATGAAAATTATTTTTTTAAATTTTCATTTCAAATGTATTTGGTTTGAGCAATAGTTGATTCTTTTCAAAAATGAAATATGAACTCTGCAAAATTCAAACTTTTCAATGTACTATCGGTTGACAATAACAAACCGATATGACATACTCTATTTCCTATCGGTTTGACAATTGAAACCGATAGTAATTAACTACGTTAGTCTTAATTCAGATTATGGTCTTTACTATCGGTTCTAAATAAGAAACCGATAGTGGACTACACTGTACGACAAATTGCTAGTGATTATCATCAAGTTTGTAATTCTCAAAGCTATCAAGTTTGTAGTTCATGAATTTTCATCTAGTTTGATATTTCTAATCGATTGAACCACGTATGAACTATTGCATATAAATTTAAGCAATTGACGCGAGCGGTTTGGTCAAGAACACTTACAGTCGTTCGTGGAGTGGCCGAGGGCGGTGGCGCAATGCAGTGGCCGGAGGCGGTGGAGAACCCAACTGCGATCGGCAATGGTGGGGCAGAGGAGCGAAAAAGCGAACGTCGAGGAGGCTAGGGTTTTCCGCGCTCGAGTATTTGGATGTGATTAGTTTCACTGGAGGGAAAATGGTGCGAGGTTATAACCTAATATATGAATCTTTACTATCGGTTCTTAACCACCAAACCGATAGTAAATACAATGTAAGTTAGGGTTTGGAGTGTTGGCATTGTTCACTATCGGTTTTATTCACTACTACAGAATTCATCATCACAGTCGGGTCAAAACAGTCATCACAGACGGTTCTTACCCGTCAGTGATATTCGAGTCAGTGATAATCATGTACTATCACAGACGGTTTTTGATGTTTTCAACCATCAGTGATCTCTCCATTCACAGATTGTTATAAGATCAGAACCGTCTGTGATACTCATACTACACAGACTATTATAACATCAGAACCGTCTGTGATACTCATACTTCACAGACTGTTCTAACATCAGAACCGTCTGTGATACTCATACTACCACAGACGGTTTTAATCTCAGAACCGTCTCTAATAATTTGAGTTTCGCAGACGGTTCTGATGTCAAAACCACCTGGGATCCTCACATTATCAGTGACGGGTTTGAGCACAGAACCGTCTGTGATACTCAGGTTTTGACCTCTGATAATTTGAGTATACACAGACGGTTTTGACATCAGAACCGTCTGCGATACTCATATTTTACTAACGGTTCTGAGATCAAAACCGTCTGTGTTAGTATGAGTATCTCAGACGGCTTTGATGTCATAACAGACTGTGATACTCAGATTACCAGAGACGGTTTTGATATCAAAACCGTCTGTGGTACTCAAAATACACAGACTGTTATGACATCAAAGCCGTCTAAGATACTCATACTAACATAGACGGTTTTGATCTCAGAACCGTCAGTAATAATATGAGTATCGCAGACGGTTCTGATGTCATAACTGTCTGTGTATTTGGAGTATCAGAGACGGTTATGACCTCAGAACCGTCTGTGTATTTAGAGTATCACAGACGGCTTTGAGGTCAAAACCATCTGCGATAGTGTGATAATCTTGAATATCACAGACGGTTTTTATGTTAGAACCGTCTGTGATAGTGTTATAATCTCAGAACCGTCTGTGATAGTGTGATATCACAGACGGCTCTGAGGTCAAAACCAGCTGTGATAGTGTCATTATCGGTGACTGTTATAATCTCAGACGGTTGTAAGATCAAACCGTCTGTGCATAATATGCACAGACGGTTTTGATCTTACAAACCGTCTGAGATGTCCTCTGTACAAATTGCATTTCATATATACAGTTCATGAATTTCATACATGCACAGTACTCAAATATATACAGTCTCATATATATTTGTACAATTGAACTCAGAAATATATTTGTACAGTACTCAAATATATACAGTTTCATATGCACAGTACTCAAATATATTTGTACCCCTCTGTATAGCATTTCATATATACAGCACAGAACTCAGAAATATGTACAATTGAACAAATAAATGTAATCGACAATTAAAGTTAGTGTGTTAGATGTACAAATAAATGTAAGGCCGCACTAATACGAACCTTGCGGGTCCCTAAACTTCCCCTTGGTTGATATGACCTCCGAAAGGAAAAACTCAGCGAGCATTGTAACCACTGAAACTTATCGGCTCGCCGCTCGTGTTGTCTCCCTACCTCGGCAAAGTACTTCGTGAAAGCCCTGTAGATAGTCAAAATTGACAGTTCGAGGATAGCCGAAATTGACAATTTGAGGACAGTAAATCTAGATGCACGCAAGACAGGTCCACATCACCTTTCGAATACATCTCGTGCGCCGCAATACGAGTACCCTTTCCTCTACAATGAGTCAAGGTAGAACACCTTGTTGCTTTTCGGAATAAGTAGCAGCAGGATCCCGTGGTAGCTACATATTACACGTAAAGAATTAAAAATTTAATCTAAATTTGGGGGTGTGCACATGGAGACACTAATCTACGGGTGAAGTACTGATGAAAGCACTCACCTCTGGTTGTAGGGTACAAGTATATACTCCTTGTCGACCTGAGCAAGCAACCCTCTTTTGATGTAGTCGACAACGAAGTCTGCGTCGGTCCTAAACATCACCTCGGCGACCATCTGGGGGTCCAAGAAACCAACAGGTATGCCCTTAGATTTGGCATAGTTGGTCATGCAGCTGCACGGAAGTAACCAATTAATAAATGACATATATCCATATATGCACGGATAGTAGGATACTTACAGCACCCAAGATCGTAGGATTGACAAGTCGAGCGCATCTTTGTTCAGTAAATTGTGTAGGTCTTCGAAGGTCACCGAGTAGGTACCAATGTCGTTATGGAACTCTGCCACGGTGTACTTGACCATGATGTGCGTCGGACGCTGCGTCCTGGTCTGGTTTGTCCTCTTCATGTACCATGCATGTAGGCTCTGGCATGCTAACCCCATGGTCGAAATTGTAGTATCGGAGGCCATGGGCATCCCCAGAGCGAACGGTATGAGAGCTGGTGCACTCTTCTCGCTCTCCTTCGCTGGGCTCTTCTTTGCTTTTCCCCTACTAGACAGCTTCTTGAATGGTTGCCTCTTAGTCGGAGTCAGCTTCGTCATCGGAGGGGTATGCTGGCTAGTAGGCTGTGTGTCGGTCTGTGATGTCTGTGATGTAAGAACCTACGTATTAGGACACTAACTCTGAGGGCTATTATTACAGTACGAATTATGAAACTGGTGGGGGAATTACCTCATATAGGACGATGTCTTTCTTGGGCCATTGCACGAACGTGTGCACCGTATCCCCGAGAGTGGTAATCTCGTTGTTCGGCGGCTTCTCCAACGGAAAACCCTTGCAATGGTCAAAGACACTGTTCACCTGGACTCGTGCAAAACCCTCACATAGAGGGGCACCATGGATTGTGGCCCCCGCCGTGCATGGTTGCGCCATCCCACGGGCAGCCTCGATCAGGAAGAGACCGGCCAGCACCATAAGCTTGCAGGAGGCGGGTTCCTACAAACAGTGCCATTAACATGTTGAATTTCACCGCTTTTCACTTTGGAATGAATTAAAATAGACAAACGGTCATTACCTGCAGAAAGTCCACCGGATACTTTGGAGAGGGCTCCGTCAGCGAAGATCCCGGCGCAGACACGCAGCTACTGCGGTGGCCAAGAATGGGGGTCGGTACTTCCGCTGCTAGAAGGGGGGTGCCCTGGGTCGCCTTTCTTTGCTCTTCATACATGGACCGCATCTCTGACAACTGCTGCAGGAGTGCTTTATCCCGAACAGCGAACTCCGATCGCATCTCCTCCTTGAGCCGTTCATCGCGGGCTTGGTGGGATCTCTTTCTCTTCTTAGCCGCCTCCTCATCATCAGGGAAACCATGCCTCCAAGGCACAGTGGCACCGAGGCCGCGCACGCGGCCTGGATGCTCCTTGTTTTCTAGCGCCGCCGTGAGGATATCCCTGTCCCTCCTCGGGTTGAACTCTCCGGATGCCGCCTGCGTACTCAGCGTCACCTGCAACATGAGAACTTAGCAATACAACCCATTGCATGCATGTTACGAGGATAGTACGTGATCGGACAATCTTACCAGCCGGTCGATCACTTCCCTGTCCGCTAGGTTACTCACAGAGACGCTTCTGGAGGAGTTCATCGTCAATCTTGCTCGGCACCAATTGCGGGCGCGCACGTTCGTTATGCCCGCATAAGGACTGCCGGCCGAAGACTAGGAAGCCTCCTCGTCCTGCTTCCTCCACAATGCCTTCTTCCCCACATACCCACCACTGCCTAGTCTGTGTGGGTAGGTATTCTTGGCCTGGTTAGCCTGGCCCTCGCACTAAGCTCCTGGAACTCTGGCTTGGCCTTCATCTTGATGAATTCTTGCCATGCCTCGGGAGTCACGAAAGGGAAGTCATCGAAGGGGGTCTTCGACTCCTTCACATAGAGCCTGACAAGGTGGCTCTTGAAGTTCCTCCACGCCTTGTTTATTGACATCAGTGTCCTCTGGCGGATGGTGAAGTGGCGATCCTCGGGAATGTGAAACACCACCTGCATTTCTTCCCACAGCGCATTCTTGCACTCTGGGGGCACTTGACCCCAGTCGGAGGTGGTGATGGGCACCCGCTCCCTTGCCACTTTGCCGCATAGTGAGCGGTACTGACCGACAAGTTTGTCCGGAGCTTCCGGCACACCATTGTCGTCGAACTGGACGTGCTGCTTTTCCCGCTTGTCCAGACGCGCGTATGTCGTCCGGCCTCGCCCCTTTCTCTTCTTCTGTGGGGTCATAGCAGACGAGGCAACCTCCGGCCCAGGCATCTCATCGCCAGCGAGGTCACCCTGACTCCCCGAGTGGTGCATTTCATCACCAGACATAGTTCCTAACATAAGTGAAAGAGAGAACAGTTTAAGTAAATCTGCAACTAATAATTCTATAACAAAACCCATATACTTATAATTAACCAAGAATGACAGAAACGGTGGGGAGGCGATGGAGGTGATCGCGTCGGAGGCGGGAGGGCGATGGAGGTGATCGCGCCTGACGGTGGAAAGGCGATGCAGGTGATCGCGACGGACGGAGAGGAGGAGAAGGTGGGAGGCGATGGAGGTGATCACGATGGACAGTGTGAGGGCGGAGAGAGCTAGGGCAAACAGTTGCGAAGACTAGAATGAGCGGGACAAACCCCGCCTTGAACTATTAACCACGACGATATTATCACAGTCGGTCCAACGCTCACAACCGTCTGTGATAATATTATCACAGTCGGTTCTCGCATCAGAACCGTCTGTAATAATCGACATAGTGATAGTCACCAGAGAGATTATCACAGACGGTTTTGAGTTGAGAGCCGACTGTGACTCTGATTATCACAGACGGTTTGGAATTGAGAACCAACGGTGCATGTCAAGAACTCGAAGAGTCGGACACTGTTGAAAATATCACAGTCGGTTCTATATATATAACCGTCTGTGATAATATTATCACAGTCGGTTCTCAAATAAAAACCGTCTGTGGTAATCTACATAGTGAGAGATTATCACAGACTGTTGTGAGTTGAGAACCGACTGTGACTGAGATTATCACAGATGGTTGCGACTTGAGAACCAACCGTGCACGTGTACACTTGAAGAGTCGGAGACGCTGTTAGGAATATCACAGTCGGTTCTATATTCATACCCGTCTGTGATAGGTCAAAACCGTCCGTGATAATCTCTCTATTGAACGTTAGTTTTACAACTTGAAACTGATCTGTAGCTTTCAACTCTGAATGCTCGAAAACTTGTTTTAAATGAACACTCAGATATTTCAAATGTAGTCCAAATGCTCTGTAAATTGGTTACAGTGTACGTAGATCCGATAATTGGTTACAATGTGGAGCATGCTCAAATAAATTTAACATACAATGTACGTGGAGCATGCTCAAGTTAATGTTACATACAAATGGGAACTTTCACCGACAATTTCCACGTACACAGCCATGTTATCCTCAACTTTCCACTTGCCGCGGCCCTGCAAAGACGAGAATTACAGGAGATATAAGCTATACCGATGGAAACAGAGAGATAAGGACGTACAGTTGATTACCTTTAAAGTATAACCCTTCCTGGTGATCCATACGCACGTAACTGGTTTCGTCAGTGTCTTCAGTATCGACCTGTACGCCATCTCCAAATGGAGGAATCTCATCAAATTGATTGTATTCCTCCTCGTCTATGACATTTTCAACTCCAACAATCCTTCTCTTGCCATGAAGGACGACGTGCTACTTCTTATTGGCTGGGTCAGTGACATAAATGACCTGAATGGCTTGATTTGCAAGTATGAATGGCTCATCTTTATAAGCAACGCGATCGAGATCCACAGAAGTGAAACCGTAACTGTCAACCTTCACACCTTGTGGGATTTGGACCCATCGGCATCGAAACAGGGAAATCTTGAACAGTACGTAATCGAGCTCCCAAATTTCTCCAATGAACCCGTAGTACGAGTTCAATCCACGTACTACCCTTGTTGGGCCTGTCTTGGTGAACCCCTCATGGAAAGCTTCTACGCTCACTCCACTATTTTGCACAGTGCTCTTTCGATCTTGAGCTTTCGTGTAAAATGTGTACCCATTGATGTCGTATCCCTGCCATGTCTGTACAGTAAACGTGGGCCCTTTTGCCAACCATTTAAGGTTCTCACTTGCGGACTCTCCGGTGATTCGCACCTTCATCCATGCGTTGAATCGACTGTTATGTTGTGATGCGCACGGTGGCCCGATCTTCCGACAGGTAGAGGTAAGTCGATTGGTGGAGACTCGACGTTGACGATCTGGCTTCCGATCAGAACCGATCCGAACCCAGCAATCGCTACACCACGGCTCCGTTGGTTATCAACCATGCACAAACACGATTGACCTCGCCAAGAAGGCTTATCCCTGCATGCGAATCGAGAACACAAGCAAGAACGAGAAAGAAGCAATCTGAAATATTGCAAATATAAATTGAATCTCACGAGTTGGGGTTCCACAAACCGATACACGGCGAAACTGTTCTTTGACAGATTAATCTAAGCAAAACCCAAGTCTAAACGGCAACCATGGCGGCCATATATATACTGTATGGGGCGGCCATGGGGTGGAGGAGGAAACCCTAGGGGTACATGGGCCTTGGGCCCAAAGTGGAGCGTCGCAGCGCACGTCAGATTCTGGTCGTAATCTTGTTTTGACGATTCCCGTTGATTTGTAAGGAATTTTGACATGGGACTGGATCCGTTGGAAAGCTCTCGTCGTTCTCTTGTCCGTAGAGTCCAAGAACGTTGAAAAAAGACTTCGTATGTGGCCTGTACGTCTGTTTGAAGTTGAACTACGCGCAGATGGCCGAACCGGACTCGCGGATGAATTGAGCTCACTTGTGGGCTGGCCTTGGAGCGACATGGCTTGTGCGACCTTAGAGGTGTAGAGGCGCCTTTCTTGAGCACGTCTTGTGTTTGGGGAGGTGGCCAAGGTGGAGGCCGAACTTGTGGTGGCGACAGCACAAAATCCAGACGACGTACGTGCTGCCAACTTTCGCGTCCTGGCCAAGGTGGCGGACGATGACATCTTGATGACCACCATGTTGATGTCGTCTTGGTCATAACCATGATGTACATGGTCTCATCATTCTCCCTTTCTTGATGTGGAGTCGTCCTCGACTCCATTGTGTTTGTCTGCAAAATGTTAGCACCAATAGAGAGCACAGCAATATGCATATCTTTGATAATCAAATCATTAGACACAGAACCATTAACATTTATATACTTCCTTTCTTGAAAAAGTTCATGTGCCTTAAAAATTGAACCGGATGTACTCGACATGGAATGATTGGTGATAGTATAGCTCTCTAGTTCATCACATGGTTGTACATTATAAGCAAAATTCATATTTGAGCAAATGTACACTCGATTAACCATGTACTTTCCATTATCATTATATTTGCCTATAATATGAAAAATGTTTCTTGATAAGCAAGGAAAATTATATGGATCAGTAAGTCTCTCCTCTAAATTGGCTAGATCACATAGAACATCAAATTCAATATAACCCAGAATATTTAAAGAAGACAACAATTTCAGCTCATCATTTTCGTTTGCAACGTGAACAACATGTTTATTTTGAGCACAAGTGTTATTATGTTCCAAAGTAAGAGTAACATGTTCATTCACTAGTTGTGGCATGAATATAAGTGAAGCATTATCACACAACTCTTCTTTATCCCAAGAAACATCGAGCAAATCTTCTTGTGACAAAGGGAAATCAGCAACTGGTTCCACAATTTGTTGCTCTAACAAAGCATGATTCGTGGAAAGTTTCAGCACATCAATATCGTTCTCATCTTGAATGAGTGTGGTACCTTTTTCATTACCTTTGTTTTCTTTCTCAGCTGATGTAGGTACATCTTCAGTTGTAGGTGGTGGAAGCAGGGGTGCTGCAACAAGCATCTCTTTATTCTCCTCATTCTCAATTTGATCATTTGCACTTGCCTGCAGAACGTTAGTCGTGCAAGGATACACACCATTCTTGCAAACAGATGTATTGATTTTTCGTACAACTTTCTTACGTTTTATTTTATTTTCAGCTGCACAAGCAAGAGCAAATGTTTGCAACAGAGAAACATATTCTTTATCAATAACAATATTGTATATTTTCTCATTAAGTCCACGTAAAAATCTAATCTCTTTTTCTCCATCAGTTTCTTCTAAATCACAACGAGACATGCATATCTGTAACTCTTGATAGTACTCCTCTACAGATTTTCTACCTTGATTCAAGCATTCTAATTTCTTATGCATATCACGTTTAAAAGAAGGAGGAACAAAACGTTGACGCATAGCTTCTTTTAACCTAGCCCATGTGTCAGGTTGTAAGCGGAGAGTAGCAAGGTCATTCCACCAGATGATAGCAAAGTCTTTAAATTCACTAGTGGCTTGCCTAACCCAATGGATTTGAGGAACTTGATGGGAATTAAATTTTTGTTCAACTATCATCTCCCAATCAAAGTAAATTTCACCATCATATGCACCATAAAAAGAAGGTAAGGCTATTTTACCATTGGCATTGTCACCTCCATTATCTTTTCGATCGTGATTCCAGCGTTGATATAGTTGTACATTTTCCCCAATGATCCATGAACCTGCCATTGTTAGTAGAAAACAAAAGATAACACAAAAATATTATCCCTATCAACTACTAGGTTAGATCTCACGCTCTCAAGCAATCTTACCAAGTTCTTACCCGGTTCTTACCAACACAGCGAGGGACGGTGCAACCGGTGGCTGGTTCGTGACACCGTGAGGGCGTGATGAAGCGATTGCAAGAGTCAATAACCTGTGCTGATCAGAAGGATGTATTTGTGGAGCTTGGATATGCAATATTTAGTAGCAAGGAATATGCAATCATCGAAATCAGAATAGCAAAGCTGAATAAATATCCAAAGTACTTGTCAAAGTTGCTGGCCTAAACTCGTTCTCAGACCTAGCTCAAGCAAGCATGATTTTTTTTCCTTGCTTTCATTTTTTTTTTCTTTTTTTTTTAATCTTTGTGCGGCTTCTTTTTTTTTGCACTTGCCTTTTTCACCTTTTTTTTTTTTAATATCAATAGTGCCGCATATGAGAGATTACAAGATATATACACAAACACTCAATTTTCTCTCGCTGGAAAAACAGACCTACTATGCAGAAACTTCCTATGCTGTTTTCGGATTTTTGGAGGCCTCAAACGCTAAAACGTATAACAGAAAAGTTGTAGATCGTTTCGTGTTGATCAATTTGCATATATGGAACACCAATTTTGGATAACGGATCTAGGCGATATGGGCCCCGCAATACAGTCTGTGTAGGAAATCCGAAATCAAATAGATTCACTTCCAACGCGATTTTGAACTTGAAAACGGCGTTTCTAGAACTTCTCACAATGGACAAAGTTGTAGAGAATTTCCTGAGCTACAATTTAGACTCTGAATTTGTCCAATTTGGAGTCCAGACGAAGGATATAAAAGCAAAATACCGAACTTGACAGATTGACACCCGATTTGGACGCGGCGGCGACGACGACGTGATGGCGTTAGACTCGACGTCAAGATGCAAGACTCAAACTAGATCAACAACTTACTCTAAACCAGCAACAAGACGATGAAGATGGATACAAATTCAACAATGCGAAACTGAAAACGAAATCGCGAAGGGCACAAAGTGGCTTGGACGATGGATATGACGGCGGACTCAAATATTTTTGTGAGGCAATTTTTTCTGGACTCTAGGACGATGGCAAAACAAAACTAAAGGGGATACAATGATACCTGACGGGAAACCGAGGCTCTTATACCACTTGATGGGCACGGTGGCCCGATCTTCCGACAGGTAGAGGTAAGTCGATTGGTGGAGACTCGACGTTGACGATCCGGCTTCCGATCAGAACCGATCCGAACCCAGCAATCGCTACACCACGGCTCCGTTGGTTATCAACCATGCACAAACACGATTGACCTCGCCAAAAAGACTTATCCCTGCATGCGAATCGAGAACACAAGCAAGAACGAGAAAGAAGCAATTTGAAATATTGCAAATATAAATTGAATCTCACGAGTTGGGGTTCCACAAACCGATACACGGCGAAACTGTTCTTTGACAGATTAATCTAAGTAAAACCCAAGTCTAAACGGCAACCATGGCGGCCATATATATACTGTATGGGGCGGCCATGGGGTGGAGGAGGAAACCCTAGGGGTACATGGGCCTTGGGCCCAAAGTGGAGCGTCGCAGCGCACGTCAGATTCTGGTCGTAATCTTGTTTTGATGATTCCCGTTGATTCGTAAGGAATTTTGACATGGGACTGGATCCGTTGGAAAGCTCTCGTCGTTCTCTTGTCTGTAGAGTCCAAGAACGTCGAAAAAAGACTTCGTATGTGGCCTGTACGTCCATTTGAAGTTGGACTACGCGCAGATGGCCGAACCGGACTCGCGGATGAATTGAGCTCACTTGTGGGCTGGCCTTGGAGCGACGTGGCTTGTGCGACCTTAGAGGTGTAGAGGCGCCTTTCTTGAGCATGTCTTGTGTTTGGGGAGGTGGCCAAGGTGGAGGCCGAACTTGTGGTGGCGACAGCACAAAATCCAGACGACGTACGTGCTGCCAGCTTTCGCGTCCTGGCCAAGGTGGCGGACGATGACATCTTGATGACCACCATGTTGATGTCGTCTTGGTCATAACCATGATGTACATGGTCTCATCATGTTGTCCCATGATCCAAACTTCAGATCGGCGAGGATTGTCTTGTCGTAGCATCTCCTTGTGCTCGTCGATGTATGGAGACACCTCCGTCATGTGTTGCAAGACCCAAAAATGAGCTTTCGAGTACATATCGAAATCAGGAGTAATGGCTCTCTGTCCAGTAGTGCCAACACCATCAAGCCTCCCCTCGTGATGAGACACAGGAACTCCTATTGCTTCTACCTCGGCCACGTAATCGACGCAGAACTCAACAACCTCTTCCGCTGCATAACCTTCGACAATGCTACCCTTGGGCTGTGTCGCGCCCCGAGACTGGGACAACGACTACTCCTGTAGAGACCTAGCTCGCTGCAGCTAGTCCCATACCGCAAACCTTTGACTTCCCAGGATGAGTCAAACACAGGAGTATATTACATTGCAACAGAGTACTCACAAAATATTAAGCAGTGTGGCCTGCTGGCCTTAATATTACATAAAGAGGATTACAATGCCTACAAGGCATTCAGGGTTTAACAAAATATTTAACTACGCAGCAGAAGATAGGTGACCCTCCCACAAAAGAAGTTGACGGCAGAACAACACACTTCAGGGTTCTGGCGGAACTGATTCTCCTCCTTCTAGATCCACGTAATACTCCGTGCCATCATCTTGATCAAAGTAGGCTCCATCTATTGAGTTGAATGTTGCAAGGGTGAGCACTTACGTACTCAGCAAGTCATAGGTAAGAGTAGATACATATAGTAGAGATGATATGAACCTAGACTAGTCAAGAATTATGGATATTTGTAAAATAATATTTTCCTTTCTCAACTCATCTTATGGCAGCACTTTTCATAAAGTAACATCATCATTCATGTTCACTAGATTATAGCACTACCGCGACACGTCGACACACGACAGCCCACGGCAGCACTCCTTATCATGACAACACATGTCATTTGGGTAATCTTGATTTAAACATATTTTATTTAGAAAATAGTACTTGTGTCACACCCCGTGGATTTAATCCACCGCAGCAGACTCCTATAAACCCGGGAGCTCGGAGTATTCGAATACGTTTTTAACTCTGCAGAGAGGTACCAATTTACCCGCAAGATATTCCACTTTCAAACCTTTCCTATCATAACAAAATGATTGGACCCCTGACTCACTTCATACTGTGAGCGGTAAGGTGGAAATAACAAGAACTTTTGTTCTGCTTTACTCACAATTCACCCCCGACCCTGTGGCTCTCAGCGAGGCACAGTTGTGGCAGGTTGTATCCAAACCTCCACCCCTTTGCTTATTCCCATTACTGGGTCAGCGTGCTTGATCACCTTCAGTGATATGTGTGGGAGCCGCGCTCCGTGTTTACCGTGCATCACAACACATCTCATGCAGGGGTTTCATGTGCGATCTACATAATTACTTGTTCAGGCCTGTCCCATACCAGGCTTGCGGTTAGCACGTTGTTCATGCCACTAGACGCACAACACAAGGTTCTAGTCCTTATATGCCAATGACCAGACCATCCACAAACCTGCACCTTCAGTGCCTGCATTCCTTTGCAGTCTAGCACCTCCAGTGCTACAGCCATCCATACCATTTTTCTGATCACGGCTAGGGGTTTTATTTTATGAATATAAGTATATACATATAATAGTTCATGGCTCAAAACTTGTTTATTTCACATTTCACAGTTAACCAATATAGTACTGCCAATTGATAAATCAACCATTCTCAATCTTTCACATGCAATATTGCCTATATTCAAGGTTATATTATAGCAACATTTAAAATATAGGTTCAAGATGACCAAGGATATGACTTGCCTTCCGCGTCGTAAAATACAGCAGTTGACGTCGGATCCGCAATGAAGTCCTCGAACTCGGGCTCTTGATCTGCTCTCCAATCAAACAAACAACCAATAATCATAATCTTTTCCATACATTATTATACTATATGCAATGATGCAAAGATGAAGTCTTGATGATTCTGAAATGATTGGGTTTAGAGGCTGATTAGGGTTAAGTTAAGGAAACCAATGTTAAGATTAGCTGTCAAAGGTTTACAAGGTTCCAAATGTCCCAAAATATCAGAATGATATTAAGGTTGCGACTGGTTCGCTCAAAAACAGCGAACGTCTTTAGGTCGACATTCGGTTCAAAGTATCGACATAGGGTTGATGAATGATAGAGGGGTTATCTCAACTTGTGGTAGTAGAATAAAATGTAGATCACAACTCTACAAATTTAGTGGACAAAGTGGTTTTCAATTTACACAACCAGAAGTGGGTAAACAAGGCCAATGCCATTGGCTGGCATATACTGAGAAAATGTCAAAAATTAGGGTTTAGCAACAATTATAATTCAAGGACTCAAATCAAGTTGTGATAGAAGAAGAAATTGTAGATCACAACTTCAGGAATCTAAGGGACAAAGTTATGCTCAAGATGCACATTTGGAAGACAGTGAAAAGGGCTAATGCCACTGACTGACATAGCCTGGCATTAATCTTGACCTGGCCAGAAACTAGGGCTTAGCATAACTTTTGATCTAGGGCCCCAAATGATGCACCACTTTGTCTGGGAGGTAGGCATTGATAACAGGAATAAATCATTCAATAGGATCTAGGGCTGAAAATGGCTGGAAAGCAAGAAATTTGATGATGAACAGAGATGAACTGGTTGCACTGGAGCAGTTCTGGACAAGATCTTGGCATGGCTGTAACTTCCAATCTAGGCCGATCTAAGTGTCGGGCTAGAAGACAAAAGTGCTCAGGAGGCTAGGGCACATCTAAATGACAAGGTTTCGAGGGCTGAAATGGCCGGGAATACTTTTCCGGTCATCGGCGCCGGAGAAGAGACACTGCCAGTTGGGGGTTTCTGCTACAGGCCGAGAGAACTAAATTCCTTGCTTGGAAAGCATCTAGGAGGTATAGGGAAGCTTCTGGTAACATCAAATTGACCGGGGGATCACCGGAGAAGCCTGGCGACGATCGCCGGTTTTCTGGTGAAGCTCGGTTTAGAGTAAAGCTTCGAATGATGTTTAATTAGGGATTCTAAGCTTACAGGCTTGCTTGAAATAACCTACAGATCAATTTTGTTTACAGGATCGAGGGCTAATTCGAATTGATTCGGCCTGCATTGCCGGAACAGGGCAATCTTCGACTTTCAGCCATTTCCGGCGATCATCGGCGTTAGAGTCCACCAGAGAACAATTAGATAGTACAGTACAATCAGGAGGATGAGAGGTACTCACAGTTAGCTTCAATTTGGCAGGAGATGCAGTGAAGTGAGCTGGCACCGTGAGCCTCCTCGACGGCTCGCCGAAGAAGAAGACGAAAACAGGAAAGTTTCGAGACTTAGCTGATTTCCAGTGAAACGAGAAGTTGCTGGGGTACAGTGGTGTATAAATAGGCCAGGCGAAGCAAGCAAGAAAGAGACAACGAAGTAATTGGCAGCCGGTGACTTGACTGGTTGCGTGCTGGAGCAACAGCGGCGAAGACACAGCGAAGAACGGTGATGCGACGGCGACAAGCTTGCAGTTGATCACAGTGTCGCATCATCGGGACCTGGCAAAGTTGTAGTAAGCGGTGGCGACAACACTGGCGCGGCAAAGCGACGTGGCGAGGAGTTGCTGACAAAAAGCCATTGATCGCGCGCGGGAGCAGCGCTGGTCGTCGACGTAGCAGCGGCCTTGCCACGGCACTAGCTGGAGTGGAGACACGTGCGCACCGGCATGCACGGTCACGAGCGCAGGCGAAGCATCACCGGCGATGAGCAACCACGGCGCACAAGCACGGCGGTCCCTGGTCGAATGCTGCTGTTGACCTGGTCGAAAACAGCTAAGTCCTCTGGTCGAATTTGGACTGAACTGCAGTTTCAAATCTTGAATTTTGGACTGAATTGTAAATCTGGAATTCTGGAAGGTTTAAACTGAATTTGCTTTCATTAATCTGGCAGATTATATTCAACAGGTTAATTTGCAATGATAATTGATAAAATCTGGTACATTTGAATAGTTTTTGATACAAACTGAAAATAGGGTAATTTAGGGTAAAACAAGATTTAAGTTTTGTCGATTTCGAATTCTGGCATTTAGGTTTTGATTTTGATATCTGCACAGAAGAGAAACTTGTGGCAAATAGCAATTAGGAAAGATCTGCTGAAGAAATTCTGAATTTAGAGTTAATCTGGAGATTTTAGTCTTTTTAGGTTTTCAGATATCAGATAAGGACTAATTTGCGATAACTTTTGGACTGATTTGTGAAAAGGGTCTAGATGGTGAAATATGGCTGTCAACTTTTTAGATTAAAGTATTGACATACCCATGATCATATTCCAGAAATAATCTGGTCTGAACTTGGTCAAGATTCGGATTAAATCTGTATTTCTAAAACTTAGGGTATTTGGGTAATATAAGGTAATTCTGTTTTCGAAAACAGAAGGAGTTGATAATTCTGGGAGTTAGAGATAGAATTGGATCTAGGTTCTGAAGACTTTTAAGTTCAAAGTAACTGATAGATCACATCTGAACAATCTGATCTTGATTTGAGGTCACAGGATAAATTTTGGGGATTTTAGGGCTTAGGATAGATACTGATTCCGAGAACGATTTCGATCTCGAGGATTATGCCCATATACCAATGCCTTCTCCAAGCGATCCTGTTCCGATGGAAGAGGTCGAAGGCCAGAATCTTCCACAGGTTGAATCATCTCTCCAGGTCATGTCAATCGACCAGGGAGCAACTGGCGCAAGGTCAGAACCCACGGAGGTTCTTAATGTGATAGGCGATGAATCCGGCTCGTCATACGACCCCAATGAGGGGAAATATGATGATGACCCGGAAATTAGCCCAGGAAGATTCGACCCTGATAACCTTCACTGTCTCTTTGATTTCGAGTCTGACTCGGAACAAACTGAGATGTTATCCCCATCGGCAACCTCTCTCCCTAGGCAGTTTGCCGTGTTGTCGGAAGAAACACCCGATCAACAGGCTGCCAGGGAAGAACAAGATCGCAAACAGAAGGAGGATCAAGATCTCGAGCAACAAAACAACGAATTGCGCAGAACTGCCCTAGAGGCTCTTCAAGATGCGCAGGCTCATTACGATGCTGCCCCGAGTTCTTCTCGACGGTCGCGTGGTCGAAAACGTGACCAGACCCCTTCTTTGCCACCGGAGCGTTTCCCAGTGGACGAAGAAACAATAACACCTGGTGCCCCTAGGAGAAGTACCCATGGTCGACTGCGATCTATCGCGGAAGTCATGCGTAATTTTCCTCCTACCGTCACGAATGCGCAGAAACCGGCCTTTTTTAGGATCCTGGCAGAAAGACTGGACGAGGTCGCATCCGAGGCGACCCCAACAGCCTCTTCCCGCTCGGTAACACATTCCCGTGAGCGGGATGGTCCTCATTCCGGCTCTGGCCGGCGAAGTTACCCGCCGCCCGTACCGTCCCGACAGGACAAATATCAGCGGATGCAGGATTCTCGTAGTAGGGATCGAGTTCCTGTTCACTCTCGTTTGGGACCACGAGTAACCTCGCCATTGCGTGAGATCACTCGAGACCCAACCGAGAGTCACAGGGTGATTCACGGTCCTTACGTTGGTTGAAAAGCTTTTTCTCCTGGCCTATGAGCAGTCGTTTGGCCCGATAAGTTTCGACCAGGGTCCATTGAGAGGTTTGATGGAACTCAGAACCCATCTGAGTTCCTTCAGATTTATATTACTGCCATCCAAGCAGCGGGAGGCGATGACAAGGTCATGGCCAACTACCTACCTACAGTCCTCGCAGGACCGGCTAGAACCTGGTTGTTTAATCAGCCTGAGGGTTCCATCTACAATTGGGAAATGCTATGCGATGCCATCCTCAGCAATTTCCAAAATTGTTACCAAAAGCCGGGTAAGGAGGACGACCTGCATAGGCTGCGGCAAACTTCGACCGAAACACTTCGGCAGTTTGTCAAGAGGTTTGTCGGGGTGAGGAATACCATCCCGAACATACCTGATGGCTCCGTAATCAGGGCATTTAAGCATGCCGTTTGATACCGAAGATTTACTGAAGACTTGCTTATCCACCCTCCTCGATCAGTGGCCGATCTGTTCGACATGGCTGATCGATATTCCGATGCAGCCGAAGCGGTCGAATGGAACCGAATGGTCGATAAGGGGGACCTACCACCCCAACCAGGCTTCAAGGACACCAGGAAAGAAGATTCAAGCAAAAAGCCGGAGTCTTCATCGAGTGGGAAGTCAAAGAAGTCGAAGAGGAACCGCTCTGGACAGTACCGCGAGGTCGCAGTCGCAGAGAAGCCACCTTCGACCAAAGGTAATAAGTCTTCGTTTAAAAGTAAAACTACCTCTGGTGGTCGGGATTCCGACCAGCCAGAAAAATCAACTAATCCGCAGGAGGGCAAAAAGTGGTGTCCACTCCACAACTCCGCAGGCCACGACCTCAAAAACTGTAGGAGTTGGTTGAAACAACTGGACGATTTCTACCAAGGAGCTGGGCCAATGCCAACCTTACCGCCTAAAGAGCAGGCATGCGGGATTAGAGACGTCGACGTAGACGAAGAAATGGCTTACCAGGTACCTCAAAATCATGTTAATGTCATTTTCGGAGGTTCTTCCTCTTTCGTTTCCAAAAGGCAGTTTAAAACCTTCTGCCGAGAGGTTAACCAAACGGAGACATCCCTTGGTGAACCTCAATACCCCCGTTGGTCGGATATGCCTTTGACGTTCGATCGCGCTGACTGTCCTGTGGGGCTAACCCGACCATTGAGGCTACCTCTGGTCATTACCCCAATCATCAGTAACGCGAGAGTCGAAAGGGTCCTGATTGACGGGGGAAGTTCCCTTGATCTTTTATTGGTCAAGGCACTCGACGAGATGCAAATTCCTCGTTCGAAGATCAAGCCCATAATCCATCCGTTTTATGGGATAATCCCAGGCCCCTCCATGATGCCATTGGGACAAGTGGTCCTCCCGGTCACTCTGGGAGAACCAGACAACTTCCGGACAGAATTGGTTACTTTCGATGTAATCGATTGTGATTCAGCTTATAACGCAATCTTTGGCAGGCCGACTCTGGCTAAGTTCATGATGGCAACGCACTATGCTTATCAGTGCGGGAAATTGCCTGGCCCCAAAGGTGTCATCTCGGTCCGAGGCAGTCGCAACGTGGCACTCACGTGCGACCGGCTATCTTCGGAGATGGTCGATCAACTTCCCCTCCGGGACGCTCAGGTCGCCACCGTCGCCGCCGATGCGATCAAGGCTGCTCCTCGACCAGATGAAAAACTCAAACAAGTTCCTTTGCACCCAGATGACCCATCCAAGACAATTCGGGTTGGGTCAGCCCTGGATGACAAATAGGAACTCGACCTCGTTGCTTTCCTCCGGGCTAACGCAGATGTGTTTGCGTGGAAACCGTCCGACATGCCCGGTGTCCCAAGGGAAGTAATTGAGCACAGGTTAGCAATTCGACCTAGACAACGACCAATAAAGCAAAAGCTCAGGCGTTTTGCCACTGACCGACAGGAAGCCATCCGAGAAGAGTTGGACAAACTCTTACAAGCCGGGTTTATCCGCGAAGTGGATCACCCGGAATGGCTCGCCAATCCGGTCATGGTCCGCAAGTCAAATGGCAAGTGGCGCATGTGTGTCGATTACACTAGCCTCAACGCTGCCTGTCTGAAGGATGACTTTCCCCTTCCCCGCATCGACCAGCTGGTCGACTCGACTGCGGGTTGCGAACTGATGAGTTTTCTGGACGCTTACTCAGGATATCATCAAATTAGCATGGCAAAAGACGATGAAGAGAAGACTGCCTTCATCACCCCGTTCGGCACATACTGCTACGTCAGAATGCCGTTCGGTCTCAAGAACGCAGGTTCCACGTACCAGCGCTTGATGCAAAAGACCTTTCTTTCCCAGATAGGGCGTAATCTCGAAGCATATGTAGACGATTTGGTTGTAAAAAGTACCAAGAGATTGCCTCATTTGGACGATCTCGCTGAAACCTTCTGTAATTTGAATCGCTTTGGAATAAAATTAAACCCGGAGAAATGCTCTTTCGGGGTTTCTTCAGGAAAACTCCTTGGTTTCCTTGTGTGTTCCAGGGGCATTGAAGTTAATCCTGAGAAAATTAGGGCTATTGAACAAATGAGGTCGCCTCGACCATGAAGGATGTTCAACGCCTGGCTGGTCGCATGGCGGCTTTAAGTCGCTTCATATCGCGATTAGGCGAAAAGGGATTGCCTTTCTTCAAAGCCTTGCGGAAGCATCATAACTTTACATGGTCGGATGAGGCCGAAAAAGCATTCCAGGAGGTAAAAACATATCTATCCAGTCCGCCAGTATTGGTGTCTCCCAACAAAGGAGAACTGTTGCTTCTTTACCTGGTGGCCACACCACACGCGGTCAGCGCCGTTCTAATCGCGGATAGGGAAGGAATACATAGACCCGTCTACTATGTGAGCGAAGTACTTCATGGTCCTAAGGAGCGCTACCCTGAGGTCCAGAAGATACTTTACGCGCTACTGATGGCTTCCCGTAAGCTACGACATTACTTTCAAGAACACAAGATCACAGTACCCTCCTCTTTTCCTTTGGGGATATTGTCCGAAACCCAGAGAAATCTGGCCGAATCGCCAAATGGGCGGTCGAACTCGGTGCCTTTGAGATCCATTTCACCCCTCGCACGACGGTTAAGTCTTAGGTTTTGGCCGACTTTGTGGTCGAATGGACCAACCCTGAGCCAGCCGTACAGTTGGCAGAGGAACTGGAGTGCCCCGATTATTGGACAATGTACTTTGACGGCTCCCGTAATTTTCAACACTCGGGGGCTGGAGTGGTCTTAGTTACGCCCCAGGGCGAACAGCTTAAGTATGTCATTCAACTACACTTTGTTGCGACCAACAATGCAGCAGAGTATGAAGGTCTTCTTGCAGGGCTCCGGGCAGCAAAATTCCTCGGAGTCCGTCGATTAGTGGTGAGGGGAGACTCACAGCTGGTCGTAAACCAGGTAAACAAGGAGTACAGCACCTCCGATGAGACAATGGCTCATTACCTGGGGGAAGTGAGGAGATTGGAAAAACACTTCAGTCATTTCGAAGTCCAATACATCCCGCGAAAGGACAACATTCTCGCAGACCAATTATCCAAAATTGGGTCCTCACGCTCATCCGCTCCGGCAGGAGTGTTCATTGAACACTTGGACCATCCTTCGATCATGACTTTGGTCGAGGATGATCCGGTAATAGCCTTCGTTACCAACCTCGGTCAGGAACAAGATTGGACTCATCCATTGAGGGTCTATCTTGAACATGGGACCCTACCCGAGGATGAAACCGAAAGTGATCGGTTAATTCGAAAAGCGCATCTGTACAAACTCATAGATGAGATTTTGTACAGAAAGGGTACTCAAGGAGTATTCATGCGTTGTATATCTCAGGAGGAAGGAAAATCCCTCTTGAAGGAAATACATGACGGTGTATGCGGTACACACTCATCATATCGGACACTGGTCGGAAAGGCTTTTCGACAAGGATTCTACTGGCCTTCGGCACTTGATGATGCCAAACATATGGTCAAGACATGTCCCCAGTGTTAGTTCCACGCAAGGCAAGTTCATCAACCTGCCTATGCGTTGCAAACTATTCCTCTCGCATGGCCATTCGCGGTCTGGGGGATGGATATCGTCGGCCCTATGCCACAAGCGGTCAATGGGTACAAGTTTCTGTTCGTGGCCATTGACACATTTACAAAGTGGATTGAGGCCGAACCAGTACAAAATATTACCGCATCAGCCGCACAAAAGTTCTTCCATAAGAACATTGTGGCACGATTTGGTGTACCAAACCGTCTCATCACAGACAATGGTTCTCAGTTCGCCAGCGGTCTTTTCCTGGACTACTGCGATCAGGTTGGGACCAAGGTGTGCTTTGCTTCTGTGGCCCATCCACAAAGCAATGGTGCCGTAGAACGGGCCAATGGGCAAATACTGCAAGGCATTAAAAAGCGCATCTTTGATCGCCTTAAGACCCGCTCGGGGGCTTGGGCAGATGAGCTCTATACCGTTCTATGGGCATTACGAACTACTTCTAGTCGCGCCACCGGTGAGACGCCCTTCCATTTGGTCTATGGGGCCGAGGCGGTATTGCCTATGGAAGTAAGTATTGGTTCTGTTCGGACAGATCAGTTCGAACAGATTAATCAATCCGAACAACGGGCACAAGATCTCATCCTCTTAGAAGAACGGCGTGATCGCACCCTGGTTAAATCCGCAGCATACTTGCAAGCTTTACGCAGGTATCACAGTAAAAAGGTGCGACCACGTGATCTCAACGTGGGCGACTTGGTTTTACGAAAAATTCAAGACCAGTCTAATCGCAACAAATTCTCCCCAAAATGGGAAGGTCCGTATACTGTTGTCTCAGTGCCGCGGACAGGATCGACGCAGTTAGCTATGGAGGATGGTCGAATTTTGTCCAATACTTGGAACATCGATCAACTTCGCAAGTTTTACGTGTAAGTATTCCAAATTACTTTTTTCCTGTTCAATTAGCATCTTTTCATAAAATAAAATATGTTTTGCTTTCATGCAATAAGTTTTTCTCTTTAAGCCCTTATCATATGCATTCGACCTGGGGGCTGACCGCCGGCGGTCAGATCATTATAACAATCTAATCAGATTCGCTGGTCGATCTCATGACCACTTCCAGATAAGTCACTCCTAAATAAGCCGTTTCTCAGCGCATGCGGGGCTATCTGGCAAGTCCTTGGTCATCTGAGTGGCTACCAGTTCGCAATAAGATTAGACGTTACATTGATCCTGATTGTTGGTTTAAAACGCCCACCCCTGGTCGTTACACTTATATTTTCTCCTCTGCTTATAACACTAAGGCTTCAGTATTCATAAGCAGAGGCGGGGGCTAGGGGGGATGTGCTTATAGTATGGAACTCATAATATTAAATTGCAAAATATGTACTTTTTGTCAAAAAATGGTTTTTTACATACATTGCATTATACACAATTGTTTGGATACAAAAATAAGGATCATTCGATCCCCAGCTCAGTCAGAAGCCTGTCTAATAAGGGCTTGATCTCCTCCATGACGGCATCGAGCAGCTCTTCACTCTCGATCTCAACCGGCCCCACCAGTGGATTCAGATCTGCATCTGGGCCATAGTGGAGTCGAATCCGGCTTAGCATAGCAGAAGCGGCAGACCGAACTCTGGTTCTGATCACCTCTTCTCTTCGCTGTGTATCCTCAGGGAGATACTCGAGAAGTGACTCTGCTTGAGCTATAACAAGGCCAGCCCAGTCTTCTTGGCTGAGATCGTCTCGGGTGGTTTCGACCACGTCAGCCTTCAGAAGGTAAGCCACCGCCTTCAGCTTTTCGAAGACTGAATGGCTCAGCTTCCCAATTGCCCTTGTGGAGGCTTCGATAGAATCCTGGAGGAGTTTATTATCCGCACTGAGCTGTTGTATTTGACCTGCTTGCGCTGCAACAAGGGAAAAGATTACTCGCATATTGCTTAGACAAGTCTTCCTAGCCCAGAAGATGACTTACCAGCAAGTTGCGATCGTAGTCTGTTATTTTCGATCTCTTGGTTCCTCACCACTGAGACCGAATGGAGCTTCATTGTGGCTATTTCCTTGTCCTGCAATGCCACCTTCCTGCAATAAAACAGAAGGAATGGTTGTAACCAATTTATACATCTATAAATTGAATAATGATGATCCTTACTTGCGCAAGAAGTCTCGTTCTCTTTGTATGGTCACCATGCTCGCCGCCGTGGCAAGTGACTGGGCCATCATCCGGGATAATTCCTGTGATGCAAAAAGGGAATGAAAAGTGTCCTATGTGTAATTCAGGACATCCAGAAAGGGATTCATCATACCTTCATGAATTTTTGCAGAGAGGCATCTTCCGGACTAATTGGAAGATTTGTCGAAGGCCCGGAGGTGCTTACAGCAGGGACAGTAGAAGGAAGTGCCTGCTGAGTATTGCTTCCAGTCGCCGGCGACTGCGACTGGGTCCTCGTATCTGTTTCTCCCCCCGTGACTCGGACGACTTCCTGGGCCGAGGGGGTGGAGCGCTCCTCATTGGGGGCTCCTACACCAGCAGTGACTTCAACCCTTCCCGAAGCGGTCGGAGGACTGGATGCCATTTCTTTCCGTCTGATGGAGGAAAAGAAAAATCAGATAGTAACTATTCGTGACCATCATTTATGATACAACCAGGATGAAGGTTCTTACCTTAATTGAAATCCCACTAGTTTTTGGGATCTCTGAGAAAGTTCTTCTTGAGCGCGGGGACGAGTATCGTCCGCCCTGATCTTGCGCTTGGAAAACAAAGGCCCCTTTCCCTGTGTGTCTTCCCCTATGAACATTTTTTTTTTCAAGGGAAAAATAAAGGCTGACAAGAAGGATCGTTACCTGGCCAGTTGATCCCATTGGCGACGACCCATCCAAGGATCTCGCTGTCTCCTGTGATCCTGTAGCCGGTACCTCATGTGTAACCGCCGCAGGATCTTGAACAACCACCTCCCCCTCTGTCCGCAGAGGAGGAGGATTTTCCTCCCTAAGACTCGCGGTAGTCGCAGGGAGAAGCTCTTCTACCTGTATAAACATTGACTCATCAAAATATACAGAAGGAATTGAAGAAAGTATGACTGCAAGGAATCCTTACCGAGGTCGTCCTTTCGACCAAGGAAGCAGAGACAATTAACCCTAAAGCCTCGGGGGCTTCAGGAACTTGGAGTCCGTCGCAACCCCAAGATTCTCCGCGATGACAGATTCTGCCACGACCACCTCTTCGGTAACAGTGGTCTCTACGGGGCAGCTTGGGGCATCGCCGAATGGAAGATCCGTCATCTTCTTCCTCCGAAGGACCAGAGGAACATCATCCTCTTCCTCCTCGCTCCCCTCTCCCTGTACGACGAAGAAGTGATTCCAGTCTACGCTTGGTAAAACAGAAGGGATGTGATATCTTACCGTCGTCTTTCTTGCGGTAGGAGGAATGCTCCGTGAAGACCCCTCCCCGGGATTTGGTCTGGCCTTCTTGGAGGCAGGACTCTTTGTCCTGGGTCTTTGGGAAACCTTCTTCACATTCTTTACCATTGGTTTCCCAAGAGAGCCGACGTTCTCACTTGGGAAAGTCGTCTCGGCAAACCTTCCTAGGAGCTGATTCACATTTTAGATGGAAATGTTTAAACGCTGGACATGCATAAGATCTAAAAAATGGAGGCCAGATAGAGAATGTACCTTTCGGCGCTCCTGTTTAAGGTCGTCGCCGGCGTGAATTAAACTCTGTGGACAAGGCGATCCCTTAGGGCCCTCTACATCGGCGTTGTAGGCCCTAAGGAGGGAGTTGGTCCGCCTTTCAATTTCGGATGAAGGCAGAACTGTTCCCAAATTCAAGTCAGAATTTGCACAATTCAAGAATGGGAAAGCTCAGCGCCAAAGAAATAAATACCTTTACTGTAGTCCAGGGTGCTATCCGCCATGGACCTAATCTCCCATGCCGGATGAGCCCTTTCACGCAAAGGACTCACCCGATTCTTCACGAAGTCTCGAATAATGTCTCGAGCTGTCAATCCTTGATTGACCAAGTGAAGAATCACCTCGGCATGCTTTGAAAGCTCCGAGTTCATCGCCGGGGGAACATCTAACTCGCTCAACTTCTCTGGTCGCAAGTTTTCAAACCATAAACTGCTTTCGGATGGTGGAGAGCAGTAAAACCACCTTTGGTGCCACCCGTGCACAGAGTCTCACAAGGGTGGGGAGGGATACTCCTTTTTGTCCCTCAGCCGGAAGTAGATGCATCCGGCAGTGTTGGTGCTCTTCGACCACGCCGAAAAGTAGAATCGCCGGAAAAGATCCACGCTGGGATATATTCCGATGAACGCTTCACAAAGATGTTGGAATACCGCAAGGATCAGCATCGCGTTGGGGTGGAGGTTAATCAGTTCCCACCCATAGTGCTCAAGGACATCCTTGAGGAACCGACTCTCAGGGAATCGGAACCCGCAGCGCAGGTACTCCTCAAAAACCACCAACTCGCCCTCTTGGACGGTTGGAGTTTCTTCGTCCTTCTCCGCAGGTCGCCAGTTGATAAGCAACCGCGGAGGAAGGATCTCCTCCTTCTCTAACGCTACTAGGCTCTCTTCGGAATGATGGATGGATCGGCTCCAGGATGCCATCTTTGGTGGAGAATCAAAGGGAAAGTTGGCGATTTTGGGAAGACGACGGCTGAAGAAAATGAGGGTTTTGTGCGGCGGGAATGATGAGGGTTTTGGCTGTGTGGCTTCTTTGAGAAGACATCTGCTCTTTTTATAGACCCAAGGCGGTGCATTAATGTGAGTAAACGGTTCATTTCAAACGTTCCATTGAATGCTTTATTCATTTCCCATAATGGATACTGCCTCTGGCGGACCCGATAAAGTGTTCAGGTATCGGATCTGGAACAAAAAGACTTCTTTGTTTCGGAAACTGAAAGTGCAAAAGGACTGAAAAATTTTCAGTACTTTTCAGAAGACGTTTTTCCTTTGTATACTTTGAACATTTTTTATGGAAATGCTTTGCAACTCAATTTTTAACGTACTGGAATGTTTCTAATTTGGTTATAGTTTGATCGAAATCGTGTTTTAGACTAAAACTTCGATTCTAATCGGAGTGACAATCTGACCGAGTTCCGACTCTGGTCGCAATTTAGTTCTGACCGCGGCTCTGAAACTGATCGCGGTATCAGGACAGGTCGCGGTGCTTTTTTCTTAAAGGCGATTCTGATCGCAGAACTAAAGTTTCCTGTGTATGAATGGTCGCGAACATAAAGTTTACGACTATATTTTCGCACAGAAGATGTGAAGAATATTTATGAGAAATAAGAAACCTTTATTTCTTACATTCTTTACATACAAAAGGGATACAGTCGATCAAAACGTCGACTTGCTCCGAAAGAAGTTTACAAAGTTCCCCAAGGGACATGTTGTTGTCAGTAGATCTACACTGGCAACCCCCAGGGAACTAGCAACTACCCTAAGTCTATCTACATCGTCCCTAACAACAGACGCACTATTGTCCCTAATCAAGTCAGAGAGTTCTCGCTGTTGCTGAGCGAAGTCCCTCTCTCGACGAAAATGGTGTGCCTCTTCCCGGGATCGATCAAGACATTCTGCTAGACGCAGAATCTTCGAGGCCATCTCCTCGGTCTTCTTCTCCAGGGCATTCTTCTCTTCCAGAAGAGTCTGTCCGGAAGGTAAAGATGGTGCAGCAGAAGGCTGATCGCTGGAGCCTCCAACCTCCTGCATTTTGCAAAAAATTAGTTACACTAACTATAATTATCAGCAAAAGGGGAGAAGAATTGTTACCCGTCCCGGTGCATAACCCGTTAATACACCCATCCTGGGAGGAGGATCATCAGATGGTGGAAGTACAACCATCCCATCAGAAGATTGCTTCGCCAACCCAATATGGCAATCATCTGATCGAGGGATAGTCACCGCTTGCCGACCAAGATGTTGATCACCCAAAAGGATGGGAGAATTGAATGTGATGGGATCTTTCTCCAAGGACAAAGGCCTAACTTGCCGAGAGGCATGAACGGGGAGGGTCAAAGGAACTAAAGGAAGAAAGAAACTCGCTACATTCTTCACCTTCGTTCCACTGGAAGATCCTTCGTCAACCTTGGGTTTCTTCCCTAAAGGAGACAGGACTTCAATCGTTTGAGGTCCTTGTTCGACAACTTCCTCTTCATCACTCTCAATCTCGATGATATCGTGATCTGCCATTGAGAGGAGTATGTAAAAAGGAAGAAGGCAGGATAACAAGAAAAGGACTTAGGTGTGGAGGGAAATTGTGGAGTTTTACAAATCCAGGAGCCTAGTATTTATAGCCGCCTGGGTGACGGTTTGCATTCCAGACGCCTCGGGTTTCGTCAAAGCATTTACAATTTTACCTCGAGATAAAAATAGTTCTACGGCGCTATCATTGCCCGTCACATAATGTCAGAACCCGTCTTGGGAAACCAACCGTTTTCACTTAGTGCGCCACTAAGTGGAAAAATTGAAGAGTCGGGTTAAAAATCAAATGCATGGTTTTAAAAATTCGAAATAAACACGTCTCTTCGTTTTCTTCGAATTTGGGGGCTAGCTGATGAGGATTGACACCCGGGTCACTTCTAATAAACTTTTGGTTCAAGACAGGTTCGAACCAGACATGCATCTGGCGATGCGAACTCAAGCTATTCTGAGGGGCATCACCATGAGGCGCAAGCTTTACGCGATCAGGTTGCGGGTTTCATGCGATCAGACCGACAGCCTTGTGCGGTCAGAAGTTCGTATGCTATACGCGAACTGGATATCCGAGATGTTGCGCGGTCAGCCCACATTCCGCGGTCAGAACATTCTCGACCAGAGTGCTTGGAGTTTATTCGGTTATCCTTATATCAGGATATTCCAAGCATCCCGAGTATTCCTCCACGTTGAAGACTAACCGTCAGAGGTTAATATATGCGGTTATTCATGATTAACACGTGTTAATAACCTCCGTAGAAGTTAATAGCGGTTCTCCAGGAACCGCATCCAACCGTTTGATGCAGTTTTCATCATATGGCACCCTTTCGACCAGTATAAAAAGGGGGCAAAGTACATTAAACGGGGGATCTAGGACATTTGGAAGAACAAGACCCCTGATACAAGTGAGATACAAGGTATCTCAACCACTCAAACAGCCAAGTCTACGGCTTAGATTAGACAATACTTACAAGTCTCCTAGACTTTCTCTCTGTACACTTATACAGGGAAAACTTTCGCCTATGAAGGTTCCTTCCTACTAGTTTGTAAAACTTTATCACATATAGTGAAATTCCAACAGGACGTAGGGCTTTTACTCCCACCATCGAGGGCCCGAACCTGTGTAAATCTCTCTGTGCTCCTGTTCACCATTGTTCTACATACCTTCCCAGAGGGTCATCTTGAAAGGTCTCACAATCACAAATTTTGCATAAGTTCGGCTGAGGACCCCGAGTCCGAATCGTCGACAAGTTGTGCTTGCGGTCGCGATGTCTTGGACGCGGAACAGACTTAGCTCAGTACTGATTGATTTTTGAAGTCCAGATGTGTATTTCTGAAATACCTGAGGATCGGATAGCGATATGCCGATGACCATTGCTTGTCTCTGGAACTCCGTAGTATAGTCTTGGACGGTCTGGTCGCGCTGTTGGTACAATCTGTGCCAACGCTCCCATCTCTCCTCAAGGTAACCCATCGGATAGAATTCTTGTCACAGAAGTCGTTTGAATTGACCCCACGCAAGGTCATCAGCTTCACCACTGGCGACAAGGGCCTTCCACCAAGTCTTGGCGTGGTCCTTCATTTTCAAAGGTGTGAACTTCACCTTTTGAGCGCTACTGAACCCTTTCAGGTCAAAGTAGGTCTCAAGTTGGTCGATCCAAGAATCCAGCTTCTCGGCATCGATCACCCCATCATATATGGGTATATCAAGCTTAGCGTCGACCTTAAAAGATCCGACAACTAAGGAGGTGTTGGCGACATCGTCGGTTTTGTGGTCAGCTTCGTCTTCATCTTCGTCTGCCCTGCGCAAGTCTTCACCAGTCTTCACACCCATAATCTTCCCTACTTCAGGAGGTACAATCATGGCCTGCTACTTAATCCAAGCAAGCATGGTTTCCATGTCGGTGGAGAGCTTAGCCACTTGTTCGGCTAGATTAGCTTGAACAGAGGTATCGTCAGACATTGTCGGAGACGCGGCTGTAAGCACTAGTACAGAAAAGCTTTCTTCTATCGGTAAAAAACACCCTTCTACTATCGGTTTTTATACCGTTAGAGATAGACACGATAGAACAAGACAGGTCATTTTCTATCGATAAATAACCGATAGAAGAACTGCACTATTCTAATGGCATTTTAGGCGACAAATGGTAGAAAAACGTTCTAGTCTGACGGTTTGTGAAAGAGTTTACCGATAGAAAAATGATAGTACTCTCTCGGTTGTGAATGAGTTTACCGGCAGGAAAAGTCACACTCTTCTAACAGTTAATTACTAGTGTACCGATAGAAAAAACCTTAGTACTCTCTCGGTTGTGGATGAGTCTACCGATAGAAAAAAGTATAGTACTCTCTCGGTTGTGTATAAGTTTACAGGCAGGAAAAGTTACACTATTCTAACGGTTAATTACGAGTGTACCGATAGAAAAAACCTTAGTATTCTCTCGGTTGTATGAGTTTACCGATAGAAAAAACGATAGTACTCTCTCGGTTGTGTATGAGTTTACCGATAGGAAAAGTTACACTCTTCTAACGGTAAATTACGAGTGTACCGATAGAAGAAAGGATAGTACTCTCTCGGTTGTGGATGAGTTTACCGATAGAAAAAATGATAGTACTCTCTCGGTTGTGAATGAATTTACCGATAGAAATACAGTATAGATGCAATACAGTATATTCACATATACAGTACATTCTTTACATTCACAATACAGTACATTCACAATACAGTATAGATGCAATACAGTATAGATTGGATACACAATACAGTACAGATGCAAAGAATGGTAAATTCACATATACATTGAACAGACTGACACATTAGACAGTTATTCACATTTATTCACATATATATGGACAAATACAAATTGCAATCCAATATGGACATTTATTCACATATATATAAACAATCTATCCACAGAGTACACGAAAAAGAGAAAATTGACAACAAGTGAGCGAAAAGCTTGTCATGGCGGTTGGCCGGGCGCAACTTCCTCCATAACATATTGAGCCCTGATTTTTCGGAGATCTCTAATCTTTGCATTTTTGTATTGGTTTTTGGACATGGCGATCTGCAAGCATGTGTGAATACTGAGTAACTAACTTCCTAATTTTGAACGTGACACCCAATTTTCAAATTTGAGTTAGCTATCGATGCTTACCTGGGGGAATTGGGCAAAGTTTGTCTGCACTAGGTCGTACATGTAGCGCAGCACATAAAACCCGCATTCCCACGATTGCGGCTGCTGATGGAACTGAGATAATTGCATATGCGAAGACATGTTAGCTATTGTTTCCATAAACTAATTAAGCATAAACAAAAAGTCTCGTGAGTACCTCATATTCTTTCCAAGCTAGTAGGGAGCCCTGCGGTGCGGCATGCCTCCCTCCAGTGGACACATATTTCTCAAAAGCCCTGCATTTCAGTTAGCATTGCCGGTTAATGTATTATCATTAGCTAGTGAGGTCAAAATTTAAATCAAACATATATGTTACTTACGCCTCCATATTCCCCTTGACCACATATTTGTTCGATAGTCTGTCACGCATTGAATTGAGGTAGTACACCTCGTTCCTCGACGGACAGATCATGATGAGGATCCAGTGGCCCCTACATTGTACATAAAAGAGGACCGCTAGCTCAAAGTATATCTAAGGTATAGCATACAAGATTGAGTTAAATTAGTACGAGATGCACTAACCTTTGGTGGTACGGCACCAGAATGAACTCCCTGTCCAACTGCGCCATCAGCGCCTTGGATATGTAGTGCTCAGCGTGGGCGGCGTCGTGCTCTAGCATCGTGAGGCTTATTTTCTCTGGGTCGAGGAAACCCACCTTGTCACACGCAGCCTCCAATGCTAGCTTGTACATGCACCTGTATGCAAAGGACGACATTAGTTTTATACAGAAAGTTACTACATTTCAAATGAACTACAACAATGCAGAGTTAGCAAACAGAGTTAGAAAACAGCAATACATAGGATCAGCAAACTCACAGGACTCCAGTCCATATGATGGACATATCGAGCTCCCGCCAGTTGTAGAGGTCGAACAGATCCTCGTGTGCCACGGATATACTCCCAGGCTCACGGTGGAACTGCCCAGGCCTGTAGGGAACAAAGAAGTTCAGATTGCGCCGAGTTCGGTGTAGGTACCACTCGTGGAGGTCTCTGGTTGATCGATCCAATTTGCGCAAAGCTGCCTCTGACACAAGTGGGAACCCATTCCTGAACCTCTCCGGCTGTCCCTTTCGCCCTTTGCCCTTGCCTTTTGCCGGGGACTGAGCGCATACCTTCGAAGGCAAGGGCGAGGTGATGGCAGCTTTCTTCCGAGGTGAAGGTGTGGATGCGCTAGCTGGGGTCGAGGCCGTCTTTGCTGTGTTCAGGTTCGCACGAGATCCGGCCTCATGCCCCGAGCTGGGGGCGCAGTCCCTTGGTAGCATGTTGGTAGGCCACTTCAATTAATGAGCACGTATGTTAGATTTTGCAAGCTGAGTGTACTGAGTAGGATGTAATCTAAAATGTGTAGGATTTACCTGTTATATTAGAACACACTTCTTGGGCCACTGTATGTAGGAGCCCACTGCCTCAGCAAGTGTCTGCATTTCCTCTATTGGGACTGGCAATGGAGAATCGTTGTTGCTCGGCATGGCCATGTCCACCTGTACCTTTGAGAACCCCAACCACAGAGGTACGCAGTGGATCTGGACATCCTCCTCAGATGGATATATGAATCCGTGTGCAACCACTTCCTACTCGTCGCCTAGGTGAGTCAGTTGGATGCAGTTCTCCGGCTTCTGCAAATTTGTAACAATTAAAACAGGTTAGCGAAACAACTCTAACAGAATGGGAGTGGCATCAACTTAAGTGCACAAATGAAGGCTTGCAATACCTCAAGAAGATCCACTGGATCCGCGAGGACCTTTGAAAAGCAACTGCTTATCCGACCCCGTGGGGTACCGTCGTCTTGGGGATCCGCATCTGCACTCTTGGCCAGCAATGCTTCTCTCAACTGTGCAAACTCTTCCCTCATTTGTGCGACCTCAGACTACTCATAATGCACCTCAGCCCGTACCTCAGCCCATATCTTATCGGAGAGCTCCACTTCCTTTTCCTTCCAGGAGCGGGCCTTCTTCCTCGGTGGAGCCGGATCTGCGAAATCGGCCTTCCACGACACAATGGCTCCCACGGTCCGTGTCCACCTGGGATGCTCCTTATTTCCTAGAGCCCGGGTGAGGATGTCGTTCTCCCTCTGCGGGGTAAACAATCCCTCCATTGCCTCCTTCTCAAAAGAGATTTGTTACATTTAAAAGTACCTTGTGAGACAAATACATATATACACTTGTGCGCACACAGTTTATGAGGTTAGCCAACTTACCATTCGCCTCACAACGTCGGCGTCCCCAGGGTTTGTGAATTGCATAGACCCCGTGGACGACACGGACCCTCTCGCCCTCCACCATCGCTTGCACCTCGCATTCCGGATCTCAGAGAGCGGCAACTCAGGGGAGTCGATGACAGAATTTTGCTCGTCTTCCTTCTTCCACTGCTCCTCCTTCCCCGCATAGCCCCGGGATCCAAGCCGATGCGGGTGGTCGTTCCTGTTCTGGATCGCCTTATTATTCTCGCTAAGGGCCTTAAACTCCTCGGTCCCCTTCTGCTTGGTGAATTCCTCCCATACCTCCTCCGATATGAAGGGGTACTTCTCGCAAGGAGATTTTCCCGCAGCGAGGAAGTTACTGACGAGCCAACTCTTAAAGGTTTTCCATGTTCCGCTCATGTCCTTCAAGCAGGCCATCCTAGGTTTATCATCGGGGATGTTCCACTTATCCTGTTTTCAAACAATGCATACAATTAATCACGAGTTAGTTAAACTTTAGTATAAGCCAAGAGAACGTGATTAAGAAAGAGTTCAGCGATTTCAGTTAATTTAACCTTCACTTCCGCCCACAACCTATCCCTCTCATCCATCGTCACGTCCTTCCAGCTTTGGACGGTGATCTTCGCCCTTTCTTTCGCCAACAGCCCAACGTAGGCCGTGTATTTCCCAGCATTCTTTCCGATCGGCCTCCCAAATTGGTTGAACTCACAAGAAAGATCCGTGCGTTTGGCCAAACGGCCCAACATCGTCACGCCTCGCCCCACCCTCTTGCGCTGGGATGAACCAGCTGCATCTTCAGTTATGTTGGGGTTGGCCCTAGTCGAACCACTTGTACAATCCGATGAAGACGACGACATGTCTTTCCCTACAAAACCATCAACAAACCAACAAAAATTTAATGGAAACACAAACTAAATCATTTTACAAAGCAAATGGACCTATTTTAAATATTTTTTCTATCGGTAAACACAGAAACTACGAATAGAATATAAGATTCTATTTCTGAGCATTTTCATCTACACATTTTCATATAGGAAGCAGGCAACATATGGCAATTAATTCTTCTTGGAGTTCCATAAGTCAGTTCAGGATTGGAGACTAATTAGGGTTGCTAAAGGGATGTTCGAAGAAAATAGTACTAAAAGACATGCAAAAATTAATTGCTGAAGTGTTCAGCAATGTTTTCTATCGGTAAACGCATGAGATACCAATAGACCATAACAATGTTCTCTATCAACAAAGATACGAGATACCGATAGAACATAACAATGTTCTCTATGTTATGGAATATTGTTGATAAGCCGCCATTCACTGGCATCACATAATATTGGTTTAAGTCAACATTCTCCATGATTTGCTATACTAATATTCATGGGCCAGCATTATTATTTCACACATAACAATCTTTTCTATCGGTAAACACATGAGTTGCCGATAGAACATAACAATTTTTTCTATTGGCAAATACAGGAGATACCGATAGAACATGTGTAAGAACACCTCCAACATATAAAGTGCATTACATGGCAGTTGGATACAATTGATCACACATACAGCAGTATAGATAAGTTAAAATCTCAAAATAGGTTCATTACAGCAATGGAACATATTATGTGAACCCTAATCTAAATCAACATTGCCTGCGGAATTTACATAATCCAACACAATAGGGAACCCTAGTTTAATTCCAAAACATGAAGAATTAGTACGTACAAAACACTAAGATCAAATAAGGAAGATGCTGGAAAAAGAACGACGAATTAGGGTATTTTACGACGATCAGTTGTGGTGATGGAGAGGCGGTGTAGAACGCAGCGGCGGCCGGCGAAGGACGAAAATATGGACCGGTGGCAGTGGCGAACCAGTATCCAAGCGGCAATCGTTGTGTGAGAGTGAGGAAGTAAGTGGTCACTGTGGAGGTTGTGGTTTTCGCGCTCGAAGAGATGCAGTACTATAAGTTGGAACGGTTCGACTGGAGGGAAACTCAAGGGCCATGAGTAATAAAGTAGTGGATACCCTTTTCTATCGGTACAAACAACAAAATACCGTCAGACTAATGGTTTTATTCTAACGGTATAACAAAATAATACCGATAGAACAAGTAAATTTTTCCCAGAGTAATATTTGAAGTAGTGGATTCCCTTTTCTATCAATACAAACAACAAAATACCGTCAGATTAATGGTTTTATTCTAACGGTATAACAAAATAATACCGATAGAACAAGTAAATTTTTCTCAGAGTAATATTTGAAGTGGGCAGGGCATTGGAAAATGATGTTTCAGGGAATGGGATTTTTGAAGAGCTTAATTTTTGAAGAAGCAAGAGGCTGCAATGAGATTTTGGCAAGAAAATTTGAAGGGAAGAATTAAGTTCTTATAGGATAAAGGTACTGTACATGTTAGAACTCATGTTGTGGAGTAAAATTGAGATATATATTAATGCTGTGAACAAGCTTATCATTAAGTTCTAAACAAAAATGTATTGCCTGATGTATTAATGATAAGTTCCTCACCTTGATGCACAACTTGTGGGCTGTTTGCTTGGCATTTTTCACTGAAATAGAAAATAATTAATCATCAATGGTTCTCAACCCATAATCCTTCTTCGTGATCATCTCGCAGATACGTTGTCTCGTCGATATCTTCAGTAGGGATAGATTGAATGTCCTCTAAAAATGGAGGTATTTCGTTGAATTGGTTATACTCCTCTTCGTCGACAACGTCTTCGACCCCAACAATACGTCTTTTGCTGTGGAGGACAACGTGCAAGTTTGGATTGGCCGAGTCAACGATGTAGAATACCTGAATGGATCATCTTGGTGTCAGACTCTATCAAGATCGACGAGAGTAAACCTGGAACTGTCAACTTTAACACCTCGAGGGATTTTGACCCATTGGCATCAAAACAAGGGAATCTTAAATAATCCATAATCGAGCTCCCATATTTCATCAATAGCACCGTAATATGAGTTCAGCGCTTTTACTGACCTGGCATCCTCAGAAATACCAAACAATGTGACTCCACTACATTGTGTGCTACTCTTGGCGTCTTGAGCTCTTGTGCAAAATAAATACCCATTGATGTCGTACCCTTGCCAAGTCCCTACAGCGAATCTTGGGCCTCTAGCCAACCATGTCACAGTTTCACTTATGGAGCCCTCGGCAGCTCACGTGACTCTTTCTTGGATCCACACAGCAAATTTCCTGTTATGTTCTCTGGTGACCCAAATCTCTGACTTCGAAGGATTCTGTGACCGTAACATTACCTTATGCTCGTGTATGTATGGCTCAACCTCTGTCATGTGTTGTAAGACCCAAAAATGTGATTTTGCATACACATCACGGGCAGGGACGATAGCTTTGAATCCAATCGTTCTGATGCCCTGAAGCCTACCCTCGTGTCGGGACCTAGGAACGCCAATTGGGTTAACCCCGGCCATATAATCTGTGCAAAATTCAATCACCTCCTTGGCGGCATAACCTTCCATGATACTCCCCTCGTGTCGGTCCTACGCGTATACCTTGATGCCCCGCATCTTGGACAAACATGCAAACTGGAGTACTCGTTACGGTACAACACACAATCAATTGGGCATGTGTGTATTCTTTCGATTTCCATTCCCAACGGACACAACAGTTTTTTGGCCTGGTAAGTAGATCTTGACAACTCATTTCCCTCTGGAAGCATGTCCGCTAGAAGATCTAATAGTGTCGTGAAACTCTTATCGCTCCAACCATTGGCTGCCTTCAAGTTATATAATCTCAGCACAGAAGACAGTTTTGTAAATTTTGCACATCCAGGGAACAGAGGCTTCTCAGAGTCAGCAATCAGTTTCTCAAATTCACAGAAGTCATTTTTGTTGTAATCTTCCTCTACATCATGTAACATCTCATCTAGATTGTCATCATCATCTACGTGCACATCGGAATGAACATTATCAAAATTCGGATGATCATCGCTATTATTGCAATCCACATCCGAGTCCTGCTGATTGGTAGTAGTGGTGCTTGTTTCCTCAAGATCTTTGCCATGCCATATCCAACGGGTGTATCGCGCGTTAAAACCACGATGAATCAAATGACTCTTAATTTGATCAGAGTTGCTAAACCTCTTCAAGTTCATACAATCGGTATAAGGACAAAGCATATCTTTCTCTCCCTTCCTCGCCTTTTGTTGCTCACCAAATTTAATAAACTCATTCACACCATCCAAATATTCAAGAGTAGTACGTTTTATCCCATACATCCAATATTTCCTGTCCATCTATAATTAACAAAATTTAACGAGTCAGCCATGCATGAAACCTGCCCGATTAAGTTATGTATATGTACATGTACAGCCTCTTACAATTGATGTGTTAAACCCTAGCCTGACAAAATTAACACTAATTAACCTAGCTAACTACACAATACAAGCTAGTGAGCTCCTAAAACATGAGGCATTTCCAACTAGCTATCTCCCAAGCTTGGAGCTACAAGCTTGGAACTACACAATACAGCTAGCTTGCAAGTAGAGAGGGAGGGAGATCTAGAGGGAGAGAGAGATAAGTGATGACAATTAAGCTTACCTTAAAGGGAGGGGTGCAATCAACTTCCTTCCAGCTTGCCCTGATCACCCTAGCAGTGTAGATGCGAGCGTGGAACTTTCATCACAAACAGAGGGACACAGAGTGCAACAGAACAAAACAGCAGCTCAACAATGGTCGAGTGGGGTTTTACTTATACTGGACCTATTTCTAACGGTAAATACATGAAATGCCCGTTAGACTAAGTGCGGGTTATTTTGTACTCCCATCTTCTATCGGTACAAACACACATATACCGATAAAAGAGGTACTGGTACATGGCTGAAACAAAACCAAACTGGATAATGCATGACACAGCAATCTAAGTGCACAGATGCACACCAGTCCTCACATTCAAGTGCATGCCTGAGGCACATAAGCAAATACATGTGTTGTTCTATCGGTAAATATGTGTATTTACCGTTAGAAGAGGTACTGGTAAATGGCTGAAGCAAAATCAAACTGGGTACTGCATGACACAGCAATCTAAGTGCACAGATGCACACCAGTCCTCACATTGAAGTGCATGCCTGAGGCACATAAGAAAATACATGTGTTGTTCTATCGGTAAATATGTGTATTTACCATTAGAAGAGGTACTGGTACATGGCTGAAACAAAACCAAACTGGGTAATGCATGACACAACAATCTAAGTGCACAGATGCATACCAGTCCCCACATTCAAGTGCATGCCTGAGGCACATAAGCAAATATATGTGCTGTTCTATCGGTAAATGTGTGTATTTACCATTAGAAGAGGTACTAGTACATGGCTGAAGCAAAACCAAACTGGGTAATGCATGACACAGCAATCTAAGTGCACAGATGCACACCAGTCCTCACATTGAAGTGCATGCCTGAGGCACCAGTTCTCACATTCAAGTGTTGTTCTATAGGTAAATATGTGTATTTACCGTTATAAGAGGTACTGGTACATGGCTGAAACAAAACCAAACTGGGTAATGCATGACACACATGACACCAATTCTCACATTCAAAGAATCATATCTAAACACAATGTAACATCAAACAGATCTTAACTAGAAGATAAAGAAATATTTCAAGAGATGCTAATTTGTAGATGAACTAGGAGACACAAAAATACTTTTCTTAGGTATTTGGTACTTCATCTTGCCAAAGAAATTAAAAATCTCTACTTACATGAGATATCTTGATTTGCCTCCATTCCTTTAAGAAAATGCAAGAGGAAACATAAAAAATGAGTACTATTTAAACTCATTCTAGTTAATGGCTGAAAACAAAAGCAAGCTGATTCATGTATGACACAGCAATTTAGGTACAAACATACAGATGCCAGTTCACAAATTCAAGTGCATGTCTGAAACAACAGTACAAATACACACCTACCTACCAATACAATTAAATACACAAATACTCCCATGTACACATTCAAGTTCATTTCCCAAATAGCAATACATGATATACAAATATACAACAATGTACAACTACAACAATTCACACATTCGATGTATATTAGAAAAGTCACGTCTGAAATTAACAACATATCGTCACGAGGACCCAGTGGCCCATACATTTTACAGAAAAGAGAACATTTGCAAGTTGCGACAATGCAACTACCGACTACAAGTTAGACCTGATACATAACAAATCCATTCATCCAAAACAGCAAATGTCTAAACCACATTGGACTTAACCATAGGAGTTCAGTTCGAAGACACCCAAGGAGCTGGAACTACCGTCGAGTTACATTTGTATTGGTGATTTCCTCCGACTCAGACTCGATCAACTCAACTCAACTCAACTCAACTCCATTAACAAAAAGAACCTACCTTGCAAGATGTTGTTCTGTGTAATGATGGTGTAGAATGGCTGTGCAAATGACAACAATTCTTCTTCTACAAGCAGGTAAGCATCTGGCCACAAGCTGGTGCATGCAAAAAAATGGTTGAAACACCGATACAAATGTAAGATGCTTTTTATAGGTCCTGATTTGAGAAACATGCCGGGCTTAAGGATCTTCTCGACCGAGCCAACCAAGATCTCGCCCTTCACATCCTTCCAGCTCTCGACGGTGATCTACACCTTTTCTTTCCAGCTCTCGACGGTGATCTTCACCATTTCTTTCCAGCTCTCGACGGTGATCTTCACCGTTTCTTTCCAGCTCTCGATGGTGATCTTCACCGTTTCTTTCGCCAACAAGCCAACGTAGGCAGCGTACTACGATGAAGAACCGTGAAATACGTTGCCCCTCATGAGCATCATCCAAGGACCTGCACAGATCATAAATAGGCATTCTAGAGTAAATTAAGATTGTTTACTGTTTCCTACATGACTCCCTATCTGAGAAAGACTACCAACTGCAGGTTAGGTTGTGCTTCGTCATAGTAACATCAACTTGCAACTGGAGATCAAGATATTACATTTCCACTCTATTTCATGAGAAGAAATTACCTTGCCAATATACATATATTAATTATTTAATGAACTTTTTACATGCACTTGAACATTGAGCAAGCTAGTTGGCATTTGACTATGTTATTGGCATTGAACAACCTACAGAGAAGATCAAGATATTTGTGTATCTCATGATATTTGTAAATATCTTGACATTAATGATCTTTCAATTTCAATTTCATGATCTTTCAATTTCAATTTCAATTTCATGATCTTTCAATTTCAATTTCAATTACAAATATCTTTCAATTTCATGATCTTTCAATTTCAATTATTACTAAGTCCAAGTTGGCATTGAGAAACCTACTGAGAGATGAAGATATTACATTTATACTCTTATTGGCATTTCACTATGTTAGATAGCGTTTGTATTGCAAATATATCCTGATAATTTTCTTCATTTAATGGGATCAGCAAGCAATTGAAAATTATCTGTGCCACAGTGATATTATTTAGTTGTTTTAATAAAAAAACAGGAACAAGACACCGTACATAATCATATTGAAAAGAAGACACATCAAAATGAAGGATACAAAAATTGCAGAATAATTGCCATAATCGGATTAGAATAATCTAACAATATTGCCAAAATTTTATGTACCTTGCTTGCCATGCCGAACTCTAGTGGGCGTCGATGGAGGTGCGGAGGTGCAGCGGTCGCCGGTAGAGGTGCGCCGGCCGTCCATGGAGCTTATGGGTTAGGGCTACGAGCGCTCGATGAACTGTACGAATGAAAGACACACCCGGGTATTTATAGTACTAGATAAGTTCTATCGGTACACAACCTCCTACTGTTAGTAATTTGAGATCTCTTCTAACTGTATAAACATACATTGCCGATAGAATAAAACTATTTGTAGAAGGAGAACAGTTCTATCGGCACACTACATCCTACCGATAGGAATTTTGGTACATATTATGTCGGTATAGACATACATTACCGATAGAATAAAACTAGTTGTAGAAGGCGAACAGTTCTAAGATATTTGTGCTATCTTCTAACGGTATAAACATACATTACCGATAGAATAAAACTATTTGAAGACGAACAGTTCTAAGGAATTTGTGATATATTCTAACGGTATAAACATACATTACCGATAGAATAAAACTATTTGCAGAAGGCGAACGGTTCTATCGGCACACTACATCCTACCGATAGGAATTTTTGGAGATATTCTGTAGGTATAAACATAAATTACCGATAGAATAAAACTATTTGTAGAAGGTGAACAGTTCTATCGGCACACTACATCCTACCGATAGGAATTTTTGTACATATTCTGTCGGTATAGACATACATTACCAATAGAATAAGACTAGTTGTAGAAGGCGAACAGTTCTAAGATATTTGTGCTATCTTCTAACGGTATAAATATACATTACCGATACTATAAAACTATTTGAAGACGAACAGTTCTAAGGAATTTGTGATATATTCTAACGGTATAAACATACAGTACCGATAGAATAAAACTATTTGTAGCAGACGAAATATTCTATCGGTTCACAACAGGCTACCGATAGGAATTTGTGATATGCTCTAACGGTATATAAATACTATACCGATAGAATAAAACTATTTGTAGAAGTCGACCAGTTCTAACGGTACACAACATCCTCCCGTCAGTACTTATGCATCTCTTCTAACAGTAAATTTGTTCATCACTGCTAGAGTAAATCATTTTGCTTCTTCTAACGGCAAGTTTCTTACAAACCAATTGGAAAAATACCTCCCTTATGCCTTTTATGACCATGAGGCACCTTTTCTAACGGCTTTCTACTAAATCTCTAATAATCGATAGAAGATAGGGATTAGTAAACTACATTTCTGTACTAGTGAGGAACCATCAATTGATCGCCTGGAGTTTCGCTGGAGATTTTGTAACCCTGGCGAGTCTTCAGCATCCACAGGATAGGAAAGTTGCTCTGATACCAACTTGATCTGTTTGACACCTAGCTTTAGTTTTCGCACTAGGCTCGCCCAGATTCTAATATGCGGAACAATGGGATCTTACTCGGAAATACCGAAACCCAAAGGTTGATCGAAAACACAGCTCAAAGTAATTGCACAACTCTTTATTTCAAAAAGGGCTTTACACGTCGAACATTAGGCACACTTGCCTACGTCGAAGGAACTATAAGTGTCTAAAACTCAAATAAGTTCTATGACTTTTCGATTGTATTCGATGATCTAAACTAGAACTATTACAAGGTATTTATAGTCCAATCGTATGAGTACGTATCAGACTCAATAACCTAAACGTATTAGACTCATATAACTAGCTAATCCTAAATGGATAAGCTTAGTTATATATATTCGGAACGGATTACAATTCCGAACAGGTAATGAATTCCTTTTCATGGTCGCGAACCAATCCATGGTCCTGGACCCATCCATGGTCGCGAAACCTTTCCGAATACGGTTAAGGTCGCGAAGCCGTATGCGGTCAGGACTTGAAGATCCTCCCGGATCATGACTCCCTTGTTGAGAAGGAGCCAACCCCTGTTGCGATCTCTTGATCAAACTGGAGATGTGGAAATTGATCTTGTCCATCTTCTCTAGTGTACCAGTTTGCCGCACGTACTCGTTGACCTTTCCAACCGATTCGAAAAGTCTCCTTTGTACCACTGCGGGTGGTAGTCACCTTCTTCTCCAGAATCACATCTTCACGTAGATGTTCGTCTCGTTGATAGACCAACTCTTCAACAGATGGTAGTATAGTATCTGGCTCATCATCCAGCATTGAAGGCTCGAAGAGTTTGAGGTGCTCAACATTGACAGCCGAGTATGTATGGAGGTAACTCGAGCTGACAAGCATTATTACCCACTTTCCGCAATCCGAAAAGGACCATAACGAATGGGTTTGAGTTTCTTACTTTCACCTTTAAGTCTCTCCTTACTCAGATGTAACCATAACATATCACCTTCTTGAAATTGCGCATCAACTCGGTGCCGATCATGTCGCGCCTTGTACTTGAGTTGAGCTTTCAGCAAGTTCTGTTCAACCTCAAGTACAAGGTGCGACATGATCGGCACCGAGTTGATGCGCAATTTCAAGAAGGTGATATGTTATGGTTACATCTGAGTAAGGAGAGACTTAAAGGTGAAGGTAACAACTCAAACCCATTCGTTATGGTCCTTTTCGGATTTTGCGGAAAGTGGGTAATAATGCTTGTCAGCTCGAGTTACCTCCATACATGGATATTTACTCGGTTGTCAATGTTGAGCACCTCAAACTCTTCGAGCCTTCAATGCTGGATGATGAGCCAGATACTATACTACCATCTATTGAAGACTTGGTCTATCAACGAGACGAACATCTACGTGAAGATGTGATTCTGGAGAAGAAGGTGACTACCACCCGCAGTGGCACAAAGGAGACTTTTCGAATCGGTCGGAAAGGTCAACGAATACGTGCGGCAAAGTGGTACACTAGAGAAGATGGACAAGATCAATTTCCACATCTCCAATTTGATTGAGAGGTCGCAACACGGGTTGGCTCCTTCTCAACAAGGGAGTCATGATCGGGAGGATCTTCAAGTCCTGATCGCATACGGCTTCGCGACCTTAATCATATTCGGAAAGCTTTCATGACCTTGGATGGGTCCGCGACCATGGATTGGTTCGCGACCATGAAAAGGAATTCGTTCCCTGTTCGGAATTGTAATCCAATCCGAATATATATAACTAAGCTTATCCGTTTAAGATTAGTTAGTTATATGAGTCTAATACGTTTAGGTTGTTGAGTCTAATACGTACTCAGATGATTGGATTATAAATACCTTGTAATAGGTCTAGTTTAGATCATCGAATACAATCGAAAAGTCATAGAACTTATCTCGCGATGGAACTAGCAAAGGAGTGTACAAACCTAATTTTCGGTTTGGCGGTTTCGAGATACTCCAGAGACCACAGCCTCAAACAAAACTAGCCACATCCTTCTACATACGCGGCCAGAACACATGTCGATGAAGATTTTGCAACGTCTTTGTAACCCCAAAGTGACCAGCTATCTTCGATGTATGCGCTTCTCGCAACCATTGAATTCGAGGTGCTCCACGAGCTATGCAAAGTAAATTGCCCTTGTACAAGAGTCCTTCTTGATGAACGAACTCCGTAGGTTTCCCTGTTTCGAGCTCCGTCAGTGCTGTTTGAAAATCAGGGTCTTCACTATACATAGTGGCATAGTCATCATGACATGAGGGCTCAATCTACATGAATGCTGATAAACAGAGGGTAGAAACTGGTGATCGTGACAACATGTCCGCCAATTTATTGTGTACGGCCTTCTTGTACTTAATCACTAGATTAAACTACTGCAGATAAGACATCCACTTCATGTGCCGAGCTTGCTGTAGCTTGGACTGAGTTTGCAAATATTACAACGATTGATGGTTAGTGTGGACAACAGTCTCTTTACCCAAGAGGTAACACCGCCAATGTTTCACGGCCTGATGCAGTGGGCATAACTCCTTATCATAAGTCGGGTAGTTCTTCTGAGCTCCCTGGAATAACTCGGAGTGATATGCCACTGGTCGACCTTCATGCATGAGCACTGCGCCCATCGCATAACGTGAGGCATCGGTTTCTAGCTCGAATGGTTTCTGGAGATTCGGCAAAGCTAACACATGCGCCTCGCTGATCTTCCTTTTCAGTAAGAGAAACGTGTCCTCATGTTTCCCTGTCCACTCAAACTTCTGATCGATCCTGGTTAATGCATGCAATGGAGAAGCCATAATCGAGAAGTGTCGGATGAACTTCTGAAGATATTGGCATGCCCCCACAAAACTACGCATGTCCGTAATTGTTCACGGTCGCGGCCACTCGTGAATCACTTTTACCTTATCCGGGTTGATTTGCAATGTACTGTTGTCGACCATGAAGTTTTGTAACCCTGATGAGTCTTCACCATCCATAGGATTGGAAAGTTGCTTTGATACCAACTTGATCCATTTGAGACCTACTTTGACCTGAAAGGGTTCAGTAGCGCTCAAAAAGTGAAGTTCGCACCTTTGAAGATGAAGGACCACGCCAAGATTTGGTGGAAGGCCCTTGTCGCCAGTGGTGAAGCTGACGACCTTGCATGGGGTCAATTCAAACGACTTCTACGACAAGAATTCTATCCGATGGGTTACCTTGCGGAGAGATGGGAGCGTTAGCACAGATTGTACCAACGGCGCGACCAGACCGTCCAAGACTATACTACGGAGTTCCAAAGACAAGCAATGGTCATCGGCATATCGCTATCTGATCCTCTACTATTTTAGAAATACACATCTAGACTTCAGAAATCGATCAGTACTGAGCTAAGTCTGTTCGGCGTCCAAGACATCACGACCGCAAGCACAACTGCTATGGCGATCGAGAAAAAGAACAAATCCCGTAGCGACAAAAGCACGAAGGAAGGTGCGATCTCAACAAAGAAAAAGCCTAGTCTGAAGAAGAACGCTTCAAAATCGAGCACGGGTGCCTTTTGTGAACATTGTCAAGTCACAGGACATACCAAGGACAAATTCTACAAGCTTCATCCTGAACTTCGACCAAAGAAAAACGGACCAAGGAAAAGAACAAGGCCGCAGAGGTGCCCCCGGAGGAAGTCACTGCGGACTTCCTCTGGCCTCCGAGTTCACAACCGGGGACTTGGAGTCCCTAGTCGACCGGGGGATCGTCACGGATGGGGACGTCCAGATTCCCGTGAAGAAAGATGGAGGCCCCCGCCCCAGGCCCGGAGAGGTCGTAGCCTTCGAGGCCTTCCTCGAGGCGGGGCTCCGGCTCCCGGTGCATCCTTTGCTCCGGGAGTTTCTGAAGGAGTATGGGGTGGCGCTGAACCACCTCACGCCGAACGCCATCGTCCGGTTGGGCCTCTTCATATGGCTCTTCGAGACGACTACCGGACGGGAGCCCACGCTCCGGGTGTTATGCTACTTCTACGAGCCGGCGGCGAGGAGCTCCCGCCTGGTCGAGGGAGGGCCCAAGTCCCCCTTTGGCTCGGTGATGATTCAGCTGCTACCGTCCCGGGTAGCTGAGTACTCGGTGGCAGCCTCCCGGGACCACTGGGGCGACTGGATCTGGAAGTGGTTCTACCTCCGGGTCCAGGATGATGAGGTGGTGTACTCCCCGGAGGCCCCCACCTACAACCGGTCGTCCACCCCGAAGCCCCCGGTGTGGACGGAGGAGGAGCTAAGTGATGAGGACATCACCCCTAATGATGCGTCCATTCTTCCAACACATGTTGTGCAAGGACCAATAACAAGGGCACGTGCACGTCAACAAAATCACCAGGTGAGCTCGTTTCTTAGTACACGAGAGAATATTGACAAGAGCGAGTTACTACCTAAAAATATTGTGCTTGTGCTCAGGAATCATGGTGTTGACCAGCGAGGGTGTCACTTTGAGCCAAGACGGGTTGGGAATCAAGTCTACCGCGAGCTGGAGTCCGGGTCGGCCACGGCGGAGCAGCCTATCTTCAAACGGGCATAGAAGATGCATACAAACTCCGTTTGGGGCGTTCAAGTACATTACGGAGAAGCCCTCGACGAGACCTTTCCAACGGATCTGGTCCCACGTCCAAAATCCTTCTGAGTCAGTCACAATCGTCGAAACAAGTGGAGACCAAATTCTGTTGGGCCGTGCGGTGCTACGTCACCTGTCTATTGGGCCTCGGCCCGTGTATCCCGCGTGGGGGGGGGGGTGTGCCCCAAACCCTTGACGCCACCCCTCTTGCATATTAAAACCTCATAGCCGTCATTGTTAGACTCGGGTTTTGCTTAAAATTTTCTGCTGTCGTAGTTCGTCGTCTTTCTGTTTGTGGAACCCCAACACTTCGTGATCTTAATATATACTTGCAATTCAAGATTGCTTCTTCTGTGTTCTTGCACGTGTTCTTCGATTCGCTTGCAGGAATAGGCTGTAACACCCTAGTTTTGGGGGTGAAAAGTTTTTGCATAAAAATCCTGCATGCATGTATCTCTGTAGTAGTAGCCAGATCAGCTGAACTCTAATCTCTTTCTAACCCTAAAAATCTCCAAATCTATCCTCTAGATCCAGATTAAGATCTGCCCATCCAGATTTAACCTACCAGTTACCCTGAAGATAAAAGTCTTCAGGAGCCAGATCAAATTCTGACTCTAACTCCCAGTATATAAGCCTCCTTCTGTTTTCGAAAATAGAAAATTCAGATTTACCCTAAGTACCCCAGTTTCCAGATAACTGAGTTATCTTGATTTAACCCTATCCGGACTCAAGTATCTTTTGGAATATGTTCCATGATACATCCTCAACTTACCCCAAAAGGTTGGGAGCCAGATTGTCTCATCTAAGCACTTTTCGCAGATTAGTCCAAATTTTACTGCAAATAAGTCCTTTCTGTTTACCTGGAAGCCTGAAAAGGCTAAAATCTACAAATCAACTCCAACTCCAAAATTTCTTCAGGGAACACCTCCCAAATGCTATTTGATATAGATTTCCCTTCTGATCAGACTTCAAAATCTCTCTCCAATCACCAGAATTCGAGATCGACAAAATCCAGATCTATTTTACCCTATTTTCGAAAATAGGTGAAATCCCTCAAATCTTATCAAACTTTCTCCAAATTTAAGCTAAATGAGTATTAATAGAAATATTATACTCAGCCGTGAAGTTAAATCCCAAATTAAACCTCTCTAAGACCAGATTTGCAATTCAGTCCAAAACTAATCAAAAACTCTCACAATTATGCCCTTGCTTCGACCACCTCAGCCAAATCGACCACAACTGGTGCAACCGACCAGAGCTAGTGCAATCGACCAGAGTTCAGTTTCGACTGGTTCTGCTGTCTTCGACCACCTCGACCACAAGCTGCTGCCTTCGTCCACGACCGTAGCTCACGAGTAGGAGCACTCGACCGCGACCATGGCTTCGAACGCTGCTGCTACTACTGCTGTAACTTCATCGCCTTTGATCACCAGCACTGCCACCTTCGCCGTTGCTTCATTGCCATGTGTGTGCATCGTGTTTGCCACCGTGGAACAGCCGCACCTTGCCAGCATCGCCTTCGTTCTCCCGCGCGCGCGCCTGGCAACAGCAGCACAGTTGCGCCACGTTGCAAGCATGCCAAAGGGAACCATCAGCTCGCTGTTGCATCAACCAGGACTGCGCGCCAGTCTGCAAAAGCCGGCACGGCCGCTGGAGGGCGTCACTTCGCTGCTGTCCCGCCCGGCCAGTCAATTCGCCGTCGATTCACAACTTCAATTCTCCAGGCACTTTCAACCGTTGCTGCTCACTTCGCCTATTTAAGCTTGCTCTGACCATTTCCTACACTCACACACGCCAGAACCACTCAAGTTCCTAACCTCGCCCTCTTCATCGTCTTCTTCGGCGAGCTCGAAGAGAAGCTCACGGTGCCAGGCCAATCTACTGCACCGAACTCCAAATTAACACCCCCAGTGAGTTCCTCCCATCTCTCTTATCGCTCTATAGCAGTGAATTGAACTCTATCGTACCACATCGCCAGAAATCGTTGATTTTCTCTAGTAGCTCCGGCGAGCAATCAATCCCTAACTAAACCAATTTTGCTCTTGAGCCAGTAATCAAATATGATCAGTGCACTTATCTAAGCATCTCTAAGCAACCAAAATCGAAGATTTTGCTAAAATCTGGAAAACCCCAACTTTGCACCTTGCATGTGAACTGGAACTTACTGTTAAGCTTCTCTGGTGCTTCCGTAGTTAATCTAACTTCACACCTAGCTTTCTTATGCCCCAGAGACCATCCTCAAGCAAGGAATTGAGTTCATTTGCCCTAGAATAGTAATGCCCAATTTTTGTGGTTTCTTCCCTAGCGCTAGTCGCCGGATTTTGTTTCCGGCCGTTTCAACCCTAACCACCTTGTCCAGTAGATGTGCCTTGACCCCATGAGTATTTTTGTCTTCTAGATTGACACCTGGATCGGCCCAGGTGAAGAGGTATCGCCATGCCAAATTTTTGTCCAGAGACTGTTTAGAACAGTTCGGCCACCGTGTTCTTCGCCGTATTTTCTTGCCTTCCGGCCATCTCCTGCCCAAGGCCCTGTTGAATAAATTGTTCCTGTTGAAAATTCCTGACCACCAGACAAAGTGGTGCATCATTTGGGGCCTTAAATCAAAAGATATGGCTAACCCTAGTTTCTGGCCATGTCAACCCTATGCCAGGCTGTGTCAGCCAGTGGCATTAGCCCTGTTCACCCACCTCTGGTCATGTAAAACAGAAATTACTTTGTCAAATAGCTGCCTCACTACTTTGTGCACCATATGCTTGAATCAAAACCTACTTTGGCCACTGGGAACTGTTCAAATGCTGTCAATGCCATTCTTGGGCACTGTCAGCCTATATCAGCCAGTGGCATTGAGCCTTTTCACCTACTTCCAGTCATGAACTTTGAAAATAACTTTGTCCCTTAGACTCCTGATGTTGTGATCTACATTTTTCCCTACTGTCACAACTTGAGTTGAGCCCTCTATCATCCATCGACCTTATGTCGATGCCTTGAACCGAATGCCAACCTAAAGACGTTCGCAGTTTTTGGGCGAACCAGTCGCAACCTTGTTATTACTCTGATATTTTGGAACCTTGTAAACCTTGACAACTAATCTTAACCCTGGTTTCCATAGGTTAACTCTAATCGCTTCCAAATCTTGTATCACCAGAGTGTTTTCACTTTGTATTGTTGCATGTAGTGGATTAGTAAGAATAGGATTGATTGTAATGCCTGTTTGCTTGTTTGATCTTGTTCAGAGCAAGAGCCCGAGGTTCAAGACCTTGTCACTGAACCATCATCAACTGCTGATACTTACGACGCGGAAGGCAAGTCATACTTTGATCATATTGAACCTATATTTTATGAATTGCTATGCTATTCCATAAGTAGATATCTCATTAGTATTGCATGTGCTGAGATCAATGATATTATGGCAGTGATAGATTGAATACTTGAGAAATGTGAACTTGTTAAGATAGCAAGCCATGAACTAATAAATGTATATACATATACATCTATATTCATGAAATAGAACCCCTAGCCGTGACTAGTATTTTGGTGTGGGATGGTGGTAGCACTAGAGGTGCTTAACTGCAAAGGATGTGCAGGCACTGAAGGTGCATGGTTTGTGGTATGATCTGGTCACTGGCATATAAGGACTAGAACCTTGTGTTGTGCGTCTAGTGGCATGGAAAACGCACCAACCACTTATCTGGTATGGGACAGGCACAATCTAGTAGCTTTCTTAGTATTAGCAGTTCCCTGCATGGCTTGTCGATCCGGTTTCTCGCGTGGAAACTGGTGGGACGCAGTTCGTCCATGAGTGATGTGAGATCAGAAAACTTATGAGAGGATAAGGTGTAAAGAAGGAAGACGCCCTACGCCAGATTAAGTCATGCGCGACTGTAATCAAGAAAGGCTATGTGTCCTGCGGGAACATAGGCCAAGGCTAGGAAGTAAGGTAGTGGGGAGGACCCACAACGGTACTTGGGACTGGATTGTCCATTTACCGGGCAGGAATATTGTTAATACTAGACTGCAAAAGCATTGTGTGATCTCGGCCTTGTCACATGCGTATAAGTCGCATGGAGTTGGCCCGACTTGAAAGTCAAGTGAAGAAGTCGATTTAAAAAGAGGTACACCTCTGCAGAGTTAAAAATGTATTTGAATACTTCGTGCTCCCGAGTTTTAGGAGTATGCCGCGGTGGATTAAATCAACGGGGTGTGACACAAGTATTGTTTTATAAACTAAAATTTGTTAGTTCAAGATTACCCAAGTGGCATGTGTTGTCACATAAGGGGCGTTGCCGTGGACTGTCATGTGTTGACGTGTCGCGGTAATACCATAATATAGAGATCATGTGATAACTAAGAGGCATGTGGATTTTGCCTTAAGCATGTGATAACTAAGAGGCATGTGGATTTTGCCCTAAGTATAGGAAATACTGTCATGAGTATAAGATTGAAAGGCTTGAATAAAAGTAATGTGATATGAGGATATATCACCTTGGATATGGGATATATATATATTGCCATCAGTATGATTTATATACTGCCATGAGTATGATCAGAAGTGGAGTAAGAAATGAGAAAGAAATGTATTTTGAAAAACCCTTCACTCTTTCCCCAATAGCATAGGTTCATGTCATTTATACTACATGTATCTCTACCTTCCCTATGACTTGCGGAGTACGTAAGTACTCACCCTTGCAACAACTCATCAATAGATGGAGCGCTCTACGACCTTGGTGAATATCCTGAAGATGCTGCAGACCCAGGAGAAGACGAGCAGTTCCCTCCGGAGCCCTGATGTGGTGCTGTCTTACTGTCAACCTCTGTTTCCTGTGGATTGCTTTTGGCCCTAGCTTCCGCCGACTAGATGTTTTATTTTGTTGTACCTTTGTGCCTTGTAAGGCACTGTACCCCGTATTGTACTAAGGCCTGATGGCCATACAATTATGAGTACTGTAATATTTTGCTGCTTCAATGTATTCCTGTGATTGACTCATCCTGGGAAGTCAAGTGGTTTATGGGACCAGCTGCACTGAGCTGGGCTCCTCACAGGTGATGTCACCGTCGTGGCAGACACGACACAGGCCTTCGTGGCTAGGTCAACCGCGCCTCGGTATGGTTGATAACGAATGGAGCAATGGTGTAGCGATTGCAGGCCTAGATCGGTTCTGGTCGAAAGTCGGATCGTCAACGTTGAGTCTCCACCAATCGAACTATCCCTTACCTGTCGGAAGATCGGGACCCTGTTCCTCATCAAGGTCACAACCAAAAAAGGAATAACATGGTTTATAGCACCCTCTCTTGGTTATCTTTAGCATTACCTATATGAAAATCATCAGGACTTCACATCTATTAGATTGGGAAAAGTCATGTATAAGCATTTGAAACATATACGTCGAAGACCCATCCACATTGCCATATATTCATACCAAGAGAGTCAAAATTCCCAACCAAACTAGTACATTGCATGGCTCATGTCCTTCCAGATCCAAAGTTTTAATACTTGTTCAGAAATCTTTTCAATCGGTAAACACATGAACTGCCGATAGAACATAACAATTTTTTCTATCGACAAATACAGGATATACCGATAGAAGATGTGTAAGAACACCTCCAACATATAAAGTGCATTACATGGCAGTTGGATACAATTGATCACACATACAGCAGTATAGATAATTTAAAATCTCAAAATAGGTTCATTACAGCACTGGAACATATTATGTCAACCCTAATTTAAATCAATATTGCCTGTGGAATTTAGATAATCCAACACAATAGGGAACCCTAGTTTAATTCAAAAACTTGAAGAATTAGCACATACAAAACCCTAAGATCAAATAAGGAACATGCTGGAAAAAGAACGACGAATTAGGGTATTTTACGGCAATCAGTTGTGGTGATGGAGAGGCGGTGTAGAACGCAGCGGCGGCTGGCGAAGGACGAAAATATGGACCGGTGGCAATGGCGAACCAATATCCAGGCAGCGATCGTCGTGTGGGAATGAGGAAGTAAGTGGTCACTGCGGAGGTTGTGGTTTTCGCGCTCGAAGAGACGTAGTGCTATAAGTTGGAACGGTCCGACTAGAGGGAAACTCAAGGGCCATGTTTAATAAAGTAGTGGACGCCCTTTTCCATTGGTACAAACAAAAAAATACCGTCAGACTAATGGTTTTATTCTAACGGTACAACAAAATAATACCGATAGAACAAGTTGTTTTATTCTAACGGTAAAACAAAATTGTTGGCGGAAATCTCCGCGAGACGTAGTCCAGGTAAGAAGCGCCGCCGTTAGCCCGGGGACAAGGCCCCCGGTGCCTGTCCCGGGCGCCGCCATTTGCCCGGGGACAAGGCTCCCGGTGCCTATCCCGGGCGCCGCCATTTGCCTGGGGACAAGGCCCCCGGTGCCTATCCCGGGCGCCACCTTTAGCCCGGTGACAAGGCCCCCGGTGCCTGTCCCGGGCGACAAGGCTCGTGGTGCCTATCCCGGGTGCCGCCGTGTGCCCGGGGACAAGGCCCCCAGTGCCTGTCCCGGGCGCCGCCTTTAGCTCGGCGACAAGGCCCCCGGTGCCTGTCCCAGGCGCCGCCTTTAGCCCGGGGACAAGGCCCCCGGTGCCTGTCCCGGGCGCCGCCATTTGCCCAGGGACAAGGCCCCTGGTGCCTGTCCCGGGCACCGCCGTGTGCCCGGGGACAAGGGCCCCAGTGCCAGTCCCAGGCGCCGCCCTGTGCCCGGGGACAAGGCCCCCGGTGCTTGTCCCGGGCGCCACCTTTAGCCCGGGGACAAGGCCCCCGGTGCCTGTCCCGGGTGCCACCATTTGCCCGGGGACAAGGCCCCTGGTGCCTGTCTCGGGCGCCGCCGTGTGCCCGGGACAAGGCCACCGGTGCCTGTCCCGGGCAGCCACCATTTGCCCAGGGACAAGGCCCCCAGTGCCTATCCCGGGCGCCGCCTTTAGCCCGACGACAAGGGCCCCGGTGCCTGTCCCGGGCGCCACCTTTAGCCCGGGGACAAGGCCCCTGGTGCCTGTCCCGGGCGCCGCCATTTGCCCGAGAACAAGGCCCCCGGTGCCTATCCCGGGCGCAGCCATTTGCCTGGGACAAGGCCACCGATGCCTGTCCAGGGTGCCGCCTTTAGCCCGGGGACAAGGCCCCCGGTGCCCTTCCCGGGCGCCGCCATTTGCCCGGGGACAATGCCCCCGGTGCCTGTCCCGGGCGCCGCCCTGTGGCCGGGGACAAGGCCCCAGGTGCTGGTCCCGGGCGCCGACTTTAGCCCGGGGACAAGGCCCCCGGTGCCTGTCGCGGGCGCCGCCATTTGCCCAGGGACAAGGTCACCCTGTCAGCCGCGTCATATTTTCTTCACTAGGATCGTCCACAAAACCTGTTGGGGTATTCGTAATACCATGACAGTTGGCGCCGACCGTGGGGACTCATGACGAGACGCCATGGCTCCCCCAAGAACGAGGGCCCATGCCCTTCAGGTGACGTCGGTCCCGGTGACCCGGCACCACCCGTCCGGGACACGACTGTCCCAGCACTTCCACCTGGAGGCGACCAGACCCAGGTACCACCTCCCACTTTTCCTGTTAATTTCAGTGGTTCGACCTCTGGGTCAGTCCCGGTGATCGCGGTGGCCTCGGCCGGGACCAGTCTCCCCCCAACGGCTTTCCCGGCCCCTCGGGACGCCTTGCTTGAGGCTTTAGTGGAGCGCCAGCTCCGCGCCCAGCGCTCTATGGATGAGTTGCTCCGTGTCTTGGCGCGGCCACTGGCCCCCACATACCAGCAGTACCCATACCCGGGGGCTATGCCCCAGTTTATGGGTCACCCGGTGGCCCATCTGGTCTCTGGAGGCCCAGCCGCCCCATACAACCCCGCCGGGGGGTACCCTCCCCCGGCGCGTCCTCCGTCCGGAGCCTTCCCGGCACCGAGAGCCTTCCCAATGCCGGGGGGTTACTTCATGCTGGGGCCCTTCGCGGCACCTGGGGGATACCCCGTTCCAGGCCCATTCCCGGGGCCGGGGGCCCATTACATGCCGGGGGTTTTCCCTGCGCCAGGAGCCAGTCCCGCCCCACAGGTCACGTTTACCGCACCGGGGGCAGGTCGACAGAGCAGCTCTCGGGTCGCAGCGGACCTCTCCCTCGCAATGGCGCCCCGGTTCCGGACGTCACCGCGGGGGTTTCCCCCTCGCCGGTTCCGGATAATACAGGGGTTTACCCCTTTCCGGTTCTGGTCATCGCCACGGGGGTTCCCCCTCTTCGGTTCCGGATAATACAGGGGCTCCCCCCATTGCGGTTTCGAACGTCGCCACGGGGGCCCCCTCCCCAGTTCCGGATAATACAGGGGTTTCCCCCTTTCTGGTTCCAGAGGTCGCCACAAGGGGGCTCCCCCTTGCCGGCCCCGGTAGCACCCGGGCCGGTAGCTACAGTGCATGACTGCCTCCTCCCCCGGGCCGCCCCCGAGGGTGCCTCCGGCGGACCAGGTCCGTTTCTCCCGGGAGGAGGTCGAGCGAATGCGCACGGCTAAGCTGGGGAAGAACTTCCCCCGGGTCGCGAACACGGAGAGCTTCGCTCCCGCGCCGGCCGGGGGAAGAGACCCCTCGAAGAACCGACCTCTCCGGGCGAGGGCCCGGACGTCTTGGAACTCAGCCCCGCCCGAAAGAGAAGCGTCATTACCGCCATGCCGGCGGACCTATTGGGCCGCTTCCCGACTCCGACAACGAGCGCGTCCCCTGTCAAGGGAGACAGCGACCGAGACTCTCCTCGAGAAGTGCAGGGGGCTAATCAGCCGCTGTGCCGTAGACTCCAGTGCATTTGGTGGCCGCGGCCTTACCGCCAGCCGCACATCGAGCAGTACAATGGTGAGGCCGACCCTTATGAATTTGTGCAAGTATATTCCACGGCTATCTCGGCGGCTGGGGGGGACAAGACGGTATAATGCAACGTCTTCCCCATCTACCTCACCGGGATCGCCCATTCGTGGTTCTACAACTTGAAGGCCAGCTCCATCAAGTCCTTCGCGCAGCTCAAGCGCGAGTTCTGCGCGAACTTCCTGGGGAACTACGTGCGTCCCCTGGATTCCTCGCAGTTGTATACCGTCCGGCAGAGGATGGGGGAGACCATCCGCAGCTTCTTCAAGCGCTTCGCTCAAGTCAAGAGCAAACTGGCTCACGTCCCCGACTCCACGGTCATCGAGGCGTGCAAGAGCGGGATCCTCCTGGGCGAGCTCCATCGGAGGCTCTCCCGAAGCTGCCCCTCCTCCGCCGATGAGCTCTTTAACGTACTTGAGAAGTACACTCGGGCGGAGGAGGACGACCACTGGAAGAAAAACCAGGGGCTCCCGCTCCCGCTGACCGAGGGGCTAGGGACCCCCTCAAACGCCCCAAACAGGGGGGTCGTAACGAGCCACGGCCTCAGGACACCTTTGTCCTCGAGGGAGGAGGTGGCTCGCGGGACGCCCCGAGGGGCAATCGCCCCATTCCCAAGCCGAAAGGCCGTGGGGGAGGACAGTCGTCCCGCGGTCGGGAAGGCCCTGCGGGGGGAAGCAGGGAAAGACCGTGGTGCACCTTCCACAGGTCCAGTACCCATGCTACCCGGGAATGCCATCAGCTGTTGCAGCAGTTCGCCACGTTCCTCGACCAGCATGGGCAAGGGGGGACTCCGGCCTCCTTGCCCCCTCAGCCGGCCTTACCGGCCCTTCCCGCTCCCGCGGGGGGACAGCAGGGACGAACGCAGGAAGGGGAGCCGTCAGAGACTCTCCCCTTCCAAACTTCCCAGAGATGTGTCAATGTCATCATTGGAGGGTCCGCCTCCGGGCGGGATTCCAAACGTCAGCGCAAGGAGTACGGGCGCGAAGTGAAGGTGGTGGTGGTGCTGCACACATCTCCGCCACCCAAGTGGTCAGACGTCCCCCTCACCTTCACGGCGGAAGACGCGCGCGGGGTTCGCTTCCCCCATGACGACGCGCTCATCGTCTCCGCCACCATCTACAACTGCCACCTGGCCCGCATCCTTGTCGATAGCGGGAGCTCCGCCGATGTCCTCTACCTGAAATCCTTCAAGGAGATGCAGGTGGATGAGAAGCTCTTGCAGCCCGCAGCAGGGCCTTTGCAAGGATTCGTCCAGGGGAAGGCGATCCACCCCATGGGGAAGGTGGATCTCCCCATGATGTTCGGCACCCCGGAAAACTACCGGACTGAGATGGTCCGGTTTGACGTGGTAGACCTCCCCTTCTCCTACAACGCGATCATGGGGAGGACCACGATCAACCGCCTGGGAGCGGCCATCCACCAAAACTACCTTTGCGTGAAGATCCCCGGGCCTCACGGCGTGATCACCGCCCGGGGAGACCAAGACGTGGCTCGCGCTCTATACGAGCACGCCACTACAACGATCGGGAGCGTCAACATCATCAAAACCCCGGGGGGTGTGGGACCCTCATTTGAGGATTCCAATGGCAACCGCCCAGGTGGATTGCACACAGAAAGGTACATCACAAGCTCACAACAACAGGATTTACTTTAAGCAATAAAGCAAATAGATAAAACAAGTACAAGGTCACGAGGACCACTATTACATTATCATAATGCCAAGAATGGCATTAATTAAAGTTGATACAAAAGTAGAGAGTTTTTCAAAATCAAGAATCAAAAGAATCGATATCGAGGTACCGAATACAGAAATTAACACAAAAACAACAGCAAAGGTCTTCATTTCCTTCTGCAGCGGTTCGGCTCAGGCCTTTACCACATCGGACTCCACTTGGTGCGTAACCCTCCAACAAGCTGGGTCTTCAGTTTCTTCTTCTTGTTCCATATTGGGTTCAAGTTCGTAGGACTCAGAGTCAACGAATCCTTCTTCTAAATTTGTTTGTAAAAGCAAGGGTGAGCACATTGGCCACATGGTGCTCAACAAGTCCCAAATAAGAATGCAAGTATATATAGATGAGGGGGAAATTCTCAAAGAATGGCTCTTTCACTTTATATATGTATATAGAATAGATTTTCACACTTAGTTTTGAAGAAAAGGTCTTTATTTTCAAAAGCGAGGCTTTTAAAACCATAAGCTAGATTTTCAGAAAATGTTGTGTGTGGTGGTCTTTCATGAGTCACTACTTTATTTAGATTTTGTGAAAAACTTTCCAAAAGCTACTTGTGCTGCATCGACGTGGATAGAATCCACAGCGCGCAGACTCCATGACCTGGGAGTTCAGAGTATCTGATACTTTTTATAACTTTGCAAAGGTGTACCACCTTAATCCACCAATCACTCAGCTTTCAAGTCGGATCAGCTCCATGCGACTTTTACGCATGTGACAAGGCCGAAGTGACACAACAGTTTACAGTCCTAGCATTAACAATTCCCTGCCCGGTAAATAGACAGTTAAGTCTCAAGTACCGTTGTGGGTCCTCCCCACTGCCTTACTTCCTAGCCTGGGTCTATGTTCTCGCAAGACAAATAGCCTCTTTTGATTACAGCCGCGCACGACTTAATCTGGCATAGGGCGACTTCCTTCTTTCCACCTTATCCTCTCATAATTTTTCTGAACTCACATCACTCACGGCCCTCAGTGGCCCACCAGTTCCTCGCAAGAAACCAGATCGACAACCATTGCAGGGAAAAGCTAATACTAAAGAAAGCTACTAAGTTGCGCCCGTCCCATAACCGGGCAAGTGGTTGGTATGTTTTTCATGCCGCATAGAAGCACAACACAAGGTTCTAGTCCTTATGAATCTTTAGTGAGGAGTCTTTCACATTCCCAGTGCGCACACAGCACCATCCAATCAAACCATCCTCACTATCGATTCCAATCACATTTTCTTTCACAAAAAGGGGTTTTGAACATGCTTTTATCATATGTGACCATTCAGCATTTAACATATAATCTTGAGCATAGCATAGCCTAAGCATAATATTCTAGGGTGACAAGGGTGTAGGGATATTCAATATCAAAAGGGGCTTTACAATTATTTAGGTCATATCTAATCACTTTATTTGAATGTAGCTCTTTTGTGATTGAATATAAGGCATGCATATACTTGAAAACAGTTAACATACTTCATTTCAAAATATTGGGTGAGACATGATCAAGGGATTGAGACTTGCCTTGAGACTTGCCTTGCAATGCTGGGTCTAGTTACTTAGACGATTCTTCGAAGATTTCTTCCGCTCCTTCAACCTCTGGTTCCACGGCAGATACAAATAATACACACATCCGCTATATAAGCATACAAAAGATAGTCTTTATGGGAAATGATACATAAAATATATCATGCATGCAGGGGAAAGGTTTGGATAAAGTCACTTGGGTGCTGATTGAAGAGACGGGCTCAAGAGGAGTTGAATGTCGAAAGGCTGACATTCGGTCCACGGATAGACATAGCTTTAAGTTGGTCTTAGGTAGGTTTTCTGGAGAAGTGGCAGTAGAGAAAGTTGTAGAGTACAACTCCAGTTATCTAATGGACAAGGTGGCATTTCAATTTCTCAACTGTAACAGGTCTAAATCACTCAATGCCACTGGTGGACATGCACTGACATAGTGCTCGACATGGCCAGAAACTAGGGCATGGCATAAATTTTGACTCAGGACTCCAATTGATGCACAACTTTCTCTGGAGGTTAGACCTTGGCAACAGGAACAAAACACTCAACAGGATCAAGGGCAGAAAGTGGCCGTAGGGTAGCCAAATCAGGCAAGTAAACACGGTGGTCTGGACATGAACTGAGCTACTGGACAGTGATCTTGGCATTGGAATATGTTTTGATTCAGGTCGATTCAGAAGTTGAGCTAGTAGACAATATTTCTCAGGGTGCTGGGATCTATCTAAGGGACAAAGTGACCGGAGCTAGATCGGCTGGGGAAAAATTCCGGCGACCGGCGCTGGAGAAGACGACATATAAATTGGGGGTTTTCGATTCAGAGAGTTTGAACTCGATTCTTTGCTCAGGGAGTGAGAGGGTGAAGTGAGGGAACTATTGGTGAAGCTAATTCGGCCGGGGGATGGCCGGAGAAGCTCGGCGATGAGAACCAGTTCACTGGTGGCGCGCAAATTGGGAAAGCTGAAATCTTGGCTCAATTTCAAAATCCAAATTCGTAGGCTTGCTAAAGGGAGTGTGCTAAACAATTTCTTCCACTGGCACGAGGGCTGATTTGGATTAAATCGGGCAGCATTGAGGAAACAGGGGATTTGGGCTTTTTCGGTGATCGCCGGCGTTAAGGTTCGCCGGGGGCCAATTGGATGCTATGATACGGAGAGGGGGATGAGAGTAACTCACTGGTGGCCTTGGTTTGGAGAGAGGAGCTGCGGTTGAGGCTGGCACCGTGAGCTCCAGAAGTGGCTCGCCGGGGAAGAAGGTCTTCACGGCGACGCTGGGGAAATGGCTATTCTCTGGTGCTAGGGCTAAAGCAATGCAGCTGCGGGGTGTGGTGCGAAGAGATGCTGCGGTTGAGGGAGAGCTTATATAGGTGAAGGGCTGGGCTCTTGGGAGTTGAGGCAAATCTAACAGATGCGCGTGACTGACACCGGAGACGGGACCGAGACGACATTGGGACGCGGCAACGACTGTGCCAGGCGAGGGGGATCACGCCAAATCTGGCTGGAGCAGGGCGACGGGATCACTGGTCTCGACATGGGTGCAACGTGGCGTTGCTTTGCTGCTGCTGGAGCACACGCGCGCGAGGGAAGTCACGGCACAGGCGCGCTGAAGTTGCTCCACAGTGGCGGCACGGTTGCGCACAGGTGGTGCTACGTGGCGGTGACGGTGGCAGCGCGGGAAACTTCGTCGGCGGCGAGTTCCTACGGCGAGGCGAGGTGGCGGGGTTCTGGTCGCAACGGCTAGAGCTCTGGTCGAGAGCAACGGCTGGTCGAAAAGGGTTGAAAAAGAAAGCTAGGGCTGATTTGTAATTTCAGAAACCTTCACCAGGGACTGTTCTGCAAGGATTTGGACCAATCTGTAAGGAATTTGATTCGGGAACTTGGGCCTATTTGCAAATCTGGAGATCTGGAAGGCTGATCTGAGATCTGGTTTTGCAGATGATTGCTACTAAATTACTTGGACTCATCCAGCAGGAAAAATGGTCAAATCCGATAAGATCTGGTGGTTTTGACAAAAATCGAAAATAGGGTAATTAGGGTAAATAGGGTAATTAGGGTTTGAAACTTTGGCGAGGTTGAAACTAGGGTTTTGGCTGAGCTTTTGGAATTCTTCCAGAAGGGAAAAATATTCAAAATAGTGAATGGGAGATGTTCACTAAATCGGATCAAAGTTTGGAGGTGGTCTCAGACTTTTAGTCTTTTTGAGCTTCTGACAAATCTAAAAAGAACTGATCTGCGATACCTTTGGACTAAAAAGTGAAAATGATCTGAAAGGCGGAGTTTGGCTGCCAACTTTTTAAATTAAGGTAGTGGCACACCTAAGATCATAATTCTGAGATAAGAGATCAAAAATGGGGTTGAGACATCCGAGAATCCAATAAAGATATGCTGACTGGCAAGCTAAAGAAGTGGCAAAATTTGGGATGTTATAGGGGGGCCTCTCCCCCGGAGTCAGACGTTGCCGTGATACGTTCCGGGAGGCCCCTTCCCAAGCCGCATCCGGAAGGGGGCCTCGGGAGGATCCCGTTGTCCCCGGACGACGGGGACAAAACCGTTAGAATCGGGGCGGAGCTCCCCGAGGAGCATGCGAAGCAACTCGTGGCTTTCCTGCGCGAAAACTCAGCGTTTTCACGTGGAAGCCCTCCGACATGCGGGGCGTCGCTCGAGATGTCATCGAGCACAAGCTCGCGGTGACCCCCGGTCACCCCCCAACCAACCAGAAGCTGAGGAAACTCTCCCTTGAACGCCAGGAGGCAATCAAGGTAGAGATTACCCGACTCCGAGAGGCGGGGTTCATTCGGGAGGTCTTGCACCCCGAGTGGCTCGCGAACCCTGTCCTCGTGAAGAAGTCGAACGGCAAGTGGCGAATGTGCGTGGACTTCACTGACTTCAACCGCGCCTGCCCTAAGGACAACTTCCCGCTCCCGCGAATTGACCAATTGGTCGACTCTATCGCGGGGTGCGAGTTGATGAGCTTCCTGGACGCGTACTCGGGCTATCACCAAGTCCGGATGGCTGAAGGAGACGAGGAAAAGATGAGTTTCATAACTCCCCTCGGAACCTTCTGCTACTTCCACATGCCCTTTGGGCTAAAGAACGCTGGAGCGACCTTCCAGCGGCTCATGATGTGGTCTTCAAGGACCAGATCGGTCACAACGTCAAAGTCTACGTCGACGACGCGGTCGTCGAAAGTCCCCGCGCAACCACCCACGTCGACGACCTAGCGGAGACCTTCCGCAACCTCCGCGCGTATGGGTTGAATCTCAGCCCGGAGAAGTGCGCCTTTGGCGTGCACGGGGGGAACCTCCTGGGTTTCCTTGTGTCCCAGCGGGGCATAGAGGCAAACCCCGAGAAGATCCGGGCGTTCCTAGACATGCCCCGCCGCGCTCGGTCAAGGACGTCTAGCGACTCGCCGGCCGCTTAGCCGCACTGAGCCGCTTTGTCTCGCGGTTGGGGGAATGCGGCCTTCAATTGTTCAAGATCCTCCGGGGGCTTGAGGGGTTCCGGTGGGCCCCCGAGGCCCAGGAAGCCTTCGATGACCTAAAGAAGTACCTCACGAGCCCCCCAATGCTCGTGAGCCCATCTTCGGAAGAGCCCTTGCTCCTCTACCTTGCCGCGAGCCCGGTCGCCGTAAGCGCAGTATTGGTAAAGGAGCAAGATGGGCAGCAGCATCCCGTGTACTACGTGAGTGAAGCCCTCCAAGGGGCCAAAACTCGGTACACGGAGATGGAGAAGATCATCTACGCCCTCCTGATGGCTTCCCGGAAGCTTCACCACTACTTCCTGGGGCATTCCATCACCGTTCTGTCATCCCTCCCCTTGGGGGAGGTGCTCCAAAACAAAGAGGCCACCGGCCGGATCGGGAAGTGGGGGGCCGAGCTCGCCCCCTTTTCCCTTTCCCTCACAGGGCGCTCTGCATCAAGTCACAGGTCCTCGCCGACTTCGTGGCGGAGTGGACTCCCGCCTCCGGGCCCGGGGACGAAGACCTCCCTGTGCCGCCCCGACGCAGTGACCATTGGACACTCATGTTTGATGGCTCCCTGTGTCTCGCCGGGGCTGGTGCGGGAGTAATCCTCCGGAGCCCCGAGGGGAGGGAACTCGACTACGCGGTACGGCTCGAGTTCCCCGCCACGAACAACATCACCGAATACGAGGCTTTGCTCCTCGGGCTGCGTCTTGCATGCTCCCTGGGGATTCGACGCCTCCTAGTGAAAGTGGACTCCCAGCTCGTGGTTTGCCAAATGGACAAGTCTTACTTGTGCCATGACGCGAACTTGAGCCATGACGCGAACTTGAGCCTTTACTTGCAGGAGGTGCGCAAGATGGAGAAGCACTTCGACGGCCTTGAGGCCCGGCATATCCCATGAAGGGAACACGACCGGGCCGATGCCTTAGCCCGGGCAGCCAGCGCCCGAGAACTGCTCCCCAAAGGGGCCTTCCTGGAGATTTTTCCGAAGCCCTCGGTGACCTTTCAGGACGCGAGCGACGAGCCTCGCGTCTCGAAAGTCGCCGAGATCACTCGGACTTCGTCTTGGATGGACCCCCTTATCTCCTTCATCAATGGTAAGGGGGACCCTCCCAACGAGACCGAGGCTAAGTCCTTCCGGGCCAAAGCCCGGGCATACCTCCTGTTGGAGGGGAAGCTCTATAAGCAGGGGGCTTCCGCCCTGCTCCGTTGCCTCCCACGGCCGGAGGGACTCCGGCTTCTCGAAGACATCCACGCGGGGAGCTGCGGCTCTCATCTAGCCCCGCGCGCCATCGCGGCCAAGGCTCTTCGCTAGGGCTTTTACTGACCCACAGTGATGCGCGACATGCGAGACCTTGTCTCCGCATGCGAGGCTTTCCAGAAGATGGCCAAGGGTTCGAACCTCCCCCCCATAGCGCTGCAGACTATCCCCATTACTTGGCCCTTCACGCGCTGGGGGGATGGACCTCCTAGGCCCCTTCCCCCCAGCGCCCGGGGGCTACAAGTATGCGATGGTCGCGGTCGACTACTTTACTAAGTGGGTAGAGGTTGAACCTGACGAGGATTGATACCCGAGCTAGATCAAATAAATACACAACTGGTTCAGGACAAATTCGAACCAGACAAGTGTCTGTTGATGCAAACTCAAGTTACTCCGAGAAGCACAGGCATGTGGTCACAGGCTTTACGCGATCAGACCATAGACAATGCGCGGTCAGGAGTTTGTATGCTATACGCGAACAAAAGACTTCAGATGGTGAGCGGTCTGGTAATAACAAGCAATGCACATTCAGAACACCTTCGACCAGGGGACGCGGGATTGTTCTGTCCCTACAACGAGGATATCCCGAGTATCCCGAAGATCCTTCCACGCATGGAGAAAACCGTCAGGAGGTTAATACGTGCGGTTATCCATGAATAACACGTGTTAAACTTGCGTGGAGGTTAAAGACAGTTGCCAAAACTACATCTGAGCAACTGTTCGATGTCGTTATGCCTTGGCACCCTTTTGAGCAGTATAAAGGATTAAGCCAGTACATCAGGCAAGGCATCAGAAGATCAGATCAAGAGATCGAGAGATCAAACAACTGAAACACCCAGAGGATCAGAAGACAGTAGTCTAAGTTAGATAGCTTTCTCAAGCCTTCCAGGCATTGTCTTGTATAAGCATATAGGAAAAAATCTTTGCTTGTGAAGATCTTTTCCATAGCTTTGTAACTCTTTCTACCACATATAGTGAAATCCCAACAAGACGTAGGGCTATTACTCCCACCATCGAGGGCCCGAACCTGTATAAATCTCTCTGTGCTCTAGTTATTTCTGATTCATCATACCTTCTGTAACATCCTGAGTTTAGGGGTGAAAAGTTTCTTTCTTAAAAATTCATGCATGCATATGTCTCTTCTAGATCAGCCAAATCAACCCCAGCTTTATTCTGTTTTAGCCCTAAAATCTCAAAATCTATCCTGTAAACCCAAATCAAGATCAGATTTCTCAGATATGATTTATCAGTTACCCTGAACATAAAAGTCTTCAGAAGCCAGATTCAATTCCATCTCTAAACTTCCAGATCTATCAATCCTATTCTGTTTTCGAAAACAGAAATTCTAATTACTATTCTGATTACCCTAATTACTCTGAACTCAGATTTAGCTAAATCTTGATCCAATTCAGATCGGATTATTCTTGGACTATGATCATGGGTATGGCAATACCTTAATCCAAAAAGTTGGCAGCCAAATCATATCATCTAAGTCTTTTTCACATATCAGTCCAAATTATATCGCAATTTAGTCCTTTATCTGATATCTAGAAACCCAAAAAGGCTAAAATCTTCAGATCAACTCCAAATTCAAGGTTTCATCAGTAAATCATTTCTAAATGCTATTTGACACAATTTACCCTTCTGTCCAGATTACAAAATCTCATCCTAGATGTCAGAATTCGAAATTGATAAAACTCATATTCTATTTTACCCTAAAGTACCCTATTTTCGATTTATGTCGAAAATCATCAAATCATGCCAGATTTTACCAAATCTCTTGCTAGATGAGTATAAGGTATAAGTTTATACTCACCTATGAAATCAGATTGTAAATCAACTATCTCTAAATCAGAAATTACAAATCAGTCCAAAATTCAATTAAAAATCTTTGCAATTAGGTCCCTGGTTCGACCTCATCTGCTGTACACGACCAGGGATCACCTCCTTCGACCTCACCCACAGCTTGTGACTAAACCAGCAGTGCACGGTGACCTCGACCACAGCCGGCACAGTGCCTCCCTTCGGCCCCGACCACAGCATAGTGGCTACTTTGACCTCGAACGCGACCAGAACTCGACTTCGACCTCGCCGCTGTGTTTCGCCGTTGAGCAGCACCGCTTTAGTCGTGGTTTCGCAACCGCCTTTGCATGCACACGTGTTTGCTCTTCAGTTGTTGCCGTAGCCACCTCCATCCAGCACACCAGCTGCTACATGCCAGAGAGAAGCTTTGCTTGCTTGTGCTCGCCGTTGCTTCAACGCGAAGGTGTACTGGCGCAAGCATCTTAGCTTCAAGCCGTGAGCTTGAGCTTCGTTTCATTTTGCTTTGCCTATAAATAGCAATCCCAGAGAAGCTTATCCACCTTTAGCAGTGCTCTTCAAAGCCCTCCAGCAACTAAACCGTACCTCTTTCCTTACTGTCGCCTTCTTCTCCGGCGAGTCCAGCACAGAGGCTCTCGGTGATAGCCTCAACCGCAGCCTCAATTCCCAAATTGACACCACCAGTGAGTTCCCCGTATCTTACTCTCTGTTCTGTACCATTTAATTGAACTTTTATGCACTTCATCGCCGGTCATCGCCGAAAATTGCTGAATTCAGTGAAATGCCCTGTTCCAGTTGTACAACTCAAATTAATCCGAATTAGCTTTCGATTCTGTAGACAAAAATGATCAATGAGCTATTTTAAACAAGCATGTCAAGTTAGATTTCAAAATTGAGCAACAATTGAAGCTTTTCCCTAACTCGAGCTTCACCAGAAACCGGCGATCGTCGCCAGGCTTCTCCGATGATCTTCTGGCCAATTAAATCGTACCAACAGTTTCCTCATACCTCCTAGATGCTCTCCAAGCAAGGAATTAAGTTCAGATTGTGTATAATGGAAAACCCCAATCTCAGTGCCTTCTTCTCCGGCGCTGGCCACCGGAAATCCATTCCCAGCCGATTCAGCTTCAGAAACCTTGTCCACCAGATGCGCCTTGATCTCCTGAGCAACTTTGTCTACTAGCTCGACTTCCAATTCGGTCTAAATCAGAAGTTATAGCCTTGCCCTAATTCCTGTCCAGTGCTGTGATTTGAAACTTCAGCCATCCAGTTCATCGCCGGTTTTCATCACTTTCCGGCCATCTCCTGCCCTAGATCCTGTTGAGTGAATTGTTCCTGTTATCAAAGCCTACCTCCCAGACAAAGTGGTGCATCAATTGGAGCCCTAGACCAAAAGTTATAGCAAGCCCTAGTTTCTGGCTATGTCAGCCAGTGGCATTAGCCCTTTTCACTTCCTTCCTGATGTGCAATTTGAGCATGACCTTGTCCCTTAGACTCCTGATGTTGTGATCTACAATTTCTTCTTCTATCACAACTTGATTTGAGCCCTTGAACTGCATTTTATGCCTAGCCCTAGATTTTGACATTGTCAGCCCAATGCCAGAGCATGCCAGCCAGTGGCATTAGCTCATTTCACCTCCTTCCAGTTATGCAATTTGAAAATAACTTTGTCCATTAGACTTGTGGAGTTGTAATCTACATTTCATTCTACTGCCACAAGTTGAGATAATCCTTCTACCATTCATTAACCCTATGTCGATGCCTTGAACCGAATGTTGACCTAAAGACATTCATCGATTTTGGGCAAACCAGCCGCGGACTTAATGTCAATTCCCATATCCTGGAACCCTAGAAGTCCCTAACACTCATCTTCAGCCCTAACTCTATGGGTTAGCCCTAATCAACTTCTATGGTATCCAAACCCAATCATTTCAGAATCATCAAGACTTCATCTTTGCATTATTGCATATAGTATAATAATGTATTGAAAAGATTGTGATTATTGGTAGTTTGTTTGATTGGAGAGTAGATCAAGAGCCCGAGTTCGACGACTTCACTGCTGATCCGAATCAACTGCTGTATTTTACGACGCGGAAGGCAAGTCATATTCTTGGTCATCTTGAACCTATATTTTAAATATTGCTATAACATAACCTTGAATATAGATAATATTGCATGCGAAAGATTGAGAATGGTTGATTTATGAATTGGCAATACTAGACTGGTTATCTGTGAAATGTGAAATAAACAAGTTTTGAGCCATGAACTATTATATATGTATTTATATATATATTCATGAAATAAAACCCCTAGCCTTGACCAGAAAAATGGTATGGAATGGTGGTAGCACTGGAGGTGCTAGACTGCAAAGGATGTGCACGCACTGAAGGTGCAGGGTTGTGGATGGTCTGGTCACTGGCATATAAGGACTAGAACCTTGTGTTGTGCGTCTAGTGGCATGAACAACGTGCTAACCGCAAGCCTGGTATGGAACAGGCCTGAACAAGTACTTATGTGGATCGCACATGAAACCCCTGCATGAGATGGAAAACAATACACTAAACTCACGGGGTTCAGCTCCTCCACGTATTACTGAATGTGATTTGATCAAGCACGTTGACCCAGTAATGGGAAGAGACATCCGGGTGTGGGGTAATCCCGCCACAACTGCGGTTTGTGTGAAGAAAGGTGTAGGGTCAGGGGTGAATTGTAAGTGAAACATAACAAAAGTTCTTGTTATCTCCACCTTGCCACTCACAGTATGAAGTGAGTCAGGGGTCCAATCCTTGTGATAGGAAAGGCTTGAAAGTGGAATATCTTGCTTGTAAATTGGTACCTCTCTGCAGAGTTAAAAACGTATTCGAATACTCCGAGCTCCCGGGTTTATAGGAGTCTGCTGCGGTGGATTAAATCCACGGGGTGTGATCAGGGCTGCTCCTCGACCGGATGAGAAACTCAAACAAGTTCCTTTGTACCCAGATGACCCATCCAAGACAATTCGGGTTGGGTCAGCCCTGGATGACAAATAGGAACTCGACCTCGTTGCTTTCCTCCGGGCTAACGCAGATGTGTTTGCGTGGAAACTGTCCGACATGCCCGGTGTCCCAAGGGAAGTAATTGAGCACAGGTTAGCAATTCGACCTGGACAACGACCAATAAAGCAAAAGCTCAGGCGTTTTGCCACCGACCGACAGGAAGCCATCCGAGAAGAGTTAGACAAACTCTTACAAGCCGGGTTTATCCGTGAAGTGAATCACCCGGACTGCCTCATCTCAGGACTTAGCCATTTTTTTTCCAGAGCTCTCGCCGTTTTCACCTTCTTCTCCGGCGAGCCAGTGAGTGAGCTCACGGTGCTAGCCCATTCCACAGCCCCTCTCTTCGATCCAAGTTCACCAGTGAGTTCCTCCCTTCTCCCTCTCTGTGTAATAGCAGCTAATTGCACCAGATCGATCCCCATCGCCGGTGATCGCCGGATTCCCGATTTGCCCTGTTCCCCCAATGCCGTTCGATTCCCTCCAAATTAGCTCTCGATTCTGTAGAAGAAGTTGATCAGTAAGCTTAGTAGAGCAAGCCTGTAGAATCAAAATCTTCAATTGAGCCCAAATCGAAGAAATCCCGATCTGGAAGTCCATCAGTTTGCTGGACCTCGCCGCCGAGCTTCTCCGGCCATCTCCCAGCAAAATTGACCCCTCCAGTAGCCTTGTTGTGCCCTAGAGATCATCCTCAAGCTTGGAATTGAGCTCATTCGCCCTGTATCAAAAATCCCCAATCCCCAGTGTCGTCTTCTCCAGCGCCGGTCGCCGGAATTCTTTTCCGGCCGATTCAGCCGATACCACTTTGTCCCTTAGCTTCGCCTCACCTCCCTGAGCATTTTCTTCCACTAGCTCGACACCTGGATCTGCCTAGATTGTGAGTTATGCCTTTGCCAAACGTTTGTCCAGATGAATGTCTGTGCCGTGTCGCCACCGCAGTTCATCGCCGGATTTGGCCGCCCTCCGGCCACTTTCAGCCCTTATTCCTGTTGAGTATTTTGTTCCTGTTAGTAATGCCTACCTCCCAGACAAAGTGTTGCATCAATTGGAGCCCTGGATCAAAAGTTAAGCCATGCCCTAGTTTCTGGCCATGTCCAGCACTATGTCAGTGCATGTCAGCCACTGGCATTAGCCTTGTTTGACCCCTCTAGTTGAGCAATGGAAATGTCACTTTGTCCCCTAGATTCCTGGAGTTGTGTTCTACATCTTTCCCTTCTATCACTTCTCCAGAAAACCATCCTAAGATCAGTTTAAAGTTATGCCAAAGTCATGAACCGAATGTCGACCCTTCAACGTTCAATCCTTTTTAGCCGTTTCTTCGACCAAAGCCCTTGTGACCTTGCCCTAACCCTTTCCCCTGCATGCATGACTTATTTACTTAATAATTTCTATGGAAACTATTTTCTGTATGCTTATGGTATGTGTTTGTGTGTTGGTTGATTGCCACAGAGTCAGAAGTTGAAGGAGCAGAGGAAGTCTTCGAAGAATCATCTGAGTACTTAGACCCAGCATTGCAAGGCAAGCCTCATTCCTTTGATCATGTCTCACCCAATATTTTCATATGAAGTATATTCACTGTTTCTTACTATGCATGCTTATTTGAGATACAAGTTATGTTTGAATGACATGAGTAGATATTACCTAATGAATCACGAAACCCCTTTTGTTATTGAACCTTTATATATATGTTTTTGTCACCCTAGGACTCATGTACTGAATATCCACATTAAACTTGAAATGTCAAATACATGGGAAGTTATAATGAAAACCGTTTTGCTAAGAAAACTGATAAAAGGGATCAGTAGTGAGGATTGGATTGTATGGAGAGGGTGCGGTGCGCACCAGGGAATGTGAATGTTCCTCACTATTGGTTCATAAGGACAAGAACCTTGTGCTGTGTCTCTATGCGAATTGTAAACGTACCAACCACTTGCCTGGTATGGGACAGGCACAACTTAGTAGCTTTTTGGCATTAGCAGTTCCCTGCATGGTTTGTCGGTCTGGTTTCTCGCGTGGAAACTGGTGGGCCGCAGTTCGGCCATGAGAGGTGTGAGTTCAGAAAAATGATGAGAGAGTGAGGTGGAAAGAAGGAAGGCGCCCTACGCCTCAGATTAAGCCGTGCGCGGTTGTAATCTTGAATGGTCATATGTCTTGCGTGGACACAGACCAAGGCTATGTGTCTTGCGGGAACATGAGCCAGAGGCTAGGAAGTAAGGCAGTGGGGAGGACCCACAACAGTACTTGAGACTTAATTGTCTATTTACTGGGCAGGGATACTGTTAATACTGAACTGTAAAAGCGTTGTGTGATCTCGGCCTTGTCACATGTGTATAAGTCACATGGAGCTGATCCGACTTGAAAGCCGAGTGAACCAGTGGATTTAAAAAGAGGTACACCTTTGCAAAGTGTAAAAGAAGTATCAGATACTCTGTACTCCCAGGTTCAGGAGTCTTTTCGTAGTGGATGTTATCCATGGGTTATAGCACAAGTAATGTTTTGGAATGTTTTCATAATGCGGTTAACAAAGTAGTGACTCATGGGAGACCACTACATCTAATGTTTTATTGAAAACCTGTTTAATGTTTAAAGTATCATTTTCATGACAAAAGTACTGTTTTACTGAACAAATGACTTGGAAATCTATATATCTCTATCCATATGAAACTAAAACCCCGGAATCATATGTTTCACCCTCATGTAAGTACAATTGCAATAATCCCCGGAATGAGTGTTGCTGAGCACCAAGTGCTCACCCTTGCATTTATATCCCACTGTAGAAGGGGGATTCGAGGATCCCGATTCCTTCAGTTATGAGTACTCAGCTGAAGATGGAAGCACCCCGGACGAGCCCACTTTCTAGAAGGATCATGCACCAAGTCAAGTCAGATGTGGGAGAAGTCCCTCCAACCCCGCTGCTGATGGAAGTCAAGCTGTTTGTCGTCGCTTTGTGCTTTATGTTGTGTGTTCGGTACTTGGATACCGATTCTGGTTCTGATAAACTGGTTATTTTCTTAGCAACTCTACTTAGCGCCATTTTCGGTGCTTTGGCTATGTAATATTGGCCATGTTGGCCTGATACTTGTTTAATGATATTACTATGCTTGTGTGGTTTGAGCTCATGTGGCATCATGCTGTGTGTAACCTACCTGGGCGGTTACCAAGGTGATCCTCCAATGGGGGTCCCACACTACGAGAGAGGCAATTTTATGCCAAGTTTGACAAATGTGAGTTTTGGATGTCAAGAATTTCATTTCTTGGACATGTGTTGACAGCAGAGGGAATTTCAATGGATTCAGCTAAAATCTCTGCAATCAAGGAGTGGAAGCAACCTATCTCAGTTTCAGAGATTAGAAGTTTCTTGGGATTAGCAGGTTATTATAGGAGATTCATTGAAGGATTTTCCCAAATTGCCAAATCTCTTACAAATCTGCTAAAGAAGGATGTTGCATTTGAATGGACCACCAAGTGCGAGGAGAGTTTTCAGAAGCTGAAGCAGAAATTGACAACAACACCAGTCCTCACTTTACCAGACAGCAAAGAAGATTTTGTAGTTTACTGTGATGCTTCAAAGCAAGGAATAGGCTGTGTGTTAATGCAGCAAGGTCGAGTAGTGGCTTATGCTTCACGTCAATGGAGACCACATGAGGAAAATTATCCGACTCATGATTTGGAGTTAGCAGCAGTAGTACATGCTTTAAAGATATGGCGGCATTATCTCATTGGACATAAGTGTGAGATCTTTACAGATCATAAAAGCCTCAAGTATATTTTCACACAGACGGAGCTCAACATGCGTCAACGACGATGGCTGGAATTGATCAAAGATTATGATCTTAGTATTTAGTACCATCCAGGGAAAGCTAATGTAGTGGCCGATGCCTTAAGCAGAAAAGTCTATAACCTACAAGGAATGGTTATGTTGAAGAACCCTTACTTACAACAAGAGTTGCAAAATCATCAAGTGGAAATAGTACCGCAGGGAACGGTAGCTACTTTAACAGTAAAACCTCAACTTGAAGAACAGATAGGAAATGCCCAGAAGGAAGATGAGGAGATTTGTAAGATCAAGAGTCGAATCAAGTTAGGAAAGGCTCAAGGCTTTACTGAAGATAATCAAGGGATTGTATGGTATCAAGGAAGAATCTGTGTACCTCAAAACGCAGATCTTAAGGAAATAATTCTCCATGAAGCACATAAAACTCCATACTCGATACACCCTGGTAACACAAAGATGTATCAAGATTTGAAGACCAGATTCTGGTGGGATAATATGAAGAGAGAGATTGCAGAGTATATTGCAAACTGTGACACATGTCGACGAGTTAAAGAAGAACACCAGAAAATAGCAGGAAAACTACAACCTCTACCAATACCATTATGGAAATGGGAAGAAATTGGTATGGATTTCATTACAGGATTACTTAAAACTCAAGGAGGATATGATTCCATATGGGTTATTGTGGACAGACTTACTAAAGTAGCTCATTTCATACCAGTCAAAAAGATTTATGATGGCAGTAAATTAGCAGAGTTATACATGCAAAGAATAGTGGCATTGCATGGTATTCCTAAGAAGATAGTCTCAGATCGTGGAACACAGTTTACCTCCAAATTTTGGAATAGACTGCATGAAACCCTAGGAACCCAGTTGGATTTCAGTACTGCATATCATCCACAAACAGGAGGACAGACAGAAAGAGTCAACCAAATCCTAGAAGATCTTCTAAGAGCTTGTATACTAGATTATGGAACATCATGGGACAAATGTTTACCATTTGCAGAATTTACATATAATAACAGTTATCAAGCTAGTATACAGATGGCACCATTTGAAGCTTTATATGGACGTAAATGCAGAACCCCATTGCATTGGAATGAGCCAAGAGAACGAAAGGTCATAGGACCAGAGATAGTAGAAGAAGCAGAAGCTCATGTCAGACTCATCAGAGAAAGGTTGAAAACAGCACAATCACGACAAAAGAGTTATGCAGATAAACGACGGAGAGAATTATCATTTGAACCAGGAGATTTTGTGTATCTCAAGGTCACACCATTCAAGGGATTACAAAGATTCCAAGTGAAAGGAAAGTTATCTCCAAGATACATTGGACCATTTAAGATAATCAAGAGAAAGGGAGAAGTATCATATAAATTGGAATTACCTATGGGATTAGCAGGAGTGCATGATGTGTTTCATGTCTCTCAGCTCCGGAAATGTTTGAAGGAACCTACTGATCAGATAGATGTACAAGATGTGCCATTACAGAAGAATCTCACTTATCTTGAGCACCCAATCAGAATCCTAGCCACTGATGAACGTCAGCTCAGAAGGAAGAAAATCAAATTGTGTAAAGTTCAATGGAAGAATCATTCAGAGCAAGAGGCTACTTGGGAGAAGGAAGAAGATTTTAAGCAAACCTATCCTTATCTTTTCCTGTCTTAGGTAAATCTCGGGGCGAGATTTCTTTAAGGAGGGTAGATCTGTAACACCCTGAGTTAGGGGTGAAAATTTCCTTTTTCATCAATAGCATGCATGCATGTATCTGTAGTAATAGCCAGATCAGTATCTATCTCAAGCCCTAAAATCTCCAAATCTTTCTTGTTAACCTCAAATCAAGATCAGATTGTTCAGATGTGATCTATCAGTTATCCTGAAACTAAAAGCCTTTAGAACCCAGATCCAACTCTATCTCTAACTTCCAGAATTATCAACTCCATTCTGTTTTCGAAAACAGAATATCCTATATTACCCAAATACCCTAAGTTTCAGAAATCCAGATTTAACCTAAATCTTGACCAAGTTCAGACCAGATTATTCCTGGAATATGATCATGGGTATGCCAATACCTTAAACCAGGAAGTTAGCAGCCAGATTCTATCATCTAGACTCTTTTCACAAATCAGTCCAAGAGTTATCGCAAATTAGTCCTTATCTGATATCTGAAAACCCAAAAAGGCTAAAATCTCCCGATTAACTCCAAATTCAGAATTTCTTCAGCAAATCTTCTCAAAATGCTATTTGCCACAAGTCTCTCTTCTGTGCAGATATCAAAATCGAACCCTAAATGCCAGAATTCGAAATCGACAAAACTTAAATCTTACTTTACCCTAAATTACCCTATTTTCAGTTTGTATCGAAAACTATTCAAATGTGCCAAACCTTATCAATTACCTTTGCCAAATATCCTGTTGAATATAATCTACCAGATTAGTGAAATCAATTTCAGTCTAAACCTTCCAGAATTCCAGATTTGCATTTCAGTCCAAAACTCAAAGAATTGAAACTGCAGTTCAGTCCATTTTCGACCAGGCCAATTACTGTGCGCACGACCAGAAACCGCCGTGCTTGTGCGCCGTGGTTGTTCGTCGCCATGAGGCTTCGCCGCGCTTGTGACCATGCATGCCGGTGCGCACGTGTCCTCACTCCAGCCAGTGCCGTGGCAAGGTTGCTGCTACGTCGACGACCAGCGCTTGCTCCCGCACGCGATCAACGGCTTTTGTCAGCAATTCATCGCCACGTCGCCTTGCCGCGCCAGTGGTTGTCGCCACCGCTTGCTACAGCTTTGCCAGGTCCCGATGAGGCGACACTGTGATCAACTGCAAGCTTGTCGCCGTCGCGTCACCGCTCTCGCTGTGTCTTCGCCGCTATTGCTCCAGCACGCAAGCAATCTCATCACAGCAGCCAATCACTTCGTTGTCTCCTCCTTGCAAGCTTCGCCTGGTCTATTTAAACCCCACTGTGTTCAGCAGCTTCTCCACACTTCACCAGAAACCAGCCAAATTCCAAATCTTTGCTGTTTCGTTTTCTTCTCCGGCGAGCCGTCGAGGAGGCTCACGGTGCCAGCTTCATCCGCTGCATCAATCTTCGAATTAAATCCATCAGTGAGTTCCCCTACTCATTCTCTCTGTGTAGTATCGTCTAATTGCTCCCCAGTGACCTCTAACGCCGGCGATCACCGGAATTGTCAATTGCCCTGTTCCTGTAATGTGGCTCAATCCAGTACAAATTAGCCTTCGCTGCGGGTCGAGCTCCTAGACGGAGCTACGATCGCGGCATACCAAGCCAATGAGGCGAATCAACGACTGGAGGTCGATCTCGTGGAGGAGGAACGCGATCGAGCATTCCTTCGCCACGCCATCTATGAACGCGAAATGGCACGCGCATACAACCAGCGCATGCGCGAGAGGACTTTTCTCCTCGGGGACCTTATCCTCAAACGCGTCACAGACCCCCAAGCCCAGGGCAAGCTCTCCCCCAAGTGGGAGGGCCCCTACAGGATCTCGGCAGTCCTAGGCTCAGGGGCTTACAAGCTCTCCAACCTTCAAGAGCAGGAGCGGAAGGACACGTGGAACTTGCGTTTGAAGGTGCAGGGTTGGGGATGGTCTGGTCACTGGCATATAAGGACTAGAACCTTGTGTTGTGCGTCTAGTGGCATGGACAACGTGCTAACCGCAAGCCTGGTATGGGACAGGCCTGAACAAGTTATTATGTGGATCGCACATGAAACCCCTGCATGAGATGTGTAGTGATGCACGATAAACACGGAGCGCGGCTCCCACACATATCACTGAAGGTGATCAAGCACGCTGACCCAGTAATGGGAATAAGCAAAGGGGTGAAGGTTTGGATACAACCTGCCACAACTGTGTCTCGCTGAGAGCCACAGGGTCGGGGGTGAATTGTAAGTGATGCATAACAAAAGTTCTTGTTATCTCCACCTTGCCACTCACACATGGTTGTGAGGAGGGGTCTAATCATTTTGATAGGATGGGCTTGAAAGTGGAATATCTTGCGGGTAAATTGGTACCTCTCTGCAGAGTTAAAAACGTATTCGAATACTCCGAGCTCCCGGGTTTATAGGAGTCTGCTGTGGTGGATTAAATCCACGGGGTGTGACACAAGTACTATTTTCTAAATAAAATATGTTTAATCAAGATTACCCAAATGACATGTGTTGTCATGATAAGGAGTGCTGCCGTGGGCTGTCGTGTGTCGACGTGTCGCGGTAGTGCTACAATATAGTGAACATGAAGGATGATGTTATATTATGAAAAGTGCTGCCATGAGATGAGGTATGGGAGTAAAAGATTATTTTATAAACAACCATAATTCTTGACTAGTCTAGGTTCATATCATCACTACTATATGTATCTACTCTTATCTATGACTTGCTGAGTACGTAAGTGCTCACCCTTGCAACATTCAACTCAATAGATGGAGCCTACCTTGATCAAGACGATGGCACGGAGTCCTTCGTGGATCCAGAAGGAGGAGATTCAGTTCTGTCAGAACTCTGAAGTGTGTTGTTCTGCCGTCAACTTGTTTTGTGGGAGGGTCACCTATCTTCTGCTGTGTAGTTAAATATTTTGCTAAACCCTGAATGCCTTGTAGGCATTGTAATCCTCTTTATGTAATATTAAGGCCAGCAGGCCACACTGCTTAATATTTTGTGAGTACTCTGTTGCAATGTAATATACTCCTGTGTTTGACTCATCCTGGGAAGTCAAAGGTTTGTGAGAATGGGACTAGCTGCAGCGAGCTAGGTCTCTACAGGAGTAGTCGTTGTCCCAGTTTCGGGGCGCGACATACCACGTGTAGGATCAAGGATGCCGACTAGAGGGGGGGTAAATAGGAGGCTTTTAAAAACTTCAAATGAAAAACAAGTTTTTGCAACAAGAAGAACTAAAAGCAATTTATACATTGAAAAGCCAAGATAGAGAGAGCAAACACCGATTTTTACCGAGGGATCGGAGACTCGCCCAGTCTCCACTAATCTTCGTTGAAGCACTCAAGGAAATTGAGTCTTGCTCCAATATCCACAAAGGATATTATCAACTAGTGGTTGCTCCTTGTCCACTCCAGAAAGGCGAGCACTAATGCCTTGTACAACTTTGCCGAGCCTTTCCAACAATCTTCGAATGGAGAGATCAACGGCCACGCCTCCGAACCGTCTAGGTGAGGGTGCTCACCAAGAGTAATAGGCAGCGAGGTCTTCTCTAGACCTCCAAACACGCACCGAGAAACTACAAGTATGCAAATGCAATGAACTGGAATGCTCGGTGGATCAAAAAACACTCGACTTGATCAAAAGATCAAGATTTTGTATAAAACACTAAAGCTTAAGAGTGAATATGACTAGAAGGCTGCTTGTTATAAGAAACACATGCCCAAAGCCCCTATTTATAGCCTCAAGGATCAAATGAACCGTTGGAGCTAGGGCTGAAAATCAGCGGCACTAACTGACAGTCAGTTACGTGTACAACGGCCAACAAAATTTACGGATAAAAAATAGCTAGCCGTTTGTGGTCGTTTAAGGAAACTTGAAACCTCCCACTGACAATCAGTTATGCAAACTGACAGTCAGTTCAACCAAAAACATCGACCAGTTTAAAAGAAAACTTAAATAAAAACAACTGTGGTCGAAACCCCAACTGATAGTCAGTATGAGCAAACTGACAGTTAGTTTAGTACAAAAGTTTTGGCCTGAAAAACACACACTCTGGACAATTGTCAGTTAACACTAACTGACATTCAAACTGACAGTCAGTTAGACAAACTGATAGTCATCCTGAACAAAAACAACTATAACTTTAAATCCAGAAATCCAAAAGAGGTGTTTAATAGTTTGTTTGAAAGATAATTTTAAGGGCTACATTTTTGTCAACAAAAGCAAACACCAGATCTGTATAGATCTTTCCAGAAATTTGAAAAACTCTTCTGTTGTCAAAAACTCAACTGAAAATCCAAATCCTTCAAACCAAATACAAATCAAATCCAACCAAAAGAATGCAATGCAATGACCTAAGTTTCTCAGTTTATGTTGGAAATGTAGAGAGGACTTTTGCAACCCCTCTTTATAGTACGGTTAAAACTAAAAACAATTTTTCTAAACCGATCAACTCCAACCACCGGGATCGGTAAAAATAAAAACAATATTACCTTAGGTCTTTTGCGTTTTTGCGACTTGCATCTCGACTTTATTTCTTGCGACTTGTACTTTTATTTCTTTTGCGTTGGGTTCATCTTGTTCATCTAGCATATCTTCCCAACGGAGCTCTGTATCAAATAATCTCAAAAACATAGTCAGTCTGAAACACTTAGTTTTTCATTAATCATCAAAATTAGGGATAGGCATGAAGGCCTAGATGCAACAGAAGTAGCACAGAAAGTAGGTCACAACCAAAAAAGGAATAACATGGTTTATAGCACCCTCTCTTGGTTATCTTTAGCATTACCTGTATGCAAATCATCAGGATTTCACATCTATTAGGTTAGGAAAAGTCATGTATAAGCATTTGAAACATATACATCGAAGACCCATCCACATTGCCATATATTCATACCAAATGAGTCAAAATTCCCAACCAAACTAGTACATTGCATGGCTCATGTCCTTCCAGATCCAAAGTTTTAATACTTGTTCAGAAATCTTTTCTATCGGTAAACACATGAACTGTCGATAGAACATAACAATTTTTTCTATCGGCAAATACAGGAGATATCGATAGAAGATATGTAAGAACACCTCCAACATATAAAGTGCATTACATGGCAGTTGGATACAATTGATCACACATACAGCAGTATATATAATTTAAAATCTCAAAATAGGTTCATTACAGCACTGGAACATATTATGTCAACCCTAATTTAAATCAACATTGCCTGTGGAATTTACATAATCCAACACAATAAGGAACCCTAGTTTAATTCCAAAACTTGAAGAATTAGTACGTACAAAACACTAAGAACAAACAAGGAAGATGATGGAAAAAGAACGACGAATTAGGGTATTTTACGGCGATCAGTTGTGGTGATGGTGACGAGGATTGTTACCCGAGCTAGTTCAGAATAAATGCACGTCTAGTTCGAGACGGTTTCGAACCAGGTAAGTGTCCGTTGATATGATTTCAGCTGGCCTGGGAAGCGCGGACACATGGTTGCAGGCTTTACGCGATCAGGCCGCAGACAGTGCACGGTCAGAAGCCCGTAGGCGATGCGCGGACAGAAGGTCGCAGATAGTACACGGTCAAGTAATTGCGAACAATGCGCGGCCAGAAGGTCATGAACTAATCTTAGCCAGGGGGATTCAGGGTTGCTCAGACCCTACAACAAGCATATCCCGAGTATCCCGAAGATTCCTCCACGTACGGAGACAACCGCCAAGAGGTTAATATGTGCAGTTATTCCTTAATTGCACATGTTAAGCCTGCGTGGAAGTTAAGTGCAGTTGCCAAAACTGCACCCGAGCAACCGTTCGAAGCCGTTGTGCATTGATGCCCTTTCGACCGGTATAAAAGGGTGAGCAAATGCACCAAAAAGAAAAGAGACATTGACAACCCAATCAACATCGACAAGCTTCCATAGGCTAGTTTAGTTGTGTTTTGTATAACCACATGGAAAAGATCTTCGCCTGTGATGATCTTTTCCACAACTTTGTAATCCTTTTTCCTACACATAGTGAAATCCCAACAGGACGTAGGGCTTTTACTCCCACCATCGAGGGCCCAAACCTATATAAATCTCTTTGTGCTCCAACCGACTTTGGCTCATCATCCCTTCCCGGAGAGACACCCTGAAAGGCCTCATAACTCAAAAATTCTGCATAAGTTCGACTAAGAATCCCGAGTCCGAATCGTCGACAGCTGGCGCCCACCGTGGGGCCTTTCTCAAGGCGTCCTTATTTCTATCCGGAAGTTCGGTGAACCATGTCTGGAGCATATGATTCTGAGAACGACTTCGATCTCGAAGATTATGCCCATGTCCAAATGTCTTCACCTAGTGATCATGTTCCGATGGAGGAAACCGGAGGCGAAGACGTCCCAGAGGTTGACTCGACCACTCAGGTCATGTTCATCGACCAGGAGGCGACTGACGCAAAGCCAGAGCCTACTGAGGTTCTCAATGCGTTAGAGGTCGAATCTGGTCCATCGTACAACCCTGCTGAGGGTAAGAACGATGTTGACCAGGAGGTTAGCCCGGGGAGGTTTGACCCTAATAACCTCCATCGTCTCTTTGATTTTGAGTCTGACTCAGAACAAACGGAGATGTTTTCTCCATCGGCGACCTCGCTCCCTAGACAATTTGCTGCTTTATCAGAAGAAAGTCCCGATTAGTGGGCTGCTAGGAAAGAACAGGAACGCAAGCAAAAGGAAGATCAAGATCTTGAGTAACAAGACAACGAACTTCATAGAACAGCCGTAGAGGCTCTTCGAAATGCGCAAGCTCGTTACGATGCTGCTCCGAGTTCTTCCCATCGATCACGTGGTCTCAGACGCGATCAGACACCGTCTTTACCCCCAGAGCATTTCCCGGCGGACGAAGAAACGGTAACACCTGGTGCCCCTAGGAGAAGTACGCATGCCGGCTTCGATCTATCGCGGAGGTCCTGCGTAATATTCCTCCTACGGTCACTGATGCGCAGAAACCGGCTTTTGCCAGGATCCTGACGGAAAGGTTGGACGAGATCGCATCCGAGGCGACCCCAACGGCCTCTTCTCAGTCAGCGACACGTTCCCATGACCGAGAGTACTCTAACTCTGGTTCTGGTAGACGGAATCGTCCACCACCGGTCCCGTCTCGACATGATAATCGTCCACCACCCTCTCTTGGTTATCTTTAGCATTACCTGTATGCAAATCATCAGGACTTCACATCTATTAGGTTAGGAAAAGTCATGTATAAGCATTTGAAACATATACATCGAAGACCCATCCACATTGCCATATATTCATACCAAATGAGTCAAAATTCCCAATCAAACTAGTACATTGCATGGCTCATGTCCTTCCAGATCCAAAGTTTTAATACTTGTTCAGAAATCTTTTCTATCGGTAAACACATGAACTGTCGATAGAACATAACAATGCTTTCTATCGGCAAATACAGGAGATACCGATAGAAGATGTGTAAGAACACCTCCAACATATAAAGTGCATTACATGGCAGTTGGATACAATTGATCACACATACAGTAGTATAGATAATTTAAAATCTCAAAATAGGTTCATTACAGCACTGAAACATATTATGTCAACCCTAATTTAAATCAACATTGCCTGCAGAATTTACATGATCCAACACAATAGGGAACCCTAGTTTAATTCCAAAACTTGAAGCATTAGTACGTACAAAACACTAAGATCAAATAAGAAAGATGCTAGAAAAGGAACGACGAATTAGGGTATTTTACGGTGATCAGTTGTGGTGATGGAGAGGCAGTGTAGAACGCAGCGGCGGCCGGTGAAGGACGAAAATACGGACCGGTGGCAGTGGTGAACCAGTATCCAGGAGGCGATCGTCATGTGGGAGTGAGGAAGTAAGTGGTCACTGCGGAGGTTGTGGTTTTCGCGCTCGAAGAGATGCAGTGCTATAAGTTGGAACGGTCCGACTGGAGGGAAACTCAAGGGTCATGTTTAATAAAGAAGTGGATGCCCTTTTCTATCGGTACAAACAACAAAATACCGTCAGACTAATGGTTTTATTCTAACGGTACAACAAAATAATACCGATAGAACAAGTAAATTTTTCCCAGATTTTTGAAGTGGGCAGGGCATTGGAAAATGATGTTTCAGGGAATGGGATTTTTGAAGAGCTTAATTTTTGAAGAAGCAAGAGGCTGCAATGAGATTTTGGCATGAAAATTTGAAGGAAAGAATTAAGTTCTTACAGGATAAAGGTATTGTACATGTTAGAACTCATGCTGTGGAGTAAAATTGAGATATATTAATGCTGTGAACAAGATTATCATTAAGTTCTAAAGAAAAATATATTACCTGATGTATTTCGCGCTCGAAGAGACGCAGTGCTATAAGTTGGAACGGTTCGACTGGAGGGAAACTCAAGGGCCATGTTTAATAAAGTAGTGGATGTCTTTTTCTATCGGTACAAACAACAAAATACCGTCAGACTAATGGTTTTATTCTAACGGTACAACAAAATAATACCGATAGAACAAGTAAATTTTTCGCAGAGTAATTTTTGAAGTGGGCAGGGCATTGGAAAATGATGTTTCAGGGAATGGGATTTTTGAAGAGCTTAATTTTTGAAAAAGCAAGAGGTTGCAATGAGATTTTGGCAAGAAAATTTGAAGGGGAGAATTAAGTTTTTATAGGATAAAGGTACTGTACATGTTAGAACTTATGCTGTAGAGTAAAATTGAGATATATTAATGCTGTGAACTAGCTTATCATTAAGTTCTAAAGAAAAATATATTGCCTGATGTATTTCGCGCTCGAAGAGACGCAGTGCTATAAGTTGGAACGATTCGACTGGAGGAAAACTCAAGGGCCATGTTTAATAAAGTAGTGGATGCCCTTTTCTATCGGTACAAATAACAAAATACGTCAGACTAATGGTTTCATTCTAACGGTACAACAAAATAATACCGATAGAATAAGTAAATTTTTCCCAGAGTAATTTTTGAAGTGGGCAGGGCATTGGAAAATGATGTTTCAGGGAATGGGATTTTTGAAGAGCTTAATTTTTGAAGAAGCAAGAGGCTGCAATGAGATTTTGGCAAGAAAATTTGAAGGGAAGAATTAAGTTCTTACAGGATAAAGGTACTGTACATGTCAAAACTCATGCTGTGGAGTAAAATTGGGATATATTAATGCTGTGAACTAGCTTATCATTAAGTTCTAAAGAAAAATGTATTGCCTGATGTATTAATGATAAGTTCCCCACCTTGATGCACAACTTGTGGGCTGTTTGATTGGCATTTTTCCCTGAAATAGAAAATAATCATCAATGGTTCTCAACCCATAATCTTTCTTCGTGATCATCTCGTAAATACGTTGTTTCGTCGATATCTTCAGTAGGAATAGATTGAATGTCCTCTAAAAACAGAGGTATTTGTCGAATTGGTTATACTCCTTTTTGTTGACAACGTCTTCGACCCCAACAATACGTCTCTTGCTGTGGAGGACAACGTGCAAGTTTGGATTGGCCAGGTCAATGATGTAGAATACCTGTGTGGCTTGCTTTGAAAGTATGAATGGATCTTCTTGGTGTCCGACTCTATTAAGATCGACGAGAGTAAACCCGTAACTGTCAACTTTAACACCTCGAGGGATTTCGACCCATTGGCATCGAAACAAGGGAATCTTAAATAATCCGTAATCGAGCTCCCATATTTCGTCAATAGCACTGTAATATGAGTTCAGCGCCCTTAGTGACCTGGCATCCTCGGAAATAGCAAACAGTGTGACTCTGCTACATTACGTGCTACTCTTGACGTCTTGAGCTCTTGTGTAAAATGAATATCCATTGATGTCGTACCCCTGCCAAGTCCCTACAATGAATCTTGGGCCTCTAGCCAACCATGTCATAGTTTCACTTATGGAGCCCTCGGCAGCTCGCGTGACTCTTTCTTGGATCCACCCAGCAAATTTCCTGTTATGTTCTCTAGTGACCCAAATCTCTGACTTCGAAGGATTCTGTGATCGTAACATTACCTTGTGCTTGTATATGTATGGCTCAACCTCCGTCATGTGTTGTAAGACCCAAAAATGTGATTTTGTGTACACATCATGGGCGGGGACGATAGCTTTGAATCCAATCGTTCCGATGCCCTGAAGCCTACCCTCGTGTCGGGACATAGGAACGCCAATTGGGTCAACCCCGGCCATATAATCTGTGCAAAATTCAATCACCTCCTCGGCGGCATAACCTTCCATGATACTCTCCTCGGGTCGACGACGAGTCCTTACGTATCCCTTCAATACACCCATAAATCCCTCAAATGGACACATGTAGCGCAGGCACACGGGTCCACAAAACTTAATTTCTCTGATAAGGTGAACAATCAGATGGACCATAACATCAAAAAAGGATGGAGAGAAATACATCTCGAGCTGACAAAGAGTTGTAACCATGTCACGTTGCAAAGCGTCCAATCCATCCGGATCAATTACCTACGAGGACACAGTTGCGCCAAATATTCATATCAGAAAAATCTTCTAATGAAGCTCCACAAATGGAGGTAATGAACTTATAGTACGAGTGCACGTACTTACCTTGCAAGATATTGCGTTGAAGAAATAACATAGGTTTGTGATTGTCTCTCTGGTTTTAACTGGGAGAATACCTCTGATAGCAATGGGAAGCATTTGTGACATCAGCACATGACAGTCGTGGGACTTCGTGCCAACCAGTTTTAGGTCTTTCATGGACACAAGTTTTTTCAAGTTCGCGGAATACCCATATGGAACTTTAACGTCGTGCAGGCACCGACAGAGTTCTATTTTTTTGCTTTTGGACAACGTATAGCAGGCCGGGGGGAGGTATGTACGCTTTCCCTTCTCCAAAGGTGCACAAGCTCAGTCCTTATCCCCATTTCCACCATGTCACGACGAGCTTTCACACCATCCTTTGTCTTTCCCGGAATGTTCAACAACAAACCAATCAAACTGTCACAGATATTTTTCTCTACATGCATGACGTCAATGCAATGTCGAACTTGTAAGTGCTCCCAGTACTGTAGATCCCAAAGAATCGATCTCTTCTTCCAAACATTTTTTTCTCGAGGTTTAGAATACTTACCGAACTCAGTTTTGATGTCATTCACGCGCGAGTAAATCTCCTTACTAGTCAGAAGTACTGGAGCTGATCCCTTCTCAGGCTTCCCGTTAAATGATTTCCTCTTCTTACGGTACGTGTGATGCACCAGAAGAAACATGCGGTGACCCATGTACACTGTTTTCCGGCAGTTTCGCAACCACATGCTCTCAGTTTCATCTAGCCAAATAGGGCAAACCTTGGCTCCTTTCGTACTATACCCCGACAAATTGCCGTAGGCCGGCAAATCATTTATGGTGTAAAATATCAAGGCCCGCAAGATGAAATTCTCTTTCTTGTATGCATCCCACACCTGCACCCCCTTGCTCCACAATTTCTGTAAGTCCTCGATTAAGGGCGTTAGAAATACGTCAATATCATTTCCGGGTTGTCTGGGTCTTGATATTAGTAACGCCATCATGATGTACTTGCGCTTCATGCATAACCAAGGAGGAAGATTGTAGATGCATAAAAGAACCAGCCAAGTGCTATGTCGATTGCTCATATTACCATGTGGGTTCATACCATCTGTACTCAGCTCGGACCTTACATTCCTAACTTCACCGCCGAACTCAACAAATGTTCTGTTGATGTTTCTCCATTGAATAGAATCAGCTAGGTGTCTCAGTTTTCCGTCTTGTTTCCGGCCTTCAGCATGCCAACACAAGTACTTCGCGACTTTCGGATTTGCAAACAGCCGCCTCAATCTAGGTATCACAGGAAAGTACCACATAGTTTTCGCCGCAGGTCCTTTCTTTACCTCGTGACGTTCACTGTCAATCCAGTCCCTACGAGTATCCCTCGATGCGCCGCATCGTGGACAAACATGCAAACTGGAGTGCTCGTTATGGTACAACACACAATCATTTGGGCATGTGTGTATTCTTTCGATTTCCATTCCCAACGAACACAACAGTTTTTTGGCTTGGTAAGTAGATCTTGGCAACTCATTTCCCTCTGGAAACATGTCAGCCAGTTTATTGTGTATGCCCTTCTTGTACTTGATCACCAGATTAAACTGCTGCAGATACGACATCACTTAATATGTCAAGCTTGCTGTTGCTTTGATTGCGTTTGCAAATATTGCAAAGGCTGGTGGTCGGTGTGGACAAGTCTCTTTACCCAGAAGGTAGCACGCCAATGTCTTATGGTCTGATGTAGTGCACACAACTCCTTGTCATAAGTTGAGTAGTTCTTTTGAGCTCCTTGGAATAACTCGGAGTGATATGCCACTGGTCGACCTTCTTGCATGAGCACTGCGCCCATTGCATAACCTGAGGCATCGGTTTCTAGCTCGAATGGTTTATGTAGATTCGGCAAGGCTAAAATAGGAGCTTCACTGATCTTCCTCTTTAGCAAGACAAACTGTCGACGATTTGGACTTAGGGTCCTTAGTCGATCTTATACAAATTTGTGAGTTGCGGGACCTTTCAGGGTGCTCCTCCGGGAAGGTAGGATGAGTAATGTCTGTACGGGCACAAAGGATTTTATACAAGTTCGGGCCCTCGATGGTGGGAGTAACAACTCTACGTCTTGTTGTGATTTCACTATATGAAATAAGATGTTTACAAGAGGGAAGAAGAGATGATCACAGGCGAAGATCTCTTCAATGTTAGTGTCGATCTAATTATATCTAAGTCTTCAGGTTTGTTGGACGCCTGGAAGTACTTGTATGCTTTACTCAATCATTGTCCTTAGAACGTGCATTGACTACCTTTTTATACTGGACAAAAAGGCACCAATGCGAAACGGCCTTGGACAGTTGTTAGGATGCTGTTTTGTTAACTGCTCTTAACTTCCACGTAGGCTTAACATGCGCAATCAAGGGATAACTGCACATGTTAACCCGTTGGCAGCTGTCTTCATACGTGGAAAGATCCCTTTGATTCTCGGGATATGCCTGTCAGAAGATCAGGCCTTCTCGGATTATTCTGTTCACACATAGTCAGCGACCCTCTAACTGCGCACTGTCTGCGGTCTTCTGACCGCGCACTGTCTGCGGCCTTATAATCGCGCAAAGGGCTGTGATCATGAATTATCTCTGTGTCCACGCCCCTTAGGCAGTCTGAGACCAAAATGACGGACTTATAGACACACGTCTAATATGATTATGTCTTAAACCAGACGTGTATTAGTTTGTATTACTTTGAACTAGCTCGGGTGATAATCCTCATCACAAACGTGTCCTCATGTTTCCCTGTCCACTCAATTTTCTTGTCGATCCTAGCTAATGCATGCAACGGAGAAGCCACTATCGAGAAGTGTCGTATGAACTTTCGAAGGTATTAGCATGCTCCTACAAAACTACGCACTTCCGCAGCTGTTCACAGTCGCGGCCTCTTACGAATCACTTTTACCTTATCCGGGTTGATTTGCAATGTACCGTTGCCGACCACAAATCCCAGGTACAGTAACGTTTGCTGGCCGAACTCACACTTCTTACGATTAAGGCGAAGTCGATGTTGTCGAAGCTGTTTGAACACCTTTTCGACATGAATGAGGTGCTCGTCCCACGAACGACTATAGACTAGTATGTTGTCGAGGTAAACGATCACAAAATCGTCGATAAACTGTCAAAATACGTCATTCATAAGACTCATAAAAGTAGCCGGGTGTTGTAGAGGCCAAACGGCATGACCAGCCATTTGAACAGACCTTGTCGCATTTTGAACGCTGTTTTCCAAGTATCCTCCTCTCGAATGATGATATCCTGACTTAAGATCCAATCTCGAGAAGACAGCAACATGCTTCAATTGGTCAAGAAGGTCGTCAATACGAGGAAGGGGGTACCTGTTCTTGATGGTGATCTTGTTTAGTGCTTGATAGTCAATACACATACGTCAAATCCCATCTTTCTTTGGCACTAACACCACAGGAGATCCACAAGGTGAACTACTTGGTTGGATTACACTATCTCTTAACAATTCACCAAGCTGTCTTTTGATCTCTTCATTCTCCAATACTGAGTTGTGATACATACTCAGATTGAGAAGTGTCGCATCGAACACGAGCTGAATTTCGTGCTCGACTAGACGTTTCGGTGGACGACCCTGGGTGCTCTCAAACAAATCACTGTATTTCTCCAACAGTCCTGACAAATGACTAGAATCTTCTCGACACGCCAACGACAACGCTGCTCGAGTAATATATCTTTGACCAACTGGTCGAATCATAACAAGCATGTATTTATAACATGCATTGACAATTCGTTTGGCCTGATTTGCAATAATCAAGTTCGAAGTGTTGACGTGGACGTCTCTACTAATCACGAACTTAACTCCGTCTTTAGTGAGCTGGTACTATTGTGCTCATCGATGGAAGTGGGTATTACGATCATACAGATACGGACTCCCAAAGATCACCTGATAAATATCAATAGGAACAACGTCACATTGGACCTTATCGATATATCGAGCAGAGATCCCAAACTTCAACACACACTGACTCATAATCTGTTGGTTTACGTCGGATGTAAACCAACCCATTGGATACGATCGCGGGTGTGTGGTCGTCTTCAAACCAAGTCGTCGAACCAGTCTAGTGGAAACCAAATTCTTCTGACTTCCGGGATCGAATATGGCTGCGCCCACTTCTTGCTTCACCTGGATGTTGATAGTGAACAAGTGCTCCGTTGAGTGATGGTTGTCGGGTGAATCCAAACTCTTCTCCTTCGGCATTGCCATCAGAGATAAGGTCGTATCCGCCTCATCGACCAAAGTTACTCGGACAACTCCTTCTTCGGGTGGAGCCGTAGTAGCTATAGTTGTTCTTTTCCCTGGTCCATTTCTCTTTGGTCGAAGCTCAGGATGAAACTTGTAGCATTTATCTTTGGTGTGTACCGTGACTTTAACATGCTCGCAAAAGACACCTGTGCCCGGTTTCGAAGCGTTCTTCTTCGGACTCGGCTTTTTTTTGTTGAGACCGCACTCTCCTTCGTGCTTTTGTCACTGCAGGATTTGTTCTTCTTTTCGATCACCATAGCAGTTGTACTCACGATTGCGATGTCTTGGATGCCGAGCAGGCTTAACTCAGCACTGATCGATTTCTGAAGTCCAGACGTGTATTTTTGGAAAACTCGAGGATTAGAGAGTGAGATGTCAATGACCATTGCTGTCTCTAGAACTCCGTAGTATAGTCCTGAACAGATTGGTCACACCATTGGTACAATCTGTACCACCGTTCCCATCTCTCCTCAAGGTAACCCATTGGATACAATTCTTGTCTCAGGAGTCACTTGAATTGTCCCAACGCAAGGTCGTCAGCTTCACCACTAGAGACAAGGGCCTTCCACCAAGTCTTGGCATGATCCTTCATCTTCAAAGGTGTGAATTTCACCTTTTGAGCGCTATTGAATCCTTTCAGGTCAAAGTAGGTCTCAAACTGGTCGATCCAAGAATCCAATTTCTCGGCATCGATCACCCTATCGTATATGGGTATATCAATCTTAGCGTCGACTTTAAAAGATCCGACAGCTAAGGAGGCGTTGGCGAGGTCGTCGGCCTTATGGTCGTCTCCGTCTTCATCTTCGTCTGTTCTGTGCAAGCCTTCACCAATCTTCACACCCTTAACCTTGCCTTTTGAAGCATTAACTTCAGAAGGTACAGCCATGTCCTGCTACTTAATCCAAGCAAGCACAATATCCATGTCGGTGGAGAGCTTAGCCACTTGATCGGCTAGGTTAGCTTGAACGGAGATATCGTCAGACATCTTCGGAGACGCGACTGTAGGAACCGTCGGATTATAGTCTGGAATTTCACCGGAGGTTTTGTAACCCTGGCGAGTCTTCACCATCCACAGGATAGGATAGTTGCTCTGATACCAACTTGATCCGTTTGAGACCTAACCTTGGTTTTCGCACTAGGCTTGCCTAGATTCTAATATGCGAAATAACGGGATCTTACTTGAAATTACTGAAACCCAAAAGTTGATCAAAACACAATTCAAAAGATAGCACAACTCTTTATTTCAAAGAGGGATCTTTACACGTCGAACGTTAAGACGTACTCACCTACGTCAATCAATGACCTACAAATGTCTAAGACTTAAATAAGTTCTATGACTCTTCGATGATCTAAACTAGAACTATTAATAACTCTCGTATTTGTGCTTATTTTCTAGATATTTTCCTCTCATTCATGCTCATTTTAGTCATAAAAATCATCAAATACTCAAATATATTTGTATTGGCTGTCGTTCAACCTCGACTGTGCATTTTGTTTATTTTAATCGCAGGTCGACACAATTCGGGTAATTTTAGCTAAATGGATGAGCTTCAACAACTGGATCTTGCCAACGGATGATTCCGTACAGAAGTACGCGTCGCTACGGACGCGTAGGAGTTGACCGTGTCAAAATTGGAGTGGAGCAGCTAAACCTAATAGCCTATGGTTCAATTCTAATTCCCTAAAAACCCGAGTACCAAATTGCATAAAGACCAACACATATAAAACCTAAACCCTAACTCAGAGGAACTCAATTGCTATTTTGAAAAACTCCGTGGGCCTTTTTGCAAAACAACCAAAACACTAAAAATACCCTAGCCATCACTATTGTTCCTTGGCTTGGCACATACCCAAAAACTTCCACTGCTTCCCTCTCGACCCCGGCATGCTTGCCGCTGACGGTCAGATCTACACTGATGATAAATTACCAGTCTCCTCCCCCCATTCCACCTTCCCCTTTTTTTCCTCTTCTCCCTCTCCGATTTACCGCCGGTCTTCTCCACTTTCATCCACTCTCACCACAATTCGTCTCCTCCTCTCCCGTTCGTTCTCACCACCGGCGTGCTCCCCTTTTCTTTCCCTCCTCCTTCCTCTCTGTTTCCTCTCCTCCCTCTTTTATTCTTCTTCTCTTTTCCTCCTTCCTCCCTTCCACTTTCTGTTTCCTCCCTCCTTCTTCCTCTCCATTCCTTCCTCTCCCCACTTCTCTGCCTCTCCTCCCGATCTTCTCTCTGTTTCCTCGCGCCACACCGCCGGAGCCGCCTCCGCTTCTCCCGTGCCGCCAATCGCACCTCCACCACTGGATCCGCCTCCCGCAGCCGGAGCCGTCCCTGATCTCGCTCTGTGCGCGCGTCGTCGCCGAATCCGCCGCTCTATCGTGCTTCTCGCGCTGCGCAGCCTCGCTGCGTCACCGTTGGATCCGCTACCCCCCGCACTGCGCCGCCTCCGCCCAGTTGCGCCGCTTTCCCACACCCGCACTCGCGCACGCCGTCGCTTCGTCTCCCACGCCCGATTCACTGTGCGGCCATCTCTCGCCGCTCCACTGCGCCTCCCTTGTCGGATCCGCCCGATATCCAGCGCGCGCCGCCGCCACCGAGCCGCCCGCTCATCTAGCTCCGCCTCCAAAGCCGCCGTCGGTCCAGCGCTGCGCCTCCACAACCCGCGCTGCCACCGATCCCACTCGCCGCCGCCACATCCCGACGGCCGCCTCGAGCTAGACCACGACCTCAACTTCATCGACCACCACGCCTTCAATGACAACAATCGCTTTCTCCGCAGCGACTACGACTAGGGTGCTTCACTGGGCTCTCTGGAGACCACGAGCACCGGATCCGTGCCGCGCTTCAACCACTTCTTCTTCCTCAACCTGCAGCAGCCAATGCTTCTTCCTCAGCAAAACCTAGTAGCAAGCAAGTATGGTGATAAATCTCTTTGTCTCATCTCTGTCTTAGAATACTAATGAATTGCAATGCTTGTCATGTATGAAATGTACACTGGATGTAATCAATTTAGTTTAGTCCCAACTGCTAGTCATTGGTTCGAATAGAATTTAATCAAATGGTTCTCTATGAAGAATGTCTGTCTCGGTAGGCTTAAAGTTTGAATCTCCCTTGAAAGAATTTTATATTTTTGAACCATTCTGCTTGAGGCTAATTTGTGAGTTGGGTTGATGAATTGAAATCCTGGAGATCAATTCCGGTGATGCGATTGAATTAATCTTGTGATTTGGAATGATTCAAGCTGATTTGAGCTTTTGTTCTTGACTTCTGTTTGTTCACGGAGAACTGAGAACCTGAATTTGCGTCGTTTCCATTTATAGTGTTGAGCTACGGATTGTTGCTTGTGTTTGTTTGAGGATGGTTGTTAAGAGGAGTTGATGTACGGTCTATGCTATTTCATCATGCATTGTTCGTTGATATCATCGATAGACCACTTGTGTTAGTTGTTTTCGGCTTGCTCTTGCGAGACTACTAAACGAAAATGATTCTATCGCATATACTCACGAATATATGTATATATTTAGCACGGATCCTTTGTCGGAATGACCACCTCTTTCTTTCTCTCTTATTTTTTTCTGATATCTTCTCCTTATCTTTCGTCTAATTTAGTTTCATTTGTCATCGATTTAGTTTAGTTTTACACTATTTGTTTTCTCTAGTCCCTGTGGAAAGAACGATCAATACTCGCCCACTGCATCGTCCTCGTTCTTTTGCGAGACGATCTAGGCTGATATCAACTATTACAAAGTATTTATAACCCAATTGTATGAATACGTATAGGACTTAACAACCTAGACATATTAGACTCAGACTAACTAAACCTGAATATGTAAGACTTAGTTATATGTATATTGATCGGATTACTATTCCGACCAAAGTTCGAATTGAGGTTGCGAAACCTTCCAAGGTCGCGGACCCTTCTGAGGTTGCGGGACTTTGCCGAACTCGAATAGGTCACGGTCGCGAAGCCTTTGCGAACTCATCTTAGAAGACCCGAAGATCTTCCTGGATCAGATGACCTAATCCGGAAGGCATGATTCTTCATCGATCTTTATTTCAAGTTGTGGAGTAATTTCCTGATGTTTTCTTCCTCCAAACCCTAATTTCTTGTTTCGACAATAGACATAATAGTTGAGTCTTAACAAGAAATTGGGAGAGTTCTTGAATCTTTAACGTTTTGACGCGAAATCTTGAAAAGGAGAGAGGCTCTCGTCAAACGTGACAGTGGAAGCGATCATCTGACCGTTGACCCAGCGCCCCGAACTAGAAACTTACAATTCTCGGACCTTGGATATAATTACACCGGATGGTTATGCAACTCCCAAAACCCTAGATTTTCCTTTCAACTTGCAAACTCTAGATTGATAGCTTAGTTGTAGAAAAACACACCCACAACTCGTTTAGACTTACTTAGTGATCCATTAAGCTAGAAAGATGAATACGTTTGTTCCTTGTGAAATTCGACTCTCAAGTGCTTAACGTTCAACCGTTCACTTGCGGTTATTACACAATCACAACCCTTTCGGTTACGATCACATACCTATGGGCATGACTATTGGAAAACAAGCTATGGAATCACAAGAACTGGTATGCCCAACAGAAACCACCAAAAGATATGAAAATCAATAGGTTCTTGCCATGGCATGCTATAGTTGTTCATATGCTTATAAAAAATGTCCATTTTTTTTTCATATCAACAAGGAAGGATTTATTTGTTAGGTAGAAACAAAATCAATGTGTTCTATATCGTTCTCAATTTTTAGCATAGATATCTAACAAAGTGTAGTGGCGATGGGCAATAAACGCAGTGTTAAGGGTCAAGGTCATATGGCACATATACTGCAGGCAAAGCTAACACCACCAACCCATGTTAAGGTAATGCAGAATAAATTGCATTCATATCAGTCCTCCCAAAATAGTTCAAGAAAACTACAAGAATAGTAAACTATCCACTCTCATTTCTCTTTCAAAGAAGTAATACTTGCTCAATTAACCTGTTTGCCTCTGGTATGCAGCGGCGAAGGGGTTGCCTCTCTCGCACTCAACTCATTTCATCGCTTATGAATTCTTACTATATAATCAATTAACCATTTGGTCTGTGCAGCACTTTTTTTTGTACGGTTTCCAATATATGTCAATAATATTGGATATGAGTATATTTATACCTATCTCCAGCTCTATTGAACACCTTGGTGGTTTGGTGTATTTGCTTTTCCTAGTCACCTATCTGCATCATCTTATTAGCAAACAATAGAACAATTTTTTAGAACCCTGTTATTGCACATTTGCACTATATATGTATCTATAGTATAGTCCATTAGTTGTATATATAAGCTCTAATTTTAGGTCATCTAAATATTTCTACCTTCCATATCAATTTGCTCAATCATAAATCTGTAGAACTAACCCCAGTTACCAAACAATCTATAAAACGAACATACCTCATGTCCTTCAATGTATATGTTTTTAATATCTCATATCCATCAATAATATATCTATTTTCTTTAAGTGATTGAGATCTTCAATCAAACAACAAATTGTTGTCTTTCTTCTAAAACTTATAACTTCACTACTACAACCTACTCCATTTTTATATCGACACACCCAGAAAGATACATATCGTGCTTTGTACCCATAATCAGAGTTTACTCTGTTTTTTCATACACATGTTCCTCCCCACACAAGGTGCTATTTGACACAGTAAAAGAAATTCCTGCAGCAACTCAGCACCCTGACTAGTTTTGATGCATAAATGTTCCCCCATGCTCTCGGCTGGATCCCCCGCTGGCTCGGATCCGATCCGAGCCCGACCTGACCCGTTCGGCCGTTTCGTCACTTTCGTGGGTCGCCTGGATATTAGGTCACGGGAAGGGGCAGCCTGGGCACTAGTTTCCAATCGTAGCAGCTCAGAGCGAGCAAGAACACAAGCCGATCCAGGTACATAGCAATCTCCAATTCTTCTCTCCATCTCTTCTTTTGATCACTCCTGAATAATTTCATGAGCAGCTATTTTGTTCTTAGGTCCATGGCTGTGTTTCCGTAGATATAACTGCATGTTAATTTGTTCTGTTCGGATCCATGGGTAGAAGGTGGGTGTTAGGAGGGTAATAAAAACTAAGGGCCTGTTTGGATAGTCCCGGATTGGGCCGGATCCGGCCCAATCCGGCGGCAAAAAAATCTCACCCGAAATTAAATTCGGCTTAGCTAAAAATCGGGTTTGGGTCGGGCTGAGAACGGAAAAATTCCGTCCCAAACCCACTGGATCGGCCGGGAAAAAAATAATCGCCTGTCGAGGCAATTTTTTTTTTCCCACTCTCTCTCTCGCGGCTGCTCCCTCTCGCGACGGCGCCTCCTCACGATCTCTCTCGCGATCTCTCTCGCCGCCGCCTACTCCTCCCCTCGCAGCGCCTCGACTCCGTCGCCTACCCCTCCCCGCACGACGCCGTCAACCCCTCTCCGGTGAGATCATCCCCTCCCCATCTAGGGTTTCGCAGATCTAGGGTTCTCATATCTAGGGTTTCTCAGATCTAGGCAATTTTTTGATTTGTATGCACTGAACGTGCAGATCTAGCCGACACCGGGGAGGAGGACCGCCTGAGAGTAGCGTCGCGCCAGTGCCGCCTGAGAGTAGCGTCGCGCCAGTGCCGCCTGAGATCTGTGACGGGGTGTTTTCTCTCTCACATCGGAGCAAATCAGAGCAAGAACACAAGCGCCTGGAAATCTTTGATCCAGGTACATGGAAATCTCCAACTCTTCTCTCCATCTCTTCTTTTCAATAGATCTATCTGCGTGTTATTTTCTTCTGTTCAGATCTTCACATATCTTCACAGATCTTCACATATCGGAGCAGATCAGAGCAAGAACACAAGCGCTTGGAAATCTTTCATCCAGGTACATATCAATCTTCAATTCTTCTCCCCATCTCTTCTTTTCAGCAGATCTATTTGCTTGTGTCCAAGTGTTCATCTGTTATTTTCAGCACATTATAAGAACCAGCAAAGTTGCTGTTGGGATGTTTGATTAGTAGTAATGTACTATGTCATAGTTAAGTCTTTTGCTTCACATGCAGTACTTAAATTGGAACACTTGGTTCTATTTGAACTGAAAGCTAATCTATATGAAACATATGAACAACAACCTTGAATTACTAGTATGTAGGTTTTGGTTCTTTGCTGCTATTGTTTTGCTGCCTCTCTCTTGCTATTGTTTATTGCAAGTTAGAGGATGATTATTTTTTTACTGGGTTTGGTTTAAAGATGCAATAGTACTTGTTAACTGGTCAATTTCTTCACTCTGATGATTCTATTCTTCAATTAGATCATCTTTGCATGTTATTTTGCTCTGTCACTAGTAGCAATAGAACTTGACTTAAGTTAGAGCTGAACTTTGCCACAATAATCTTGATTTCAAAACGGAATGATGTGATCACCATCCAAAATTTTTTATACCAGATCCTGATCACCATCCAAAAGGGAATGATGTATACATATCCTGATGACCATCCAAAAGGGAATGATGTATACCAGATCCTGATCACCATCCAAAAATTTTGTTGTTCTCTGATATAAGTATCAGATAGTTGTATATGATATATAGATAATAGATATGTTTATGTTTATGTATATGTATACAAGTATCTGGTTTCTCCGCCAGATTAGTTCTTCTCTTTCTCATCTGGCTACCAATCTAGGGACTTTAATCTGCATTTAGGTGTTCTTCTCTTTCTTTGAATTCTGCTCTATGTCAGGTTCTGTGTTGGGCACCCCATGTGTTTTTTGTACCCCATGTGAGAAGGTTTAGTTTCTCAACAAAAAAAAAAATGTGAGAAGGTTTCACCCAAGCAACTATTGTGGCACTTCCATACTCTGTACCACATACTGCAGTAGCCTCAATTGTTTCTGTCCTGCATTTTTTTTTCTCAATCAGTTGGCCGTAATACGTCAAATCTAGCCCATAACTGCCATAATTTCTGCAACCTATCTAGCTTCCATCCTTGATTTGGAATGAGCATTAGTATGTTTTCCAATGAGATAATTGCATGCTTTGTGAAAATATGCTTTCTGCACGACGAACCTTGCTCTTGCATTTGTGTAGGTGGGTTATTAGTTAAAAGATGGATGCAATGCATTTTGATTTGAGGTAACTTCATACCGATGCTAGATTTGAAATGTCACTGATGCTAGCTTTAACTGCCTTTGCATCATAGAATGCCGACATTCTGGTGATTGTTGTTACAGGAGGCATTAAAACAAGGATCGTGAAGAAGGAAACACCATGATTCAGAATTCATCAACGATAGTTCTTTGTAGACTGCACGTATAGCTTTTCAAATTTCAAGGTGGGGAGATATCTCCAAATCGAATACAAATTTCAAGAACACCATTCTTTTGTTCTTGTACTCAGTTATTTAGTTTCTTCTTTATATACAAATTGTTCTTGATTTGCTACTGACTAAGTGAATATATAGAATGTCAATGGTATCATACTGATTGCTGCCATGCCACTTTGTGCTGTTTGGAGATTCTTATTTCATATCATGTCACATTGTGGAACTGGAATATGAATTGTGGAACTGGAATATGAATAGCTAGAGCAGGCATACACCCACTGGGCACACTGAACAAAGGGAGAGATTGAAATGGAAAATTGGGATATAACTAGCTGTGCATTAGTCTTGCAACTTTGCAAGGTGAAAGACGTTGCTGGCAGCTGAGACAGACATGCCACATTTATGCATGGATCCTTTGGTTTATATCTTTATGGAATTGATAATGGTGATGATTGATAGGTCCAAATAACCTGTAGCCTAGTGCTTTATATTCTTTTACTTATCATTTTAGATCATGTGATGTGATGCAAATGTCACTTTTGCCTTAATCAACTCAGTACTATCTTCAGTTTTGCTAATTTGATTTTGGTTTTCACATGCTTCTTTAATGTGTTAACTATAGAACAAATTTCAGATTTTTTGGAGTCAATCAACTTGTGTTAGCTTGTTTTGGAATCAACAGAAGTTACATTACTTTAATTTTATACTTAATTGGGACAATTCTTAATTATGTACTGGAATATTGTATACTGAAAATATTATGTATTTGATGTAATTGATTATTTCAATTCTAGATTATGTACTGAAAATATTATATTTTTTTAATATCTTTCTTAAACTGCGAAACCAAAGTAGTGATCTGAAAGGTTGAAATTAGGCGTTGGTTCGAGCCTGGCTCGCGACAAGGCCTTTGGTCATATCATATCTCGGCGCCTCCGTTTTATTAGTGGGTAGGAATTTTTTCTCGGTCACCCAAACAATCGGTGGGAAATTTTTCCACCGGGAATTTTATCCCACCGGGATTTTTTGACATCCCATGGGATTACAAAAATCCCGGCCGGGAATTTTTTTGACATGGAAAAAAATCCCGGTGACCCAAACAAGCCCTAACTGAGATGGTTTCGATCTTGATCTGGTTGCACCTAGACTGTCCTTCTCCCCCAAATTTGATATGATTCGCTAGTGTAGTTCGCCATCTGTTGGAGTCAAGCAGTTACAATTGAGGAATGGATCTCATGGATCTGATATGTGCCGTTTGTGATTGGTGACCCACTGGAACTACTTAGTTCTAAGTGAAGAATGCACCAAGAACACAACAAACTAGGAGGATACCCCGCGTGTTTAATGATATAAACTCGTATCATTACTTTCTTGAGGATGATTATTATTATTTTTAATTAACATAAATTACATTATGTTTATATTTTCACTTCAATAAGATACCAGATATCTTTTTTTTTAATTATCATTTATGAAGAACACTATATTTTTTTGAGGCTCTAATGCACACAATATTACAATATCCAAATGAAATAGGTAGTGAGAAATTGAGAAATGTGACAAAACAAAGTTAACTAAATTTCATTTACTATTTTGAATATTTCAAACATGAACACAATGCATAATCCAGAGTTACAAATTTGAGAGATCAACATGTAAATAATAATTTTTTATATACAGTTGTGTGGATATGTCATGTCTATTTTTACATCAACAAGGTCCAGAGGATATGTACTCAGTTTGATGTGTTAAATAGTTCATGAACCAATTATCCTCATTACTTTAGATTTGATAGCACGTTGTTGAGATCCCAAAGCATCAATTGTGTTTCCTGTTGCTTTTCCTAAAATTTGTCTACCAATATGATAAACATTGTTTATATACCAAACATGAACCTGAATCTTAATCACAATTTCAGCAGTTATTCCAATTCCTTGGAATATAAGCATATTGACAAACATTCTTTTTTGGATTATAAGAGTAGAAAAACGTTCTTTTTATAATGAATAATTGGAAAAAAAAAACACAATCAAGTCAGTAAGCCAATACTAATTCCTCTTCCTTTAATCTATTCATGTCATTGCACCATCGGTTCATGTAACAAGATAAATATCAAGAGCAATTGGAAAGGTATCTTGAAAGCATTGGGCAATCATAGGAGAATTAGTAAGTTATCAAGAGCAACGTGATGATTACACCATGTGTTGATGTCATGGTGAAAAGTTATTGACAAAAGAAACAAACCATCAAATTAACTAAAGAAGTGTAGGATAATGGGGAACCCAAAAAAAAAAATCAGCCATCAATTTTGTTTGAAATAAAGTGAAAGTCCTGATCAAATATCAGGGGAAGAACATAAAGAAAAGAATGAAAAGTATAATCTATTGGATGTATCCGAAGAGACATGAAAAGTACAATCTATGATAAGATGGTTTGTTTTTATTTTGAGTCTTTGACAGATAGAAACGTGGAGGAAGGGAGGGGATGCAATGGAGTTGTGTCAATTCAAGTGAGGAGCAGTTGGGGATAGGAAATAGGATGGTTTTTTTTAAGAGAGAAAAAATAGAGAGTAGTTGGCTAATTGGAAGGTTGTTATTGAGGGGTGAATAATCAAACAGCTCAAAATGTAGGGAAGCAAAACTCGAATGAGAATCCATCCAGTGGAAGTAAATAGGCAGCAGTTCAAAAGTGCCATGAGAAGCGGTTAATGGGAGAGAGGGGCGTGATTGGGAGGGCAATCAGATGGTGTATATGGATAATCAAACAGTATAATTTTATTGATGATGTGGCTCACCTAGGAGGTTTGCTTGCTAGTCAGAAATAGAATAAAGAAGTGTGTGTAATTGAGATGTGTCGATTTTGTGTCTTCAGAATTGGCAAATCAACATAGGATGCTAGAACTTAATGCGGTGCTAGGACTTTATCTGTTTACCATATCGGTATATCAGAGAGAGTAGATTTCATTCAGGAGATGCGCATTTTGTGGTGAAACATTGGCCTTGGGCTCAGACTTGCATCATTCGCAAACAAGCTGCTTGTTGAAGATTTCGAGTGAGTGTGCTGCTTTCAGCTTAAATCACCTTTTATGTTCTATATTTGAGTTTGGACTCCTAGAGTAAAGAAAGAAAAAGCAAGGGTTTGGCTTGCCTAACTTATAGAAGTCATCAAAGAATTATGGAATGCATCTCTTACAGTCCATGGCTAATTTTGTTTAAACGATATGCCTCAGGTACTACATCAACACAGACTGTTAGGGTCTACTAGAGTTCTCTAATGTGACAACAAATCTTATCTTGGTTAGCAAGCGTAGATGCTAAAGTGTAGTATTACTTATTTCTGGTTCTTCTATTTTAGATGAAAACTCATGGTTTATTACCTTAAAAGCAGATAGATTCAGCATATTCTGACAAAAGTATGTTGGAAATTACATAAAACTACTTTGAAATGGAGATGATTTTTCTGTAGTTCAATTTAACATTTGATTTCCCAATATTTGAGTATTGGCCTATTACGTACTCATATATGTGCTTTCATTTGATATTGTCTTCTTAAAGTAGCCAATTTGTTTGTCTTCTCTCTTCATCTGAAATAACCATTGTGATTTGAATCTGAATAACTCCTCAACCCTCCCTATTAAAAAAAAAGCTCCTCTTGTGTGCAGCTTTTAAGCATGCTCTCTTATTTATCCTTTCATTATATATGTAGCCACCTTTATACTCCCGAGAGTATGTACTCCCTTCTCTTAAATTACACTATAAATACTTTTTTAATGTACCAAAAATATTTCTTGGTAATTCGTATAGTTGGTTAGTTGTTCATTATATTATTTATGAAAAAATATGCCTTGTTCAAGTTGCAAAAACTGTCTTGAGTATGGGAACTATGAAGTGATTACATCTTATTAGCCTTGCTATAGCCTTGCCCTAATCGTATCAAGGTGTGTTTGGATGGAGATTTACTTGTCCATGATTTTATGCTATCTGTTGAATTTTATAACCAGAATATCGTTCATGCAATGGTTGAAATAAGTGAAAGTAGTACTTGCAGTCACTTCATTCGAGCTCCTGGGCCTAAGTTTGTGATCTCTCTATGAAAGTGGGTTGTAACACTCGACCAATTATAATTCTCCTTTTGATCTCCACAAAGTTTTCTTCTAAATATCACATTAGTGATGATGAGTTTATATTGTTATTAGTGGGTCCAAAACTTACATCCCAGTCATGTTGCTTCTGACATTCTGTATCCCTGTTCCCTATCATACTGGCACAAGCCTGTGTGTTCATACTTCATAAGCATCTATGCTTGAATTTATTACTCAAGTTCACTATATGATTTGTGCTCAAACAATATTAGTAAAGTTCAACTGTTGTCTGGCGACAATTGTGCACTTATTGCTTGTATGGATAGTTAGAAGCATTAAAAAATATTTCTTCCATATCTCTATGCAGAACTTCCTAATTCCAGCATTGGTACTCTGTACCACTAATCTTTGCTCGAAACCAAAATTTTGTTGGTTTTCTATAAAATCTCATGAAGGTAACTCACGGATTTGTCATGCTTCTTACTGGATTACTGTCTGATTACTATTTCTGAATAGTTAAGTTATATGAATTGCATCTGTTTGCTCAAGAACATTGGGCTTATTTTATCTGTTCTTCTCTAGAAATGGCTGAAAAAGCAGACTCTGTTGAAGCATTAACTCGTCGAGTTGAAGAACTTCAACGAGGTACTTACCCACATCTGTGTTTACTAATTTTGTGAATTTTGTCAATCATTAGTTGGGTTATTTCACTGATGGATCCCATCAAAATGTCTGCTTGTGTGCCAATCAATGTAGTTTTCAGTACTCAAAGACAGACTCCTTGGCCTACATTGGTTTTTCTACATGAGTATTTAAGGAAATCTTCCAAAAAGAGATTATACTTGTTTATTAGGTCAAATAGGAACAAAACAAAGCAGTTTTGACTTTTGATGCCTGCCAAATGTTATAACTGTTTTTCTTCTCACTAGTATCAAAAGATCAATAACTTACACATAATTCATTATATTACTAGCTTTTTGTTACTTTATGTCCTAACATTTGGAAAAACTATGTTTTTTTTTTCTAAGTTTGATTGAAAGTATTTTTGCTTACGTTTTGGTTTAGTTCATTGGTCAGTAACATCTTGTCCTGAAGTGGTTGACATTAGCGAGTCAAGTTTTGGTTTAGGAGCCACTGTGAGGTGCAGCAAGGATTGCTACAAATGTTAAACAACAAAAGCAATAAGTCCTCTGGAGTTCCTACACTGTATTGTTCATTTTTGTGATAAGGCTTTTCACCTATTCAAGTAGATCAAGGCTCTATTTGGAGACCTTCAGTTTCAGCTTAAACTATGCAGAAGTTTAAGCTCTCCTAAACAGGGTGCTTTTGGTGTGGGCCATGTGGCTTTTCAGGTATGCTAAAACCCCATTTGTACTGAGAACCTGAACCTGAAGTCTCCACCATCTTCTTTGAGTAGCCAGACTGGGTGGAAGTCTTTGATTGGCACCCTGACTTCAGCTTTTGGCTTTTTCCTGACTTTGTTATCATACAAATTTCAAGGCTCTAATGATCTTGACAGTTATTAATCTGTTGCTAAAGTCCAAGGCTAATTCCACTACGTTATTTTCCTATGGATGTGTTTAGGGTTGTTCAGCAGTAGATCAGAGTGTGCTGAAGTTGCTTCCTTTGGGTATCATAGTTACCACCTTTTCCTTTCTTCTCCTTTTTTCCTTTCGGGGTGTGGGGGGGGGGGGGTGGGGTTGGGTTTTCAAGACATGTTATCAATCATCAAATGCTTAATTTCTTGTACTTTATATTGCTGCTTTGTTGAATGAAGAATATATTCTCCATTGTTTTGCTTCTGCCCAAAACTATGCATGCTGACTACTTCTTGAGGAAGAATAGTTCTTTTCATTCACTTATTTTCTTTTGGCACAGACTTGTGGATTGACTGATAGATATTTTGTTTTTCAGAGCGCGATGAACTTAGAAAAGATATTGAGCAATTATGTATGCAACAAGCTGGGCCTGGCTATATTTCTGTTGCAACTCGAATGCTGTCTCAGAGGTGTTTTAATATCTCCTATTCATGTTTTACTCTTGTCCTTATGGTGAAACTAAAGCATTATTTCTATTGCAACTGTTCAGGACATCAGCTCTGGAGCAGGAGAATGAAAACCTTCAGAAAAAATTAGTTGGATGCATAAGAGAAAACCGAAATTTGCAGGAAGAGCTTGCTGAGGCTTATCGAGTTAAGGTGTGTGTCCCCCTACGTTCCTAGTTGCTATAGTTTTATATTTGCTATGTTACTTTGCTGCTAATGCTTGTTACTTAAATTTCAGAGCCAGCTGGCTGATTTACATGGTGCCGAACTATCAAAGGTTACTTCTCTACTGTCTATATTGTTTTCTTAACCCATACCCATAGCATTACTTTTGATACCAATGCTCGTTGTTTGGTAGCAAGTGGCTTGGTGCTGGTCACACCATTATCCACAGGCAAGCCATGTTGGTAGTGGCCATTGGGTTGTATTAGATGGAATTCTTATTCTCTGCAACTAAAGGGTTGAAAACCTTCTGGATGTATAATTGAAATTGGATAATAAATGTATTTTCTATCATCGTGGGGCATCAAAACCAAGAATTATTCTTCTTGTTTTGAATCTGCATCTTGAATCAAATTCCAAGGCAATAGACATGCCTAATGCTTGCTTGGCATTCTGTAGTTTTAACAAGAGATTTTTCTGGAAGTTTCCAATAGAAACTAGTTATGCAAAAATTCTTGAATCTCTTGAAGTTCATTTTCATACAGTATATATTCTTGTGTGCTTATCTTTAAGCAATAGGAGAATCAGCTAGGAAATCGTACACCTCTAAGCATGTTGGTACTTTCTTGTAAAGAAAAGTTTATAAAGCCCTTGCTTGCATTTCACCGCTTACTGCTGAAAGTACCTTTTTTCCTGCAATAATAATGCAGAACAAGGATCTAGAGAAGCAAGTAAGGTTTTTCCAGAGCAGTGTTGCTCAAGCATTTGCTGAACGAGATCACACATTAATGGAGGTCCTTTCCAGTTTACTTGCTATGTTGATTCATATCTAAAGGTTTACTGCTGTATACATGAAATTTGCCCTTTGCTTGAAGTTACATATTCTGTCTATTTGGATAGTGTGAGAAGGCAAAGGAACAAGAAGAATCAATATTAAAAAAGCTTGCTGACTTTGAGGAAAGGTATTGTTGTCTACTTTTTAACATCTTATATAACTGTTTAGCGGTACAGGTTGATAGATTTGTTGGTATTTACTCCTTTGCTACGTGCTGGGTGTTAGAGAATTATCTCTCTCAATCAATAAGGGGAGAGTGCCCTGTATATATATATATATATATATGTGACAAGTCTAGAGTACAGAGTACAGATCTAGAGGAAGATATGGCCTTAGACTAAAATCCTATATGTACAAGTAAACTAATATATATACATGTACTTAACACCCCCTTTCAAACTCAAGACAGATCAGACGTGTTGAGTTTGGAAAGAAGAAAACGATGTTGCTCTCTAGTCTGAGTCTTGGTGAAGAAGTCAGCAATCTGAAGCTCACTAGGCACATACTGGAGAGCAATGGTACCTTGCTGAGAATGAGATCGCAGAAAGAATGTATCTACACCAATGTGTTTCGTCAACTCATGCTTCATTGGATCATTGGTAATATGAATGGCACTGGTGTTGTCACAAAAGAGAGAAGTAGAAGCAGTTTACGGAACACTAAGATCAGCTAATAGCCAACGAAGCCAGACAATCTTAGCAGTAGTAGCAGCCAAAGCACGGAGCTCAGCCTCAGCACTGGAATGGGAGACAGCCGTCTGTTTCTTGGACTTCCATGCAAGTAGAGAAGTACCAAGAAAGAGACAGTAACCAGTGAGAGAGGGCCGATCAATGGGATCACTCGCCCAAGTAGAGTCAGAGTAAGTACGGAGCTGGAACTGACTCGAACGAGCGTAGAATAACCGATGCGAGGCTGTCCTACGAAGATAACGGAGCACACGTAGCAAGTGACTGTAGTGCACTGATGTGGGGGCACTGACAAACTGACTGAGCACATGAACTGCATGAGCAATGTCTGGCCGAGTGATAGTAAGATATACAAGGCTCCTAACGATATGACGATAACGGGAGGGATCAGGAAGTGGAGTATCGTCAATGGAACGTAACTGAAGATGGAGCTCCATGGGAGTAGCAACAATTCGGGTATCAGTGAGACCAGAGCGAGCAAGAAGATCCTGAGTATACCGCTGTTGGGACAAGTAGTAACCCTCCTCTATAGAAGTGACCTCAATACCCAAGAAGTAGCTGAGAGGTCCCAAGTCAGACATGAGAAACTGCGCACTCAGACGTTGCTTGATGAAGGCAACATACTCCAGATCATCCCCAGTGATCGACATGTCATCTACATATAAGAGAATCAAAGTCCGACCACGAGCTGAGCAGTGAATAAACAAAGCAGGATCATGATCACTAGCAATGAAATCAGCTGCAAGAACCACCGATCGGAAGCGCTCAAACCAGGCTCGAGGAGCTTGTTTGAGATCATATAGAGCACGACGAAGACGACAGACGTGACCAGCAGGAGCTGAAACGCCGGGAGGCGGCTGCATATAAACCTCCTCCTGAAGATCTCCGTGAAGAAAAGTATTCTTCACATCCAGCTGAGAGATAGTCCAGTGACGAATAGCAACCACAGCAATCAATGTGCGAACAGTAGTCATATGAGCAACAGGCGCAAAGGTCTCATCATAGTCTCTGCCATACTCCTGCTGAAATCCCCGGGCTATCAAACGAGCTTTGTAACGCTCTACAGAACCATCAGACTTGGTTTTGACTGTGAACACCCACTTGCATGTGATAGGAGTGGCATGAGCAGGTAAGGGAACAAACTCCCAAGTGCCGGTGCGATCCAGAGCAGCAAGCTCCTCAGTCATAACCAACTGCCACTCAGGAATAGAAGCAGCCTCCTGATAAGAATGTGGCTCACAAATAGCACCTGAAGCAGCAAAACCATAGCGATCAAGAGCAACAATAGTCTGGCGATCACGAAGAGCATACTTATGGGGCAAAGCTGGCGGATCATCAGTAAGAGCACCATCAATACTGACCAGACTATCAGGAGGGGTAGCAGATGTAGGCTGAGGGTTAGTAGGGACAGTAGCAGGAGGGGTAGCAGAGGGGGGTTGTCAGAAGGAACCCGAGGACGACGAGTGTAGCGAAACAGAAAAGGAGAGGTATGTGAGGAATTAGGAGAGGATGCATCAGAAGTGGGAAGAGGAGATGTATCAAATGAGGACATATCAGGTAAAGAGAGGAAGGAGATCGGATCGGGAGGATGTGTGGTGCAAGGAATGGAAGAGTGAAAGAAGGGCCGATCCTCAAGAAAGGTAACATCTCGAGAAAAACGAATACAGCGAGCAGAGGGATCATAACAGCGATATCCCTTATGCTTAAGGCTGTAACCGAGAAAAACACACTCAATAGACTGAGCAGTCAGCTTAGTGCGCTCTTGAGGTACAAGGACATAGCACGTACAACCAAAGATTCGAAGGTGATCGTACCCAGGAGAGTAGAGAGTAGGACTTCTCTAGAACACTTGCCATGAAGGCGAGAAGGCTGAATGTTGATAAGATATACAGCCGTGGAGATAGCCTCAGCCCAAAAATGACGAGGAACATGAGATGCGACCAAGAGAGTGAGTGCAGTCTCAATAATGTGACGGTGTTTGCGTTCAGCAACACCATTCTGAGCATGAGCACCAGGGCAAGAAAGCTGTGGAAGAGTCCCTTGACTGCTAAGGAACTGACGAAAAGCAGTAGATAAGTACTCGCCTCCAGAGTTAGAACGAAAAACCTGAATAGTAGTGGAAAATTGTGTCTGAATCATGCGAGCAAAAGACTGATATATAGAAAGAAGCTCCGATCGATGTGTCATAAAATAGACCCAAGTATAGCGAGAGTAATCATCTATAAAAATGACATAGTACTTATGACCACTCTTAGACACGAAGGGAGCAGGACCCCATACATCAGAATGTACTAAAGCAAAAAGATGACTAGAACTAGAAGTACTAGAAGAGTAGGGGAGTTGTAGCTGTTTACCCAGCTTACAACCTGGACAGACAAAAGTGGTGTCAACAGACACACGACCAAGGACACCATGACGAGCTAAAGTGGACAGACGAACACCACAAAGATGACCCAGTCGATCATGCTACTGTGAAAAGCTAGCTGAAGATGCAGGAGTAGACGCCAAGGCAGAAGGGATGGTGGTAGTGGAGCGGACTGGACGCAGTAGGTGATCAAGAACATAGAGACCCTTAGAGCCTCTACGGCGATGGCCAGTACCAACGAGTGTCCCTGTCCGATGATCCTACACAAAACAATGAGAATCATCAAACCCCACAAAGCAATGCATATCCGTCAGTGACCAACAGACATAAGGCTCATGGAAAGTCTGGGAACAAGAGAAACAGCTTGTACTGTAAGTTATGCAGTGGAAAGGGTACCCTGTTGGGTAACTGGCAGAGAGGTACTATCAGCTGTCTGTACATAAGTGCTATCTGACACAGGCCGACATGAGCGTAGCTGAGAGCTGTCAGAGGTCATGTGAAAAGAAGCCCCGGAGTCAAGAATCCAGGGATAACTGGCAATACCTGTCGCAGAAGTGGAAGTAGCGGCAAGACTCGCTGACCCACTGGAGGAGGTCCGATGCTGAAGAAGAAGAGCCTATAGTTGATCTGAGTTGGCCTGAAGTTGGGCCAGGAGGGCAGTGGAAGCAGAGTCACTCACAGGTACAGCAGAAGCAGCAGTACGACCACGTGATTGTCTACGAGGAGGCCTCAGCTCTGGATGGAGCTTGTAGCACCGCAGAACTGTGTGTCCCAGCCTCTTTCAGTGAGAGCAGACAACGGGACTAAAAGCCACTGGAGCTGCGGTGGGGACAACGTCAGATGGTGTCTGAGCATCAGGGAGCTGAGTGGCTGCCAAGATAGTATGTGAAGAAATCGGCAATGTAGTCGAGAGCGAGTGAAGACGAGTCTCCTCAGCATAGAGGGCAGCAAGAGTCTCATCCATGGTAGGTGGAGTGGCGCGGCTGAGTAACTGAGCTCAAATGGGCTCGAACTCCGGACGAAGACGCATGATGAAATCAAAAACGGTGCGTCGCTCCTGATGTCTCGTCCTGGCAGTGCAGTGAGTGCACGTGGCACAGGTAGAGGGAGGTGCCATGGTTGTCAACTGGTTGGATATGCCCATATAAGTGCTATAGAACTCTCCAAGAGATGCCTCCTGCTGATGCAGGCCCTGAAGATGTAAGAGAGAGAACTCATGCGCCGAGCTGCTCTGAACAAAGTGTCACTGAAGACACTCCCACATCTAGCGTGCCGTCAGAAGCTCAACAATATGCATCCGAATCGACACCTCAGCACTCTGACAAATGATACACTTGACCCACTTGTCTGCTCGATGCCAGGCGGCAAGAATCTTCTCATCGGCGCAGGAGGGGAATCAGTGAGATGAGACTCCAGGTCAGCTCCCATCAGCAGAAGACGAATTGTAGTGGCCCACTCGTGGTGGTTCTGCCCATTGAGCTTGATGTCAGCAACGGACAGACTTGTCAAAGAGTTCATGGCTCAGAGATAGCTCGAAAAAGGCTCAGAAGAGTCGGCTCGGCTGGTGACTTGGCTCGGCTCGGCTCGGCTCGATGGCTTATCTCCTCTTCGCTGGCTCGATTTAAGGTGGCGGCGGCGCTAGGGTTTTAGTAGCAACGATAGCGGCGGTGGCGGCGGCGCTAGGAGCGAGCGGCGGCAGTAGAAGAGGCGATCCCGAGTCAATCCCGAGGTCGGCTGCGATGGCAGAGGAATGAGCGGCGGCGGCAGAAGAAGCGGTCCCGAGGTTGGCGGAGGAAACTCGCGACAGCAGGTGAGCGACGAGCGGCAGCAAAAGCTCTGCGGCGGCGGAAGAACCTCCGGAGGCGGTCTTGGGAGAGGTCTCGTGGTCCCGCGACGAGGGGAGGTTGCTCGCGACGGCAGATCTAGCGGCGGAAGCTCGGAGGTGACTCGCGATAGCAGGCAAGGGACGAGCGTGGAGAGAGGCTGCCGGAGAACTCAACGGCGAGAAGAACGACAATGCACAGCGGCATTCATCGGGAGAGTGGCTCTGATACCATGTTAGAGAATTATTTCTCTCAATCAATAAGGGGAGAGTGCCCTGCATATATATATATGTGACAAGTCTAGAGTACAGAGTGCAGATCTAGAGGAAGATATGGCCTTAGACCAAAATCCTATATGTACAAGTAAACTAATATATATATACATGTACTTAACACTGGGGACCTTCAATTTCATGTAGGATGTGAGGGGATTTATTGGACGACAATTGTCCAATTAGGCATTAGAACCAATTTGTCCTCCAGAGTAACTGATAGAAAGTTGACTTACTGGTAAGAATAGGGTTTTCCATGATGTTACTGATCATTTTTCCAGCAGCAAATATTTTAATTGGTATTTATTTTTTACTGGCAATGAATTGAGGCATAGCATCAAGCTGTATACTGGCCGGTATCTCGGCGCTAATTATGGCTGGGAAACTGATGTATGAATCTGTCAATGCGTATCAAACTTATGAGAACAGAGGTGTTCTGTGGCTGACTCTTGTTTGGAGTACAGAGAGTTCTATGTAGTTGATTATCATTGTCACCATTCTTTTATTTTTAAGACTGGAACTTTGAAAAGTATTTGAAAAGGACAATTGAATTGTATATCTCAGAACACTTAATGTTTATGCTTCCCATTTAAGGTGATTGTGTGCCAAATGGAGCAATACTTGAATATGTATTTTCAGTGACTGTAACACATACTGTTCCTGTAGACCTCTATTATCCTTACAATACATCATACATGCCAACAAACAAATATAAGTGGGCTATTATTTTCTGTTATGCACTTGAGTCTACAATGCTTCAATCCCAAATTAGTTGTGCTCGACATGAAGTTTTGTTCTTACATTCTTTGGAAAAAGAAGCATATGGAACATAAACTCATTCAGCATAGACAACAGAGCTGGAACTACCTATGATATCAACATAACTAGAATAAGAGCTGAAGCTTAATATTTGTTTTATGTTTCTGCTGTTCTCGTTTAGGTTGATGAGGGTGTTCTTCATTTGCTCGTTTTATGATCTGTTAGTAACTTTTTTCCCTTTTTTCGATCATATAACTTATTCCTTCTGCAATTATGTTACTGCGTAAAGTGGTTTCCTAGTCCTCTGTTGGGACTATATGCTTATTTTCAAATTGCTAGTTTTATTATTTTTTTTGTTATCTTTTTTTTGAACATTCAACAATGGACTCTTTAAAATATCTGTTACAGGGAATTTTAACTTGATGTTTTGAATGATATACTTTTTATCTTTGTCCAAATATTGTAGTTCTAAGTATCAGACAACACAAAGTAAGATGTTATTTTACTAATTGGCAGGACACAAGAATATCAATCTGCAGTTGATGATCAGAAAATGTTGAATGCTGCCTTGCAGATGGAACTAACAGAACTGAAGGCACAGACTGATTCATCCATGAAAGTAAATATTAACTTTTATTCATTGGTATATACTATGGCTATCAACCAGGAACTATTTAAGGCCACTTGATGGGAACTAGTCCTTCTGCTTCATGTGGCGGAGACATTCACACTTTTCTTAAAAACTCTGCTAAAATTAGTCACTGGTATCATTCCTTGATAAATTGGCTGTCCTAGGGTCAGCATTCATGGATTTAACATGGGTTGCACCAACACTTCTGCTAGGCAGTGTGTAATATTTCTAATACTCATCCAACACCAACATGGCCATGGTGCTTCTCCAACAGGAGTACTATTTTTTTGTCCCTCAACTTGGCAGTGGGTCCAGTTTGGACCCTGACCTTTTTGGGAGTACTGTTTTGGTACCTCGACTTTGGGGTGGGCTGGGCCTAAATAAAGCATTTTAAGTTACTGATAGGTGTGACCAACTGACAAGGGGCCCCACCTGTCATTGGCTTGGAGTCTTTATGGACTTGGTTTTTTTTTTTTTTTTGGGCAGGAAGTTTGATTTGGATTTGCCTCCAAATTGAGGGACCAAAATGGTGGCATGGAAAGTTCATCGTTTAAATTGGGCCCAACCCCAATGTTAAGGAACCAAACTGGTATTTTTTGTTTTTCCAACACATACTAGAGCCTTAGCTGTTCTATCAAATTGGCAATGCCATGTAGGTGCTATCTTAGAGAAAAAGGAATTCTTTTGTTAAAGGACTAAAATTCGGTGTTGGGGAAAATGAAAATATTGTCCAATATGGCAGTAGCAATTTGATATAATATTGTTAATAAAACTTAACCTTTTGAACCATATTCATTTAATGCGTAATCTAAGTTGTGATCTATATAAAAAGACAATCATGATATTCCATCTGTTTCATAATACTCTCTCTGTTTTGCAATATAAGTCTATTTATTGTGTATGTTGGAATTAAGATGCACGAAATGAGAGGAAAATAAATGGTGATGAACTATAGTGCCTCTATTAAATAAAGTTTGGAAATGAGTGGAAAGGGTATTAAAGGAGGAGAGAAAAAATATTAATGAGGGCAAAGTGTAGAGTTGTATTAAAAAGTGTCTTGGGATTTTAAGTGTTAAGGATATCTTTATCTATTTAGTTAGGATTCTTATTTGATTAGGACTTCTGTTTGATTAAGATTCTTTTAGATTGATCTATATATATAGGCTCATTGGTTAACAATAATGTATCTTTGTGTTTTTCTTTTTTATTCTAATATGGTATAAGAGTTAAGGCCACCCAATCCCTAAACTTAGCCACCCATCTACCATTATCCATTGCCTCTTGGAGGCGTCGAACATGAAACTCTTAGGTGTGGTGCCAAGAAAAATTTGGTCTTCTTTGGTCTTCCTCCTAGTCAGCGTAGTCTGCATTGCCCGGATCTCCTGTTGCCGCTGCCTTCTTTAACATCGTCATCTTGTGCAGTGCAGTTGAGCAGCACCACGTCCAAGAGTCATTATTTGCGGTCTCGCTGGCCTTCCAGTTGTGCAGCCTCGGATCGACCTCTGTGTCGAACAGATTGGATCTGGATATCCAGATCTCGTTCCCCTTGCTGTTGTGGTCGTCCTCAAGCCACCCAGATCTGGTCCATTGTTGCAAGCTTCCGCTGTCATCGTTGGACTTTGCTGCTAGCTGTGTCGATTCTAGATTTGTCGAATCCGTAGATCAGGCCTCCACATCGCAATTTCCTTCAGATCTGGCTCCCTGTCTTGTTGCCACCATGTGCCCACTGCTCTCCGCTGCCTGCCGTCCTCCATGTGTACGTTTGCTTGATCCCAACGGCCAGGCAGGGCAGAGGAAGCTTCTGGAGATGCATGCAAGCGCTTGATCCTGACGGCGAGCCATGCCCACCATCCTCCATCTGTTGCAGTCACTGTTGTCTATGTTTCTGGTCACCTTGCGTGGACGCTGGCAAGAGCTTCTGAGGAAGAAAAGGAAGAAGGAGAAGCATCTGAGGAAGATGGGATCTGGAATGGAAGAAACTAGAGTGTTTTGCTTGCTGCCATCCACCTGCTTGCTGCCACGTTGTTTTGCTTGCTTGCTTCTTGCTGCCGCATTCTCTGCTGTTTTGCTGCCATGTTGTTAGCTTTTTTTTTTTTTTTTGGTCTCTGCTCACATCCTTTGCTTCGCAATTCAGATCGCCTCTGCTCCATCGTAGATCTTTGTCTTGCTTTTTCTTGTCGGCATTGCTGATCTGTTATGGATCAGCCTGGTCTGATTAGCAAACCATTGATCATGGCTTCTAGTATGCCTTCCAGTGTTAAGGAGGAAACATAAGGTATACAAAAAATCTGAGGAAGAAAGTTTTGGTCTGGTTTGGTCTAGTTCAGCGGTTTTGGTTTAGCCTTCCTTTACCAAATCTGGTTTGGTATTTTTTGTTTGCTGCAATTTTTTTGTGTGCTGTTGGCTACAGTTGTGAGTAAGAACTAGAGGGTTTCGGTTATCCCAACTTGTTGGTTGTTTCCCCTTGGTGCAAGTTAAAAATCTGATGGATTTTCGGTTGTCCTGATTAAGTGGAAGTAAAAAATCAGAGTTTTCGGTTGTCCCGACTCATTCTTACTGCTATGTTGGATTGGGAGTGTGTCATCATTCTTGTCACGATGTGTATTTGGTTTGTAAGCTGCCGATGTTGCCGTTGCACCATCTCATGTATTTGGGTTATAAGTCGTTGACTAATATTCTGTTTGGTTAGGACTCATCTATATTGGCCTATATATAGGCCCATTAGTTAACAATAGTGTAGTTTGGTGTTTTTTCCTAAATCTAATAGTAAGTAGGCTTATATTAAAATGTTCAAAAACATAAAGTAGGATTATATTGTGAAACAGAGGGAGTATAAGCCTACTTTCCTTTCGTGCCATCTTAATTCTTGTGTGCATAGGAAGTAGACTTACATTTCGAAACAAAGGGAGTATAGTCAAAAACTTTGTTTTGAACCTTATATGTTTTTGATGTAAGGACCTGTATTTATATTGTTATGAAATTCATAAATGAAAATGAAATAGTTAATGGGAGGGCTACTATTATCCTTTTTCTTGTATGTGTTCCTCAGATAAGGAATTTGTCCATTTCATGTTTCGAGGTCCCAAAGAAAAGGTGTGGAAACAGGTAGAAACTTTTTAATGGAAACATTATAAATCATTGCATCATTAGTTTAGGTACTGAGGCAAGTTGAGAAATAAATATTTTTATTTTTTAACATATGAATGTATGTGTGGCTGTGCTGGTATTTTTGGAAAATGGCCATTTCACCTTTTCCATATTGTGTTGTACTCGTATGGTGTGTTGTGGTGCAATTTAGGATTTCCACCTTGTTGCCTTTTCTGCTTGCCAACCTTCTAGATGGTCAATGGGGGCCAAGCAGGCATATCACGATAGAAAATTATCTTAATGAGTCTCCTGAGTACGAATCTAAAGCATTCGTCGACTGCATTGCTTTCTGATCAGTGTGATTTGTTAATATTCGGTCCTTGTTCCTTAATAACATATGCTGTTTAAATTCATGGTGCAATGATGCTCTAGCCTCTAAATTAAGTTGATATGTTGTAATGCCTTTGTAATACCCTAATATATCAGCATTCACTCTCTTTCTATGGGGCACTGATGTTTGATTTTTCTTTAGGTTATTTTAAAATTCTTTGAAATTCGTCACAGAGACAGTGAGTGCTCTTCAAGTATTACTTTTGAAGAGCAATGTTCAATCCTTCTAGATGATTCTACTGACAATTGGAGTTTCAGTTCAGATGGTGAAACCTCAACTTCGAAGTACATTGTAAACTTAAAGCCCTTTGTCCATTAGAAAAAAAAACAATTTGCTATCTTATTGAATTGTTTAATTTTTGTTCCATTGGTTTTTTGAACTCATTATCTGTAATTCTTTTGTTGCATGTTGTAGTTTACTGTTTTAAGTTGTGTTTATCCTTGATTGCATTAACTTCTTTTTCTTTTGGGACCAACACACACCCACCACCACCACCACCACGCGTCCCCCCCCCCCCCCCCCCCGAAAAAAAAAAAAAAAAAAAAAACTAAGGGAAAATATGGATAAAATTTTTTGCCCAGTTATCAGTGTAATTCTTTAAGGATCTGCTCTTCTCTAAACTTCTCCTTTGTCATATAACTTCTGGCACTTAAGGTGTGTTTTAAACTACCTGCATGCTTGATGACATTCACAAGAGTTCAGTGTTAATGATTTCTTATTTTCTATTTAGTTTAGCCCAACTCTGCTAATAATTTCAGATCCTTTTTGACCAAAATCAGCCAATGTATGGTCGCAGTAAAACAAGATGACCTGAACACCCCTCTGTAACATTCCCAATCAATGCTCTGCCACTTATATCACTTCAAATTTCTTGTGCATGTGTGTGTGTGTTCTTTTTTTTTTTTTGCAAGGAATATTTGGACCTGTTTTGTTTCTCATTCCTGTACTCTTTGCAGAAACTTAATTGTGTTTATGTACGTCTGACAAATCCATATTTATTTAGGCATCTCTTGAAGAGGAGAGAGAGTCACTTAAAAGTAAAATAGCTAAGCTGCAAAGCAATTTACGAATGGTAAGAGATGTCTGGGTGAAAGGAAAAAGCACAATGTTTGGCTTTGCTGAAAAATTTTGTTTTTGGATATATAGGGTCTTGAGATTGAACAACATTTGCAAAGAAATGTACGGGCACTGGAGAAAAGACAGGTAAAGTTTTCAAAGTCATATATTTTTCTTCCTTCTGGTGTTTAAATTCTTGTACATCACTTTGGTGTGCAGAAATTGTATGATGATTTTATGAGAAATGGAGTACCAGCTCTTAAAGAGTTCTACGTACTTCAAAGGGCTGAAATTATGAAAATATTAGGAGAAGAATCATCTTATTTGAGCGCAGTTATTACTGAGATTCAAGACAAATTAAGTCAAATATGCCTGAACACTGAAATCATTGAAGACCCTCTTGGAGAGAAGCATTGCTGGGTTTGCAGATGTAAAGATGTGCACATCAAAATGGATCTTAGCTCTAGCAATATTTCTAAGGTTAGTTCACTAAGCAGTAAATTTCCTCCATGGAGATTATTTTCTTGTATGACATGCTTTGCTTTTAAATCTTCTTGATTTACCTTTCGCTAGTCACTTTCTTTTGTCTTTCCTTACATGTTAAGGTTTTTTGAGTGTGCTAAGCTCTTAACTCAGCTACTCAGGAAGGTTTTCTGAGACAAACCGCTACTAAAGAGGAAAAAACTTACTGCAACTAAATTTCAAATTAATTATTGTGAGGTTGAATCTCTTCATTGGTCTAGATTTATACTCATGGGTTACTAACATAAACTTTTTGCAGAAATTGTATGAAGACAAATTACTATGGAAAGAAGTGCCAAATCTTTTTACTATTAAGTTATAACGAACCTACACATTTCGTTGCTCTTACGTGCAGCTTCCCAAATCCCAACAACGCCGCATCTGCCTTGTGAACAAGCAAAGTCACCCTTAGTTATTGGCTATGCAAATCTTTTAGTCATTCTATTGCACTTCATATATGTTGTGTTTATCATGGTATTCTTTCACTGAAGAGAATTTAAATTCCTTATAGTTGCACAAATGTTTCCATAAGAATGATAAGGTCTTTGTTGGTTTCAGTTAGTTCAACAGTTTTTGTTACTTTACCAAAAACTGGAAATGATATTCTTATTATGGAGAACATTTTGTAGCTTTCTAGGAATCTATAGCTTTCAGCCATTTAAACTGAACGGCAAACTGTTTATTGTGGTTTTTTTTTTGTTTTTGGAATTTCTTTAACTTCAAGAATTGAAATTTGTTGTATATCGGGGCACTAGGACGGACATAGTACCCAATATATGGCACGTGGATTTATAGTTTGTGTAAGGGAGAAAACGGGCTCTGGTGTTTGTAAGACTTACTTGAGGATAGGAGAAGATGACAGTAGATTTATACAGATTCAAAAGCAAAGAGGCCTAATTCCTGTCAATACACCCTCTGGAGTGTCCCGGAGGAAGCTACTAGAGAGGGTACCAGTTTGTAGTATATCAAAGATGACAGAGTAAAAGGGCGATGATTATGACATGAACAGTTATTAAGTGCTCAGGAGCTTTTACAATCCATTTTAAGTGGTTAGCCTATAAAAATCAATCTATTTTGAACTGAGTGCTCGTGAGACAACTTGGTGAATGTAGACTGGATGAGAATGGACCTCAATGGCTCTAGATTGAGTTGAACTTCTCTTGCTAGAAATCGATGTAAAGCGGAATGATTTTGGATGATGATGTGCGAATCCTTTTATAGCCTCAACCTTCTAAGAGTTAGGTTGAGGAAAGGGATATTTCTGTGATTTGAATTCTGACTCCTATGGGAGTCCTTATCTTTGAAATCTTCTAGATAAAGATCTTTGCCAAATATAAAGAATCCCTATTGAACCGGGATTCGTGACATGTGGCGCATGTCACGACAAAATTTATTTTAGTAATGTTACTATATGGTTGATACTAAAATGAGATATCGGTATTGATCTATTCTCAAGTTATTATGAAAGTTTGCTAAAGAAATTATTGTCGACTCACTCTCCATATAATTATTGGTTTGACCTTTCTCTAAGTTGATATTTGTTTCTACTAAAAGTTTAACAAAGGTTTACTATTAAAGGGCCTTTCACTAATGATGGAACTATTACTGTTTAAGTAGTCTGATATGGGATTGAAGTCCTGTTCAGGATTGATTGGGAAACTGTAGGTCTTTGGACTTCTTGGACATATGCAACAATATATGTAGCTCTCTAGCAACATGTTAGTATTGGTAGTGTTGGTTGCTTCTGTTGGAAAAAAATGCACCAAAATGATACTTATAGTTTTGATACTGGATGTGGCTTTTGATAATAGCTAGTATTTGTTTGCCTGCTTTATGAAGTATATGCTGTCTAGGTTGAGATGGTCTAAATATGCTTCATCTTGGATTGGTTTATAATGATATTGGCAAGGTTTATGTAGTCAACGAGGTTGAGCACTTGTATCAATGTTGCCAGTGAACTGCATGGCTGATGTGGACATTTGCCAGTGTGGTCCACCACTATTGGTTAGGTTCATGATGAAATGATTGGCAATATGCACGCCTGTAGGTGGTAGTAAATAGCCCATGGAGCAGGGACTCAAACATTCATTTTCTATGTGACAAAATTGCTGTATTATGGATGCAAACAAAATGTAGGATCTTGATGCAGACAGCATATCACCAAAAAGGAAAAATAAGACATAAGGTGGGAGTCCAAAAAAAAAAAAAAAAAAAAAGTAGAATTTCTAATCCATTGTCACCTGAAAAACAACAAAAACATTCTAGCAAAACTGACAATAGATAAAAGAGGCATAGAGCTTACTCCTAGTGTACTCATTATTTTAAATTATGTTTTTAAGTTCTAATAAATGATATTATTAGTGGTATGAGTTAATTTTAGGGGGCTAATGCTATGTACTTTTGTTTTAAAAATAGGGGATGAAGATTAGAAGTCCAAAATAGGTTGCAACGTTAGGGCCTACTCTGGACATTTCAGATTACAGCAACATGATATCAAATTATCATCTTGTGTAAGCATATACCATGTCCTTGATTTTTCAATGGAGGGATCTTGTGTAATTGAATCCTGGGAGAATACTCCAAGGAGTATAGTTGATTTTACTAGAGGGCAATTTTTTGGTACTCCTAGGAGTACATGCTCCTAATAGAGGGTTTGGGTCTCCAAGTTCTCAAAAATTCTAAAAAATTACTCCCTCCATTTCTAAATAGATGTCATTCTAGACTTCTTATTTTCTTTCCAAATAAATATCATTCTACAAGTTTGAGACATATTTATATAATTTTTTTCATGTATGCCCTTACTTTAATAATAGAAGTTTACTTTCTCAAAAAGTTTGTCTACAAATATTAAAAAGATATACATGTATTGAGATGTAAATAAGCTTTTAATAAGATATATTAATTAAGATTAGTTTGGTCATTTTCTTTCATGCCGTGTTTCTAGTGCTAGATGTCAAAACAATATTTATTTGGAACGGAGGTAGTACAAGGTGTAGAGGGAATCATGTTATGGACCTTTGTAAAATTTCATGATCAAACTTAACAACATGTTGGAGGAAAAAAAAGAACCAGACTGAATATATTCCCATGTTTATGCCTGAATGGAAACACTTTACTTTGTAGAATATTTACTATTCTTGTGATTACATGTCTTGTAGGGTGATCTTCCTGCAGGCATCACTGCTGCAACATTTGATGCGTCGAAAGCACTTGCACAAGCTTTGCAGGAGAAGGTATGTTTTCATCCTCCTTTGGTTCTTTTAAACTTTTGACTCTATGAGTCAACTTGTGATGGAACAGTTTAATTCTGATCTAGTTTTATGGTGTAAGTTATGTTTATATTTTTTAGTAGGGATAATCTCTCATTACATTGGTTTGTCTATTACAGATGGATGCGCTTATGCTTTTCTCACAAGAACAAGAACGATATCTGTTGGAGAAGCAGAACAATCAAATTCTTATTGAGGACCTCCAAAAGAACTTATCTCAAGTACTCTCTCTCTTTGTGTGTGCATTTTTTTTGGGGGGGGATGGTGGTGGAGTGCATTTCTTGACATTTTCCCTCCACCTTGGTGCTTATTATCTAAAATGCTTGTTTAAAATCCTCTGTAACTTCCTCTTTGGCCTTATTTTCCAATTACACAAGAGAAAGATGCAAAGAATATTTCAAATGATAGAAGGATGGCAATGTTTCATCTGACAGCCATTAATATTATACTTTTTTACCATAGCGTATTATTTAGTTTAGTGTTGAATAAAAAAGTATGGCAGTCCACTTTTTTGTTTGTCAGGAGTATTTGCCGGAAATAATATCTGACTATGATTATAAAATATCTCTCTGAAACATAGATTTCTTTGGAAATTTATTCATAGATGGGTAGATTCAGAGCTTGACTGTCTATGCCAGTAGCACTTATCAATAAGATTATCATCTATAATCAATTGAACCAGTAGTTCTAGATTGGTTCTTCTACTGTCCTGAGAGGGAGCATGATTTCAACTTCTGGTCAGAACTTTTAGGAAGTATCATTGTTCATTACCCTTAGGTCAGGAATGAAGATATCCATTTGATGCAGATTTTTGGGAAATTGGAAGTATTTCAAATACAAGTCTGGTGTGGTTCTAGCATTGTTTACCATACTGGTTGCTGATACCACCATACTCACTGGTAGCAAAGCGGTATTGGTACCCTTTAGAAATTGTATTTTGTAATTCAAATTTGATTTAAAGTATGGTATCTAATGGACATACTTTAATTGCTTGAATTTGGAACGTGAGTGCATCTTTTGTTTGAAATTTCATTTGGAATTTAGCAAAATTTCTTGTATACTGTTGGAACACCAACAATATATGATACAAAAGATGCAACAAACAACATATTCTCTTGTTTACCCCGAATAGTATTTGCTACTGAAAATACTAAATAGAAAAAAGGATGAAAGTTCTCCTTTTTGTGTTAGTGTCATTTATATCATACAGTAGAGGTGCTGACACCCATGGTTCTATGGGGTTACTGAATGGGTTCTTGTTTATGGATTTTGGAAAATTTATATTTAACTTATAACTAATTTGTAGTAGTTTTCTTAGTCTTTTCAATCCAACAACTCAAAACTATTCAAACTGCTAGAAATTTTGCATTATGCATGGATGTTTTATTTGATAATTAATGTTTGTATGGGCTAGTTGAGTTATGAATATTGTGAAGTTTGAACAAAACATAATTGGTGAGTTTGTCCTACACTCCTAGTTACATTCACATGTCAGTCTTTCAATCAATAATCTGGTGTTCCATGACATACTTTTTGGTTCCCCAAAAGGATGAAAATGGTATACCAGATGGTGAGTACAACTACATTTTATAACCATGTTTAGACCCATGTATTATCATTTGTTCCAACCTCATCAATGCCTTGTACCAAATAAGCATCCTACGATTATGCATTCATAATGTGGATCTTTAAATTACAAACTAATACTTTGAAATAGATATTGCTTTTGCGTTATCTATTCTGGCTTTCTAATATATCTACATCGGACCTGAGCATAATGCTTATGTTAAGAGCTAGTGAACAATCTTTACTTCGTTTGTACTTTAATACATGAATTCATCTCTGAACTACATATGCTTCCAGCACAATTCATTGTTTTGGATAGCCTTTTTCTTCTCTTTTCCTTCATAGCATCTTTAGAGTTTGTCTTATAATGGTACATACCTCTGGAGCTCTTAATATTAGATGCATGAGTCTTAGATAACCAGTTTCTCCTGTTATATATAGGTTAAAGACGAAAAGGTGAAGGTTCTCATCGAATTGGCAAAACTAAAAGAAGAATACCTGCTGTTAAAAGGGTAAGCTTCTTGTAAAGCAAGTGATCATAATGTCATCTTCATCATTACTAAATTTTTTTGTGGTTTTTTGTATATTCCTTTTTTGTACCATGGTAACCACTTGATCCATTTATAACAAACCTTGGAATTGCAAATAGGCCTTGGAGAAATGGCCAGCTAATGGACAGGACATGTTGTATATCTTTAAAAAAGGACTTGTAAACCATAATGACTACATTTTGATCATATCTGGTTATCGGTAGGTCCCTTAGCTGAGATGGGTTTTCAAGTTGTGAGTATAGGGCAGGAAATTAGGTCTGCAAAACAAAATGTATACCCTGCAATCAAGGGAACCTAGCTCACCTGGTTCCTTCTGTCTTGGCTGCCAAGGCAAAGAAGTATGACGCCTTAACACAGTTTATAACTAATTTACAAGGATTACAGTAATGACAGTTAGATTTATTACTCTTCCAAATGTTTGGAGAGTTTGTGATAGGAGTTGTGGACAGTAAATGGGCTTTAGACAATTAGACCACAAGAGAAAATTTCAGTTTCTGCCATGGCCATCTTTTGGATATGGTAGTTGGCAAGACTTATTCTTTCAAGGCTTTGCATGGTCATCTATTTAGGAGCATGCGCCTCTGCAGTAAGGCTCACCCATTTTGGAGGTTTGTAGTTGTCAGTGAAAAAAAAGAGAAAAATGCAACTAAAAGCTTCGTTAGCTTTAAGCAACAAGTCACCTACATATGTGCATTAAAGGAAATTAATAACATTATCTCCTTTCTGATTTGGATTCAAGAACTCAAGAAAACAACTGTAACGTGGAGTTGGTTCAAATGGAAGTGGAAGAGGGCAGAAAAATGCCAAGTCTGGATATGTTCTTATGGTATTTACATATGCTCTCCTTAATTTCTTATCATCTACACTATCATTTGCTTAATGTAGCAGCTCTATAGTGAAGCATGGTCATGAGACAGCTGACCCTCAGAATATCATAACTAGCCATGACCAACAGGGGATGCTCAAGACTTTCCTTAAGAGGGCGTCCTTAAGACACTGGGTAAGAAAAGAAAGCAGTAATGATGGGAGTGAGAACTCTGATGGGAATGATCATACAGTTTGTAGAGAGTACTCGGTGGATCTTGCAAGGTTTGTGATATTTCTATTTTTGCAGATTGCTCTCCTCATGATATAGGACACACTGGATTTTTAGCTTTCTTGTTTGATTTTAGTTCCTTACCTTTTTCCCTTTCACTTCATGTTAAAGGAGGTCACACTGAAATTACTGTGGTGAAGAAGATTGGTAAATGCAATGTGTCCCAAAATTTACCAGAAAGTACATAGGCTGAATATCTTAAAGACAAACATTGGCAAAAATCTATCTCAATGGCATTTTTTAATCTCTTTAACCATAACTTGTGTCGAAATGTTAAAAGGCTATAGTAATAGATGCTTCTAATTCTTTCTGTTCAAGTCAGAAGTAATATAGTTTCTTATTGGTCATTTTGTCTCATGTCTTACTGCATTACAGGTTGAAAATTGAAAATGCCACTCTTTTGGAAAGTGTTGCTACTATGGAACGTCTTACTTCTTCTGTACGTGGTCTTCACATTGTGCTTATGAAGGTTAGTAATATGCTTTTTTTGACTGGTACGTTTAATCTTCTTACAACAAAATATGGAAGTTATTGCCAAAAAAAGTGGTTGATGCATCATAGATATCATTGGACCTGGAGGTCATTTGTCTAAGTCGATGGGAAAGAAAAATAGTGACATCATTAGATGCTCAATTTTCTCATAATATTATGGAGTTTCTTTTATCCATATGCTGCAAATCTATTGTGTCACTGATAGCATTGTTGGGAACTTGGGATACTACCAGTCAATGATGGTCCTATGATTGTATGTGTTTCTGAAGGAATAGATTTGCTTTTGCAGTGCACTTAAGATATATTGACTTTGAAAACAGTGCAGATGGCAAGTGGAAATTTTGCATTCCAGACCGCAATTGTAGCACATTGACTTTCCAAGATCATCAGTTCATCACAAATATAATTGTTTTTCATTGCTATATAATATTGAATGCAACTCATTTGAAAAAGTATGGTTCAATCAAAATCATAGAAAGTGAAGAACTTGGTTGAAGTCCTTGCTAGCATATTCAGAAACACTATATACAACTTCAAGCATTAAAGAAAATAGTTCTTGGCTTCTTGCATCAGATTATTTCGGAGATAAAATATCTGACTTGTTTAAGATGCAAACAACACAAATTGTTTTTCCATGTCACTGTAGTGTTCAGAAAATCTGCATTACAATCACTCCCGGCTCTTGCACTTCTGAGGAGCACACCTGGTCCTTTCTTGCATACTATATGACACCATGCTTGTGATGTTAGGTCCATGGAATCTGTGTATACCAAGCTCTGTGTACTCTGGTGGGATGTAGCAAAAACTAGGAAAGTTGCTGTCAGAGAGGGGAATGGCCCAGACTCCTGTCCCACATTAGTTTAGGAAGCTCATAAGAAATGCACTTCCATGGTGCCAATATCACAAAAGTTGCTGCCTGTGACTATTGGAATGGAGCCAAGATGTTTTGCTGCTGCCTTTTATTATTGCTGCATTGGGAATTTGTTAGTTTTTGCTTGCTGGATGCATGCACTAATGGGTTCTAATTACCATGTTTTCTGGACAAGGTTGACTGGGCTTTCATAAAGCAGACTGCTTGTTTCATTGTATAGGTTTAGTAAAAATGAGAAATAACTGCTCATTTGTTGCCACGATGAATTTCTCAGGCCAAGGATGATGTGAAATCAGCTGATTCTCTGGAGAGTACTTATGAAGCATTGAACAGCCTCATAACTGAAGCAAACCTGATGAAGACAGCACTTGGTGTGGTCCTTCCTGTTAGCTGGTCTGGGAATTTGCGCAATGCTATTACTTCTGAAGCTCTATATGATCCAGTTGATTCACCTAAATCATTGAAGTCCGAAAAAGTCGATCTGCTATCTTCTTCTGGTATGGAGATGGTGGAGCTGCTAATATTAGCCGCTGAGATCCTTAAGGAGAGCTTTATGGTGAAGAACAAAAAGCCTGAGTTGTAAATATTATTTTGATTCTCAACCGTTTATTTTTCCATGGTTTGGAAGCAACTTTATATCTGGGAAAAAAATTATCTGGTGTATATGCTTCAACTGATCTTTGTAATTCTTGTTCATATACACTATTAGTCAACTGTAAATGCTAAATGTAGGGAAAGAACGCTGGGGAAAGGTGTTGGAAATTAGCTTGCTTTACTATTTTCTGAAGCTACAGTTTATGCAGAGATTTTATATTGATGGAGCCAGCATTAATCTTGTCCAATGGAACTGGAGGGGAAAAACTTGAAGATTTGTCGTATGCTTTATTTGATATGGCATACACCAATCGGGCAATACGTTTTGTAAGTTTCATTTGTAGGAATTTACTTGTCTTCGCGGTGCATGTGTATATGAGCAACGCTATTTAGAATATATTCTTACAAAATTTTTGCAAAATGTAATTGGGTGGTGTAGATCAACGGTACAAAATTTGATTGCTGTTGTAATAATTTAGACCAACAGTCCCATTTCTATTTGTTGAGTCTCGTCCCGTTCAATTTTAAAAATTAGGTCTCACTTCTCAATTTATGTCAGTTAGATCTCATCATTTAATTGTTTATTACTTAGTTTGTACTCCATTATGACATGTGTTTGTTTTGGTTCGAAGGTAGAAAGGTTATATCATTCTCCCTCTTGAAAAAGAGTCGTCTTCAACTATGGACAATTTGTAATGCAAGAAACACAAAATTCAGAAATATAGAATCTTTTATTCATGTCGATTAGATGAACTCTCTGGAGATTTACATTGGTTCTTCCTATCACCCGGAAAGGATCATCTTCATTCATCTTCTCCTATCAAATATAAAATTATAAATAATTTTGTTAGGTAAAAGTTTTAGTTCTTCATTATTGAAGATAATCTCTAGGTGAGTTTGCTCCATTTCCTTCTGGACATTTGTTTCTACTAGTATGTGATGCACTTGATTTGTCTTCAAATAATTCTTTCTCACTTTTTGGAGGAATTAATCCAGGAGGATCTTCGGGTCCTTCAGGTTGAGTTCGGAAAAGATTCGCGACTTCGGAAGGGTTCGCGACCTTGGAAAGTGTTCAAGACCTCGGGAAGGATTCGATCTCTGGTCGGATTGTATTCTGACCAATATATATATAACTGAGTCCTATCTGTTTAGGTTTAGTTAGTGTCCGAGTCTGATACGTTTAGGTTATTGAGTCTTGTCGACGATTGGAACTCTGGGTCCCTCTGTCGATCTTATGCAAGAAAGGGAGTTAGAAGGTATGAGGCCAATTAGACAGATTCTCAAGACATTCAAGGTATTAATGAATCTAAAGACACGGGGAACAAGGTTTTATCCAGGTTCGGACCCCCTTTAAGCTGGGTAACAGCCCTACGTCCTGTGTAATTGATTATGTGGGAAAAAAGAGTTTACAGAGAGGTGGTTTATAGTATGTAGCTAGCTAATCCTATCTTTGCTAAGTCTAGTTTTCTCTCTGCTGTCGATCCATCCTGATCCTTTCCCTTGAAGGCGTACTCATGCGCTGCATACCTCAGCAAGAAAGTCAATCCTTTCTGAGAGACATCCACGAGGGCATGTGCAGTGTACATGCCTCTTACCACACACTGGTCGGAAAAACTTTTCGACAAAGGTATTACTGGCCTACAGCACTGAACGATGCAAGGCACCTGGTTAAGACATGCCCCCAATGTCAGTTCCATACTTGGCAAATTCATCAGTTGGCATATGCATTACAAACTATCCCATTAACATGGCCATTCGCCGTATGGGGATAGACATTTTGGTACCAATGGCCTAAGCCGCCAATGGATACAAGTTCTTGTTCGTAGCCATTCACCAAACGGATTGATCGCAGAGAGAAGACTAGACTTACAAAGATAGGATTAGCTAGCTACATACTGTAAATCACTTTTTTGGAAACTCTTTTTTCTCACATAGTCAATTACACAAGACCTAGGGCTATTACCCAGCTTAAAGGGGGCCCGAACCTGGATAAAACCTTGCTCCCCGTGTCTTTAGATTCATTAATATCTTGAACGTCTTGAGAATCTATCTGATTGGCTTCATACCTTCTAACTCCCTAAGGCCTTCTTATACTTGCCGAAAAGGTTGCTAGTTGTTCTCCTAGAGGCACGCCCCACGATCTCTCCTAACCGCCCCGGAGTAGTAGCTGTGAGGTTGTGGGGGTGGTGGTAGTTGTCGTTGACCATGGGTACGTGGCAGTTTAGCAGGTTTGACTCGTTCATCGTTGAACCGCCTTATCGTCTTGACATCCTTTGACGGTTATCTTGTCAGGGATTTATGATTATTTTGGGAATAAACATAAGGATCATGGTAGGGTAATATTTAAGGAATGATCGTGCAATATTGTGACCATGGTGCTAAGGTTGGTTCTTGTATCCGTGAGAGAGGATGGTCGTAGGGACTATCTCCGCGACGCCGCTGCCCTTGGATACAGTATGAAACACAAGTTAAAGATAACGAATGTCTTGATTTTGCATGAAGTGAATACGGTTTTTGAGTTATATCCAGAATGCCCTTGGATCACCTAATGTTTCTCCTTCTGGCCTTTGGTGACCATAGGGAGGGCTGCGGCCATAGTCATGTGCAACCGTGTGTGGCACTATAGAGACCATGGGGTCTAAAAACAACTAACAATTCTCATTAGCTAGCTCCCGAATTTGAAGTGACAAAGGCCCACTTTAATGGAGTGTTGCTTCAAATTCTTAATAGTGCTTCGCTGCTTTGAATTCCCACGTTGTGTTACATCGGCGATAGCTTCGATGCGTCTTGGGGAATGAGCTGCAGGCACTAGGGAGGATCTTTTGAAGGTAAGGGAGGTTCTTACCCCTGGTTTTGCAACATGTGTTTGAGTTTTGCGTAAGGTTTCCTGAATGTTTGTTCTCAGAACTCTGCTTGCAGCTCGACCATGGTCGGTCTACTGGTAGAACATTTCAAGGTTGTGCAAGTGGAGCGCGACCTTGTAAAGCAGTAAGTGCCTTGCTTTACCTTTAATCCTTGTATGGACTAGGACGTGAATCTCTTATCTGTCACAGTGAAAATTCTGCTTTACTGGAAGAGACTGCCACCGTGCGCAACCATGAAGGGGCCGCAGTGGCCGAGGCCCTCAGGGAGCTGGATGAAAAACTCTCAGGTGCCCTCGCTGCCTTGGAGGAAAAGACACGATTATATGATGCTCTCCAAGGGGAAATTGACTATGTGGGAAAAAAGAGATTACAGAGAGGTGGTTTACAGTATGTAGCTAGCTAATCCTATCTTTGCTAAGTCTAGCGTTCTCTCTGCGGTTGATCCGTTTGGTGAATGTGTCAATGGCTACAAACAAGAACTTGTATCTATTGGAGACTTGGGGCATTGGTCCCAGAATGTCTATCCCCCATACAGCGAATGAACATGTTAATGGGATAGTTTGTAATGCATATGCCGGTTGATGAGTTTGCCGAGCATGGAACTGACACTGGGGGCATGTCTTGATCAGGTGCCTGGCATCATTCAGTGCCGTAGGCTAATAATACCCTTGTCGAAAAGCTTTTCCGACCAGTGTGTGGCAAGAGGCATGTGCACCGCACATGCCCTCGTGGATGTCTCTCAGAAGGGATTGACCTTCTTGTTGAGGTATGCAGCGCATGAGTACGCCTTGTGTACTCTTTTTGTACATGCGTGCTTTTCTAACTAACCGATCAACGTCGGTGTCGTCCTCGGGCAAGGTCCTATGTACAAGATAGATCCTCAATGGATGGATCCAATCTGCTTCTTGCTCGAGGGCAGCGATGTTAGTCATCGCCTCAGTCGTCTTAGTGATCGAGGGATATTTTAAGTGTTCGATGAACACTCTTGCTAGAGCAGATGCGTGTGAGGACCTAAGTTTCGATAACTGGTCAACGAGAGTATTTTCTCTTCTCGGCGCAAATTGGACTTCAAAATTCCTGAAGTATTTTTCCAATTTCCTCACCTTACCCAGGTAATGACGCATTGTCTCGTCAGAGGTGCTGTACTCCTTGTTTACCTGGTTTACGACTAGCTGTGAGTCTCCCCTCACTACTAGCCGATGGACTCCAAAGGATTTGGCCGCTCAGAGCCCAGCGAGAAGACCTTACTCTGCTGCATTGTTAGTTGCAATAAAGTGAAGTTGTATGACGTATTGGAGTTGGTCGCCCTGAGGCATGATTAAGACCACTCCAGCCCCCGAGATCGAAAAACCGCGAGAACCATCAAAGTACATCGTCCAAAGGTCGTTTGTGGACAAATCTGTCGGTTCTTGCGGAAGTGGGTCGGGATTAGTCCACTCGGCCACAAAGTCAGCAAGAATTTGGGATTTGATTTTCACACGAGTAGTGCAGTGGAGGTCAAAGGCCCCCAATTCAACTGCTCATTTTGCGACTCGACCAGTTGCTTCTGGATTACGGAGTATGTCCCCCAACGGAAAAGACGATGGCACAAAGATCTTGAGCGCTTAAAAGTAATGTCGTAGTTTTCGGGAAGCTATTAAGAGGGTATAGAGTAGTTTTTGGACCTCAGGGTAACACTCTTTTGGTCAATTGAGCACTTCACTGACGTAATAGACCAGTCGTTGCACGTCTGCATCTAGTACTGCACTGACCGCGCATGGGGTTGCAGCTAAGTAAATGAGTAATGGTTCCCCCTTGTTCCGAGAGACCAACACTGGAGCACTAGATAAGTACTTTTTGACTTCCTGGAAGGCTTTTTCAGTTTCATCCAACCATTGGAAACCATTGTCCTTATGTAGTACCTTAAAGAAAGATAAACCACGTTCGCCTAACCGTGATATGAATCGACTTAAGGCCGCCATTCGACCAGTTAGGCTTTGAACGTCCTTCGTTGAGGAAGGAGATCGCATTTGCTCAATGGCCCGTATTTTGTCGGAATTAACTTCAATGACTCGTGAACAAACAAGAAAACCCAAAAATTTTCCAGAAGAAACTCCAAAGGAGCATTTTCGGGATTCAATTTGATTACATGTTTATTCAAATTACAAAAAGTCTCAGTGAGATCATTTACATGATTAGAGCTTTGTAAGCTCTTTACGATCAGATCGTCTACATAAGCTTCTAAATTACGCCCTAACTGAGATAGAAAGGTCTTCTGCATCAAGCGCTGGTACGTGGAACCAGCGTTCTTGAGCCTGAATGGGGGTGTTGATAACTGTCATATTTGTGCATATTTTTCATATGTTTTAACCCTCGATCATGCACATTTAGTCATACAAGGCCGCATTTGCGTTAATCATATACATTTTTATTGCCAAATCGACCGTATTATTCGTTTGTGATTTTATTGTAGGTTGATGCAATTTGGGCGGATTTAGGCTGATGGAGCGCTTCTCTTTGACTATACCAGACCCTCGGTCGATTTTGGACAGAAGCACGTGTTCCTACAGACGTGTAGGAACTGACCGTGCCGAAATCGGAGTCTCCGGCGGTCTGAAATTCCTAAACCTAGCAGCCAAGGGCTAGTTTGCAATTTCTAGAAACTTAGAACCCTGTCTGCAAAACAGCCAAGACACAAAAAATCCCAAAACCCTAGCCGCCAGGCCCAATTAGTGATTTTCTAAAACCATGAGGGCCTAATTGCAAAATGACCTTCTCTAAACACAGCCGCCGGCCATGGTTTCTCTTTGAGCATGGTTTTTTGTATCTTACCTTCTTCTTCTCCCTTATACCCCCAACTTCCACACCTCCTACCACCTCATTGGTGCCCGCCAGGCCGTAGACTGCTGGTTCCCTCATCTTTGCATCTCCTTCTTCTTCCTCCTTTCTTCTTCTTCTCTCTTCTTCCTCTTCCTTGAGCCACCTCAGCACCACCACTGCTTCTTCTTCTCCGGCGCCGTTCACCGCCGTAGTGACAGCGGCGGTGACGGCTGCCGGCTCCTCCTCTTCTCTTCACCTGCAGCTTCTTCTTCTACCCCCCAAACTTAGATTCACACCTTCGTCCACCCCCGGCCCTAGCCGATTTCTTATTCCTCTCCCCTGGTTCGTGCCGCCTCCTCTTTTTCTCTCATCCCCAAAGCTCCCGCCGCCTCTCATTTGCGCTGCTCTCCCACACCGAATCCGCCCGATCTCGTGCTGCCACCATCTCACGCCCGCGCCACCTCATGCCGTGCCGCTAGATCCGCCGGATCTGGCGAATCCGCCAGCTCCCGCGATTATGGAGTGCATAAGCAATCCTTTGGAGACGATCTTCTAGATTTCGCCCGGGTGCCGGTGGAGTTCCAAGTGAGGTCGCCTCTACCGGTGGCGAATAGTTCAGAGAGGGAATGGGCGTATAATTATGCTTGCGACTTCTCAGAGAGGGTTGTCGAGACGTTCCAGGACTGGGGTCGTGGAATACAGTGCCTCGGCAAGTCGTTGCTGGTCGTAGAAAATCTTCGATGACCTTGCGAATCTCGGCCTCGTGCTGTTCGCATTCTTGGTCCTCTTTCTGTTTGCGTTCTCGCTCTTGCCTAGCGTCTTGTTGCTCTGTAGTTTCCTTTGAAAGTGTAGCGATTTCTCTAGGGATTGAGTTTGCAGATGGAGAAAGCATCTCATCTTTGTCTGAGTCTGACTCGAAATCAAAGAGAGACTTCAGGTTGTTTGGGGGGAAATTCTCCAAATGGATGTCAAGATCATCCTCTTCCAAGTTGTCTAAGGCAACCGGTTGTGGCACATACTCATCCTCCATTGAGAGCAAGTGAACTGCCTGACTGATGTCTGTTCAGCAGACGCAGTTGGGATCGAGGATGATGCTTCCCCAAGACAAAATGTGAGTGTAACGTCGTCACCATGGATGGGGACGACATCTTCGTCCATTGCGTCTACGTGATCCTCGAGATTGAATTCATTCTCAAAATCGTGTAAGCAAGGGAAGTGATCCATAAATACAATGAATCCTGATGAAAATGTCTTCAAGGCCCCACGGTGGGTGCCAACTGTCAACGATTGGAACTTTGGGTCTCTCTGTCGATCTTATGCAAGAAAGGGAGTTAGAAGGTATGATGCTAATCAGACAGATTCTCAAGACGTTCAAGGTATTAATGAATCTAAAGACACGGGGAGCAAGGTTTTATCTAGGTTCGGGCCCCCTTTAAGCTAGGTAATAGCCCTACGTACTGTGTAATTGACTTATGTGGGAAAAAAGAGTTTCCAGAGAGGTGGTTTATAGTATGTAGCTAGCTAATCCTATCTTTGCTAAGCCTAGTCTTCTCTCTACTGTCGATCCGTCCCGATCCTTTCCCTTTGAAGGCCTTCTTATACTTGTCGAAGAGGTTGCCGATTGTTCTCCTGGAGGCATGCCCCACGATCTCTCCCAACCGCCCTGGAGTAGTAGCTGTGAGGTCGTGGGGGGTGGTAGTTGTTGTTGATCATGGGTATGTGGTGGTTTAGCAGGCTTGACTTGGTAATCGTTGAACCGCCTTACCATCTTGACTTCCTTCGATGGTTACCTTGTCAGGGATTTATGATTATCTTGGGAATAATCATGTCATGGTATAAAAGATACCACCGGAAGATTTTACGGAAAAACTTGATACGGGAACAACGACGCGAGCTGACCGAATGATCGGTCACCTCCCACCGGGCAACACAGCAATTGACACGATGATTTTTATACAGGTTTGGGTCCCGGTGGGGGCCCTAGTCCTGTCGGCACCCTCCAGACGTGAGTCTGTGGGGAAGGTTCTCTCTCGGGGAGAGAGGTCTCCAAGGGAGCCTGTTGTTTTGAGTGTGTTAAAATGAAATTGAGAGTCCCCTACAAATGAGATACAAGGGGGTATATATAGGCCCCAAAACATGCAAAAAGACTAAAGAGCCCTAGCTACGGCCTTCGGATTGAGGGGCGTTGGCGCCATTTCACTGGCCAGAGGGCTTGGATGCTAGACAAGTGTCCTCGCTAGTTCCCGAGGCGCTCTTGGCGTCACCCGCACGTGACCTCGCGCTCCCTCGCACGAGAGGCCTTCACGACTCCTCCTGGTGAACGCCCGGGATTCTGCTCGGTGAACGTTCGGGATTTTCCCCGGTAGACATCCGGGGTTTTTCCCGGTCGGTGTCCGGGATTTTGCCCGGTGAACGTCTAGGATTTTCCCCGGTCTTCTACGAGAGACTTCTGTGGCTTTTCCTGGGAGGCCACTGTAATATTTCAAGGGAGGTGTCCGGGGTTCGCCATGGGAAGCGTCCAGGGCTCAGAGAGATGCCCGTGGTCTTCTGCGGAGATCTCCGTGGCTTTTCCCTGGAGGCCTCCGTGATATCCCACGGGAGGCATCCGGAGTTCACCACGGGAGGAGTCTGGGGCTCAGAGAGATGCCTATGGTTTTCTACGGGAGATCTGCGTGGCTTTTCCCGGGAGGCCTCCGTGATATCTCACGGGAGGCGTCCAAGGTTTGCCATGGGAGACCTCTGGGGCTCGGAGGGATACCCATGGTCTTCTACGGGATTTCCCCCAGTAACCCTCTGGGATTTTTCCTGGTAGATGTCCGAGGTTTTTCCGGTAATCTTCCGGGGTTTTTTGCGGTAACCCTCTGGGACTTTTCCCGGAAAGTGTCCGGGATTTTCCCCCAACAAACCATAAGGATCATGATAAGGTAATGTTTAAGGAATGATCGCGCAATACTGTGACCATGGTGCTAAGGTTGGTTTTTGTATCTGCGAGAGAGGATGGTCGCAGGGACATCTCCGTGACCAGACCGCCCTTGGATACAGCATAAAACACAAGTTTAAAGATAACGAATGCCTTGATTTTGCATGAAGTGAATATGGTTTCTGAATTATATCCAGAATGCCCTTGGATCACCTAATGTTCCTCCTTCTGGCCTTCGGTGACCATAGGGAGAGCTGCGACCATAGTCATGTGTGACCGTGTGGCACTATCGCAACCATGGGGGTCTAGAAACAGCTAACAATGCTCATCAAGTCTGATACGTATTCATACGATTGGACTATAAATACTTTGTAATAGTTCTAGTTTAGATCATCGAATCATCGAGTCTAGATTGGAGTCTTAGACACATAATTCCTTGACATAAGCGAGTGCGTCCTATTGTTCGACGTGTACAAGATCCCTCTTTTCAATAAAGAGTTGTGCTATCTTTTGAACTGTGTTTTCGATCAACTTGGGTTTTGGTAATTCTGAGTAAGATCCCGTATTCCGCATATTAGCATCTGAACGAGTGTAGTCGAAGCCCGTCTATACCTTAATCAGAGCAAATTAGTATCTGGTCGAGTATAGCCAAAACTTGGTCTATACCGTAATCAGATCAAGTTGGTATCAGAGCAACTAACTTGTCCTGTGGATGGTGAAGAATCGCTAGGGTTACAAAACCTCCGATGAAACTCCGCAAGAAACTCTTGCAGTTGAAGGCGTTAATTCGACGGTTCCTACAGTCGTGTCTCTGAAGATGTCTGACGATACCTCCGTTCAAGTTAACCTAGCCGAACAAGTGGTTAAGCTTTCTGCCAACAAGGATACTGTGCTTGCTTGGATTAAGTAGTAGGCATGGCTGTACTTTATGAAGTTGATGCTTCAAAGGCAAGGTTAAGAGTGTGAAGATTAGTGAAGACTTGTGCAGGCCAAGCGAAGATGAAGATGAAGGCGACCATAAAGCCGACGACCCCACCAACACCTCCTTAGCTGTCGGATCTTTCAAGGTTGAAGCTAAGGTTGATATACCCATATACGATGGTGTGATCAATGCTGAGAAGCTGGATTCTTGGATCGACCAGCTTGAGACCTACTTTGATCTACGAGGGTTCAGTAGCGCTCAAAAGGTGAAGTTCGTACTTTTGAAGATGAAGGACCACGCCAAGACATGGTGGAAGGCCCTTGTCGCCAGTGGTGAAGCTGACAACCTCGCGTGGGGTCAGTTTAAATGACTCCTATGACAAGAATTCTACCCAATGAGTTATCTTGAGGAGAGATGGGATCGTTGGCACAGATTGTATTAGCGTCGCGATCAATCCGTCCAGGATTATATGACGGAATTTTGGAGACAAGCAATGGTCATTGGCATTTCGCTCTTTGATCCTTCGGTGTTTTGAAAATACACGTCTGGACTTCAGAAATCGATAAGTGCTGAGCTATCCTGTTCGGCGTCTAGGATATCACGATTGCAAGCACGACTGCTATGGCAATCGAGAAGAAAAACAAATCCTTCAATGACAAGAAAGAGAATTCGATCTCATCAAAAGGAAAGTTGAGTCCGAAGAAAAGTACTCCGAAGTCTAGGACGAGCATCTCTTGTGATCATTGTCATGTTGCCGGGCATACAAAGGATAAGTGCTATAAGCTCCATCCTTAGCTTCAACCAAAGATAAACGGACCAGGGAAAAGAATAGTTACAACTACTATGGCTACACCCGAAGGAGTTGTTCGAATAAATTCAATCAATGAGGCTGATATGACTTTGTCTCTGATGGCAATGTTGAAGGAGAAAGGTTTGGATTCACCTAACGACCATCACTCAATGGAGAACTTGTTCACTATCAATATCTAGGTGTAGCATGAAGTGGTCACAGCAATATTCGATCTTGGAAGTCAGAAGAATTTTGTTTCCGCTGGATTGGTTCGATGACTTGTTTTGAAGAGGACCACACACCCACGACCATATCTACTGGGTTGGTTTACATCCAATGTGAACGAATGGATCACGAGTTAGTGTGTGTTGAATTTTGCGATCTTTGCTCGATATATCGATGAGGTTCAATGCGACGTTGTTCCTATCGATATTTGTCAGGTGATCCTTGGGAGTCCGTTCTTGTATGATCGAGACGCTCACTTCCATCGACGAGCGCAAGAGTACGAACTCACTAAAGACAGAGTTAAGTTTGTGATTGGTAGAGACATCCACGTCAACACCTCGAACTTGATTACCGCAAATCAGGCCAAAAGAATCGTCAATGCATGTCACAAATACCTGCTTGTTATGATTCTGTTGAATCTTGAGCCCTAACTAGGGTTTTGGTGATTAATGACATCCGAAATATACACAACTGACCTTTGTAATTGAGTTTTAGGTCAAGGTGTGGTGAAAACGTCTAAGAAGGAAAAAAATGAAGATCGTAAAGACGTCTTGAAGTGTGAATGACGACAAAACTCAGCATGAGGGCAAAATACTGAGTAGTACGCACGTTTCTTTTGAAAATTTCTATTTTAGATGGTCATACTATTAAGAGAGGTCTTAGCACAAGTAATTTGATCAAACACAGTGTTTTGAAACCAAAATTGCATTTGCATATAGCCCCAAATTGAATTTGAGTAAAATGGTAAAGTCCTGTTTTCGTTTTGCACAATCCAGACATTGTCTGTAATGGTCGGACAATGATCAGCCAGTACAAAACTCTTTTAGCAATTGCGAAACGAAACCAGAGACAGATAGATCTGTCCAGAGCTTTTGTCCGAAACAGGCCAGACATTGTCCGTGATGGCCGGACAATGTCCGGCCAGTACAAAACTTGTGAGTTTTTAAACAAGAGTGAACTAGAGACAAATGAATTTGTCCAGGCACATCTGTCCAGGACTAAGCGGACTTTGTCCGGTGTGAGCGGACAATGTCCGCCCAGTACAAATTCATTTTGAGGAAAAATTAAAAAGTGAAACAGAGATGTTCACATCTGTCCGGGCTTTTTGTCCGGACAAAAGGCTATTTGTCCGGCCTTCACAAAAGTAGTTGAACGGTAATTGACATGTTTGCAATGGTCACATTGACATGTACTGTCCGGACATTGTCTGGCATGGTCGGACAAAGTCTGGCCTATACAAAATTGGCTCAGTTTCTTGCAAACGGCTAGTTTCTTTGAGAGGGCTATATATACCTCAACTTTGGCAGCATTTTGCAAGTTTATCAACTCAAAAACTCAGTGCAAAAGCTAGCCAAAGCTCTCACACTTACTCTCTTGCATCTAGAACAAATCTTTGAGCAAAATTGTTGAGAGGGAATTTAGAAAAATTGCATTTGAGCCATTTGCACTTTCATCCTTGCGTTTTCAAGCTTTGTGTTTGATCAAGTGAAGTGTTAGGCTTGTTACTCTTGGTGATTGCCATCACCTAGATGACTCGGAAGGTCTGGCGATCTCTCCATCGACGGTGTGTGTCGGAGAGGCCTGACGGTTGGGTGTAAAGGCTTGGAGCTCGCCTATCCGGAGAGAAGGGCTACCCCTAGTGGAATCAAAGCAAAAACTCTTGTGTAGAGTGCTTCAATGAGGATTAGTGGAAATCGGCAAATTTCCGACACCTCGGGATAAATTCGATCTCTTTCGGTTATTTCTATTACTTTCTTTATATTTCTAGAAATTGTGATATTGTGATTTGTCACCCTAGGATTGCAAAACTTAATTTGTGTTATAATCTAGATAAATTGTGAGTTGATATTGCAAACTAGGATATAAGTTATTTAAGAAAGATTAAAATTTGAAAAACCGCCTATTCACCCCCTCTAGTCGGCATCCTTCGATCAACAAATTCAACCAATTGGTCAAAGTGATAGTACTCGAGCAGCACTGTTGTTGGTGTGAAGAGAAGATTTAGGTTGTTTGTCGGGACTATTGGAGAAATACAGTGATATGTTCAAAAAGTACCCACGGTTGTCTGCCGAAACGTCCAGTCGAGCACGAAATTCAGCTCGTGTCCAGTGCGATATTTCCCAATCTGAGTATGTATCGCAACTCGGTATTGGAGAATGAAGAGATCAAAAGACAACTTGGTGAGTTATTGAATGATGGTGTCATTTGACTAAGTAGTTTATCTTGTGGATCTCCTATGGTGTTAGTGCCAAAGAAAGATGGGACTTGGCGTATGTGCATCGATTACCGAGCACTGAACAAGATCACCATCAAGAACTGGTACCCCCTTCCTCGTATTGATGACCTATTAGACCAATTGAAGCATGCATGTTGCTGTATTCTCAAAATTGGATCTAAAGTTAGGGTATCACCAAGTCAGCATCCAAGAGGAGTGTCGACGATTCGGACTCGGAGTCCTCAGCCGAACTTATGCAAAATTTGTAATAGCGAGACCTTTCAAGATGACCCTCCGGGAAGGTATGTAGAAAAATGGAGAACAGGAGCACAGAGAGGTTTATACAGGTTCGGGCCCTCGATGGTGGGAGTAATAGCCCTACATCCTGTTGGGATTTCACTATAAGTGGCAAAGGTTTACAAGATGGCGAGAAAAGACCCTCACAGGCGAGGGTTTTTCCTATACAAGTGTACAAAAAGAAGCCAAAGAGGCTTATAAAGAACTATCTAATCTAGGCCGTAGACTTGGCTGTTTGAGTGGTTGAGATGTGTTGAATCTCGCTTGTATCAGAGATGTTCCTCCCATCTCCCCCCTTGTTTGATGCACCTTGCCACCCTTTTATACTGGTCGAAAGGGTACCATGTCGTAACTGCATCAGACAGTTGCTTGGATGGTTGGATGCGGTTTTTAGAGAACTGCTCTTAACCTCCACGCAGGTTAAACACGTGTTATTCATGGATAACTGCACGTATTAACCTCCTGACGGTTGGTCTTCCACGTGGAGGAATCTTCAGGATACTTGGAATATTCCCGCTATAGGGACAGCCGGACAGATGAACTCCAAGTACCCTGGTCGAGAATGTTCTGACCGCGGGATGTTGGCTGATCGCGCAACATCTCCGACATTCTGTTCGTGTATAGCATACGAACTTCTGACCGCGTGAAGCCTGCGGTCTGATCGCGCAAAGCCTGCGACCTAATCGCGCAAAGCCTGCGACCTCGGGCTGATGCTTCTCAGAATGACTTGAGTTTGCACCACTGGGCACGTGTCTGACTCGAATCTGTCTTGAACCAACAGTGCATTTATTTGAACTGACCCGGGTATCAATCCTCGTCAGCTAGCCCCCAAATTCGAAGGAAACGAAGGGACGTGTTTATTTCGAATTTAAAGTCATGCATCGGATTTTTAACCCGACTCTTCAAATCCCCCACTTAGTGGCGCACTAAGTGGGTCGGTTGGTTCCCCGAGACGAGCTCTGGGCATTTTGTGACGGGTAATGATGGCACTGTTGAAATGTTTTTTATCCCGAGGTGAAATTGTAAATGCTTTAAAAACCCGAGGTGCTTAGAATGTGAACCGTCACCTTGGCGGCTATAAATACCGGGTCTTTCGTTTTGCAAAGCTCCACAATTTCTTCTCACGGCTAAGTCCTTTCTAAAATTACCTTCATTTTTCTCTTCATACACCTCCTGATGGAAGATCACAACATCATCGAAATTGAAAGTGATGAAGAGGAAGTTCTCAGGCAAGAGCCTCAAATGCTTGAAGATCCATCTTCCTTAAGGAAGAAACCCAAGGTTGATGAAGGATCTTCTAGCAGAGCAAAGGTAGATGATGAGCCATCATCTTTTCTTCCTTCAGCTTTCTACTCCAACACCCCCTGCTTTTGTTTGGGTGATCAATTTTCTGGTCGGCAAGCGGTGACTATACAACCAGAAGATCCTCAACTTGTGCTGGGGGAGCAATCTTCTGGTGGGAAGGTTGCACTTCCACCATCTGGTGATGATCCAATTTTATCGGGTGATCTACTTCCCAGGATGGCTATATCAACGTGTCACGAGCAGGGACGGTTAATAATCCTCCTCTCCTTTTGCTGATAGTTATAATTAGCACAACTAACTTTTGCAAATGTAGGAGATTGGAGGCCCCAGTGATCAGCCTTCTGCTACTCCTTCTCTTCCTCCCGGACAGATTCTTCTAGAGGAGAAGAATGCCCTGGAGAAGAAGACCGAAGAGATGTCTTCGGTGATTCTGCATCTGGCAGAATGTTTTGAACGATCCCGTGAAGAGGCGCACCAGTTCCATCGAGAGAGGGACCACGCTCAGCAACAGCGAGAACTCTCTGATTTAATTAGGAACAGTAGTGTATCTCTTATTAGGGATGATGTAGATAGGCTTAGATTAGTTGCTAGTTCTCTGGGGATTGTCAGTGTAGATATTACTGACAACAACATGTCCCTAGGAGAACTCTGCAAACTCCTTTCGGATCAGGTTGACGCTCTGGTCGCCGGTATTCCTTTTGTATGTAAAGAATGCAAGAAATAAAACTTTCTTCCTTATGTGAATATTCTTCACATCTTCTGTGCGAAAATGTGGCCGTAAATATTATGTTCGCGACCACTCATACACAGGGAAATTTCAGTTCTGCGATCAGAATCACGCTTTTATAAAAGTACCGCGACCAGCTTTGATACCGCGATCAGACTTAAAGTCGCGGTTAGAACTGAAACATACTGCGACCAGAATTGAAGCTCGGTCAGACCATTACTTCGATTAGAATCGGAGCTTAATCAAAAGCATGGTCTCGATCATACCACAACCCGGTCAAAATATATCCATACGTCCAAAAATTGAGTCGTAGGATTTTTTCATGAAAATGTCCAAGGCATATAAAGGAAAAACGTCCTCTGAAAAGCACTGAAAACTTTTCAGGCCTTTTGCACTTTCAGTTTCTGAAACAAAGAAGTCTTTTTGTTTCAGATCCGATGCCTGAACACTTTAACGGGTCCGCCAGAGACAGTATCCATTATGGGAAATGAATAAAAAACTCAATGGAACGTTACTCACATTAGTGCGTCTCCTCGGGTCTATAAAAGGAGCAGGTGTCTTCTTGAGGAAGCCACAGCCAAAAAACCCTCAACATTTCCGCCGCACAAAACCCTCGTTCTTCTCAGCCTTCGTCTTCCCCGAAAGTTGCTAACTTTTCCTTCGACTCTCCACCAAAAAATGGCGTCCTGGAGCCGATCAATCCACCATTCTGAGGAGAGTTTAGTGGCGTTGGAGAAGGAGGAGATCCTTCCTCCGTGGCTGCTAATCAACTGGCGGCCCGCGGAGAAGGACCAAGAAACCCCAATCGTCCGAGAGGGCGAGTTGGTGGTTTTTGAAGAATATTTGCACTGCGGGTTCAGATTCCCTGAGAGTTGGTTCTTGAAGGACGTCCTCGAGCACTACGGGTTGGAGCTAATCAACCTCCACCCAAACGTAGTGTTGATACTGGCGGTGTTTCAACACTTGTGCGAGGCGTTCGTCGGAGTATATCCCAGTGTGGATCTCTTCCGGCGATTTTATTTTTCGGCGTGGTCGAAGAGCGCCAACGCCGCCGGATGCATTTACTTCCGGCTAAGGGATAAGAAGGAGTATCCCTTCCCACCCCTGCGAGACTCGGTGCACGGGTGGCACCAGAAATGGTTTTACTGCACCCCGCCAACCGAGAGCTGGCTGTGGTTTGAAAACTCGCGGCCGGAGAAGCCGAGCGAGTTGGATACTCTCCCGGCGATGAACGCGGAGTTCATGAAGCACGCCGAGGTGATCCTTCACTTAGTCGGACAAGGGTTGACAGCACGCGACGTCATCCGAGACTTTGTGAAGAACCGGGTGAGCCCCCTGCGTGAAAGGGCTCATCCGGCTTGGGAGATCAAGTCCATGGCGGACAGTACCCTGGACTATAATGAAGGTATTCATTTCTGGCACTGAAATCCTTCTATGTCATTTATGAAATGCATCAATTTGACTCGTATCCGGGAACAGTCCTGCCCTCAGCCGAGATTGAGAGGCGGACTAACTACCTTCTCAGGGCGTACAACGCCGAGGTAGAAGGCCCCAAGGGATCGCCTTGCCCCCAAAGCTTGATTCACGCCGGCGACGACCTTAAACAGGAGCGCCGAAAGGTACATTTTCCACTTGGCCTCTGTTTTGCAGGTCTCATGTATGTCCAGCACTAATCAATTCCATTGGAATGAGAATAGCTCCTAGGGAGGTTTGCCGAGGCGACGTTTCCCAGCGAGAACGTCGGTTCCCTGGGGAAGCCGACGACAAAACAAGTGAAGAAGGTTTCCTCGAGACCCTGGACGAGGAATCCCGCCCCCAAGAAAGCCAGGCTAAATCTTGGGGAAGGGCCTTCACGAAGCGTTCCTCCTACCGCCAGAAAAACTGCGGTAAGATATCACATCCCTCCGATCTTTCTAGGTGCGAACTGGAATTACTTCTTCGTCGTACAGGGAGAGGGGAGCGAGGAGGAGGAAGACAATGATGTCCCTCTAATTCGCCGGAGGAGGAAGATCGCGGGCTCTCCATCCGGTGACACTTCAACTTGCTCCGCAGAGACAACTGCTACCACAGAGGCAGCTGTAGCAGACCCCGCGGTCACCGAAAGCTCCATGACCGCGGACAGCACCCCAACCCCTGAAGCCCCCGAGGCTTCAAGGCCAGTTGCCTCTACTTCCCTGGTCGAAGGGACGACCATGGTAAGATTCTCTCATAGTCTTATTTTCTTTAATTTCCCTGGTACATTAAGTTAATGCTTATGCAGGGAAAAGAGCTTCCCCCTGCGACTTCTGCGAGTCCCAGGGAGGAAAATCCTCCACCCCCACGGACAGGAGTGGAGGTAATCGGACAAGAGCCTGTTGCGGTTGCAAACGAGGTGCCGGCTCTAGAAGTCCAGGAGCCACCCAGGCCTTCAGATGCAACCCCGCCGACAGGACCAATTGCCCAGGTAAAGATTCTTATCATTCGTCTTCATCTTCTCCTAGAAATGTGCTCACAGAAGAACACACCCAGGGGGGAGACGCCTTATTCTCCAAGAGGAAGACCAGGATGGACGACAGTTGTCCCCTTTCTCGAGGAGAGCCTTCCCTGAAATCTCAAAAGTTAATGGGATTTCAAATAAGGTAAGAACCCTTATCCTGGTTGTATTAAAATGAGCCATGATGGTCACGAGTTGTGACTGTTTGGTTCCTCTTTCCTTTGTCAGGCGAAAAGAAACAGCATCCGGCCCTTCAACCGCTCCAGGGAGGGTTGAAGTTGCTGCTGGTGCAGGAGCCCCCAATGAAAAGTGCTCCGCCCCCTCAGTCCAGGAAATCGTTCGGGCCGTGAGGGGAGAGGCAGGCGCGGAGACCCAGTCGCAAGCAACGGCGACTGGGGGTAGTGCCCGGCAGGCACCCCCACCGGCTGCCCTTGTTGTGGCCGCATCGGGGCCTTCAACGAGTCTTCCTGTCTGTCCGGAAGACATCTCCTTACGGGAGTTTATGAAGGTACGATAAACTTCTCTCTCGGTGCCTGAATTGTACATAGGACACCTTTAATTCCTTTTTTGCATCATAGGAGCTATCCCAGATGTCGGCCAAATCGCATGCTATGATGGCGAGCGTTGAGGCCGTACAAAAAGAACGAGACAACTTGCGCAGGTAAGGATCATTACTCTTCAACTTGTACATATACAAATTGGTTATGATCACTCCTTTTGTTCTATTACAGAGAGGTGGCATTGCTAAAGAAAGAAGTGGCCACAGTCAAGCTCCATTCGATCTCAGTGACTAGAAACCAAGAGATCGAAAACAACAAGCTGCGGTCACAACTTGCCGGTAAGCCGATTCCTGATTTAGGAAGACTTAACTTCATAACGCGCGAGTAATCTTTTCTCTTGCTGCAACGCAAGCGGGTCAAATAAGGCAACTCAGTCAGGAGAAGGGGCTCCTCCAGGACTCTATTCAATGTTCCGAAAGGGCAATCAGGGAGCTGAGCCGTTCGATCTTCGAGAAACTGAAGACGGTGGCTCATCTCTTGAAGGCTGATGTGGTCGAAACCACAAGAGATAATTTCAGCCTAAATGACTGGTCTACACTAGTCATGGCCCAGGCGGAGTCACTTCTCGAGTATCTTCCTGAAGATACACGGTGACGAGAAGAGGCGATCAGAATTAGGGTTCGGTCAGCCGCTTCTGCCATCCTCATCTGGGTTCGACTTCACCATGGCCCAGATGCAGATCTAAATCCATTGGTGGGACCGGTTGAGGTCGAGAGTGAGGAACAGCTAGAGGCAGTCATGGAGGAAATCAAGCCTCTTGTAGATAAGCTCCTGACTGAGCTTGGGATCGAGTGATCCCTATACCTGTACAAAAACAATTGTATACGATGCAATGTATGTGAAAATCCATTATTTGAAAAAATGAATATATGTATTCTTGTTTTGTGTTGTTTCATACTATAAATATATCCCCCTAGCCCTCGCCTGTGATTGTAAATACTGAAGACTTAGTATTACAAACGCAGGAGAAAAGTGAATAATAACGACCAGGGATGTGTGGTCGAACCAACAATTATGATCAAAGTAACGCCTAGCCTTGTTTGCAAACCAGCAGTCACTCAAATAACCGAGGACTTGCCAGAAAGCCCCGAGTGCGTTGAGAAACGGCTTATTTAGGAGTGACTTGTCTGGAAGTGGTCATGAGATCGGCCAGCGAATCCGACTAGGACGTTATAATGATCTAACCGCGGGCGACCAGCCCCCGAGTCGTATTTGCAGCACATGGGCACAAAGGGAAATATTCATCGTATAAAACCAAAACATTTTTTGTTTTATGAAAAAGATGCTAATTGAACAGGAAAAAGGGATTGAGTACTTACACGTAGAACTTGCGAAGTTGATCAATGTTCCAAGTATTGGACAGAATTGGACCATCCTCTATGGCTAACCGCGCGGATCCTGGTCGCGGCACCGAGACAACAGTGTAAGGGCCTTCCCATTTCGGGGAGAATTTGTTGCGATTAGACTGGTCTTGGATTGTTCGTAAAACCAGGTCGCCCACGTGAAGACTACGTGGTCGCACCCTTTTGCTGTGATACTTGTGCAAGGCTTGCAAGTATGCCGCGGACTTGATCAAAGCGCGATCACGCCTTTCTTCTAAGAGGATGAGATCTTGTGACCGCTGTTCGGACTGATTAACCTGTTCAAATTGTTCTGTCCGAACAGACCCAATACTGACTTCCATAGGCAACACAGCCTCGGCCCCATAGACCAGATGGAAGGGCGTCTCACCGGTGGCTCGACTAGAGGTAGTTCGTAGTGCCCATAGAACGGTATAAAGCTCGTCTGCCCAAGCCCCCGAGCGAGTCTTAAGGCGATCAAAAACACGTTTTTTGATGCCTTGTAGTATCTGCCCATTGGCCCATTCTACAGCACCATTGCTTTGCGGATGTGCCACAGAAGCAAAGCACACCTTAGTTCCGATCTGGTCGCAGTAATCTAGGAAAAGACCACTGGCGAACTGAGAACCATTGTCGGTGATAAGACGGTTTGGAACACCAAATCGGGCAACAATGTTCTTATGAAAGAACTTTTGTGCTGCTGAGGCGGTAATATTTCGTACCGGTTCGGCCTCAATCCACTTTGTAAACGTGTCAATGGCTACGAACAGAAACTTGTACCCGTTGACCGCTTGTGGCATAGGACCAACAATATCCATTCCCCAGACCGCGAAAGGCCATGCGAGGGGAATGGTTTGTAACGCGTAGGCAGATTGATGTACCTGTCTCGCGTGGAACTGACACTGAGGACACATCTTGACCATATGCTTGGCATCATCGAGTGCCGAAGGCCAGTAGAATCCTTGTCGAAAAGCTTTTCCGACCAGTGTTCGATATGACGCGTGCGCACCGCATACACCGTCATGTATTTCCTTCAAGAGGGATGTTCTTTCCTCCTGAGATATACAACGCATGAATACTCCTTGAGTACCCTTTCTGTACAGAATCCCATCTATGAGCTTGTACAAACGCGCTTTTCGAATTAACCGATCGCTTTCGGTTTCGTCCTCGGGTAGGGTCCCATGTTCAAGATAGACTCTCAATGGATGAGCCCAATCCTGTTCTTGACCGAGGTTGGTAACGAAGGCTATTACCGGATCATCCTCGACCGAAGTCATGATCGAAGGACGGTCCAAGTGTTCAATGAACACTCCTGCCGGAGCGGATGTGTGTGAGGACCCAATTTTGGATAATTGGTCTGCGAGAATGTTGTCCTTTCGCGGGATGTATTGGACTTCGAAATGACTGAAGTGTTTTTTTCCAACCTCCTCACTTCCCCCAGGTAATGAGCCATTGGCTCATCGGAGGTGCTGTACTCCTTGTTTACCTGGTTTACGACTAGCTGTGAGTCTCCCCTCACCACTAACCGACGGACTCCGAGGAATTTTGTTGCCCGGAGCCCTGCAAGAAGACCTTCATACTCTGCCGCGTTGTTGGTCGCAACAAAGTGTAGTTGGATGACATACTTAAGTTGGTTGCCCTGAGGCGTAACTAAGACCACTCCAGCCCCCGAGTGTTGAAAACTACGGGAGCCGTCAAAGTACATTGTCCAGTAATCGGGGCATTCCAATTCCTCTGGCACCTGCACGGGTGGCTCAGGGTTGGTCCATTCGACCACAAAGTCGGCCAAAACATGAAACTTAACCGCCGTGCGGGGCGTGAAATGGATATCGAAGGCATCGAGTTCGACCGCCCATTTAGCGATTCGACCAGATTTCTCTGGATTTCGGACAATATCCCCCAAAGGAAAGGAGGAGGGTACCGTGATCTTGTGAGCTTGGAAGTAGTGTCGTAGCTTACGGGAAGCCATCAGTAGTGCGTAAAGTATCTTCTGGACCTCAGGGTAACGCTCCTTAGGACCATGAAGTACTTCGCTCACATAGTAGGCGGGTCTGTGTATTCCTTCCCTGTCCGCGATCAGGACAGCGCTGACCGCATGCGGTGTGGCCGCCAGATAAAGAAGCAATGGTTCTCCTTTGTCGGGAGACACCAACATTGGCGGACTGGACAGATAGGTCTTTACCTCCTGAAACGCTTTTTTGGCCTCATCCGACCATGTGAATATATGATGCTTCCGCAAGGCTTTGAAGAAAGGTAATTTCCTTTCTCCTAGTCGCGATATGAAGCGACTTAAGGCTGCCATACGACCAGCCAAGCGTTGAACATCTTTCATGGTCGAGGGCGATCTCATTTGTTCAATGGCCCTGATTTTCTCAGGATTAACTTCAATGCCCCTGGAACACACAAGTAAACCAAGAAGTTTTCCTGAAGAAACTCCGAAAGAACATTTCTCCGGATTTAATTTAATTCCAAAGCGATTCAAATTACAAAAGGTTTCAGCGAGATTGTCCAAATGAGACAATCCCTTGGTACTTTTTACAACCAAGTCGTCTACATATGCTTCGAGATTACGCCCTATCTGTGAAAGAAAGGTCTTTTGCATCAAGCGCTGGTACGTGGAACCTGCGTTCTTGAGACCGAACGGCATTCTGACGTAGCAGTAAGTGCCGAACGGGGTAATGAAGGCAGTTTTCTCTTCATCTTCTTCTGCCATGCTAATTTGATGATATCCTGAGTTGGCGTCCAGGAAACTCATCAATTCACAACCCGCGGTTGAGTCGACCAACTGGTCGATGCGGGGAAGAGGAAAGTCATCCTTCGGACAAGCAGCGTTGAGGCTAGTGTAGTCGACGCACATGCGCCACTTGCCATTTGACTTGCGGACCATGACCGGATTGGCGAGCCATTCCGGGTGATCGACTTCACGAATGAACCCAGCCTGTAGGAGTTTGTCCAACTCCTCTCGAATGGCTTCCTGTCGGTCAACAGCAAAACGCATGAGCTTTTGCTTTATTGGTCGTTGTCCAGGTCGAATTGCTAACCTGTGCTCGGTTACTTCCCTTGGGACACCGGGCATGTCGGACGGTTTCCACGCAAACACATCTGCATTAGCCCGGAGGAAAGCAATGAGCTCGAGTTCCTATTTGTCATCTAGAGCTGATCCGACCCGAATTGTCTTGGATGGATCATCTGGGTACAAAGGAACCAGTTTGAGTTTCTCATCTGGTCGAGGAGCAGCCTTGATCGCGTCGGTGGCGACGGTGGCGACCTGGGCGTCCCGGAGGGGAAGTTGATCGACCATCTCCAAAGATAGCCGGTGGCACGTGAGTGCCACGTTGCGACTGCCTCGGACCGAGATGACACCTTTGGGGCCAGGCAATTTTCCGCACTGATAAGCATAGTGCGTTGCCATCATGAATTTAGCGAGAGTTGGCTTGCCAAAGATTGCATTATAAGCCGAATCACAATCGATTACGTCAAAAGTAACCAATTCTGTTCGGAAGTTATCTGGTTCTCCCAATGTGACCGGGAGGACCACTTGTCCCAACGGCATCATGGAGGGGCCTGGGATTATCCCATAAAACGGATGGATTATGGGTTTGATCTTCGAATGAGGAATTTGCATCTCGTCGAGGGCCTTGACCAACAAAATGTCAAGGGAACTCCCTCCATCGATCAGGACCCTTTCGACTCTCGCGTTACTGATGATCGGGGTAATGACCAGAGGGAGCCTCAATGGTCGAGTAAGCCCCGCGGGACAATCAGAACGATCGAATGTCAAGGGTGTATCTGACCAACGGGGGTATTGAGGTTCACCAAGAGATGTCTCTGTTCGGTAAACCTCTCGGTAAAAGGCTTTAAACTGCCTTTTGGAAATGAAAGAAGAAGAACCCCCGAAAATAACATTAATATGATTTTGAGGTACCTGGTAGGACATTTCCTCATCTCCGTCGGCGTCTCTAAGTCCGCACGCCTGCTGTTTAGGCGGTAAGGTTGGCATTGGCCCAACTCCCTGGTAGAAATCATCCAATTGCTTCAACCAACTCCTGCAGTTCTTGAGGTCATGGCCTGCCGAGTCGTGGAGTGGACACCACTTCTTGCCTTCCTGCGGATTAGTTGACTTTTCTGGCTGGTCGGCACTACGACCACCAGAAGCAGTTTTATTCTTAAATGAAGGCTTGTTACCTTTGGTCAACGGCAGCTTCTCTGCGACTGCGACCTCGCGGTACTGTCCAGAGCGGTTCCTCGTCGACTTTTTCGCCTTCCCACCTGACGAAGATTCCGGCTTCTTACTTGAATCTTCTTTCCTGGCGTCTTTGAAACCTGGTTGAGGTGGTAGGTCACCCTTGTCGACCATTCGGTTCCATTTGACTGCTTCGGCTGCGTCAGAGTATCGATCGGCCATGTCGAACAGATCGGCCACTGATCGAGGAGGGTGGATAAGCAAGTCTTCGGTGAATCTCGGTATCGAACGGCATGTTGAAATGCCCTGATAACGGAGCCATCAGATATGTTCGGGATGGTATTCCTCACCCCGACAAACCTCTTGACAAACTGCTGAAGAGTCTCAGTTGAAGTTTGTCGTAGCCGATGAAGATCGTCCTCTGTACCCGGCTTTTGGTAACAGTTTTGGAAATTGCTGAGGATAGCGTCGCACAGCATTTTCCAATTATAGATGGAACCTTTGGGCTGGTTAAACAGCCAGGTTCTAGCCGATCCTTCGAGGACTGTAGGCAGGTAGTTGGCCATGACCCGGTCATCGCCTCCTGCCGCTTGGATGGCAGTGATATAGATTTGAAGGAACTCGGATGGGTTCTGAGTTCCGTCAAACCTCTCAATGGCCCCTGGTCGAAACTTATCGAGCCAAACGACCGCTCGTAGGCCGGGCGAAAAAACTTTGCAACCGACGTAGGGACCGTGAACTGCCCTGTGACTCTCGACCGGGTTACGGGCGACCTCACGCAACGGTGAAGTTACTCGCGGTCCCAAACGAGAGTGAACAGGAACCCGATCCCTACTACGAGAATCCTGCGTTCGCCGGTACTTGTCCTGTCGGGACGGTACGGGCGGTGGGTAACTTCGCCGGCCCGAACCAGAGTGGGGACACTCTCGTTCGTGGGAACGTGTTACCGAGCGGGAAGAGGCCGTTGGGGTCGCCTCAGACGCGACCTCATCCAGCCTTTCCGCCAAAATCCTGGTAAAGGCCTGTTTCTGCACATCCGTGACCGTAGGAGGAAAGTTACGCATGACTTCTGCGATAGATCACAGTCGACTATGGGCGCTTCTCCTAGGGGCACCAGGTGTTACTGTTTCTTCGTCCACCGGGAAACGCTCCGGTGGCAAAGAGGGGGTCTGGTCATGTTTGCGACCATGTGACCATCGAGAAGAACTCGGAGCAGCATCGTAATGAGCCTGCGCATCTTGAAGAGCCTCTAGGGCAGTTCTGCGTAGTTCATTGTTTTGTTGCTCGAGATCTTCATCCTCCTTTTGTTTGCGATCCCGTTCTTCCCTAGCAGCCTGTTGGTCGGGAGTCTCCTCCGACAAGGCAGCGAACTGTCTAGGGAGAGAGGTTGTCGATGGGGAAAATATCTCGGTTTGTTCCGAGTCGGACTCGAAATGAAAGAGACGGTGAAGGTTATCAGGGTCGAATCTCCCCGGGCTGATTTCCAGGTCAATATCATCCTTCCCCTCAGCGGGGTCGTATGACGGACCGGATTCATCCTCTAGCGCATTGAGAACCTCTGTGGGTTTTGACCTTGCGCTAGTCGCCCCCTGGTCGATGGACATGACCTGGAGAGATGATTCCACCTCTGGAAGATTCTGGCCTTCAACCTCCTCCATCGGAACAGGATCACTTGGAGAAGGCATTGGAATGTGAGCATAATCCTCGAGATCAAAATCGTTCTCAGAATCATATACTCCAGCCATGTTTCAGTGAACCTCCGTATTAAATTTAGGACGCCTTGAGAAAGGCCCCACGGTGGGCGCCAGCTGTCGACGATTCGGACTCGGAGTCCTCAGCCGAACTTATGCAAAATTTGTAATAGCGAGACCTTTCAAGATGACCCTCCGGGAAGGTATGTAGAAAAATGGAGAACCGGAGCACAGAGAGGTTTATACAGGTTTGGGTCCTCGATGGTGGGAGTAATAGCCCTACGTCCTATTGGGATTTCACTATAAGTGGCAAACGTTTACAAGATGGCGGGAAAAGACTCTCACAGGCGAGGGTTTTTCCTATACAAGTGTACAAAAAGAAGCCAAAGAGGCTTATAAAGAGTTATCTAATCTAGGCCGTAGACTTGGCTGTTTGAGTGGTTGAGATGTGTTGAATCTCGCTTGTATCAGAGATGTTCCTCCCATCTCCCCCCTTGTTTGATGCACCTTGCCACCCTTTTATACTGGTCGAAAGGGTGCCATGTCGTAACTGCATCAGACAGTTGCTTGGATGGTTGGATGCGGTTTTTAGAGAACCGCTCTTAACCTCCACGCAGGTTAAACACGTGTTATTCATGGATAACTGCACGTATTAACCTCCTGATGGTTGGTCTTCCACGTGGAGGAATCTTCGGGATACTTGGAATATTCCCGCTATAGGGACAGCCGGACAGATGAACTCCAAGTACCCTGGTCGAGAATGTTCTGACCGCGGGATGTTGGCTGATCGCGCAACATATCCGACATTCTGTTCGCGTATAGCATACGGACTTCTGACCGTGCGAAGCCTGCGGTCTGATCGCGCAAAGCCTGCGACCTGATCGCACAAAGCCTGCGACTTCGGGCTGATGCTTCTCAGAATGACTTGAGTTTGCACCACCGGGCATGTGTCTGGCTCGAATCTGTCTTGAACCAACAGTGCATTTATTTGAACTGACCCGGGTATCAATCCTCGTCAAGGAGGATACTCAGAAAACCACGTTCAAACACGATAAGGTCTGTTCGAATGGTCAGTCATGATGTTTGGCCTTTGCAATGCCCCGGCTACTTTCATGGGTCTCATGAATGATGTATTGCGACAGTTCATCAACGACTTTGTGATCGTTTGTCTCAACGACATACTGGTCTATAGTCGTTCATGGGATGGGCACCTCATTCATGTTGAAAAGGTGTTCAAATAGCTTTGGTAACATCGGCTTCATCTCAAACGTAAGAAGTGCGAGTTCGGCCAGCACACTTTACTATACATGGGATTCGTGGTCGGCAACGATACGTTGCAAATCGACCCGAATAAGGTAAAAGTGATTTGAGGGTGGCCTCGACCGTGAATAGTTACAGAAGTGCGTAGTTTTGTGGGAGCATGCCAATACCTTCGGAAGTTCATATGACACTTCTCGATAGTAGCTTCTCCATTGCATGCATTAACTAGGATCGACCAGAAGTTTGAGTGGACAGGGAAACATGAGGACATGTTTCTCTTTCTAAAGAAGAAGATCAGTGAAGCTTCTATTCTAGCTTTGCTGAATTTGCAAAGCCATTCGAGCTAGAAATTGATGCCTCATGTTATGCAATGGGCGCAGTGCTCATGTAAGAAGGTCGACCAGTAGCATATCACTACGAGTTATTCCAGGGAGATCAGAAGAACTATCCGACTTATGACAAGGAGTTGTGTGCACTGTATCAGACTGTAAAACATTGGCGGTGTTACCTTTTGATTAAAGAGACTGTTGTCCACACCGACCAACACCAACATTTGTAATATTTTCAAACTCAATCGAAGCTACAGCAAGCTCGACATATGAAGTGGATGTCGTATCTGTAGTAGTTTAATCTGGTGATTAAGTACAAGAAGAGTGCACACAATAAACTGGCTGACATGTTGTCACGACCACCAGTTACGACCCTCTGCCTATCAGCATTCATGTAGATCGAGCCCTCATGTCATGATGACTGTGCCACAATGTATAGTGAAGATCCTGATTTTTGATCAGCACTAGTTGAGCTCAAAATAGGGAAACATATAGAGTTTTTTTGGCGAGAAGGACTCTTGTACAAGGGCAACTTAGTTTGTATACCTCGTGGAGCACCTCGAATTCAATGGCTACGAGAAGCGCATACATCGAAGGTTGCTGGTCACTTTGGGGATATGAAGACTTTGCAAAATCTTCAACGACATGTGTTCTGGCCGCGTATGCAGTATGATGTGGCTAGTTTTGTTTGAGACTGTGGTCTTTGCAGTATCTCGTAACTGGCAAATCAAAAATTAGGTTTGTACAGTCCTTTGTCAGTTCCATCACGACCAAGGGAAAGTATATCCATCTATTTCTTGGGAGGATTCCATAAGACCCGATGTGTCAACAACTATCTCTTTGTGGTCGTTGATTGGTTCTCCAAAATGATAATTCTCATATCTTGTCGAAAGACTATCACTGGAGAAGAAGCGGCTCGGGTGTTCTTTCAGCACGTTTGGACACATTTCGGATTGCCGACTTCTATTGTGTCTGATTGTGATACCCGGTTCATTAGTCACTTTTGGCATTCGCTCTAGATGATGATGGACACAAAGCTAAAGAGGAGTACTGTTTTTCATCCTCAAACTAATGGTCAAACCGAGGTGGTAAATCAAACAGTTGTTCATCTCTTGAGAGGATATAACTCTAAGCATCTGAAGACCTGGGATGAAAGCATATCGTACCTGTAGTTTGCTTTTAATCGAGCAGTGCATGGTTCGACTGGAAAGTCGCCTTTTGAGATATGTTTGGGATTTCTATCGCAGAGTCCATTTGATATGGAGTTTATGATCCCTACCTCAGTGCAGAACAACAAAGAAGCAACTGATGAGGATCGAGCACAAAAATTCCTGGAAGATATCACTAGCACAAAAATGCTTTCTACTAATGGTTCAAAACACACCTTTACTAATGGTTTTCATACCGCTAGTGATCGGCATGATAGAACAAGACTAGCACTACTCTAACGGTTTCGAACTGTTAGAATAGCTTATGATATTCTAATGGGTTTTCTTAGTGAATCGTTAGAAGAGTCTACAATATTCTTATGATTCTCTAAGGTTAACCACTAGAATAGTTTACTATAGTCTAATGGTTAACTAGTACTATCCGTGAGAATATTACACTATATTCTAACGGTTGTGTGTCGTATACCATTAGAAAATCTTACCATCTTCTAATAGTCAATATTAGTGAACTGTTAGAAGAATCTCTAATATTCTTATGGTTCTTTTAGATTAACTGTTAGAATTGTTTGCTATAGTCTAACGGTTAACTAGTACTATCCGTTAGAACAATACACTATATTCTAACGGTTGTTCGTAGTGAACCGTTAGAAGATGGTATAGTATTCTATCGGATAGTTGTAGTGAACTGTTAGAGTATCTTACTGTATTCTAATGGATAGTACTAGTGAACCATTAGACTATGTTATATTATTCTTTCGGATAGTACTAATGAACCGTTAGAATATGTTGTTCTCTTCTAACTTTGTTTGTTCTTTAGCCATTAGAATAAGCTTAGATACACAATACAGTACAAATACAAAAAAGATATGATCCGTTTGAGACCTAGCCTTGATTTTCGCACTAGGCTCGCCCAGATTCTAATATGCGGAATAACGGGATCTTATACCCGAAACCCAAAGTAATTGCACAACTCTTTATTTCAAAGAGGGCTTACACGTCGAACGTTAGACATACTTGTCTACGTCGAAGGAACTATAAGTGTTTAAAACTCAAATAAGTTCTATGACTCTTCGATTGAATTCGATGATCTAAACTAGACCTATAACAAGGTATTTATAGTCCAATCGTATGAGTACGTATCAGACTTAGAGACCTAAACGTATTAGACTCATATAACTAATCCTAAACAGATAAGCTTAGTTATACACATTCGGATCGGATTACAATTCCGAACAGGGAACGAATTCCTTTTCCTGGTCGCGAACCAATCCATGGTTGCGGACTCATCCAGGTCGCGAATCCTTTCCGAACACGGTTAAGGTCGCGAAGCCGTATGCGATCAGGACTTGGTCGCGAAGCCACATGCGATCAGGACTTGGAGATCCTCCCGAATCATTGAGGGTCGGAGGAGATCCCTCATGCCCTGCGCTGGGGGTGGGGTCCTTAGGTAGTACGCTGGTAGGCCACTTCAATTTATGAACACGTGTGTTAGATTTTGCAAGTTGAGTGCAATAAGTAGGTTGTAAACTAAAATGGGTAGGATTTATCTGCTGTATTATAACACATTTCTTCAGCCACTGTATGTAGGAGCCCACTGCCTCGGCAACTATCAGCATTTGCACCGTTGGGACGGGCAACGCAAAAGTGGTGTAGCCTGGGGCGGCCATGTCCACCTGTACCTTTGCGAACCCCGACTTCAGAGGTATGCAGTGGATCCAGACATCCTCCCCAGATGGATATATGAACCTGTGGGCAACCACTACGTGCTCGTCGCCTCAGTGAGTCACTAGGCTGCAGCTCTCCTTCATCAACTTAAGTGCACAGTTCAAGGCTTGCAATACCTCAAGCAAATCCACCGAATCTATGAGGACCTTCGAAGTGCAACTGCTCGGTCGATCCCGCGGGGTACCGTCGGCCTCAGGAGCTGGATCTACAGCCTTGGACTGCATCATTTCTCTTAGCTGTCCTAACTGTTGGCTTATTTCAGTGTACCTGGCCTCGAATTCTGCAGACATGTCTGCCCGTACCTCTACCCGTGTCTTGTCAGCCATCTCCGATTCCTTCTCCTTCTAGGAGTGGGCCTTCTTCCTCGGTGGAGATGGATCTTCGAAGCCGGCCTTCCACGGCATGATGACTCCCACAGTCTGTGTTTGCCAGGGATGCTCCTTATTTCCTAGAGCCCGAGTGAGGATGTTGTTCTCACTCTGTGGGGTAAACAATCCCTGCGTTGCCTCCTTCTCGACAGAGATCTATTACATTTAAAGCTATATTGTGAGACAAATACATATATACACTTGTGCACATACAGTCTACGAGGTTAGCCAACGTACCATTCGCTACACAACCTAGGCATCCTTAGGGTTTGGGAACTCCACAGACCCTGTAGAAGACATGGACCCTCTCCCCCGCTACCACTGCTTGCACCTCGCATCACGGATCTCAGAGAGCGGTAACTCAGGGGAGTTGACGAGAGCATTTTCCTCGTCTTCCTTTCTCCACTGCTCCTCCTTCCCCGCATAGCCCTGAGATCTAAGCCGGTGCAGGTGGTCGTTCCTCTTCTTGATTGCCTTGTTCTTCTTGCTAAAGGCCTTGAACTCATCGGTCCCCTTCTGCTGGGTGAATTCTGTTGAATCTTGAGCCCTAATTAGGGTTTTGGTGATTAATGACATCCGTAAGATTTGCAACTAACCTTTGTGTGTGAGACTCAGGTAAATCAGAGGAGAAAGCATCAAGAAAGTGCAAATCAAGATTATCAAGACTCCATGAAGCAAAAATGACGAAAACCTCGACAAAAGTACAAGTATCTAAACCTAGCCCTTTCATTTTTTGAAAATTTCTAGGTTAGATGGTCGTACTATTAAGAGGGGTCTTAGCACAAGTCTCTTGATCAACCTTGAGGTCTTTAGAAACTCATTTGCATATGCATTTAGCCTCAAATCGAAATTGAGTAAAATTCAGCAATTCTGTTTTCGTTTTGTACTGGCCGGACAGTGTCTGAAGTGACCGGACAATGTCTGCCCAATACAAATATCTTCTGAAAATTGTAAAATGTTAACCAAAGACAAATAAACTTGTCTGGTGCATCTGTCCGATATAGGCCGGACACTGTCCGAAGTGACCGGACAATGTCCGGCCAATACAATTCTCACGGCAAGTTTAATTGAGACAAATGTATTTGTCCGAAACGCACCGGACATTGTCCGAAGTGACCAGACAATGTCCGGCCAATACATTTTCTGATAAGCTGAATATACATGTGTTAACAGAGACATATGTATTTGTCCGGACATTTTATCCGGACAAATCGCATATGTCCGGCCCATACAATTGATGTGTTGTCTTTAGCCAAGTGTCAACAGAGATATATACATTTGTCCAGACATTTTGTCCGGACAAATCGTATTTGTCCGTCGTGTATATGTGGGGTTAAACAGGAGTGTTAACAGAGACATATACATTTGTCCGGCCTTCACAAAAATCTTCAAACGGCTACTGACACTTGAAACTCTCGTGAGCAACAGTCAAGTTTTTTGTATAGACCAGACATTGTCTGAAGTGACTAGATAATGTTCGGCCAGTACAACTTTCGCCCAATTTTCTTGAAAACGACCGTTTTGCTGAGAGTATATAAACCCCACTGTTTGTAGATGTTGCATACACATGAAAATCATCTTCAACCCTTGTGTAGCAGCTTGCAAAGCCTCTCACACTCATACTCTTGCATTTGAAGTCAAAACCTTAGCAAACCATTGAGTGCTAGTTGAGAGAAGGTGAGTTCAAGCCATTTGCATTTGCATATTTGTTCTTCAAGCTTTGAGGTTGATTAAGCAAGGTGCTAGGCTTGTTACTCTTGGTGATTGCCGTCACCTAGACGACTCGGGAGATCCGGCGATCTCTCCATCGATGGTGTGTGTCGGAGAGGCTCGGTGATTGATTGTAAAGGCTCGGAGCTTGCCTATCCGGAGAGGAGAAGGGCTACCCCTAGTGGAATCGAAGCATATGCTCTAGTGAAGAGCGCTTCAACGAGGATTAGTGGAAATCGGCAAATTTCTGAGACCTCGGGAAAAACTCGATCTCTTCGGTTACTTCTATTACTTGCTTTATATTTCTAGAGATTGAATTGCTGCTCTTAATTCATTAGAAATTGCAAAACTTGCCTTGTGTTGTCATTCATATCATTTGAGTATCGTTATTGCAATTTAGGTTGTTAATCACTAGATTATAAGTAAAAATTTAAAAAAACTGCCTATTCACCCCCCCTCTAGTCGGCATCCTTCGATCAACAAATTCCTCCCATACCTCCTTTGTTATGAAGGGGTACTTCTCGCAAGGTGATTTCCCCTCAGTGAGTAAGGTACTGATGAGCCAACTCATGAAGGTTTCCCATGTGTTGTTCATGTCCTTCAATTAGGCCGTCTTAGGTCCATTGTTGGGGATGTTCCACTTAGCTTGTTTTCAAACAATGCATATAAGCAAGAGTTAGTTAAACTTTAGGATAAGACAAGAGAATGTGATTACGAAAGAGTTCAGGGATTTCAATTAATTTTACCTTCACTTCCACCCACAACCTATCCCTCTCATCCACCTTGACGTCCTTACAGCTCTCGATGGTGATCTTCACCCTTTCTTTCGCCAACAACCCAACGTAGGAAGCATACTTCCCAGCGTTCTTTCTGATCGGCCTCCCAAATGGGTTGAACTCATAAGAAAGGTCAGTGTGTTTCACCAAATGGCCCAACGTTGTCGTGCCTCATGCCGTCCTCTTGCGCTGGGACGAAGCAGCATCAGTTATGTTGCCCCTCGTCGAACCACTACTATTAGCCGAGGAAGATGCCGACATGGCTCCAGCGTCGTCACGCCTCACGCCGTCCTCTTGCATTGGGACGAAGCAGCATCAGTTACATTGCCCCTCGTCAAACAACTACTATCAGCCGAGGAAGACGCCGACATGGCTTTGCCTAAAATTCCATCAACCAACCATCAAAAAGGCTACATTATATATAAGATTCAAGTTTACATGGAAAATTTTATGTACTGAACCATACAATAATTATCAAACACAGATTAGATTATAAATTGTTGATTGTAAGAAATTGAAACATCATCACTCCAATTTACCCCATTTCATCTCACCTTTTTTTTTTCCATTTAAATCAAACAAATACTAAATAAGCAAGTCTCAGGGAACCTTGAAACCTATTTCTTCTAACGGTTAATACATGAACATCCATTAGAACATGTACTTTCTTCTAATGATTAATACATTCACAACCCATAGAACAAACTGCTTAACATACATCTCATCTTACACTGAAACCTTTTTCTTCTAACGGTTAAAACATGAACATCCGTTAGAAGATATGATTTCTTCTAACTGTTAATATGTAAACTATCATTAGAACATAGTTCTGAATATTAATCAATACATAAACTACACTACATGGCTGTTCAATACAAATGATCATACATAATTCTGAACAGATAATTTCAAATCTCAAATGAGGATCATGAGATCACTGAAACATATTATGTAAACCCTAGTTTAAATCCTAGTTTCAATAGTGCCCGGTGGATTTTATTAAATCCTAAACAAGAGCGAACCCTAGTTTAAATCCTAATCAAGGGCAGGAAAAATAGCAAACCCTAGTGTAAATAACAAAAAGATCAAATTAGGCATATCTTGGATAAAGAACTATGCACTAGGGATAGGGCAGGTGTACTTTACGGTGAAAAGTTGTGGCCGACGCAGTGTAGAACGGAGCGGCGGCCAGCGATGGAGCAAAATAGTGCCTGGCGGCGGTGGCGAACCGTGATTCAAGCAGCGATGGTGGTTCGACAGTGAGGAAGTGGTCGCCGGCGAGGGTAGGGCTTTTCGCGCTCGAGGAGACAGAGAGACAAAGTTGGAACAGTTCGACTGGAGGGAAATTCCTGGGAGGAGTTTTTTAAAGTAGTTAGTACTTTTTCGAACGGTTTGAAAAAATCAAAACCGTTAGTAATAGGCAATTTCTTTAAGGCCTGTATTTTCTATACTACCCTTCTTCTAATAGTTAGACAAAAAACGTTAGAAAAGTATGATTTCTTTCAGGCTTGCATTTCTATAGTAGTGCAGGGCACTCGAAAAGGATTTTTCTAAGTTATATTTCTGTGCTACACCTCTTCTAACGGTTAAACAAAAAAAATTCAGACCATGTGATTTGTTCTAACAGATAAAGGAAATTAACTGTTAGAAAAGTATGATTTCTTTCAGGCCTGCATTTCTACAGTTGTGCAGGGCACTGGAAAAGGATTTTTCTAAGTTATATTTATGTGCTAACCTTCTTCTAATGGTTAGCCAAAAAAAATCGTCGGACAATGTGCTTTTTCTAACAAAAGAAGGAAATTAACCGTTAGAAAAGAAAAAATTTTTCAGGCCTTCATTTCTGTAGTTGTGCAGGGCACTGGAAAAAGATTTTTCTAAGGTAACTTTCCGTAGCACCATTCTTCTAATGGTTTTACTAAAATAATCGTCATACCATGTAAAATCTTCTAACGGGACAACGAAATTAACCGTTACAACAGTAGAGTAGAATTTATTTCAGGACTATATTTCTGTAGTTGTGCATTGCACTGGAAAATGATTTTTCAGGCCTGTTGAAGAAGCAAAAGACTGTAGAAGGTATTTTAACAAGAAAATTTTTTTAGAAGAAGTTCTTAGGATTATAAGAGTGTACCGTAATGTTAGAATTCTTGCTGTGAACTAAAATGGAGGTATTGCTGTAAACTTATTATTAAGTAAGTTGTAAACAAAATAGTTAGCCTGGGATTGTTTCTTCAATTACAAAATAGTCAAGAATGGTTGTCAACCCATAATCCTTTTTTGTGATCGTCTAGCAGGTAACTTGTTTCGTCAATATCTTCGATAGGGATAGATTGAATGTCATCTAAAAACGGAGGGATTTCGTCAAACTGGTTATACTCTTCTTCATCAAGAACGTCTTCAACCCCAGCAATACATCTCTTGCTGTGAAGGACAATGTGCAACTTTGGATTGGCTGGGTTAACAATGTAGAATACCTGTGTGGCTTGCTCAGCAAGTATGAATGGATCTTCTTGGTGTGAGACTCTATCGAGATTGACGAGAGTAAACCCGTAATTGTCAACTTTAACACCTTGAGGGATTTTGATCCATTGGCATCGAAACAAAGGAATCTTAAATAATTCATAATCGAGCTCCCATATTTCGTCAATAACAACGTAATATGAGTTCAGCGCCCTTACTGCCCTGGCATCCTCTGAAATAGCAAATAGTGTCACTCCACTACATTGCGTAGTGCTCTTCTCGTCCTGACTTCTTGTGTAAAATGAATACCTGTTGATGTCGTACCCTTGCCAAGACCCTACAGTAAATCTTGTGTCTCTAGCCAATCATGTCACAGTTTCACTTATGGAACCCTCGGTATATAGGACTCTTTTTTGGATCCACCCAACAAATTTCCTGTTATGTTCTCTAGTAACCCAAATCTCTAGCTTCGAAGGATTCTGTGACCGTAACATTGCCTTGTGCTCGTATATGTATGGCTCGACCTCTGTCAAGTGTTGTAAGATCCAAAAATGTGCTTTTGCGTACGTATCACTGGCGGGGATGACTGCTTTGAATCCAATCGTTCCGATGCCCTGAAGCCTGCCCTTGTGTCGGGACTTAGGAACGCCAATCGGCCATATAATTTGTGCAAAATTCAATCACCTCCTCTGTGGCATAACCTTCATTAATACTCCCCTCGGGCCAATGACGAGTCCTTATGTATCCCTTCAAGATACCCATAAATCTCTCAAGTGGATACATATAGCGCAGGAACACGGGTCTGCAAAACTTAATTTCTCTGATAAGGTGAACAATTAGATGGACCATAACATCAAAAAAAGATAGAGGGAAATACATCTTGAGCTGACAAAGAGTTGTAATCACATCGCGTTGCAAATTGTCCAGTCCATTCGGATCAATTACCTGCAAGGACACAGTTGCACCAAATATTCATATCAGAAAAATCTGGCAATTAAGTTCCATGAATGGAGCTAATTAACTTATAGTAGGAGTGCACTTACCTTGCAAGATATTGCATTGAAGAAATAACATAGCTTTGTGATTGTCTCTCTTACTTTAATTGGAAGAATACCTCTGATAGCAATGGGAAGCATTTGTGACATTAGCACATGACAATCATGGGACTTCATACCAACCAGTTTCAAGTCCTTCATGGACACAAGTGTCGACGATTGGGACTTTCGTCCTTAGTCGAACTAATGTAAATGTTAAAGAAGAATGTGAAGCCAATCTAAGATGAATCTCAGGTAAATTATGGTATCTATATCACAGGAAGAAAAGAATTTATACAGGTTCGGACCCTTTGATGATGAGTAATAGCCCTACGTCCTGTTGGAATTTCACTATGTAAATTGAGGATTACAAGAAGAGAGTTAAGAATGTTCTTAGGTAAAATATGGATCTACTAGTCCTATAGTCTTATCTCCTCAATCTCTTATGCCGTGAATATCTTGTGTTGTCCAGATCTCCCCCGGCGATCCTCCTTTTATAGCTCATTGCCGGTCGTCGGTTACAGAATCAAAGGGTCGCTGAGAGGCAGACGTGCACCGGCCATAATTTGCAATTATTCCAGTTTATGATTATGCCTTCATCTTCTTGATGGTTACTATAAACTTAAAGAGTTAAAATATCTAAGACGGCGGTAGTGATAAAACAGTTTCAACCACTATTCATGATTGAATGAGTCTAATCCTATAGCCATTAAATGTTTTATCTCTTTAATAAGCCATGGTCACGTCTTAACTACGACAATGCACAGCTATTTTCATGTCCTTCACAACCCGGGCGATCATGGGAAAATGTCTCCATGTCCACGGTATTCGTGAGACCATAGTCTCTGCGACCTCGGTATTTGTGGATATCTAAAGGCCACAAATCCCTCGACATCACAGAATGAGACCATGGAATAAGCTATGTCCAGTATGTCTTGGACTATTCTATTGTCTCCCTCTTATGCTCCTGGGACCATAGAGAGATAGAAAATCTCGTTCTATAGTCTTTGCAACTACAAAATGGCAAAGGTGACTAACTCGGGTTATAATCCTCGTCAGCTAGCCCCCAAAATTGAAATAACAAGATATATACTTTGCTATTTTAAATTCAATCATTTTGTAAATTCAATTATAAATATTTCAACATTTCACCTTCTCTGGTACAAGAAGACATTACTTTTTTCCATCGTGTGCCGCTTTGTTTCCCAAGAATATCTTTGACAGGTCATGATGAAGTTTTTTGCTACAACTCGAGACAAAACTTAATGCGTATTTTAAGAACTCAAGGCTTGAGAACACAAACCGTCACCTCTGGGTTTTATAAATACTTAAGTTTTACGTTCTAGGATTTTCAAGCTTTCACTTGTTAAGTCTTAGAACTCCCTTTGTCTTTTCTTCTCTGTTCTTGTTCTAATGGCGGGCCAAAGTTCTAAACAAGTTGTTGAGAGGGATGAAAAGCAATTTGAAATAGAAGATAGTATTATGCAGGCATTTCAAAAGGCAACTCTCTCTTGAAGAATTTGCGTTAATCTTTCTTCTAATATAGAGAATTTTCAAAATAACGCTTTTTGGGTTACTTTAGGATCTTGAAGGTGCAAGTACCTTAAAGAAGCGAATTGGTGATGATATTGGATCATCTAGTGAATCCTCATCGAAGAATCTAATGAGGTACGAGGGGTTATTTGACACTGCTTCTCAAACCATGGTGTCAGCCCCTTCTGCTCAAAGCGATTACGATAGAAGGAAAGAGCCTGACAACCCACAGTCTTTGACTGTTGGCTCATATCCTTCTGAATCAAAGTTGAGGTATTGATTATCTCACTAAATAAGTTGTTTAATCAAGAAATAACTCAGACTTTAATTGAATATGCAGGGCGGATGGTACTATTCTTGTACGAATCCCTTTGGTGGTCCAGCCAGCATCTGCCTCTAAGGTAAGTACGTTTTCTTCCTTAATTCTTCTTGTGTGCGACCTAGATCAAACCTTTTGTCTATAGGAGGACAAGGCATTGTGGGTTCTCAGCGAACAACTTGCTGAGATCCAAGTTCTTTTGAGGGAAAAGACTGCTTATGCAGAACTCTCCAAGAAGAAAAAGAAGAGATCGAGGAGTGCTTCATTAGGCGAGGACTCTGTCAACGATTCGGACTTGGGGTCCTTAGTCGATCTTACGCATATTTGTGAGTTGGATGTGAGACCTTTCAGGGTGTCTATCAGGTAAGTTAAAATAAGCACAAGTCTGTGACACACGGAATTATATAGGTTCGGGCTCTCAAAAGATTGAGTAATAATCCTACATCTGGTGGTGATTCTACTATGTATAAGAGAGTTTACAGCGGAAGAGGGGAGATTGTTATAGGGATTGACAATCTCTCCTTGTACTACTGTCTATTGTCTATCGCTTGAGTTGTTCAAGTCTTCGATCTCTTGATCGATCCTCCTTTTCCTCCTCTTCTCCCAAACAATTGTCATCCTTTTATACTATGTGAAAGGATGCCAACATAAAACAGTTTGGACGGTTGATACCATGCAGTTGCATAACTGCATTGATCTATTCGCCGGTTAATACATGCAATTATAGTCAACCGCACATCTCAACTCCTTGACGGTTGTCTTAACACATGGGAGAAGAAGTTATATTTATCCTGGAAAAGTGTCTGGTAAAGCTCAAACACACTCAAGTCATTAAGGTCGCGCACAGCCTATGACCTTATGGTCGCGCAAGTTCTGCAACCATAGACTGGTTCTGCATCCGCGACCTTTTGGTATACAGGAAGTTACTTCTGTGACTATAGTGGCTGCTAGGGCACAGGTTTACACATCATATCCGAAATATCTTGAATATGATATAATAAATAACTAGCTCGGGTGATAATCCTCATCAGACTCAACCTCGAGACTGCCTTCAAGGTCGTTGAACACCTGAGGGAGAATTATAATAGTGCTCGTGAGGATGCAAGGTTGGCTCGCGAAGAGAGAGATCTTGTGCAAGAGCAGAGGGAAGTCTTTGATGCGATAAGAGCCAACTGTAGTCTCACAATAAAAAATGATGTTGAAAGATTAAGGGACGTCGCTGATTCTCTTGGGGTAGCTAGTGTTAATCCTACTAGTGATAACATGTCCCTTGGAGAACTTTGTATTTTGCTTTCGGATCAAGTTGATCCTTTGGTTCACTAGTATCCCTTTCTTGTGTAAAGACTATAAGAAATAAAGTTATTTTCTTTACTCTAAGAGCTTTATTTGATAAGTTTATGATTTTGTATAATCTATAATCAATTTTTAATATCCAATTTATATCTCTGCCATCAAAAGTGATTGCAGGATAAAAAATCTCTGCGAGAAAAAAGGACTGCAGACAAATATATCTCTGCGACCATAACATTCACAGGTAGTATAACTATAACCAAGGTCGCGGCTATAAAAATTGAGACCATAGAATTCCTGGCTATAGTATGAGTGACTGACAGCTAGCCCCTGAATTTGAAATGAAATGACTTTTCTGATTTCAAAAATATTCATCGTTGTTTCGGATTCCAACAAGTCCCAAGAAGGAATTTGGGTGCGCCCATCAGATCCATCATGGGAAACATTTAATACCGAAGATGGGTGCAAGGGCGACTTACAGTGTCCAAAGTCTCAAAAAACCCTTCATGCAAACATCATAGGCTTTCGCGGCCAAAAAACCCTCTTCTTCCAAAACCCCTTCTTCTTCAATCCTGATCAAATGGCATCCTGGAGCCGATCCATCTTTTGTGACAATGAGAGCCTAGAGATCTTGGAGAAGGAAGACATTCTACCTTTGAGGCAACTGATCGCGTGTTGCCCAACCGAGAAAGAGGAAAACCAATTGTTCAAGAAAATGAACTGGTGCTTTTCGAAGATTTCTTACGCTGCGGATTTTGTCTGCCACAAAGCAATTTTTTGCTCAGCGTTCTTAATCACTTTGGGC